>JBBPBO010000004.1:19195249-19532053 GCA_037974295.1 Cicer cuneatum | reverse complement strand
ATAATATTGTTGACATTTTAAAACATAAATGATCAAATTGTTACTTAAAATTAAAATAATGGACCAAATCGGAAAAAAAAAAAAGATAATACACTCATGTAATTGACACAGTTTCTAGCCATAGTTTTGGTTATTGACTATGTATTCCTTTAAAAGAGGAAAACCCTGTAATATCAATTGAACTCATAAAAATTAATATTATGCTAAAGGGTTATAACACTTTTTTATCCGAGAAAAGGAAAAGTTGCATTAAATAAAGTGAATGGAAAAACGTGTGGTTGAAAGTGATATCGGAGGTGAATGGTGAAACAAAATGATATGTTTCATATGGTGAAACAAGTTTAAAGTTCTTCATTTAGTTTTTTTATTTCATAAAGTTAATTTTTAAGAAAACCACATTTATGAGATAGAGTGTTTGAGTCATTTAAAAGATTGTCAAATTCTATTTCTAACTTTTCACAAGAAGGACATAAATCTGTAATGGTTACCTCATCCGTTTCTGAGTTTGCCATGAGACAAAGGTTAGCTTCTTCTTCTTTTACTTGCTCGGAGGATGATTCATCGTTGTCATCCCAAGTGGCCATCATAGATTTGTTCTTGTTGTGAAATCTTCTTATGTTCCTTTTGTTTATAGGACACTCAGTTTTGTAATGTCCCATTTTATTGCATTCATAACAAGTTATTTGACTTTTGTCAATTTTTTCTTTTGGAGGAGATCTTTTGTCTTGTCCTCTTCTGTAGATCATTCTCTGAATTCTTCTGGAAATCAGAGCGCGTTCATCCTCCTCCTCAAAAAGAGGATATTATGAGTTATCCCTTTTTGTGACATTATCAGATTTTTTGGAGGATGGACTTTTAGTTTTACTGGATTTCAAAGCAATCATTTTTCCCTTTTTGCTTGGTTTATCAGCGAGCAATAAAGGTTCATGAGCTCTAAGAGTTCCAACCAGATCCTCTAACCTCATGGTGGCCAAGTTTCTTGCTTTTGTGATGGTAGACACCATTGGTCTCCATTCTTTTGGTAAACTCCTTAGTATCTTCCTTATTCTTTCTTGGACGGAGTATTCTTTTCCAAGAGACCTTAAGTTGTTCAGGATGATTGTTAGCCTTGAGAACATTTCATCAATTGTTTCTTCTTCCTTCATTTCGAATAATTCGAATTCTCTTACTCCCATGTCAATCCTAGCCTCTTTAACGTGACTTGAACCTTCATGATGAATCTTCAAAGTGTCCCATAATTCCTTAGCACTTTGGCATTCTTCAACTCTGTCATACTCTTCCCTGCTCAAAGCACATGTTAGAAATAAATGAGCTTTAGAGTTTAGAAGTACCTTAGCATTTTCTTCAGCTGTCCATTGTGTTTGAGGTTTTTCGTCAGAGGTTGAATCTGTGCTGTTGATTCTAATGACATGATTTTCGTTTTCTACCACATACCACATGTTGTTGTCTTGTGATATGAGAAACAATCTCATATTACCTTTCTAGTGGTAGTAGTCTGTGTCATCAAAGTAGGGAGGTCTGCTGGATGATCCTCCTTCAGGGATATACTTAGCTTTTGACATTTTTCTTTTGGATCTTTTTCTCTTACACTGTTAAGTGTAGTTTTTTAGAGAACCTTGTTCTGATGCCAATTGAAGTAGCTAGAATATCACTAGAAGGGGGTTGAATAGAGATATTTGAGGTTTTAAAAAAATTCTTTTCAGTTTTAACGCTCTGTCCTCTTCGAGAGGATGAATATCAGAAGTTGAAAGCTTAGAGGTTTAGTTGATTACCAAATGATAAAGAGATAGAGAGAGGATAATGACACACACAACTTTATACTGGTTCACCCAATGAAGGCTACGTCCAGTCCTCACACACTTGTGAGATTTCACTAAGTATCAAAAGCTATCAGCCTCTCACTGAGGTTGTTTACAATTTGTGTATTCTAGAGCTTCACCAAGCTTACAATCTTTTCTCTCTGATTTCAACTTCTCTCAAGTGTTACTCACTTGGAAATTACAAGATGATATGAAGTAGTTTGGGTTGTATCTCTTATTTAACACTTTCTAAAATGATATTTCAAAGATCTAGTGTAAGATTTAAAGAAAGTATGAAGAGAGGATGGAATGCTCTTGATAGCCTTTGGACTTTTTCTTTTTGTGCTTTGTTGTTGTGTGTTGAATGAAAAATAGCAGCCTTCATTTTATAGAGATAAGGAAACTTTTTCTCAAGAAAGTTGTCCTTTATGACCGTTTTCTCAAGTTTTAATGATCCTTGAATTTTGTCTTGAATTGCAAAAATGTCATTGAATCTGTCCTCATTCAACCTTGTACTTAGGAGGTTGATTTTCACGAAGCTGTCTTGGAGGTTAAATCTTTCTATATGCTTTGACAACTGGAAAGTGCTTTTTCCTTTTTTCTTTTCCAAGATATGTAATCTTCCTTTTCGTGACTAGTGCAACCTTTTGTACTTTGGTACTTTTAGTCATTTTCAATGCAGGAGGAAGAAGAGGCAGTTTTTATCTTCTAGTGTTCATCCTCTAGTGTTTATCCTCTGGAGCTGATGACTTTGTTTCTTTGTGCTATTCGTCAAGAAATTTGTTTTCACTTAATTTTTGACTTGGATCTGTGAAAATTATTTTTTCTTTTATAAATGTTCATCCTCTGGACAGGAGGTTGATATGGTATAGTCAATAGTCTATCCTCTTCTTGGGAGGTTGAGATCTTTGTTCTTGAATCTTTGGATTTGAATCCTGTTCCTTTCTTAGTAAAATACTTAAATGCACACATTAGTATAATCATAATCTTTTGAGATAATTTTGTTATCATTAAATTAATTGAAAGAGATTTTTTCTCAACAGTTAGGATGTCAGCCTTTTGATAATTGGTATTGCAATGCTCTAGCTGTATTTCGCCTTTCATTACTTGATCTCTTAGGAAGTGAAACCTTGTTTCTTTGTGATTACTCCTTCCATGAACACTTGGATGTTTTGCTAGATCTATTGCTGACTTATTGTATATCTTCATCCTTACTACATCATTGCTTCTCAGTCCCAGTTCTGCCATTAATTCTGCCAGCCACACAGCTTGGCATGCTCCCATTGATGCAGCCACATATTCAGCTTCACAAGTGGGTAATGCTACTATTCTTTGCTTCCTTGAACACCATGAGATTGGTGAGTTATTGATTGTAAACACATAGCTCGTGGTACTCTTTATATCATCCTTATCTCCACACCAATCAGCATCAATGAAGCCAACAAGTTCAGCTTCATCTTCATTCAGATTTGTGGGATACAACAGGCCAAGCTCAATGGTCTCCTTGATGTATCTCAAAATTCTTTTTGCTGCCATGTAGTATGATGTTCTAGTTTTCTCCATGTATCTACTAATCAGCCCAACACTATATGTAATGTCTGGCCTTGTATTACCGAAATACCTCAAGGATCTTACCATTTGCTTGAATGTTAAAGGATTAACCAGTTTCTCATTGCCTTCCTTGGATAGAATCAGCCCTGCATTTGATGGAGTACTTGTTTCATTGCAATCTTGCATATTAAACCTTTTTAATACATCATTTGCATACTTCTTTTGATGCATAAAAAATCCGTTTTTCATGATTTCAAACTCAATGCCAAAGAAATATGATAATATGCCTAGATCAGTCATCTTAAACTCCTTCTCCATTATGATTTTGAACTCCTTGATTCCTACTTCATCACTTCCAGTAAGTAGTAAATCATCAACATATAGGCATATCAATATTGCAGGTACTGCTGTTGCTTTCTTGACATAAACTTCATGCTCATTTGCGCACTTTTCAAACTGATGTTCTATGAGGAATATGTCAATCCTCTTGTTTCATGCCCTAGGAGCTTGCTTCTGGCCATATAAAGCTTTCTTCAGTTTGTATACATTATCTTATTTGCCTGTTTTCACATATCCTGGTGGCTGCTTCACATACACTTCTTCTTCTAGTAATCCATTGAGAAATGTTGATTTTACATCTAGCTGATGCATGGTCCAGGCTTTGTAACTAGTCATTGATACTACCAGTCTCACTGTTTCAATTTTAGCTACTGGGGCAAACACTTCATCATAGTCCAGTCCATGTCTCTGCAGGAATCCTTTTGCTACAAGTCTGACCTTGTACCTAGCAATCTGTCCATGAGGCTTCAATTTCAGTTTATAGACCCCCTTGACATCAATCGGTCTCTTGTTCGCTGACAAGGTCATCAGCTCCCATGTCTTGTTCTTCTCTATGGCTTTGAGCTCCTCATCCATTGTTGATCAAGGATTACTAAAAGCTTCTTCATCACTTACTGGTTCTGATTCAGCAATCAAGGCAAAATGAATTAATTCTCCATTTGCATTGATGACTGAGTCAGATGTTACTTCATATGGACTCAATCTGACTGAAGGTTGCCTTGCTCTTTTAGATCTTCTCACATGATTAGAAACTGGCTGGCTTGTTGTCCCTGCTGGCTGGCCCTCATCTGGTTCCACCACTTTTTCCCTACTGACTGAACTGATTGAGCTGACTGGTCTGTCTGGGATGGCTTCACTGCTCGAGCTGGCTTCACTCATCTTCCAATCCCATCCTTTTGATTCATCCACAAGTATGTCCCTGCTTATTACTACCTTGTTCTTGTTTGGATCATACAACTTGTAAGCCCCAGTTGAATCATAACCCAACAGCACCATTTGTTCAGCCCTGTCATCAAGCTTCCTTCTGTTTTGCATTGGCACATGTCTGAAACACAATGAACCAAACACTCTCAAATGACTCACAACTAGCTTTCTTTTAGTCCAAGCTTCTTCTGGTGTCCTAGTGTTAAGTCTCTTGGTTGGACATCTATTCAAAATGTACACTGTAGTTGATACTGCTTCCCCCCATAGTTTGTGAGGCATCTTCTTGCATTTCAGCATGCTCATAGCCATATTTAATATAGTTTTGTTTCTTCTTTCAGTAGTGCCATTACGTTGTGCAGTATATGGTGTAGTCACTTCATGCAATATCCCTTCTTTTTCGCAAAAATCATTGAATTCGTGAGAATTATATTCTCCTCCTCCATTTGTCCTAATGATCTTCAGACTAAAGCCACTTTGTTTTTCTGCCATCACTTTGAATCTTTTAAGAACTTCAAGCACTTCACTTTTTCTTTTGATTAGGTATATCCAAATTTTCCTTGTAAAATCATCAATGAATGATACAAAGTAGTAATTACCTCCTATTGACACTTCTTCAAAAGGACCACATACATTAGAAAAGATTACCTCCATCATTCTTGAAGATCTTGTAGGCAGTTGTGATTTAAATTTGTTCTTGTACTATTTGGCCTGGCAACACTCCTCACATACCTCCTTTGACATATGAGTTTATGGATTTCCTAGCACCATTTCTCTACTCTACAGCATTTGAAGGCTTTTGAAGTTCAAGTGTCCAGACCTCTGGTGCCACAGTCAATCTTTACTTCTGACTTCAATAGCTAGACACTGATTCTGATTAATCTTGAAGGTTCTATTTTTGGACAATGGTGCCTTCAAGACAAGCCTCTTTGCACTATCAAATAGCCTCATTTGTCCATTCTCCATATTCATAGAGTATCCTTTCTCCAACAATTGTCCAAGGCTCAGCAGATTCTTCTTCATATTTGACACATATAACACATCACATATGAAAGACTACTTGCCATCCCTTCTTTGAATTAAGACCTTGCCAACTCCTTCAACTATCACTGTACTATTGTCTACAAATCTGATCTCCCTTTTTACCTTCTCATCAATGCTTACAAACCAATCTTTATGGCCAATCATGTGATTTGAACAACCTGTGTCAAGATACCACTGCTCTGAGTAGTCATCATCTAATTTTGCTGTAGCCATTAATAACATCTCATCTGAATCTGAATTCTCAGCTGCCATTTGTGCTTCATCATCCTCTCTTTGGACTTTCTTGGATCTGCATTCATTTGCAAAATGCCCCCATTTTTTTACAGTTGTAACATTGGATTCCTTTCTTGTTGAATTTCTTCTTGCCATTTGTATTCTTGCTGTTGTTATGACTTATGTTTTGATTTCTTGAACTTCCAGCCCCTTCATCAGAATTGTCAGTCTCTTCATCAGAGTCATGTTTCTTGTACCACTTGTGTTTACCCTTTCCTTTCTTATGCTTCACATCACCTTGGCTCGTCTTCATGCTAACTTGGGCCTGCACTTGAGATGCTGAGGTTGCTACACAACTTTCTCTCACTCTCAGTTCATGAGCTTTAAGAAAACCTTGCAAATCCTCCACCTTCATCCTATCAAGAAGATCATTTGATTCTTCAATGGCCACCACTATGTGATCATACTTTTGTGTTAATGTTCTAAGGATCTTTTCAATAACCACCACTTCAGTTAATGATTCACCATTTGTCCTCATCTGATTACAATAGCCTGCACACAATTGAAGTAATCTGTCACAGATTCATCTTTGTAAGACCCTTAAATTTAAGAATTAATTTATGGCATTAATATTAAGTGTATTTTGGGATATTTGTAAAATATTTAATATATGTATGTTTTGAGTGAATATATATATAAATATTTATTTTGGAAGATGAATTAAGATTATTGGATGAAGAGTAAATTAATTTAATTACGAGTAATTAGATTATCGGGCAGTTAATTAAGGGATTATCGGCTAATTGCGACGAAACCGGTTAAGTGTTGGAGGGTTCAGCAATATTTTAGTATTATTTTTGATGAGGTGGCACCCACATATGCCTATAAATAGGAATGAGGAGGCAGAGCAAAGGCAGAAACCATACCTCCTCCATACTGCATGTAACAGTATCCCTTCCCTTCCCATTTTGAATTTTTTTCACGTTCAAAAAAAAAAGTGTTCCTCAAAAGTGATATTACCTGGAAATCCAAGCACCAAACCAGAAAACTTCCGGTACAAAAGTTGTTCCCCTCATCATTCCAGAATTAGAGGACCAATTTTCGTAGCAGCGAACGCAAGCGGGAGTTTCGCCGACTTTTGTCGCGAAAACGTGAACGAAAACAGAAACGAAACAGAGGTCAGAACACCTTCCACTTTCTAGCTGCATTAGGGCTGTAAATGCATAATTGTCATGACATTACTGATGTTTCATCATTGTTTGAAGAAAAACTGTTTTGCAATGACATTTTGAAAAAATGAAGAAAATGCATTATGTTGATGTGTATTGATTATGTGATGGTTTCTGCTTGGTTGAATGCATTAATGTTGTTTTGTTTGTGTGTGGGAAAGCTGAAAAATGCCTTGCATGTTGTTCTGAAGATGATCAAAATGCATATTTATAAAACTGTTGTGTTGGTTGTTATAAAATGCGAAAATGCACTCTGTTGGTGTTTTGGTGTATCTGATGCTTGCTGTTTGGCTAAATGTATTATTGTTGTTCTGCTTGTGTGAGAAAGCTGAAAATGCTTTGCATGTGTGATTGGTTGTGTGAGAATGCTGGAAATACCTTGCATGTTGTTTTGAGAAATGATCAACAATGTAAACATTGAAAAATGTCTGTTCTTTTGTGGTTGACATTCTGTTTTTGAGTGATTCTAGTGTTGCTGATGTTTTCAAAAGAGAAGGATTTAAAATGATGAAAGTGTTTTCTGGAAAAGTTGTTATTGATGAAAAATGCCTGAGTTTTGTAGTTCAGAAGAATGAAGAAACTGTTTTGGGGTTGTGCTAGTTTTTCAAAGGAAAAAGTTTGAAAATGTGTTGTAGTTTCAGGAAAATTTCACGGAATTCGAAGGTGTATTCGAAAATAAGTTGAGTGTATTCGAATACAGCCTGCCAAGCTTCTGTTTTACTCAAGTTTTCGAACTTGTATTCGAATACGAGCCTCTGTATTCGAATACAGATGAAGGATTTTTGCTTCTGACATAGCATCTGTATTCGACTACGACCCTGTCGTATTCGAATACAGAAGTGAAATTTTTAACACTGTATTCGCATCTGTATTCGACTACGACAGCCTCGTATTCGAATACAGCATGCTGATTTTCACTATTTTTGCTTCTATATTCAAATACAAGGGAGCTGTATTCGAATACAGAGTCGTGTTTTTCCAGAAAATCAAGTTTCAAACATTGTTTTATAAACTCTAAGTGTTGGGAAACATTTGGAAGGTTTGAAATGATTAAAATGGAGTTTTTGAAATAGTTTTGAAGAGGAGATGATGAGGTTCTGGAAACCTTTAATGATGTTGGAGAAAATGCTGAGTTTACACAGTTTTTGTCTTCTGTATTCGAATACAAGTATGCTATATTCGAATACAGAGTGATGAATTTGCAGGTTAGCTTCTGTATTCGAATACAAGGGAGCTGTATTCGTATACATATTCGTGTTTTTCAGAAAATCAAAGTTTTAAACATTGTTTTATAAACCCTAAGTGTTTGGGAACATTGGGAAGGTTTGTGACAAATTAAAACTGGAATTTTGTGATAGTTCAAGTGGTAGTGATGAAGCTTTTGAGACTTTACTAATGTAGTGAAAAATGTTGTTTTGTGCACTAGAACTGCCTCTGTATTTGAATACCAAGGAACTGTATTCGAATACAGAGTGTTAATTCTGCACTATTTTGGCTTTTGTATTCGAATACAGAGAAGCTGTATTCGAATACAGATTCGTGTTTTCCAGAAATCCCAGTTTTAAACACTGTTTTATGAATTTTAAGAATTGGGGAAACATTGGAAAGACTTATGATAATTAAGAATGAAATTTTGAGATAATGTAAAGTGATAATGATGGGATTTCTTGAATGTTTAATTATGATGTGTTGATAATGAAATTGGTTGTGTTGAGATGTTTTGAGAAATGATGGAAAGGCTTGAATTTTACTGATGTTGCATACTGTTTTCAGTAAAGAGAAAACATTGCATGTTCATGCATTGCATAGTCAGGTGGTGACCGCGATGGGCCATAGAGTTGATGCGCTGACCGTGATGGGCCACAAAGTTAAGTAGTAACCATGGGTTATAGAATAGTTCCGCGTGTATTAGACGGTCTATTCTACTCGGGCTACGGAGTGGTTCCGCGTGTATTAGACGGTCCATTCTATCCGTGCGAGGATTTAACTTCTGTATGTTCTTGCCTGTTGAGCGACTACACGAGTGCTAGTCTGTTGAGCGACTGCACTGGTACTGGTCTGTTGAGCGATTGTACCTTGGTATATGTAAAACGTGTTGGTCTGTTGAGCGACTGCACTGGTGCTGATCTGTTGAGCGATTGCACCCTGGTCTTGAGAGCTGTTAAAGTCAAACATATTTAAATTGTGCTGGTCTGTTGAGCGACTGCACCTTGGTAATTCCAAGAAGTTGAGTACATGAGCATATATATAATGCATCGGGGTGATTGACCAGTGGGTCACGATTTGGTTATATGATGATGATTGGAAAGTGATGTGTGTAAGTACGTTATAAAATCTGAATTCCTGATGAATGTTTGTGATTGCTGAAGTGGTAGTTGTACTCACCATAAGTTTTCCATATTAATTGGTTGTTGTTTGAAAAAGCATATATGTCATGAAATTTCAAATGAGTATCCTTAATTTTCATCATTGTTATATGCTATGCCATGGATGTATTTGTTCTGTGATATAAATGCTATGTGTTATTTGTTAATTTCGGTCGGTAACCCTTTACTATTATTGTGGAAATTGGGCTTTGCCCTCAGATGAACCCCAAACCCGTTCCACCGACGGTTATACTAACGACGGAGACGTTGTTAGTTTTCCTTGATATTCACATACGGAGTCTTTTTGGACAACGCCGAGGGACGGATAGCTGGCTGAAGACGAGACTTGTACAGGATGCGGCGGAGACCGTGCTACTGTAGCTTAGTGCATGATCAGACTAGACTTTTTGTATAGGGCCTAGTGTTGAGGGCTGTAATTATTCATTTTAGAAATTATTGTATATTTTTGCGCTAAACTTTTCCGCACTCTGAGAATATTTTGGTGGGTCCAGGACACAACCTTTGGATGTATCTTTATTTTGATATATTCTGAAAATTCAATTCCCAAAAATATTTTACTTGATTAATTGTTGTGTATTTATTTAATTACATTTGATCATTTTGGATTACGACAAATTATTTTAAGAAATGACTTAATTTTATTTTAATTCCTTTGAATTAATTCTGAAAATTCTTTTATTTATTTATTCGGTTTTAAAAAAAAAATACCCTCGCGTTGTGCTTTAAACTCAGGGTGTTACAATTGTGGTATCAGAGCATTTGGTTGAAGTTTTGGGTTAACGCTCTGATTTAATTATTGGTTTTGAGTCGTTATCTGATCATGCATAGGGGCAAGTAGTTAAAGTGTCAAGTCTTGTATAAGTTGTGGTGTGACTGAAGTGATGATGGTTTTGTAGGAAACAATGCCTCCAAGGAAAGACGACACAACAAGAGCCAATGTCAGCCGGGAAGATAGGATGGCTGAAGCGATGAATAACATGGCTGCGTCTGTTGCTGCATAGACGGCTGCGAAGACTTAACGAGATCTGGAGAAGAGAGAATGAGAGATTCGTGCTGTGGAATCTAGAGGACTAGAGGATTTGCGTCGTCATAATCCTCCTAAGTTCAAGGGTGATGAGGGTCCAGAAAGAGCGGACCAGTGGATTCAAGAGATGGAGAAAATCTTTGAGATGATTAACTATCGAGCAACGATGAAGGTCAACTATGCCACGTACCTGCTGATAGGGGATGCAAAGTATTGGTGGAGAAGTACAAGGCTACTAATGGGGTCAGCTCAAGAAGAGGTGAACTGGGAGTCGTTCAAAAAGAAGTTTTTGGACAAATACTTCCCGATGAGCACTAGGACCAAGTTGGGTGACGATTTTCTGAAATTGCACTAGGGAAACATGACGGTGGGAGAATATGCAGCTAAGTTTGAATCACTATCAAGGCATTTCAGATTTTTTCGGGAAGAAGTTGATGAACAGTTTATGTGCCATCACTTCCAAAATGGACTGAAGTATGAGATTCAAGACTCGGTCTTACCATTGGGAATTCAACGTTTCCAAGTCTTAGTGGAGAAGTGTAGAGAGGTTGAAGAGATGAAGAACAGGAGGGCCAACAGAGGAGGGAACTTCAATTCAGGAGGGCCTAGTCGGATGCACTATCAGAACAATAGAGGAAAGCAGGTTGCTAAGCCGTATAACCGGCCACAAAACAACAATAGAGGCCAGAATCGGCCGGGAAATCAAAATTTTGGAAGGCAATTAGGACAAGGGGTTCAATGTTTCCGATGTGGAAAAGAGGGACATTATGCTACTGTTTGTACCACTATGAGTCCTTCCTGCTACAATTGCCAGAAGCCATGACATTTTGCTAGGGATTGCAAGGCTCAAACGGTGGAACCAACTGTGAACGCGACTAGGGCTACTCGTCCTACTGTTAGGGGCCGCGTCTATCACATGGGTAAGGAAGCCAGGAATCAGGCTCCTAACTTAATCCAGCGAGATTGCGAGATTGCAAGTAACACACTAACTGCACTTTTTGATTCAGGGGCAACCCACTCTTTCATTGCTATGGACTGTGTGAATCGTTTGAAGTTATCTGTGTCTGCTTTACCTTTTGATTTGGTTGTTTCCACACCTGCTAAGACTTTGACTGTAGACACTGCATGTTTACACTGTACTGTAACGATTCAGAATAGAGATTTCTTGGTTAATTTAATCTGTCTACCCCTACAATCACTCGAGATCATTCTCGTGATGGATTGGATAACGTATAATTACGTAGTCTTGGATTGCGCTCGAAAATTAGTTCTTTTCCCCGAACCTGGAGTCGTTCGGTATTTGGCTGCTAATTAACTCGAAGTATCACTGAGAGAAGGAACTCAGGAATTTTTATCATTGGCTAACGTGGAGACTAAGATGGATGTGAACATAGAAGATGTGGTGTTAGTCAAAGAATATCTGGACGTATTTCCAACAGAAATTCCAGGATTCCGGTGAGAGAGGTGGAGTTCTTCATTGATTTACACCTAGGAACTGGACCTATTTCAATTGCGCCGTATCGGATGTCGCCATTGGAATTAAGTGAGCTTAAGGGTCAAATTAAAGGTTTATTGGAGAAAGGATTTATCAGACCAAGTGTGTCGCCATGGGGAGCTCCGATGTTGTTGGTTAAGAAGAAGGATGGAAGTTCGCGTTTATGTGTGGATTATAGGCAACTTAACAAGGTAACTATTAAGAATCGTTATCCTTTACCACGCATCGATGATTTGATGGACCAATTGAGGGAAGCCGCGGTGTTTTCAAAGATTGATTTGAAGTCAGTATACCATCATATTCGAGTAAGAGAAGGAGATATTCAAAAGACTGCTTTCATAACCCGTTACGGACATTACGAATATCTCGTTACGCCATTTGGAGTTACGGATGCACCAGCGATTTTTATGGACTATATGAATAGGATCTTTAGCCCATTCCTGGATAAATTTGTGGTGGTTTTCATCGATGATATATTGATTTATTCAAAGGATGAAGAAGAACATGAAGAGCACCTACGCCAAGTTCCTAAAGTCTAACGCGAGAAGCAATTGTACGCCAACTTGTCGAAGTGCGAGTTTTGGCTAAAGAAAGTGAACTTCTTGGGACATGTGATAACAAAAGAAGGAATCACTGTGGATCCGGCAAAGATTGAGACAATTCTTGCCTGGAAACAGCCCCAGACTATCACAGACATACGAAGTTTTGTCAGACTAGCAGGATACTACAGGAGATTTATTGAAGGATTTGCTAAGATTGTAGTTCCTTTGACACAACTCACCAGAAAGAATCAGCCGTTTGCATGGACAGAGAAGTGTGAGGAAAGTTTTCAGTTACTTAAGGAAAAGTTGACAACCTCTCCAGTATTGGTCTTGCCACAACCAGAGGAACCCTACGAGGTTTACTGTGATGCATCTCACCAAGGTTTGGGATATGTTTTGATGCAACACAAGAAAGCTGTAGCTTACGCCTCAAGGCAGTTGAAAACTCACGAGCGAAACTATCCTACTCATGATTTAGAGCTTACTGCAGTAGTGTTTGCATTAAAGGTCTGGAGGCACTACTTATATGGATGCACGTTCACGGTGTTCAGTGACCATAAAAGCTTGAAGTATCTGTTCGATCAGAAATAATTGAACATGCGGCAGAGGAGATGGATGGAGACTCTCAAGGATTTTGACTTTTCATTGCAGTACC
This sequence comes from Cicer cuneatum, assembly GCA_037974295.1. Lineage (NCBI taxonomy): Eukaryota > Viridiplantae > Streptophyta > Magnoliopsida > Fabales > Fabaceae > Cicer > Cicer cuneatum. Next base: position 19,518,854 of record JBBPBO010000004.1, on the reverse strand, counting down.
ACCCTGGAAAAGCCAATGTGGTGGCTGATGCATTGAGTCGGAAAAGTGTGTCAGTATCTTCAATGATAATGGTCAGACAACAAGAGTTGTGGGAAGCATTTAGAGATCTACACTTGGACGTAGAGTTTGCAGCAGGAATTTTAAAGTGTGGAATGATAAAGATTTTGAGTGGACTACTTGAGGAGATTGCGAATTTGCAAGATGACGCGTTAATCCAAGAGAAGAGGAACTTGATAGTACAAGGAGGGACGACTGAGTTCAGGATCGGACCAGATAATATCCTGAGATGTAATGGAAGAGTTTGTGTACCGGAAGTTGCAGATATGAGAAGAATGATTTTGGAAGAGGCTCATAAGAGCAAATTGAGTATTCATCCTGGAGCGACCAAGATGTACCAGGACTTAAGACAGAATTACTGGTGGCCAGGAATGAAGAGAGACTTAGCGGAGTATGTATCGGCTTGTTTAACTTGTTAGAAAGCGAAAGTGGAACATCAGCGACCAGCTGGAATGTTGCAACCTTTGGATATACCAAAATGGAAGTGGGATAGCATTTCCATGGATTTTATAACTGGATTGCCCAAGACAAGGAAAAAAAATGATTCGATTTGGGTAATAGTGGATCGATTGACAAAATCCGCACATTTCTTACCAGTAAGGACCACTTATAAAGTAGATAAGCTGACAAAAATCTACATTGCGGAGATAGTGAGATTGCATGGAGTTCCATCGAGTATAGTATCGGACCGTGACCCAAAGTTCACATCTCATTTTTGGGGAGCGCTGCATGAAGCTTTGGGAACGAAACTGAAATTGAGTTTCGCTTACCATCCACAAACAGACGGACAGACTGAAGAACAAACCAGTCCTTGGAAGATCTATTGAGAGCATGTGTGTTGGATGATAGAGGAAACTGGGATGAGGTATTGCCATTGATTGAGTTTACTTACAACAACAGTTTTCACGCAAGTATTGGAATGGCACCCTATGAGGCTTTATATGGACGCAAGTGTCAGACGCCTTTATGCTGGTATAAGGACGGAGAGAGTATGATTGTTGGACCTGAGATGGTGGAACAGACCACAGAGAAAATCAAGAGGATACAAGAGAAAATGAAGATTTCACAGGATTGTCAGAAGAGTTATGCGGACAAGCGTCGCAGACCTTTGGAATTCGAGCAAGGTGATCATGTCACGCCTACAACTGGTGTTGGCAGAGCTATTAAGTCAAGAAAGTTGACTCCAAAATTTATCGGACCATACCAGATTACTGCACAAATTGGACCAGTGGCTTATCGGATTGCTTTACCTCCCATAGTGTCCAATATTCACGACGTATTTCATGTGTCGTAGTTAAGAAAATACATTTCGGATCCGTCACATGTAATTGAACCAGACACAATTCAACTGAAGGATAACCTGTCATTTGAAGTATTCCCTGTAAGGATTGAAGACAGGAAGATTAAACAGTTGAGGAACAAGGAAGTCCCACTAGTCAAAGTGATTTGGAATCCGACTACGGGAGACGCAACTTGGGAACTGGAGAGTAAGATGAGGGAACAATATCCTCAGTTGTTTATTAACATGTAGTTTTGAGGACGAAACTAATTTAAGGGGGGTAGTAGTGTAAAACCCTTAAATTTAAGAATTAATTTATGGAATTAATATTAAGTGTATTTTGGGGATATTTGTAAAATATTTAATATATATATGTTTTGAGTGAATATATATATAAATATTTATTTTGGAAGATGAATTAAGATTATTGGATGAAGAGTAAATTAATTTAATTACGAGTAATTAGATTATCGGGCAGTTAATTAAGGGATTATCGGCTAATTGCGACGAAACCGACTAAGTGCTGGAGGGTTCAGCAATATTTTAGTATTATTTTTGATGAGGAGGCAGAGCAAAGGCAGAAACCATACCTCCTCCATACTGCATGTAACAGTATCCCTTCCCTTCCCATTCTGAATTATGTTCACGTTCAAAAAAAAAAAGAGTGTTCCTCAAAAGTGATATTACCTGGAAATCCAAGCACCAAACCAGAAAACTTCCAGTACAAAAGTTGTTCCCCTCATCATTCTGGAGCTAGAGGACCCATTTTCGTAGCAGCGAACTCAAGCGGGAGTTTCGCCGACTTTTGTCGCGAAAACGTGAACGAAAACAGAAACGAAACAGAGGTAAGGGCACCTTCCACTTTCTAGCTGCATTAGAGCTGTAAATGCATAACTGTCATGACATTACTGATGTTTCATCATTGTTTGAAGAAAACCTGTTTTGCAATGACATTTTGAAAAAATGAAGAAAATGCATTCTGTTGATGTGTATTGATTCTGTGATGGTTTTTGTTTGGTTGAATGCATTAATGTTGTTTTGTTTGTGTGTGGGAAAGCTGAAAAATGTCTTGCATATTGTTCTGAGGATGATCAAAATGCATATTTATAAAACTGTTGTGCTGGTTGTTATAAAATGCGAAAATTCACTCTGTTGGTGTTTTGGTGTATGTGATGCTTGCTATTTGGCTGAATGTATTATTGTTATTCTGCTTGTGTGAGAAAGCTGAAAATGCTTTGCATGTGTGATTGGTTGTGTGAGAATGCTGGAAATACCTTGCATGTTGTTTTGAGAAATGATCAACAATGTAAACGTTGAAAAATGTCTGTTCTGTTGTGGTTGACATTCTGTTTTTGAGTGATTCTGGTGTTGCTGATGTTTTCGAAAGAGAAGGATTTAAAATGATGAAAGTGTTTTATGGAAAAGTTGTTATTGATGAAAAATGCCTGAGTTTTGTAGTTTAGAAGAATGAAGAAACTGTTTTGGGGTTGTGCTGGTTTTTCAAAGGAAAAAGTTTGAAAATGTGTTGTAGTTTCAGGAAAATTTCACTGAATTCGAAGGTGTATTCGAATACAGGTTGAGTGTATTCGAATACAGCCTGCCAAGCTTCTGTTTTACTCAAGTTTTCGAACTTGTATTCAAATACGGGCCTCTGTATTCAAATACAGATGAAGAATTTTTGCTTCTGACTTAGCATCTGTATTCGACTACGACCCTGTCGTATTCGAATACATAAGTGAAATTTTTAACACTGTATTCGCATCTGTATTCGACTACGACAGCCTCGTATTCGAATACAGGATGCTGATTTTCACTATTTTTGCTTCTGTATTCAAATACAAGGGTGCTGTATTCGAATACAGAGTCGTGTTTTTCCAGAAAATCAAGTTTCAGACATTGTTTTATAAACTCTAAGTGTTGGGAAACATTTGGAAGGTTTGAAATGATTAAAATGGAGTTTTTGAAATAGTTTTGAAGAGGAGATGATGAGGTTCTGGAAACCTTTAATGATGTTGGAGAAAATGCTGAGTTTATACTGTGTTTGTCTTCTGTAATCGAATACAAGTATGCTGTATTCGAATACAGAGTGTTGAATTTGCAGATTTAGCTTCTGTATTCGAATACAAGGGAGCTGTATTCGAATACAGATTCGTGTTTTTCAGAAAATCAAAGTTTTAAACATTGTTTTATAAACCCTAAGTGTTGGGGAACATTGGGAAGGTTTGTGACAAATTAAAACTGGAATTTTGTGATAGTTGAAGTGGTGGTGATGAAGCTTTTGAGACTTTACTGATGTAGTGAAAAATGTTGTTTTGTGGACTGGGACTGCCTCTGTATTCGAATACCAGGGAGCTGTATTCGAATACAGAGTGTTAATTCTGCACTGTTTTGGCTTCTGTATTCGAATATAGTGAAGCTGTATTCGAATACAGATTCGTGTTTTCCAGAAATCCCAGTTTTAAACATTGTTTTATGAATTTTAAGAATTGAGGAAACATTGGAAAGACTTATGATAATTAAGAATGGAATTTTGAGATAATGTAAAGTGATAATGATGGGATTGCGTGAATGTTTAATTATGATGTGTTGATAATGAAATTGGTTGTGTTGAGATGTTTTGAGAAATGATGGAAAGGCATGAATTTTACTGATGTTGCATGCTGTTTTCAGTAAAGAGAAAACATTGCATGTTCATGCATTGCATAGTCAGGTGGTGACCGCGATGGGCCACAGAGTTGATGCGGTGACCGTGATGGGCCGCGAAGTTAAGTAGTAACCATGGGTTATAGAATAGTTCCGCGTGTATTAGACGGTCGGTTCTATCCGGGGTCAGAGTAGTTCCGCGTGTATTAGACGGTCTATTCTACTCGGGCTACGGAGTGGTTCCGCGTGTATTAGACGGTCCATTCTATCCGTGCGAGGATTTAACTTATGTATGTTCTGGCCTGTGAGAGGCTAACATACGTGAAACGTGCTGATCTGTTGAGCGATTGCACGAGTGCTGGTCTGTTGAGCGACTGCACTGGTACTGGTCTGTTGAGCGACTGCACTAGTGCTGATCTGTTGAGCGATTGCACCCTGGTCTTGAGGGTTGTTAAAGTCAAACATATTTAAATTGTGCTGGTTTGTTGAGCGATTGCACCTTGGTAATTCCAAGAAGTTGAGTACATGAGCATATATATAATGTATCGGGATGATTGACCGGTGGGTCACGATTTGGTTATATTATGATGATTGGAAAGTGATGCGTGTAAGTACGTTATAAAATCTGAATTCCTGATGAATGTTTGTGATTGCTGAAGTGGTAGTTGTACTCACCATATGTTTTCCATATTAATTGGCTGCTGTTTGAAAAAGCATATATGTCATGAAATTTCAAATGAGTATCCTTAATTTTCATCATTGTTATATGCTATGCCATGGATGTATTTGTTCTGTGATATAAATGTTATGTGTTATTTGTTAATTTCGGTCGGTGACCCTTTACTATTATTGTGGAAATTGGGCTTTGCCCTCAGATGAACCCCAAACCCGTCCCACCAACGATTACACTAACGACGGAGACGTCGTTAGTTTTCCTTGATATTCGCATACGGAGTCTTTGTGGACAATGCAGAGGGACGAACAGCTGGCTGAAGACGAGACTTGTAGAGGATGCGGCGGAGACCGTGCTACTGTAGCTTAGTGCATGATCAGACTAGACTTTTTGTATAGGGCCTAGTGTTGAGGGCTGTAATTATTCATTTTGGGAATTATTGTATATTTTTCTGCTAAACTTTTCCGCACTCTGAGAATATTTTGGTGGGTCCAGGACACAACCTTTGGATGTATCTTTATTTTGATATATTTTGAAAATTCAATTCCCAAAAATATTTTACTTGATTAATTGTGATGTATTTATTTAATTACATTTGATCGTTTTGGATTACGACAAATTATTTTAAGAAATGACTTAATTTTATTTTAATTCCTTTGAATTAATTTTGAAAATTCTTTTATTTATTTATTCGGTTTTAAAAAAAAAAATACACTCGCGCTGTGCTTTAAACTCGGGGTGTTACAATCTTCATCCATCTGCAATAGTTCGTATTACCTTCTTAGCATTTGGAGCTTCACTTTTTTAGCCTTTTCCCCACCTGTATAGTACTTAACCAAGATCTTCCATGTCTCCTTTCATGTAGATGCCTTTGAAATTCTCTCAAAGTTGTTTGAATCCACACTTTGTTGGATGTAAAACAATGTCTTGCAATCTTTGAAAGTTGTCTACTGTCTTTCTGTAGGATTTGCACCAAGCTGTTCATAGCCATCTTGAACAATCTCAAAAACTTCTTGAGCTCCCAACAACGATCTCATTGATGCAGACCACCTGTCTCAATTCTTCCCATCAAGAATTGGAAGATTCGATGGAAAACCTAATCCATTCATGTCTTCTTTTTTTTTCACTCACACTTGTGTTTCCCTATTTGTAATCTCCTCACACCTTCACTCGTGTTTCCCAAGATTAGAACCTTGCTCTTGATACCAATTGTTGGAACAAATTGTATAATCAAAGAAGAATTGAAAATAGAGAAAAAGAAAGTATCTGAGAAAGACTTCCAGATTCAAATTACAAACATATTACAATCATTTTAGAATTACATCCAACATAACTAACACTTAAATAAATAAAATAACTTCTAATATGATTAAATTAAAGTATAAGGATTAATGCGTTAACTAATTTTCATGGGGTACATACACTGAATAGAAACCCAACTAAAACAACATAATGAGCAGCAAAGTCATGCAACCTTAATTACCAAACGACAATAGTTCTGTTTCGGCATACACTCCACAAAAGTAATTCGTTAATACAACATCACCAAAGGTACTTTTTACTAATACCTTAAACAACTATTTGTACTATTACATAATATAATGCAATGTACAAGTCAAACCGTCTCCACCATGACAAATTCCAAGTAAAAGACTACAAAATGTATAAGCTGCAAGATATAAGGGATCGTTATTCACCAAATGATCATGTTCAATTGTGTTAATCCGCTAAAATAACCGTATTCAGGATCAATTATTGTTAGGTGCACAGTTACACATTTTCTTTACATTTATATTCAGGATTAATTTTCAAACTTCACCATATGCATGACTTCTTGAAGGCAAGTACTCATCATTAGAATCTGGGAACTGATTTAATCAGAAATACGTAAATGATTAATGTCAAAAATTAAAATCCATAGAGTGAGAATGGTTTGGTTTTACATAATGGTTTGATCGTAATATCCCCTCCACTTTGTCCCCAAATATATCGAGTACATTGTCATATCATGAGAGTACTCCACTACTTTTATTTGTAACGTGCCTTGATGCAAACCACTTAAAGGACTTCAAACTTGTTCTCAAAACAAATTGTCCATACTTGGATTTTAAATTTGTTTCAACTTTCCTAAAACGAAAGTAAGTTAGACACTTTTGGAATTGTTGAATAGAATGGATAAATTACACCTTGAGTGAACAAACTTTCCTATATGACTGTGGAGGCTTCACACTGTGAATTGGTCGCTATCCCAACATAAAATTTCATCGTATTAGACATCAACTTCATGGTTCAGTTTTGGGCTATGAAGATGATAGATGATGACACAAAAGTTTTTTCATTGCAAACAACTAAGTTTTTTTAATATATACTGTAATAAATAAATAGATAAATAAAATTTTAAACTGCCCTTTATTGAATCTAATTATATTTTGCTTTGTCAATATAAATTAACCAACTACTATTTCTTTTTTAAATTAACTATAATACATAGTAACTTACAATAACAAGTGTTATTTTAATAATTGCTACAATAGCAAAAAGATTATCGATCATAGACCACTTGGATAAATGATCCATTGAAGCAGTCGCCGAAAACAAATATATAGAAAATTTCTTTTTGCATTAAATTACTCATATTGAGTATAAAAAAAACCTCAATAATAATAACTCAAACATGATAAAAAAAAATACTCAATTAAAATGAAATATATTTGCTCATTATTATCTAACATTGGGTACAATTGTGAGAGCCCATAACCATAAGGCGATGTGTGATTAACTTGAACCTTTGTAAAAGAACAAACATTATACAACACAAACAAGTTGATGAACCACTAACCTTTAATAAAACAAGTCATAGGGCGGATCATCAATACCTGTCTTCAATCAACCATGTCTTTTACGATTAATCTCCTTGTATACTTTTTGAGTTCTTTCAAATTAGGAGGAGTGTTTGATATTATTATGAATAAAAACAAACTCTTAAAATCTTCCTCTCCCAAAGTATTTCTTTCCTTTCATTTTCCCATTCTTTCTTTTTCAAGCCCTCCTCTCCCTTTCATCCTAAAATATTTTTCATTTCTTTAAAATTTATTTTTACAATTTTATCTTTCATCACTAATTAAATAATTTCATATCTTTAAATAATTCTTTTAAATTATTGATAATTCATAATTACTTGTACATATGACTGTCAAAATAATTATGATTAAAATTTAACGTTTTTAATTTAACACTTTTTTCGTATCAAAATATAAAAAAACTAATATACGTGAAACATGCTGCATCAAGTCAAATTTATGAACCATGTGATACTTGTATCAAATGGTATTTAGATTTAACTTTAAATACGTTTTTGTTTTTTATAAATATGTTATATTTCGTTTTTAGTTTCTTTAATTTTTTTTTTAAATATTAATTCTTTAAATGTTTTCTAGTTCATATTTATCAATCTAATTTTTAAAAATAAAAATATGTAAATTTTTAAACACTAAAAATAAATAAAAATCATATTTAATTTATTAATTGTTAAAAAAAAATTAAATTTATAGAAGAAATTCTTTTAATATTTTAAATATGCGTGAAATATTTAGAAAGATTAAGAACGAAATAGACCAAAAACTATTTATCCCTTAAATTTAAAAGGGCTCATGAACACTTGACCACACAAGATTGGTCCTCCTAAAACCCTGGAAACCAAAACCCTACAACCTCACAGAAATTTCAGAGTTCTACCTCCCTCCCCTTTCAACAACTTTTTGGAACCAAACCAAAAAAAAAAGAAAAAACTCCATTCTCCCTCAATCACTTCCATTCAACACAACATGACAAGTTTGATTCTGAGAAGATCCTCTTCCATATTCTCACGCCGTTTCTTCGCCGCCGTTACTTCCGTCGAGCAACTATCGCACCGTCACCACAGCCTCGCACTGTCCTCCGCCGTCTATGGTAAAGGAGACAGGGCGTTTCACGCGAAATCTGGACCGTTGAACTTCCACTCGTCGCTGGTTTCTCGTGGTGCGCAACTTGCTGTGGATTACGATCATGCGGACGAAGCCTGCAGTGCGAATGGTGATGAAGGACTGGAGGTTGCGAAGCTTGGGATTTCTCGGGAGATTGTGAATGCTCTTGCTAAGAAAGGGATTGCGAAGCTCTTCCCCATTCAGGTAATTTCTGTGTCGTTTTTTTCTTTTCAAATTTCAGAGAATAGTATTATTATTAGCCTATACGCTTTTCTGAAGTTACAAAATTTATTTAAAAAATTTCGTCATTTGATTGACTAAATAAAAAATAACATTATAAATAAATATTTTAAATGGCCGATGAAATTGAAAAATAAGTGCTACACCAAAACTTCGTATCTCTTTTATATAGATATAGTGATAGTCTTTTGCAAAATAAATAAATTAATAGTAATAGTAGAAGTAGAATATAGGTTTGGTTTGGTTTGGTTAAGGTTCAGTTAAACATTTTTCAATTCAGTTTGTTTCAAAAGTTTGGTTGAAAAAGCACACAAGTGTTTTAGGTTTATAGAAATTTCACATGCTTGTGTTCATAGAAATTTCATGAAAACCAGATTTCCTTATATCAGTTGTAACAGGCACATTATACAATTGTGCTCAAATGAGTTGATTTTCATTCAGAAATATATGCTGTGTTATTGTAGTTGAATTTTCTTTGAAATATTTTGGGCTGAAAATATAAGGCAAATGGTGTCTGTTAGCCGAATTGTCAGGAAAACCAATTCATACTTATTAGCACTTCTGTTCAAAAATCTCAGTAACTTGTAGCTTGAGTTTCTCTTATTATTATTATTGTAGAAAGCTGTGCTGGAACCTGCGATGCAAGGGAGGGATATGATTGGTCGAGCTAGAACAGGAACTGGGAAAACTCTTGCTTTTGGGATACCCATCTTGGATAAGATTATTCAGTTTAATGCTAAGCATGGGTTGGTTATTTTATCGACACTTACAGCATACTTTTAATTGATTATATAGCTTTATTTCTGAGTCGTAAATCGTTACTTTGGCTTTTTACTATACAAATTTTTGTGGTTGATTATGGCAGGAAAAGAAGGGATCCTTTGGCTTTGGTGTTGGCTCCAACCAGAGAACTTGCACGGCAGGTTGAAAAGGAATTCAATGAGGCTGCACCTAACCTGGAAACAATTTGTCTTTATGGGGGTATGCCTATTCAACAACAAATCAGGCAACTTGATGGTGGCGTAGATATTGTAGTGGGCACACCTGGACGAGTTATTGATCTTCTCAAAAGGGGTTCACTGAAATTGAAGGATGTTAAATTTGTTGTTCTTGATGAAGCTGATCAGATGCTTCAAGTTGGATTTCAAGAAGCGGTGGAGACGATCTTGCAAAAGATGCCTACAAAGCGTCAAACTCTTATGTTCTCAGCGACAATGCCTTCTTGGATAAAGAATCTTACACGCAATTACCTTAACAACCCCTTAACAATTGATCTTGTAAGTATGCAAATCTTTTTTAGGCACAGGGAGTAGGAGAATATTGCAGTTTTCATATGTCATTTATTTATTCGGATTGTGCCTAATCTGCTATGATATGGGTCGAAGGGTTTTATGGGAAGTAGTTTGAGAATACCTACCAAAAGTTTAATATTCGAACTCCATCAGGGAACATATTCCAATTAACAAAATCTTCTTGAGTAGGTGTACTTGGATTGTTGTGACTCCAATTTGAGGTGAAAGTTTCGTGCCTGAGCTTGTTAAATATTTATCATACTCAACAAAACTCCCACTTACAGCCTAGAAGATTTTTGTCTTTGATTATGACGAGAACAAGGAAAGTGGATATAATAAAAGGGAATAATTCATGTATCTGGGCGAATAGAAGTTCACAACCCTAAGAATAGCGGACCAACCACCACCTTAGAGATATAGAAGTAAAGAGGATTGCCCCACCCAAGGAACTGTTAAATTGGACAGATTTATGAGCTTTTTTAGAGCATCCACGAGTTCATTCAAGAACTAAGACAGGATATACAGCACAGGAACAAACAGTCCTTGTGTCATTGTTATGGATTCTAATACATTTACTAATGTTTTTTGACTAGATGATACCAAAGCCAAACACCATTTTGTTTTTTATGAAAGGCTACAAAAAATAAGGTTTCATAACGTCACTTGAAAATTACAAAAACAATTTATCCATATTTTATTCTTCAAATTGTTCCAGAAACTAGAATTTTTTGTCTCATCAAGTTGCTGGTTCTTCACATTCTCCAGAATATTATTGGGAATTTGGGACAAATAAATATCCCACACACTATGCAAAGTGGATTGTGGACACTGTGTCCCAAAAAATGCAGAGAGTTAAGCTTGTTAAAGACGCCATTAGACCATTGTAGCTGGGAAATTTTTTAGCAACAAATTCATTTTGTAAAATATTAATGCATATATTTTGATTATATTTGTGGTTTTCAATTGCTGTTTTCTCACCCTTCAGAAGAAATTGTAGGTTTTAATTTGTGTTTGGATAAATGTTTTTCTGCGTTTCCTTATTATATATATTTTTAGAATTTTTTGTTGTTTCACGAGATTTTTGTACAATTATTAGCGTGGTATTTAAGTAAATCTGATGGTTACTAATGTTTTCTTTTCCTGACATCTGGCAAGAACATGACTACTGAATTTTTTTCCTAGCTCACATTTTTGAAGAGGAGATAATAATATTTGAGATTTAAAGTTAATCTGGGAACTTATTGATGCCATAGGTTGGAGATTCTGATCAGAAGTTGGCTGATGGAATTTTGCTGTACTCTATTGCTTCCAATGGAAATGCTAAAGCGGGAATTCTGGCACCTCTTATAACAGTATGACTTCAGATACTATATTTTCTCATGATTTTTATGTTACATATGATTAATGATTGTTATCATTGCTAATTATTATAACTCACTATTTTAAAAATATATTTATTTATTTTTGTTTACTAAAAGTGATAGCAATTGAGTTTGTCTAGGCTTTGTTTGTCTCTCTCTCTTTGCTTTGGAGCAAAAACTAGTTGAGAATCCTGTGACTGAACTGGCTTTTGTTGTCTTAACGATCTATCATTTCATAGGAACATGCTAAAGGAGGAAAGTGTATTATTTTCACTCAAACCAAACGTGATGCTGATCGACTATCACATATTTTGGCAAAAAGTCTTAAATGTGAGGCCTTGCATGGAGATATTTCGCAAACTCAGAGAGAAAGAACTCTTATGGGCTTTAGAAATAGCTATTTTAATGTTTTAGTGGCAACCGATGTTGCTTCCCGTGGGCTTGATGTACCAAATGTTGATCTTGTAAGTTCTTCTTATCTAAACTTTTATTGAAATTGTTCCATTCCTTGTTTCTAGATAGTTGATTGTGGCCCAAGTACAACATTTACTTTCTAGTTTCTACATGATGGTACCTCCATTCCTATACATTTTGGGAATAGATTTGAGATAGTTTGTTAACTACATATCGCCCATGGTTTGTCATAATATATGGGGGGTTAGAAAAAAGTTCCTATAGGTGTGGGATATCTCCATATTTGAATTTCACTTTCCAAAATTGCGTTTCCTTTTTAGTCAGTACTTCTTATTTGAGGAGAATATTTACTTGAGGCTCGATCCCACTTGGGCTCATATAGGACCTAGTGTAGGCAATACTAACTAACTAACTAACAGCTGTCAGTTAGTTAAAGTTAGGTGATCATATTCCAACCGAAGTGCAATCTATAAATAGCTAACAACTTCTAAGCATTCAACAATTCATCATTGGCAATAACTTTACACTCATTCATCACTTTGTCTCTAATCAGAATGCTGTTTTCTTAATATGACATCTATTATCTGTGTATATACAAACACTTTTTGACATTAACATCCATCATGTGTTGTTTTTTATGTAAATTTTTTAACTGTTTTCCTCATCTAGGTAATACATTACGAACTTCCAAATTCTTCAGAGATATTCGTTCATCGATCTGGACGAACAGGCCGCGCTGGGAAGAAAGGAACTGCCATTCTTGTCCATACAGAAGCTCAATTCAGGGATGTAAAGACAATTGAGCGTGATGTTGGATGTACATTCACAGAGGTGGTCTCTTTACTCTTTGAACTTGCCTTATTTTATTATTTTCTAATTTTTTCTACACAGATTGATAGTCTATCCTCTTGCCATAAATCCCATCCAGCTCACATTTCGTGCTAAAAATCCCTACCATTAGTTTGTGATGTAATCGTGGAAAACAATCATTATGTTTTGACCAGGGTTTATTATTACCTCTGTGCACTAATTCTTGATAAAGTTTAAGTTGCTGAAAATCTTAATCAAGTCCAGTACTGTATTCTATATTTAAATTAAGTTCTGTCAGTGAAACAACATCTCTAAATTAAAGAGTTGAACTTTTTAATCCTTAGTAGTTTATGCTGGATGTTATCTTTAGTAGTTAAGCTGACAATTGAGTCTTTTATCAAACTGATATTCCAGAAATGGATACTATTTATATACTGATATTCCCAGGATTGACATTGTTGACCTTTGGTGTTGATTGTGGTGTTACAATTGGTTCTAGATGTACGTATATCATACATTCACGTATTTTCAGCATGTGAAACGTCAAATCATACTTCTTCAATTGTAATCATTTTGCCCTTCTATGCTAGATACATTTTAGGCCACTGGTCACTATGTTTAATATTGTGTAATGACTAATGATTAACTGCTTGCATCTTATACTATATTTTTTGTTCAGTTACCTAAGATTGCCGTTGAAGGTGGATCAGAAGACATGTTTGGTGGTCGATATGGTTCTTCGGGAGGTAGGGATCGTCGACCAGGCGGTGCAGGCTTTGGTGGTAGTTCTGGATTTGGCCGAACCGACGATGGAAAATCCAGTCGTTATGGTGGCTCTGGTTCAAGTAGGTCAAGAGATGGGTTTGGGGGATTTTCTGGTAATTCTTCTGGGAAAATGGATAAGTATGGTGGTGGAGGATTTAGCAGTTCAGGTCGTTCCAGTGGCTTTGGAAATTTTGGCTCAGGTCGATTTGGTGACAGAAATTGAAGCCAAAACTTGGGGAGATTCAAGGCGTGGCTTTGCTGCTTTTGGGGTTAAAATAGAGGAAGACCATTTTAACTTCTGATAAGTGCATACCATCTTCACTTCTTGATGGTTTAATTTCGGCTTCTTGCTTAGTTTAGTTTACCGTCCTCATCTATGAGTATATAACTTCACTTCTAGGGATAGTATTCAGCTCAACCTGAATTGCATCCACAAGAAAGAGGAGCGGGTGTGCTGTATCCTGTGCTGCATGTTCCAGCCTCTACCATGCATTTGTTTGGATTAGTTTAGTTTGTTCTCTTTTAAGCTGCACGGTAGATTATGATTATGATTCTGAACATGCATTGGGTATGCATTGGACCTTGGCAATGGTGATACGGTTTATTCAGAAGTTGTTCCTTGATGTACTTAACGAGCAGAATACAAAACTTCAGAAATAGGTAGGGTGCTCTCTTGTTCATTAGAATTGTTACATTTTATTATACAGGGAAATTCTCATCATCTATGTGATATGTAATATCATCAGTACCTTGGTTTTTGCTTACACATTATGTTATTCCGGTTATTAATGAAATATTCACTTTTTACATTCTGGGTGGCTGTGTTCGATCGGAAACAAATTTGCTTGACTGCCTTGGGTCATTTCATAAGGAACTCTACGATGGAAAAGTGGAAACTGGTTGAAGTTGATGTTTTTGTTCGTGATAGCATGATTGTAATTACTTTATCTATTAATTGTTTAATTTTCTAGTGAATTGTCCCATAATTTGGGAGGAACTTGAATCGCTTCTTCCAGTTTTTGTGGATGATTAAAAATGGGGTGCTCTCGGTTGCTCCACCCGTTTTTTTCAAGCTGATTTGCCTCACCCAGCGGCAGTGCTTGTCTTTTTAAGCTACTCCTTTGCAAGCCACAAATTACTTAACTATGATCTGTTGAATTTTGAGTTTGAAAAAAATGTTTAAATATTACAATTTGTGTCACCAAAGATATTACTGGGTTAAGTCGTAGACTATGTCGTTTTCTTTAAGACGTTTTGCGACACTGCCCAAATTGTGCAAGGCAGACTATCAACCACGACGTTCTCAAAATAAAACAGTCTAGATTTATTGTATCGGAATTCCACTGCACCGTAGAAAACTATTTTAGAATTACACCCTCAATATTGTTAAAGTCACTCAAAATATGACGGTGAAAGTCACTCTTAATAAGGCGATTAAAGTCTCGCAATATGGTACTATGACTACTTATAAATCAAAATAATTACACTTTAAAGAACTTTGACATGCGGCATAAAAACCACTCTAAAAAGATAGTGGTATTAGGACTATTCAAAATTCGACGGAACTACGACATAACAACCGCTCTAAAATATCGAATGGACTACGGTATAACAACCACTCTAAAATATTGAAGGGATTACATTACAACAAACGCTTTAAAATATCGAATGGACAAAAAGAAATGAGAGAAGTGTCTCGGTAACAATCGAGCAAAATATAAGAGGGAGAAAAGAAAAAGTTGGGAAATGCATCCAACTTTAGTGTGCTTTTCACAATAAATTGACATTCTTTATATAGTGATGGAAGCAAATCCATATATGTTTCCTAACCAATGTGGAACTTCAACAAAATTTTGATAAGATTTATATAGTGATTAAAACTATTCAAAATGAGAGTTTTCCATTGTGGGGACTTCAATAATTTTTAAATTCACCCATTATATTCCAACATGATCGTATATATATCAATAGATGAATTTAAAAAGCTTAGTTGTACCATTTTGTTCTTTTTGTTTCGGAAATCGTTCGTTTCGTTCCTCTGTCTCTCACCCTCTAGCTAAATACACCCAAAAGCAACACAACTTTTCTTCAAAATATTTATTATCTAAAAATGAACAAGAAGCCAACAAACCAAATAAATCCTCATGAACACAATCAAAAAGTTTGGATATACTTGCACATCATGGAGACATTGAACTGTTATTTTTAGACATACATTTTTAATTGTTCAATACAATCCTCGTGAACTGTTGACTTAATCCTACGAAAGATAAAATCTTTTTAAATTATCAATGGTCGAAAATAGAAGAGTGAGAAGATCGCGAGTAACTGTGTCGGAGGTTGTTACAACTGCTTTCTGTGATCTTTTTGGTTCCTCTGATATAAGTAAATATGCAAAATCTTCATCTAGCTTCGATTTTTTATGGCTAAGCTTTTTGTCATCAAACTTAACATGAATTGATTCCTCAACAATTAAAGTTTTTTTGTTATATCGTGAATCAAACTTGCTAAGATTCTCTTAGTATTCAAAATATAACATATATAAACAAATTGATGAAAATAAGAAATGTTGGACTTTATTCATTTCCACATTTTATAAAGAGTCTTATTGAGAATATGTCTTATATAGATTCTATTCTAAATGTATCACGTTTCTACCCATAAGTGTTTTGCAACATTTAGTTCATGAATTATGGTGTGTGCCATTTTTTGAAGAGGTCTATTTTTCTTTTCTCTAACATTATTTTGTTCGGGTGTTCTAAGAGAAAAAAAATTATGTAAAATTTCATATTTTGTTGGGGTGTTCTAAGAGAAAAAAAATTATGTAAAATTTCATTCTCTTCATGAAAGTTTTCAAAAGATTTATTTTCAAATTCACCGCCATAATCATTACGAATTGTTGTAATACAAAATTCTTTTTCATTTTGTACTTGTTTGCATAAAGTAGTAAAGACTGAATTTTATCCACGTCCATCCGTAATAGTCATCAACAATGACAAGTCTATACTTTTTACCACCAACCACAACAAGATAAATGGTTTTTCGCAGTGACAAAAAAAAATATAAAATTGTTTTTAATAATACTTTTTCCAACAAAAAATGTCCACGCATGTTGTTGGCATAAATGTTGTTGTGAAAAGGTTTGCAAAGACATTTGATTTTTGTCAACAACTAAAGTCGATGGTTCTTTGACAAGGAGAATATCTTTTATATCTCAACAACAAATGTAGTTGACATAAATCCACATTTTCCAACAACCCGTACCACTTAATAAAATTAGTATCATTATATTTATAATTTAAATTGTCACAACTATTCAAAAATAAATTATATTACAATATAAGCCCCAATTTTGTTGATGTAAAATAAATTAAGAAGAAACATAAACACAAATTATTTAACATTAATAAGATAAAATGTCATAAATTATCTCTCTGTTTAACATAATAATAATAATAATAATAAATGTTCTTGTTGTAATAAACAATAGAAAAATTGATGTAATTTACAAATATAATTCTTCTGCATAATTGTGACTCCGACTAACAACATTTTTAATTCTTCTGTTCATGATATTAAAAGGAGCATTCTATAGGACAATGATAGAGATCTTAGTGACAAAGTTTGCAGTTCTTGATCCACCACCAACTATCGTTTTATCAGTCGAAATAGTAACATGCAATTTTCCAATAGCACTCTTCTTCTACCTTTCTACGAAACCTAAGCCAATAGTTCTTCCTCTTCCAACTTTTCTTGTATTTGTATATTCTGTTTCATTTTTATCCAAAAAAGAAATTTATGAGAAGTATAATGTGAAATTTTAAGACAAAAGTATAAGAACAAATAATATATCAATAAGAAAAATTAAATTAGTGTTAAGTAAATCAAATAAATACCTTGTTGTTGTTGATTAATATTAGTATTTAAAAAATTGATACAGAATAAAGTTGAGTTACACTAGAACCTATTGATGAGAAAACAATTGATACTTGTCTATTGTGGTTTGACCATAACTTAATAGATAAAAATTGTCAGACTCACATGAGTAATTTTCATTAAAACTAAAGATAGTATAATTCAAAGGGGAAGAATTAGATGTAAAAGCCTTTTATAGAGAAATCACTAAAAAGATCCTCATTCAAGATGTTTTCACTAAAATTTCAATTTTATATAGAGTTCCAATTGCAATTAATCTCTACAGCAGACCCAAATTTAGTCCACTATAGTAATTAGTAAAATCTTTCAAAAACAATGAAGCTATGTCCACAACATTTCAACAAATTTGTTACTTAAATACCACATTCACAATCAAATAAAAAGAGACACTAGAAAGAAACGCTATATTTTGATCAAGAGAGAAAGCTAAACAAACCCCAAAAATGAAACAATTCATAAAACAATTTTGCTACCCACACCCCCTTTTTACTATCCACACTCATCAATTCTTTTTTTGGAAAAAACATTAAATTTTTAACCATAACCTCTCATTCATTCTATCTTCATCTTTAACCCTAACCTCTCTCAATCTATATCTTCTATCTCACACTCATATTCATCATTTTCTCTCACACTCTCTTCTCTTTCTTCCTCTATTTTTAACAAGTTCAACATCTTCAATCATCCTCATTGCCTCTCATTTACATCAAGTATGCATCAATGTTGTTGTTGTTGTTTTTTTTTTTATTTCCAAAATGTACTCTTGTTAAAAGTTGATTTCACGTAGTTAAGTTTTTCTGAATCTATGTTCGTAAGCAAACCCAAAAACATACATGAACCGAGTTCACGTACGTGAACTCAGTTCACGTAGGTTTATGGGTTTGCTGAGTTTGCGTTCGCAAACTGAGTTCATAGAACATTTTCATTCTGAAGCATATAGTGAAAATCTCACAGTTGTGAGGACTAGACTAGCCTGAGTTGGGTGAATGAGTATACTTTTTGTGTGTGATCTTTCTATTTCTTATCTTTAAGTATTTAAACACACAAATCACACTTCACTATGAATTAATATATTTTATTTACTTCTAACATATCCCGAACATTTGGACAATCTATTTCAACCAAAATTGATCTTTAGTTAATTTAAATTAAACACATGAATCAGAATTTTAAAAGGTTCACAATTCAAACCCCCTTTTCTTGTGATTAACATTACTACTTCAGTACGCACTGATGAAAAATTAGTAGATCATTTTTTACGAAAGGATTAGCTAGAGAGAAAGTCATAAATACATCTAAAAGGATGAAACTATTACCTATAAAGAGACTTCAGATCCTTTTTTTTTTACTAAAGAGACCTCAAATTTATGAAACACTATATTTCTACCTCAAATAGAATCACATCAGTTAAAATACTCTCTCTATCAAGCAGCTCTATTAGAAGTGGTGTAGTGTCACGTTAAATGACACGATAGTTTGTCCACGATCATGACGCGTCTTATGGAGTATTGTATTTTACTTTAGAGAGTGTTCTACTAACGATTTACAAATTTTAAGGAGCATTTTGTCTATTGATTATAAATTTCATGGAGCATTTTCCTATAGAATGAAAATTGCAATGAATATTTTCCCTCTAAGTAATATAAATCAATGAGATTTTTGCTTAAATTTTTAAAACTTATATGGGACCTTATGTCGCTACTAATAATATTTGCATCACAATAAAAAGACCAAACCAATATATAATGCATCCTCTCTATTTATCTTCTTCCCAAATCCAAACATCTCTAAATTCGCTAATCCCTAAATATGAAAATCTTCAAATCTAGAAATTGGAAAGTCCAAATATCTTCTTGTGCTAAATCTCTAAACCCTAATTCGTAAATCTAATAAATGAATTGCAGTGGTACTACGTTCACAACAGACAAACAAAACAAGATAACAAGAAGTTGTTCTGGAAGCTGTGGTGTCAATTGAGTCAATGTAGGAACCATGATTTGTTGTGTTGCAATTGTGGGAGAAAAGCTGTCATTAGAACTGCCAACACCCATAAAAATTAAAGAAGACATTTCTTTATCTGTCTTTTCAAAAGTCAACTATTTTATTTAACACATTTTTGCAGTTATCTTATTTTATACCTCATTAACACCTCTATTTTTGTATTGCTATTATTTGATTTAAATTTATGGTTTTAACATATTGTATTATAATATCTTTGTTTATGTAAGGTGATGATCTTGAAGATAAGGTTGATTGATAATGTTAACAATTTGGTGAATAAATGTTTCATGATTTAAATTACTTAAAGGCAAAATGCTCCATGTAATTTACCATATGTAGACAAGATGTTCTCTGAAATTTGTAACCCGTAAACATAAAACTTTATAAAGTAAACTAGAATACTCTATATGATGAGTGTAGACAAACCACAATATTTAACGTGACACATGAACACTTCCAATTGAGCTACTTGATAGAGGGAACATTTTTATTAATGTGGTTCAATTTAAGAGAATTTTACAATAAGAGAAATTTGCTATTTTATAAATTTACAATCCCAAATTATTCAATGTTCACAATTTTGAATCTCCAATTGATAGTTTACTAAAAAAAAAAGAGTATAACGGAGGTACATTCACAACAAGGACGAATCCAAAAATATGTCAAAATGAGGTTGAGAATTTAAGAGAATTTTTTAACATAACTTTAATTATTGTTTTTCAATTGTATCTTTCAATTATTAAAATATATACTACTTTTAAAACATTAATTTTATTTTATATATATAATAATAAAAAACATATCAATAATTTATAAAAAATTTAGTAAAATAAATATTATCTTTCATTTATTTATATATGTGAAATGAACAAAATTGACATTCATTAAAATAGAATAATAGTCAATGTTTTGTTTTTATAACGATTGATTACGATGTATTTACCCAACGAAACATTTTACCTCGAGAATTCATGAAAATTACACTCTAAAATGTAATTGAAAAAGTGACTGTGATTGTATCACTACACTCCAATAAAGTCAAGTCGTACAAAAGTATCGTATGATAAAAGCAAAGAAATTTCTTCTCCTTAAATAAATAAATAATCCTCCATGTTCTCCATTCCCTCATTTCAACACCAATTTCCATCACGCCTCGAAAACCCATAACCATGGCCATCAGAGTCATCAGTATTTTCATCTCCCTTTTGCTCTTCCTCTTCACCACCCTCTCACGCGCCCGCAATTTCCAAAACCCATTCCCTAAACCTGAAATCGCCAAGCTCGCTCATCATACTTCCAAACCCCAACTACCCAACACCGTTTCCTTCCATCCCAACTCCGTCCTCATCGATCACGTTCCGTTAAAACTCCTCGATCTCCGTCCCGTTAACCGTCACATTCACAAACGTCCGTATTATCTCGGTCTTTGCCATCTCTGCCCTCGCCGCCCGCTCCCTTACGTTAACGATAAGATCGTCCGGAGTGACGCCGCCGAAAATTCTGTAGATCTCCAGATCCCTTACGGCAACGACATGATCGTCCGGAGCGACCCCGAAGACAAACCTTCAGATCTCCAGATTCCGGCTCGGTTTACGAGGATTCGCGGCGGTGAGTTGAAGTTCCCGGGAATGATGACTCATCACCATAACCGTCCCCATTACCAGGTCTATAGCCAGGATCATCACCACCACCACCACCACCACCATCATCATCATCATGTGAAGAGTTGGTTTGCGAAGAGGATTCACGAGTTCTTGAATTTGTTCTGATTTTGATGGTGCCTGTGAAGAAGGGTTTGTGTATGATATATGTAAATAAAGTTTGCATCTCTTGGTGCAAGTTTAGATATGCGGCAAGTTTGACAGAATCATGGTGAATCAAAAATTTGGGCAAAAGTTACTATTTTAAGCGGTACTATAATTTTGTCAAACTCAATGGTATTTTGAACGTGCAATTAGAGTTGTGGAAAATATGTATTTGTAGTTTACTACTACTAAGTTTTAATGTTATTTAGATATGAGTTGTTAGGGGAATTGATTAGAATAATGCTATGCTATATTATTGTTGCTACTTAACAATTATACTAGTTGATGATGTATAAGGGTTTGTGTATGATTTTGTAAATAAAGTTTGCATCTATGTCGTGCTTGTTTAGATTGACTACGATTTTGGGCAGAACCCAGTTCAATGGCCAAGTTTTCACGGACCAATTTTTTTTTTTTACAAAAGAAAGCTTTATGAATTTCATTAAATATTATGTTTAATACATCTTGAGATATCAATAAAAATTTGGACACTAGTAGCTAATAATGAAACTGCATTTGCTATGTTAACACAAGAACTGTTGGCTTGTCTCTTATTCATTGGCTTGTCTGTTAACAAATTCAATACGAGAATTTTGGAAAAAAGAAAAGAGATGTCTACACTCTTCTAAAATTGCTCCATATTTAGAGATATCTTGAAGATTATGGAGCTTGTCAACAATCATCTTCAGGAATGCCCCATACTCATCTTTGTTAAACTCGCCAACACAATCTCTAATTTCAACATCATCGAAAAAGTTTTCTGATGACATATGATAAATAACAAAATAGTTATCAAATATTTCAACAATATTTCATAATTTATGCGAATATAAAAATAAATACTTCTAATTATGGAGAAATTTTTGGGACTCGACAAAATCTTATGCACTACTGAGTATGTGAATTTATATCGTATACATCTGTTGGAATTCAAGTAAGTGGTATATAACCAGTGCTTTGAAATGAAAATTATTAGTGGATGTCATTGTCAATAATATTCCTAAACCAATTTAATCGCAGCAACCAATTAACCCTAATCAATCATACTCCATAATATTCAAGCAAGCCATTGGACTTAACATCCAGCACAGAGAATATCAAACCAGTAAATGCTTCAAACCAGTAAAGATGACATGATCATCTTTACACATTGTTGTCATATATAATCAAACTTCATAGTCTTAGCATAGATCGAGCATGACGTAATTGAGAACATGACAATAGTTTAATTAGTACAACATTTACTAATTTATTAAGGACATGCTTATAGCGTTTCACTGTAATAAACAAAAGCTCTTTTGATTACAATGTGGTACAAGACCAATTTAGTACAATGTCGAAGTAAAAGATTATTACAATTTAGTACAGGACCAATTCAATATCATGGATTCATGGTAGTAAAATTCTCTTTTTTATTACAATTTATTACAAGACTCTTATTACAATTTAGTACAAGACAGTGACTCTTTTGATCACAATATGGAATTCTTTCTGTTGTTCCTCACAAGACCAATTCAATACAGATTGCTTTTTCACTATGTTGTGCTTTCTCTGGGATCAGCATTTTGCTTTCTCGTTGTTCAGCATTGTCACTGACTAATTAGCCTTTTGCTTTTTACTGAATGGAAGCAGTTCACTTCTCACTAGTCACTACGTTCCCTTGAATTGGCGTTTGTTTCATTGAAATAAAGGTAACCTGCATAAGACACACGAATGGAGACATATAAGTTCAGCTACTATAAGATATCATTGTAGAAAAAGGTTGTGTATTTATCTGAAGATGTTTTCAGTTTCCAATCAAATCAATTTCAGTTTCCTTAAGGAAACCATTATCTCGACTACATCAGTGTGGTTCATGAATACAACTAAAATCTAAAAACATTTCCAACTGTGGTTCATGACTAATTCAAGAATATTGAATTGTTTATCTAGTTAAATTCCTTTATTCAAGCCTAATCCAGGGGAATTGTGTGGAACAACGACAATGAAACTAGAAGAGAGTGTAAGGCTGTGGAGGTGGCTACAGTTGGGCCATTCACCATGGGAGAGGCCTGAGTGGAGGGAGGTAGTGGCTAGGGAAGAATAGGTTTTTTCCCCTCTACACAACTTCCTGGCAATGCTGTGGCAGAGCAACACCGCGGAAGGGCGACACTGGGGAGTTGCAGCAGTATGACGGGTCCATATTCATCCGATTTGATGATTCAATTAATGGGTTAGTATGCTAACAGCTAAAATGATCACTTAAATATAGTAAATAACTTACTCACCTTGAGTTATTTTTGCTGATGCCAATTGAATGTTATTGCACGCATGCTTCCAATTATCATCACACAATATGAAGGAAGTTTGATATCTGTGCCAAGTAGGAACATTTAGTAATTACTTTAACATAGTCCTTTGTCATCCTCATCGACGTTAAGATATTGACTACATAGTAGTAAAAAACTGATAAATATTTTTGCTTATTTTTAGTTAGCACTCGTGAGCTAACATTGCTATATTGTTCTATGTGCAGACCTCTTGGGGATCCTACTTGTCTTGGAACAGGAATCCAGAGATTTTAGAATGACGTGCTATGACTCCCAACTTTTTTTTTGACAATTCACTTTCTTCTTTTGCCACCCCAGTTCATTGTGTGGAATTTTTTGCGTACCATTAATTGATACATATGTAGAAATTAATGTAAAAAAAAAAAAATACACTTAATGTGGTAAGGAACACTATTAGCTATGTATAGTCTAAATGTAACCTTCAGAATGTCTCAAAATACTATACCTTATGTTCGCTGTAAGCCTAGTCAGTCAATTCATGCACCAACTAAAGGAGGTACACTTGCAAGCTGCACTCAGAATCGGACAATATTTGAAAGGAATCCTAGGAAGAGGAATTTTGGTCAGACGAAATGGAAATGTTGATCTTAAAGCATATACTGATGCTGACTATGCAAGGTCAATTGTAGATAGAAGGTTAACCACAGGATATTGCACTTTCCTACGTGGGAATCTTGTGACTTGGAAGAGTAAGAAACAAAGTGTGGTATCCAGATCCAGTACTGAAGCATAATTTAGGGCAATGTTACAAGGGATATGCGAATTACTATAGTTGAAGATCATTTTGGAGGACCTGAAGATAAAGTTGGATGAATCAATGAAACTCTATTGTGATAATAAATCTGCTATTAGCATAGTACATAATCTAGTGAAGCATGGAAAAACCAAGCATATTGAAGTTGACAAACATTTCATCAAAGAAAAACTCAATAGTGGCCTAATCTGCACTTCATATGTCTCCTCCGAAGACAACCTTGCAGATCTTCTAACTAAAGGGCTAAACAACAACAACTTTGAAAGAATTGTATCTAAGCTGGGAATGGAGAACACCTATTCACTAGCTTGGGGGGGAGTGTCAAAATCTGTTTTTGTCTTATTATTACAAATATCCCTCAATTATATGGATTTGGTTGTATAGGAGCACTAATAGGGATTTGGTTGGATAGGAGTACCAATAGGGATTTGGTTATATAGTAATCTTGTACATATATCTGATGTATTGTTAGCATATTTCAATTCAATAAAATATATTTTTACCTTAATTATTGAGAAAAAGTGAAACATAATTAGTGCATTGGACATTTTGTTTTCCTTTGAACCACTAATACCCCAAAGTCTAATGTTATAAGAGGTTAATTTACAATAAATTATTGATGTATCTTTTTCACTTCTAATGACATCCAACCCATATACTATGGTTTCATTTTTCTTGGCTTCTTGGCTTGAATACATGATACTTAAAGATACACAAACACCTCTTGATATATGTGATACAACTTAATTTATTTAACTGTTTGAACAATAGCTCGCAGAAACTATGATTGCTTGAAAGTAGAGATACATGCATAGAAAAATTCTTATGAATCTTAAAATGCATGAACAAGATGAATGAATCAAGTTTTAATTCATTGCTTCACCTTTAATTAACTAGTACATATTTCCAACATTTCGTATGAATTTTAGTGACAGTCAAATGAATCATCACTGAGAATGCATACCTAAGCCAATGGCATCAGAACCCTTCTGCAAGTATCACCGAACATCCTGCACATAAATAAAAGGATTGCAATTTAGTGAGGGGGATGCAAATCAGAGGAAAGAAAATCTCATTATGTCATTCATTCGGTTGATTTTCTTAGTTCAAACAGAGACCAGAATTTGCATCAACACATAATGCCTACAAAGACAAGCCCGTGAATTAGAGTTACAATCCTATTCAGCAACAAAATCATGGCCATGATCAAATTCTTGTCTGATACTATTGAACAAGTGTTTAGCATACATAAAATTTAAACAGTTTCATAGGAACTTGAATTTTTATTAAAAATGGAGATTAACTCCTTACAGAAAAGGAAAACCTTTTTAATCACTTTAAGATGGGAGGAAAAAAAGGACAGGAAAAGATTAAAACAAAAAAAAAAAAAACACTGAAGATTCTTAGAGGTTCATAATACTCCAACTCTTCCTCCTCACATTTTTCTCACGTACCCCACGGCTGAATTCCCCCCCACCCCGTTTTCACTTAATTGCCATTGTCACATAGCCATTCTGTTATGAAGCAGATCATTATCTGCAATGTTCCCTATTCTGTCCTAACTCAAATGCTTTAATCCCTCCCAACATTGTCCTTTCTTTCGTAGCATATACCTCAGTACTAGATGTATCATTACACTCAAAACAGATAATAAAAATAGAAAATAGATGGAAAAATAACATTAAAAAATTCATAATACACGTCAGCGTGCATTAAATTAATTCACATTTTTAAATATGTTGAATTTGCATTATTAACTTTCTCTATTCACTATCTCCCTCTTTCTTAGTTAAATGAATAACATGTGTTATCTTTTATCATGAATCATGATATTTTGAATTGAATCAAGTAAGATTGATGCTTACCCTTGTTGATCAAATTTCAGGAATCACTAATAAAACAAGAGCCCTTGGACTTTTGGTAGAAATTCAAAAATAAAAAATAATATCAGTAGAACCAATGTTGTTTGACATGAAAAAGCTTATGAATGATCACAAGACCCAGTGTTCAAGGAACAAACAAAAGCAATTAAGCTTCTAAATGAAAAACATGCCTAGGAGTAGACATGAAAATTGGATCAACCAGTAAACTTGAGACTCAATCAAATTGGATCAACCAGTTGGTTTGAATTTGCAACTTGATTAAGGAAGAAAATAAATCAACCCCGGAATATGGATCAATTGGTCTTTCGGGACTCCCCTGCGGACTTACATATATTTTGAAGCTGGGCTCACTCTATGTACATTATCATAATCTCCTCGTGTCTAGTCTCTGAATTTTACAATGCCTAAAATTAGTGACTAATATGACTTACAGTAAATTTGTAATTATGAAATTAATAGATCTTGTCAAATGGAAATATATTGTGTTTTACTTACAGATCAATTATGATTACTTACTTTCTCTAGACTATACATTTGCTATAACATGTATTCCATTGTCTCAATCTCAACACGAAATATAGTTACTATTACTTGAAAAAGTATAATGAGAAAATAAAGATGCAAAAAGCACAAACAGAATTTGAAAACATCTTACTCCTATGGTACATCCCCTACAAGTATCCAGTCTCCATTTTTATCTTCAGAGGTGAGAACATATTCTGCACCATGAAAAAGGTCCCTCAGCTTTCTAACTCAACATTTCTCTTCCTGGATCTCCATGGGAACCACAATGACCTGAAATTACACAATTACCAACAATTTCAGAATAAAAATAAAGCAACAACCAAGTTAATTTAATACAAATCATTAGCAAAAACAAATTTTATTGTTAAAGTATATCAAAATAGAAATGCCAGACATCTTCTCAAAGGCGGAAGATAGTTCCTGGTAATTGATATGTTGTATAAATTTGATCACCTTACTAAGATAGGGAGCAAATACACATAAATACAAATTTGTCTTTTTTCAGTTCACACAAATTCTATATTTTTTGTGTACACCTGTATTAGTTTTCATTTGTCATGAGAACTTTAGTAGTCAGCATCGCTAAGCAAATACAATAAGGCATTTATCCAGCAAGAACAAGCAAAATATCACCAAAACATGTAGCAATTGGTATACTTTATCAGTAAATTACCAAATGGCTTGTAACATAATGATAACAGTCTCCCTTTGAATAATGGTTACTGCGATCAAATCACTGGAATAATATATAGAATCAGAGTATCACTCTTTTGTTAGCTCAATATTATCAATACACATCTCTAAGTTCAGCACAGCAATTGCCATGTAATCAACGTATCAATCGAGCCGACCGGATTTTGGTCTTAACTTTCCTGGCTTCTTTGATAAAACCAACACTACATAGACCATCGATAACAGCTCTCTGAGTAGCCCTTAAGATGTGAAAGCCAGATTTCAAACAACCAATCAAAAGCTGAGAAGCAAAAAGGAACTTCCTAGCCCTGCAAAGGTTGTGCACTAATATAGTATAAGTGAAAGAATCTTTAACCTCCATACTATCAAAAACCTTCATTGCTTGATCAATATGACCCGCTTTACCCAAACAATCAATCAAACAGTTAAACGCCACCAAATTAAAACCAAACCCCAATGAATTCATAAAATCCAAGTGCTTCTCAGCACCCGCGAAATCGCCAACCTTACATAATCCATGGATTATAATCGTATGCGTATACTGATCACATTTCAGTCCTTGTCTCTCTATTTTATCGACCAACTTCAACGCGTCATCAAACCTCCCTTGCCTGCAAAAGAGGTTTATCATTGTATTGTAAGAAGCAAGATCAGGCACCAAACCATTACTCATCATTTTCTCAGCAATCTCATCCGCTTCTTCAATCCTTCCCGTCTTCACCAACGCAGCAACCACAGTACAATACGCAAACCCATCAAACGTATAACCTTTCCCCCTCATCTCTGACAATATCTCCAACCCTTGTTCTAACCTCCCACACCTAAAACAACACTTCATAACCGTCGTATAAGTAATTGCATTCGGCTCATAACCATACTCACAAAACTCCTTTAACACCCTCCTGGCATCCCCTAACCTCTTTGCCTTACATAACCCATTAATCATCGCATTATAAGTCAAAACCTGAGGAACAAACCCGTGACGCTGCAAATTCCTAAATAACATAACAGCATTGTTCACATACCCGTTTTTACACAACCCATTAATCATAACATTATAAGTCGACATACAAGGATACATTTCACCACTCTCAACTATATCCTTAAAAACACGATTAGCTTCTTCAGGTTTCCCGAGGCGAAACAAACAATGCATTAATATATTGTAACTCCATACATCAGGGTGAATTCCTGATTGAAGCATTTCCTCGAACAGTTGGAGGGACTTAGATAAATGAGATTTTCTAATAGCACCAGAAATTAACGAATTGTAGGAAACAACATCAGGGTTAATTCCCGCTTCTTTCATTCTATTGAGAATATTATAAGCGGCATCAATGCTTACGAAACGACAATACGCATCGATTAGTGTGTTGTAGGTGATGATGTCAGGGTACACTCCTAATTTGATGCCGTCTATTAAAACAACTTCCGCTTTTAATATTTGATTTGATTTGCACATTGAGGATATGCATATGTTCATGAATTTTGTTGATAATCGAGTAATCATAATAATAATCTGAGTAAATATAGAGAGTGGAGAATGAAAAGTTGAGAAGAGATGGAAAATTGAGTGGATTTTTGGAGTGATGGGAAGAAGCGTTTGGGTTTTATATCAATAATTAGTCTGTTAAGTTGTAGGCGGGGTCAAATTCGCGTCTTGCTCCGATTCTGAAGAAGTAATGCTGGTAATAACGAGAGAGATAGTAATCGGAGGAAAAGAAAAATAATGTAAGATATATCATTTCTATGATTTTCGTACAAATTTTTATTACCAAATTTCATTTATTAAAATAAATTTATTAATTGTAGTTAGTTGAAAAATTCGATGAATTGAAATACAATAAATAAGAGTATAGTATTGAAAAAAAGTAATTAATGTTATATTGATATTATAAAATGACAAATAATTTGAGACAAAAAAATGATAAATGAGACATAAATCTTTACTATCCAAATTTTGACCTTAAACAATAAATTAAGAGCAAGAACAATGTTTAAGACAAGGTTTTTGAGAAAATTTTCAAAACAAAATAGAAATCACATTTACATGACTTACCAAACAAAGTATAAACAATAAGTAAGACACTAGGCTAACTCTCTCACTTCTAGTGTCATTCAATAACAAACAAGATCTAATTCGAATAATGGATGAGAAAGTTACGAGTGTTTTAGTGTTTCTCTAAAATTTCACGAGTTTTGATCACCGAAGTAAGGTACACGAATTTAACTTTTATTTAGGTTTCAAAAGTGGTTCCAAGTCGATTTTGTTGAGCTAAACAAGGATCCAACCCATTTAGATAAGGTTGGGGCATATAAAAAATTATAAACCACAAAAATCTCATTTTTGTTAAAGCGACGACAACTATACAATGGTTAAGTGTAAAGCTACAAAAGTTATATTACATGTGTCTTGGTAGCATTGGAAGCTAAGAGAAATCCTACAGAAAGATGCTAATTCGAAGATTAAAGATGCTAATAGAAATAGCTTTAAGCTAATTCGAAGATTAAAGATGCTAAATATGCATTTGAAGTTTAAGATGATGCATAAAGATCATCATTTGAGTTGCTTTGCTTCTAAAAAAAATGGTATCTAGAGTTATAGATATCGGATTGAGGTCAAATCAAGGTCAATCTAAAGATAAATGAAGGGCTACAATATGAATGAAGGGGTCTTATTCTATTTTTGTCATTAAAGAGGACTAAATACAAATTGAAAGATTTGGTTTGGTTACTAAATTTTGTATCAAATTAGAAATACTATAAAAGTCTAAGTTGTTACATCTGACGTTGATACGACATGGACACATGTAATTAC
Source organism: Cicer cuneatum (assembly GCA_037974295.1). Taxonomy (NCBI): domain Eukaryota; kingdom Viridiplantae; phylum Streptophyta; class Magnoliopsida; order Fabales; family Fabaceae; genus Cicer; species Cicer cuneatum. The sequence goes on along the minus strand of JBBPBO010000004.1, from coordinate 19,488,613 downwards.
ATTTAATTTTTTTTGAAAATTTTCAAATTATTAATGTCAATGTTAGTGTCGTTCTCAGTGTTCGTGCCTATGTCAATATTTCATAGGTGCATAACCATTTTACAATATGTTACTAGCTCACGCATTAATCATTTCTTTTGAGTAAACTAAGATATCACTCGAGAGCGCAGTTACAAAGATTAATCCCTCAAGGTAATTGAGATCAAGAGTGGTGGAGCTTCAAAAATGTAAATTAGTTGCAAAATTATCACTTACAACTATCAAGTGTCGAACTCGTAGCATGATTTTCTTTCAAAATATTATTTAGTTATTGAGGCAAAGTGTAAATTCTTCACATATAAAACAACAACAAAAATCATATTTTGTGGTCTTAAATAGAAGCCAAATTTGACTATATTTAATGTTATAGTTTCTATAATATCTTTTAATACATTTTTTTTCTCATTGAACAAGTTCTCATGTAGGGTAACAAGATTATAGTGACTTTTTTTATTGCTTTGAGAAACTTAAATGAACCAAATATTTTTCTTAAAGGGTATAGATTTTTTTTTTTGCTTATATAAAACCGGAGAAAGTATATATATATATATATGTTGGAGACTTAGGACGGGTTACAATCAGTCTAATCTATGTGAAGATCCGTCACTGATCTATAAAATGAATTAATCTCTTACTGTCAACATACGTATTTTCATAGGCATTAATCAAATATTGAACTCTATACTAAATAGTTAACGGACCAAAATATCTATAATTTGTGCCACCTCACACATTTAGGTCCCTATGTTGGTCCTCACACATATAGGTTCATGACTTTTATTTAATATTAAAAACAAACCAATTTATTTGTTTAAAACCATTCATTACTAAAGAATGAAAAAGTAAGCCATTATCATCAACATCATTCATCCATGTCAAAATACTCTTATGCACATTATTATTCAAGCCTCATAAATAACATTCTTGTAGCAAAATGAGCTATGAAATTCAAAACTAGCTAGACATCTGTGACGCCTATAATTAAATTATGAAACTGGAGAAATTTTTGTAAATAATGCGAATAAAATTGATTTTTTTTAAACTTTATAAATACTTACAAATAAATAGAATTTTTTTTGAAAACTTTTGCGATAATTTAAAATACTAAAATATTTATAAACTTTTAAACAATATTCAAACGAGACGTAATTTAATTATAAACTCTAATATAGACTAAAGACGTGATTTGACTCCGACTCATGACATTGAAGGACTGGTGAACAATCTGAATACTCCTTAGACTTCCAACATTTACATGTTACCAAGAAAACATCACCCCAACATAGTGAGCATGAAAATCAGTAACATAGATTTAATAAAAACAATTATAGATATTTCCTAGCCATGCCGATGTACTAAGCATGAAGAATCCTCTCAACAAACTATACCTCAATTTAATAAAATACTATTTCTTCGTAAGCTATACTCAAATACTTCTTCTACCTCTAGCCTCAAATCTTTCAAATAATTAAAACCACTAGACATGAGTAATCTAATGAGCCATGTTGGTCCTTTGACTAATGACCTATGTTGATCCATTGACTCAAAGGTCAAAAGAAGGAAGCTCTAAATGAAGCCTCTAATAAAGTCAATGTTCCAGTACAAGTTAGATCTTCTGATGAACAAAGAAAGAGAATCTACTAAACAAGTTCACAATGTGACTTTGAAAAATATGTTGAAGCTATGTCTGACTCTATTAAACGCGCTCTCAACACACTTCAACTAAATCTTATTACAAGCTCACTTTGATGACTACGCGTTCGACAATTCTAGTAAACCGATTGATCGTTTAATCAACGTTTCTAGTCAACACTCTGACACAGTCAATGCTTTGATAAGTAGTCAGCAACATTCTCTTCTCGTCAAGGATGTCTTAGAACCAAGTTGGTTTGAAGAACTATGACCTTTACGTGTTTTGATTATAACAACTTTATTTTGTGGGAATAATTTAAAACACTAGTGTTCTATTTTAGTGTGCAATCTTCAGAATAAGTTATTCCTTATGAATTTATTTGGCCAAAAAGAATATGAATTCTTGCTCAAAATTTTGACTATAAAATACGAATGAAATCAACGAATTGAAGTCCTTTCTCCCATATTTTGCCATCAAATTCAAAAGAAATAAAAGAATAAGATTCCTTGCTCCTAATTTTGGCTATAAATTTTGAAGGAATTAAAGGATTAGGTGTCCTTGCTCCCAAATTTGGCTAGCCATTCAGATAGAAATCAAAGAATATAATTCTTTGCTCCAAAATTTAGGTAGATAATCGGAGAGAAATCAAGTAATAAGGGTCTTTGCTCCCAAAGTTAACCAAAAAATTCGAAAGAAATCAAGGATTTGGATTCATCATTCCATTATTTTACAAAAAATTCGAATGACATAAAAGAATATGAGTTTTTGCTAAAGAATTCCGCTAGAAAATACGAAAGTAACAAACAAATAGTAGTTCTTTCTCCCAAATTTGGCTAATATATTCGAAAGTGTATCATCTCATATTTTTTAATAAACTAGTTTATAAATATAAAAGTATTTTAAGAATTAATTTGATGTTGAAATTATTTTAGAATAAATATTGATAAATTTTGTGATTAAGTTTCTTTATTACATGGTGATGATTTTATACATATTTGATTTAATGAGTAAAAGGAATTATGAATATTTTATTTAATTATTTTTCTAAAAATAATAGTTTTTTTTTAGTGTGAAGTGTTGTGGTGTGTAGTGAGGAAAGAGTGTTGTGAAATATGGGTTGGATCGGCCGATCCAACCGTAGAGGGATTGTTGTCAAACCGGTATCAAAGAAGAAATGGCGTTGTTGTTGGACGGAGGAAGAGAAGGAAAGACAAGAAAGAATGTGAATGTGAGTAGTAGCGAGAGGGGAAGACTTGGTGTTGCTGAAATTTGAACGATGATGACACGGTATGGTGTTTCAAGATGGAGAGATACGTTTTAGAGTTACCGTTGGGTTTTGGCTTCAACATTGTTTAATAATTTGGGCTTATACTTTTGGCGAATTGTTTATCCCCACCTTTAGCTTAGAGTTCCCAAACTTCCCAAATTGCCATCTTACCGAATTCCAAATTATTGGATTCATGCATCAGTAGATACCAATACATAACTCATTTGAATTTTTTCATCATACACTTATTCTTCAACACTCAACCTCAAATCTTCACTTATTTTTATATTTTTGGAGTTAAAAAACACTATTCATTCATCAATTGGCTTCATCAATTCTATTTTTCTTCATTGCAAATGTAATGTAGCTCTAAAACTCTCCTCATTATCATTTTGATCGTTAAATTGAAAAATTGTACTGCGTAGTACCGGATGTTGAGATTTGGTAGTTAGTTTTTCAAACATTTACTACTATCGGATCCACGCATCAAGTAGTTAATTTTTTAAAAACTGAACATGACAAGATTCATGCATCCGATAATGGTTTGTGCAGACCAAAATGGTATGTTTTCTTCATAATTGAGTTTTAATTTGCGTTAAATGTTTGTAGTTAGTTACGGTTAAGCCTCTAGCTGAATCCAAACCTGAGCCTGCACTTGATTTGAAATTTAAGCTCGTATTTGACTTGAAACTCAAGGAAACAACTAATTTGAAACTAGATATTGCAAGTCGTGTGTTATGTTGTGTGAGTATAGGAGCAAATATATAGAAAATCAATGATACACAACACTCTAAATTTCCATACACTCATTCAATACTCCATTTTAAGTTTATCTCTCGTTTCCTATCACATCATTAACATATCACATCACTCTTTTTATCTCTTTATCTCTCAAGGTGTATACACCTCTACATGTGTACACCAAATAATTTTCTATATAGAATTTGGATAGGCTTGACGTCCAATTTCTCTTCAATTAATTAATTTAATTAAGATATAGAAATACAAAAAATGATGATTATTTTATGTATGAAAAGAATTGTGAATCGGACAATTGATTTATAGTTTCACACAACCTATATAGAAAAATTAATAGACATGTATAATATCATGTATGCATCCAAAAACTCTAGAATTTACTATATAAACAATAATATATGTGAATCAAATTACTATATTGGCATATGAAATTCCAATAAATATGACAATCACCCAGAAAAATCCAACCATTATGGATATAAATATTTAAAGAATAAATATTTGATTTATATTGAGATATCATCACATGTATTCAAAACAACTTCACTATAACATGATTGGAAAAGATTGCATCAAAAAATTTAAAGTTCAATATGTCATCCTAATCCAATTATAGTTGTTTGCATTTTGTCATCCTTAAACACTAAGGAGCAATTTATAGTATCACGCGAAGGCCCGATCAACATTATACTATCAAATCCAATTTTTCTTAAGTATTGAGAAAATTAATCTTGAATTGTCTGCAATTGATATTCATGTATAAACTGTTAAACACAAAAAGATTTAGGATATGTAATAAATGACTATATACATTTTTTAATTCTATTAAAATATTAGAAACTTAACCAGCTCTGTTTGAATTATGCAATACAACGACAATGTTTGGTTGAAACTTGTGTTCCTTCTTAAACATTTACTCATGTTACGCCATGATGGAAATAAACGAGGAAATGTTTGTTTTTGTTCAACAACGATATGAAATATATTTAAGCCAAAATATGTAAAAAAATGCATCATGTTGTATATGAAGTTCATAATCTCGCCTGATTGTGTTCCATCCATTAGTGATATGTGGCTGAGAATTAGACATGTTAAATTTATTTCGGTATTGTTTTCCATCAGAATTTATCAACCACCAAGTTTCCTTAAGTCCTCAAAGAATTCTTCTAGAAACTTTTGTTCAACTTCACAATAATCTTAGAGTTAAGAATTTTATGGACAAATATACAAAGTTAATTACATAAATTTGTGATGGATATAAGAATCAATGTGAATGTAAGAAAGACAGAAACATATTGTATTCAACTCGTCATCATATATACCCGACCTTCCATATGTATTTACGGGGAAGAAAAAAAAAGATATTGGTGCTTCACTCACATTATTGATATATCAATCCATCTATGTATACTTGAATGTGAGATTGCTTTGGGGCTATTGTTGCCTCTTTATAACAAACAATGTGTTACATAAGATGTTATGAAAGGGCAATGGAGAGGTAGTTGTCTCAATTGAATGACAATGTATAACACATCAAATTTTCCACTATATGAATAACCCTAAATAAACAATGTATAACACATAGGATATGAATAAATATGGAACTATTCTCTTTACTGAAAAAAAAAATTGAAATTATTATTATATTGTTACAATACTAAATAAATAATATTTAGATACAAACATAAAATAGTTATTTTTTGTATAGTTAATAAAAATCAAGTTTTTTTTTGGGTACACGAGAGGGCTTAGGCTAGAGAAAAAAATGATTAATTGCTGTTTTAGTCCTCTATTTTTACTAATTCATGAAATCGGTCATCCTATTTTCAAATATGACAGTTTTAGTCTCAATTCTAATTTTTTTAGCTAAAAAATGGCGATATGATATGTTTTAAATAACATGATATATGAAATGATGATGTATAATGATTAACATTCATGAAGTCACAATAAAATCCTTTAAAAGTTTAACTTACAACTTTGCAAAATTTCATTTTTGTAATTTAATTAATGACATATGAATAGTTCATACATCTAGATGGTTCTATATCATGAAATATTACGCCACATCATTTAAAATATATCAAATAATCATTTTTTTAGTTCAAAAATATGAGAGAGATCAACATTGTCGATTTTTAAATATGAAGACCAATTATGTGAATTGGTGAAAATAAAAGGACTAAAATGAAACCTCAATATTATCATCAACTAAAATGATCATCAAATCATCTAGTGGGAGGCTTGAGAGAACAAAAGTGCACAATTGTTCAAACTAAAACTATAGTTTGCTAGCCAATTCGCACAACGATTTCCTTCATGCCAAATTATGGTTGAATTTGACGTGTCAATCTTTTTGGGTCAACTTTCTAATTCTATGAACTAAAGTTGAGAAACCGTGATCATCCACAGTTTCATGAATGACCATATCTATCAATACTTTATAGTCACTCTCAACTATTAAATTTGAAATTCTCTTATGCCAAGCCAACTATAAACCATGTAACATTGCCCACATCTTAGCAGTGAGAGAATCATAATGACCAATTTTGCGTGCAAATCCCATCATCCAATTTCTTGAAGAGTCCTTTAACAAACCTCCGCATCCAGCCACATAGCCCAGTACCGCCACAATTGAGCTTGATCCAATTGTGATCTAGTCGAATCCAACGGGCATATCGAATTTCTAGTCTTGATTGTTTGACACTAAGCTTCAAACGATTTCTATTCTCAATTTCCTTTTCAAGATGTTTGATTGTTTTAGTGAGGTTGTTAGGATGCTGAAAGCCCTCTTCCAAAATTGTTTTGTTCCTCCACTTCCAAAGGTACCAACATGAGATTATAAAAATGGACCTCTAATGAGCTTTGTGATAATCTGTAATATCTACTTTGAGGTTGTACGACACCCAATCTCTACAAGAAAAGAGTAAAAATGAGTCATATTGTTATAAGGAACAAGTCTAATTGATACTTGTGTTGCATATGGCCAATCCCGCATTACATTGATCAATGATTCTTTAATGCCTGAACACCAATTACAGTTGTGACACCATAAACCCCAAATTTATATTAATTTTTTTTTCTTTCTAAAATTTAATTTAAAAAAAAATTCAAAAAAATAAATAAATAAACTTTCAAACATTTTCTTTAAGGCAAAGAGTATCACGTAATCATGAACATGTCACATTAGTCCAAAATTTCCATCAAACTTAACAGCTCGAAATCATAACAGTAGTCAACAAAATCATTTTTGAAGCACACGTACATAAGTTTATTGATAATTGTAAATGTAGTCCCAACCCGATGTCACTATCAGAGCGGAAATTCCAAATTAATAGACGTTAACAACAACAACAAAAAAACCTATAATAAAAGTCTTCAAGACAAGATGGCTTCACAACTCTGATGGTACTAATCATCACCTGCAACTTGCAACTCGTCTGCGTCCATCGCAAACGCCAAATACAAACAACGAGGGGTGAGTTTCAAAATTATGTAATAGTATAAGATAAACGAGGAGAACACACAAATAGTAAAATTAGCACAAACATGAGAAACATTCAAGGTCATTATATCAAAGTGTAATCTAAATCGATCACAATTAAGCGGTCACAAGGATGAAATGTTAAGCATGTCCTATACTCTACACTTCTTCATCATTTGGTACCATTCTACTTTGAAGTACTTGGTTAGAAGGCCTGATACTATGCCACTACAAGAGTGGACGGACAATTCATGAATAGCCAAGTCCTCATAGATCCCCCCAACTCAACCCGAGACACATATATGCGACGATCGGGGTACTCTTGTTTTGCACAGTAGCTCCCGGGCTTAGGGAATAACCCATTAATCCACTTAGGAATTCCCAACTAGAGGTACCCCCAAGGTCTATCAGTCTTACCTTACGGTTCGAGTGTAGCCCTCCACGATCAGGCTCATTCATTTGTACTTCCCTGAATCACTAGGTTTGTCAGACCCTCCCTATATGATGACAAAATAATCCTCACTCCAAAACCTACAACACCTATTTCATACTTACACGATTGTCACAACTCAAAGAAATTTCAATTCACAATATTCATCAGAATTTAGATCATTATATATTTACACACACACACACACACACATATATATATATATATATATATATTAGCCAATCACAATAAAATCTCAATATTTGGTTTACACCACTCACAATGCACAATTCAATTTTATCAATCACAAAATAAGAAATCAAACAGGCATTGCATTCAAGTAATGTCACAATTTCAATCAAGTAAACAAGAGCACTCAAGTACATATTATCCATACAATAACAATCAACACATGGTTTCGTAAAATCAAACAATATGCAATCTTGATATAAAAAATTCACCACAATTTTATGGGTTGCTAAAATATATTTTAGCCCTCACTATTACCATTCATATATTATTTATTAATTATTATTACTCAATAGGGCTCGACCGTACGTAGTAAGCCCCGGATGAATATCTGGGAATTTCGGTATTCCCGTTCATCCCACGTTATTTTATACTCATAAAATTGAACCTCATCTCACCCCTTACCTCAATTGAAGATTTCGCCCAACGAATCCGATCTGCTAACTTGTCGCGTCTTTGTCGACCCTAGTCTCTAATAGTTCACGAAAAATAAATAAATAAATAAATCAACGCAACAACCAAATACAAATTAATTATTTGCTCCAATAGATAAATAAATTATTTATTAATAATACATAAATAAATTATCTGCTATTTTTAATATAACCCAAAAATATATTTAATATCATCGAAACATACTATTAGTATACTAACCTAAAACAATTTATAATTTTAATTAAAATATGACAGGATCACATATTTAAATAATTATGGCGTATATCTGTAGTTTGGGTGTTAAAAATAGGTAAGCAATATGTCCTATGTAATGAAACTAATAGTACTTATATTTTATTTAAATTGATGAATAATGTAGACAACATTTAATTATAAGTAAAATAAAATGAATTATTAAAGACGTAAAATGATTGTAGGGTATTTGCTCAACATTAACGTACTTCGATCATATCAGGTCTATTATTACAAATAAAAAAAATTAAAATAAAGAACACATGTCCTGTATTACTATAATTTGTATAAAGTATAAAAATAAAATTATAAGGATTAACACAAGGATTAATCGGTTATGATGAGCCAGCGAGATCAAAATACAATAATCACAATAATGCTTAGGCTTGAATACATGATATAAAATATTACAACAATCAAAATACTGTTTTGCTATCACCGTTTGTTGAAATTTGTAAAAACATAGCTTCATGTATATAGTTCAAATTGAAGAAAACTGTTATTATCTATGAAAGGTAATGTACATATTACAACCATGAATCTGCCTATCATTATCATGCATCGATCAAGGTAACGGAGAGGAAGAATTATATCTGATGGTTTTGGTGTTATAAGGCAGTTATTGGCAATGCTAATCCCTATTTTTTTTTTCTTTTTGATCGTTCTTTCAGGCTATCGTCAATATATATATATATATATATATATATATATATATATATATATATATATATATATATATATATAGGTTTCAATTTATTATTATTATTATTAGCTCACTCTTTTAGCGATGAAGTTAACCGACCAGTGCAGGAATACACAAGTTTATTTATTGTTTTATTTTTATATATATATATATATTTTAAAGCAAATTGAATATTATTATTATTATTATTAATTTAAATAAATCACTAAGGCAAACACGAAAGAAATTATTGCACATGTCAAACACACAAATAATAATAATTGTGCATCATTTTATAATTAAAATATAATAAGAAATTGGGGTGTTACATTTCTCCCCCTGTTAAAAAAAATTTCGTCCTCATAATTTACTTGAGGAAAACAACTCTGGATAAGAACCATGCACTTGACTTTCGACTTCCTACACAACACTTTCACCAACAGCACCTCCCTAGACAACCTTAACCAATGAAATTGTCTTACCCCTTAATTCCTTGACTTTCCGGTCCTCAATCCGTAGCGGTAAGGTCTCAAAAGTTAGATTCTCTTTTATTTGGACATTGTCTGACTCAATCACATGTGAAGGATCGAAAATGTACTTGTGAAGTTGACACACGTGAAAGACATTATGAAGATTAGAAAGAGACGGAGGCAACACGATCTGATATGCTATGTTACCGACACATTTAAGAATTTGGTAAGGTCCTATAAACCGAGGAGTAAGCATTCGCATTTTTAACGCCCAACCAACCCCAGGTGTTGGAGTAACTCTTAGAAATACATGATCACCTTCTTGAAACTCGAGGTCTTTTCGTCTTTTATCATGGTAACTTTTTTGTCTACTCTAAGACGCTCTCATCTTTTCCTGAATCATTTTTACTTTATCAGTAGTCTGTTGGACGATCTCCGATCCTAACACAAGGTTATCGCCCGTCTCAAACCAACACAAAGTGGTTACACTTCCTTCCATACAACGCCTCAAAAAGGGCCATTCCAATGGTAGAGTGGAAACTATTGTTATAGGTAAACTCTATAAGTGGCAAAAAGCTATCCCAACTTCCACTTTGTTCCAACACACAAGCTCTCAATAAGTCTTTCAGGGATTGATTGGTTCTTTCAGTTTGACCATCTGTTTGTGGGTGATAGGCTGAACTCATCCTAAGGTTCGTACTCAAAGTGCTTTGTAAACCTTCCCAAAACTTAGAGGTAAATCTAGGGTCTCTATCTGACACTATATTTGATGGGATTCCATGCAATTTCACAATTTCCTTTATGTATAATTCAGCTAACTTTTCCATAGAATAAGTTATGTTTATCGGAATAAAATGAGCAGACTTGGTTAATCTATCCACAATAACCCAAATATTATCATACCTTTTTGGAGTTCGAGGTAAGCCTACAACAAAGTCCATAGAGATGCTATCCCATTTCCATTCAGGAATACTCAAAGGTTGCATCAAGCCTGAAGGTTTCTAGTGTTCTACGTTAGACTTTTGATAGGTCAAACAAGTATATACAAACTCAGCATCATCTTTTTTCATTCTAGGCCACCAAAATATCTTCTTGAGGTTCTTATACATCTTTGTGGCTCTAGGGCGAATACTTAGAAAACTCCTATGTCCTTCCTCTAAGATATATTTCTTAACGCCTCTACATAGGGTACACAAATTCTATCCTTAAATTTCAAAATTCCATCCACACCCATTTTAAAATCAGGTGCTCTCCCTTGGTCAGTCAATTGTAACTTATCCAAAAGGTATAAGTCCAACTTCTGACTCTTTTCAATCTCTTCTAATAGTCCACTAGTCACCTTTAACATTCCCAACTTAATACTTTCTGGTGTTACTTCACAAACTAAACTAAGGTCTCTAAATTGTTCCAACAACTCACTATGCTTAACCATTAAAGCGGACACACTCAAATTCTTCCTACTCAAGGCATCGACCACTACATTGGCCTTTCCAGGGTGATAGTACCTTCGTTGTCTCATATTCAATTCCCTCTGGTCAAAAAGGTACTTAAGGCTCTTATGTGTTGGAACCAAGTTGGTTCTAAGTACCTAGGATTTTGATGCTTACAAATGTACTCTATGTAAACTTAATTTGTACTTTAAATTATTAAGTTAAATGCCCTAGAAACTGAAGGAATCAGAAGCAGTGATCAAAGGATTCCAGAAAAATGAATTCTGGAATGACCAGAAGATACTCTAGGAATGTCAAAACATGATCAGAAGATATCTTTGATGGCCCAGATCAGAAGGAATAAAAATCAGAATGAAACATGGATCATACCATTGGAAAGCCTGCCAGAAGGAGAGTTGTTCCAGACAAACAGGAATCAAATATCAATTTTATTCCAGAAGTTATTCTGACCAGAAGATGGCCTGGAAGTGAAAAATTACACAGTCCAAACTTGTTCCAAACTTGACCAGAAGGTATGTTTATGAGTCCAGAACAAGAGGATCAATCCAGATTTGGCCCAGATCATACGATAGCATGATTCAGGGCATGGAACTAAGTCCAGACCAAAAGAAATGAGTTCCAGAATCAATCCAGACCTGGTCCAAAATTAAAGGTAAAATGTCCAGACTGAAATATTTTTTGTTCAAGTTAATTTCAGTTTGTTCCATACCAAAGTCCAGAATCTGTCCAGATCAGAGTAAAAACTTCCAGATCAATGGTTCAGAAATAATTATTTGGTCCAGTGATGGTCCAGATCAGAAAATCAGACCATGGCCCAGTGGTGGTCGAAATCAGAGGGACAGACTGTGCAGTCCAGCAAAGGCCGAATTCAGAAGAATTCAGCATATCAGGCACGCATCCAGGTTGGCCGAAATCAGAAGATCAGAGGGTCAGGAAGTGTGGTCCAGGGATGGCCGAATTCAGAGGATCACAACATATCATTTAGCTTGGACCAGATGTGGACTAGAGCTCAAAATTTTGATGGTCCAGAATTGATCAACGATGGAGATTGCAATTTATTTTAATTAAAGTGTTAAAAAGATTGGTTATAAAAAATAAAGTGGAGTAGCATGGAATTCAGGAGCATTGGCGGGAACAACCAACAGATTTGATTGGCCAATTATTTTGAAAGAAAATCTGAAGATATGTTTTTTATTTAAATAAAGCCCAATTGGTCAAGTTATTTTTGGAAGAGAATCCAACAAGATTCAGCTCGAATTTGATCATGGAAGAAACCCTAATTTTCATCTATAAAAGGAGGCTCAAGGCAGAATGCTCAGCATCGAAAATAAAAAAGGGTCATACACTTCAAAAGCAAACACTCTCAAATTTTCATATAAGTCAATTGTTGAGTCTCAGTTTTTAAAGCAAGTACTCTTGTTGTTTTCGTTCCACTGTGTCAACTCTAAGTTGTTGAAGTAAAGTCTACAAGCTGAGGGAGTCAGTAGGGGTAGCAAGTACTTAACAATTAGATTCATAGTGGTGTGGTGTCTTCTACAATCTGGGGTTGTCAGATTGGCTGAAGACAGGTGTTTTCCTCAAGAAGTCTAGGATTGTTAGACTATTGAGAAGACTGACTTGGAGGGTCTGTAGCAAGGTTGTAATTCAAGTTTGAATTAGTGAAATCCTTCAAGGCGAAGGGACTGGACGTAGCCTCGTTAACGGTGAACCAGGATAAAATCTGTGAGTTTTTATTTTTATTTTTATCTGCTGCTAACTCTGTTTTAATTATACATCAAGTTTTGTTTTGAAAGTATTAAAACAGGAAAAGTATTCAAGTTAAGTAAAACACAATTCAACCCCCTATCTCGTGTTTGCACCTTCAATTGGCATCAGTGCTCGGTCTCAAGGTTGAGCACTTAACAGTGTTTGAGGAAAGGTCCAAGGGGTTCAATATGTCAGAAGAATTGGGAGGCAACATCAACAGACCACCAATATTTGATGGAGAAAGGTTTGAGTATTGGAAGGACAGACTGAGAAGTTTTGTCAAATCTCAAGATCCTGAACTATGGAAGATGATAGTCAGAGGATACACTGCACCAACTGATCCAGAAGATCGAACTAAAGAATTAGACTTGGATGATATGACACGAGATCAGAGCAGATTAGACAAATTTCATCACAAGTTCAGAACCATCATGGTCAGTGCAATCACATTCAAGGAATTTGATAGATGCACAAATAAAGAAACAGCGAAGAGTATATTCGATAGTCTGGTTCTGACCTATGAAGGAACCAAGCAGGTTCAACAAACAAAGGCTAACATATTGGTCAGAAAGTATGAGCTGTTCAAGATGGAAGAGGATGAAGACATTGACACAATGTTCTGCAGATTCCAGACTTTGGTATCAGGACTGAAAGTATTAAACAAAAGCTATACCACTGTAGATCATGTCTGGAAGATTCTGAGAAGTCTTCCAAAAAGGTGGAGACCAAAGGTTACTGCAATACAGGAAGCTAAGGATCTGAGTACCTTGAGGCTGGAAGATCTAATCAGCTCACTCAGGTCTCATGAAATAGAACTGGAAGAAGATGAACCTAAGAAGAAGAAGAATCCGGCTCTAAAGTCGAAACAGAAGAAAGCTGCAAAGGCAGTATCAGAATCAGAGGATAGTGACAGTGACTGTGATGATATGGCTTACTTAACCAAGAAGATGGTTAAGATCTGGGAAAACAAAAAGAGGAGATGTTCCCAGAAGAAATATAACAGCAAGGAAGAATCTGACAAGAAAAACATCATCTGTTATGGATGAAATGAACCTGGACATATCAAGTGAGAATGTCCAAATCTGGAAAAAGGAAAACAGCATAAGAAGAGTTCCAGATACAAAAAGAAAGGTCTGATGGCTGCCTGGGATGTATCAGAGGAAGAATCTTCTGATGAAGAAGAGGCAGAAATAGCAAAGATAGCTTACATCAAGTCTGCTTCTGGACCTCATAAAGGCACGAATTCCAGAAGGAAAACAGGCAGAAGGAAGAATGATCGAAGCAATCATTCTGGCAAATCTGGAAGCACATCAGAGGAAACAATTCTGTCTTTGATGGCTCATACCAACTCAAGTTCTGAATATAGCTCAGGCTCTGGAACAGAATCAGAAGATGAAGACAATGAGGTATTTTCTGATTTGTCTAAATCTGAATTAATTGAGACTTTAAAAGACTTGTTAAATGCAAACAATAAAAGGTCTTTAAAACTGAAAACTCTTAGGGAAGATAAGGAAAATCTAACCAAAGAAGTCCAAGTTTTAAAGAATCGAAATTCTGAGTATGCAACTAAAAACAAAAATTTTAAAACTAATGTTGCAAGACTCAAATCTGAAAACCAAACTCTGAAAAGTAATAATTGTTCCACTTCTGAAACTGTTTGTAAATTTGATATGCATGAGCAAGTTTTTCAAAACTTTAATTCCAATGGAATGGAAAGAAGTAAAAATGTATCTATGATTTATGGAAACAGTGATTCTGGAAAAAGAGGTCTTGGTTTTACAGAAACAAGTACTGAAAATAAAGCTGTTCATTCTGACGTTTTATGTATTGTCTGTGCTAAGAAAGGTCACTATGAATTATCTTGTCCAATGGTAAAATCTGAACAAGATCAGAGAGCTGTTAAGACTAAGAAACCTGGACCCAATAAGTTTTGGGTACCAAAAGATCAAATTGTCTATGTTGCAGATGTTCTGAGTAACCAGAAGGAGACACCAACAATAGTGCCTGGACAATGGATGTTGGCAACGCACAAGCAGAAGAAGGTTTATGTTCCAACATCTACCAAACAGAAGCAAAATGACTCTGGTAGAAGAAGAACTGGCAACCAAAATCAGAACCAGAACCAGAATTATAGGAGGAACAGGAAATATCATGGTTATCACTCGTATCAGAACAAGAACTGGAAC
This sequence comes from Cicer cuneatum, assembly GCA_037974295.1. NCBI lineage: Eukaryota > Viridiplantae > Streptophyta > Magnoliopsida > Fabales > Fabaceae > Cicer > Cicer cuneatum. The sequence goes on along the minus strand of JBBPBO010000004.1, from coordinate 19,473,530 downwards.
CAGAATCAGAACTGGAACCAGTATCAGAGGAACAGGAACTGGAACCAGAACCAGAACTGGAACCAGTACCAAAAGCACAGAAACTGGAACCAGAACCAAAACTACAGGAACTGGAACCATAACCAACACTGGAACCAGAACCAAAACTGGAGGCACAGAAACTGGAACCAGAGTCAACACTGGAACCAGAATCAGAATCAGTACCAGAACCAGAACCTGAATAGGTATCAGTATTAAAGGTTAAGGTATGATCATCAGAATCACTCTAATTATCACAATCAGTATAACTACAGGAATTATCAGAATCACCAGAACCATCAAGGTTATCAGAATCACCAGATTCACCAAAGTTACCAGAACCACCACATGTTGCAGAATCACCAAAGGAACATGGTATATGAGCCAAAGCAGAAATATCAGAATCAGGAGAGTTCTTCAAACACTCCAGTAAGATTCATCAAGACTACAAACATGGAAGGGAATTCAAATTCCCTCATCCAAACCATGTAATCTCAGAACATATAGATTAGGAATCTGAAAATCAGAAGCAAGAGGATTTTCAGAACTGAGGCTACATCTTTCTTTAAATACTATTATTATTTTATATTTATGTTTACTGTGATAACAAGAAGCAGAATTAATGGTTTGGCTGTACTAAGTTCTTTTTTTAAATTAATTGATGGTATATGACAAACTGCTTAACAAATCAAAGCTAGATAACTATTCTGCAGGTTTTCAAACTGTCAGAGGAACCAGGTGATTCACACGAATTGAACACCTCAGCAGAAACAACATTCCAGTGGTTTCAAAAATAAACAGAAACCACCAGAAGCAGAATTAATGGTTTGAGTGTATTGAGTTAAATTTTAAATTAATTATATTATTATATATGACAAACTGCTTGATCTTGACAAATCAAAGCAAGATAAAAATAGTGCAGGTTCACCAAAGGGAGCAGAAGCACTAGAAACAGAAGTACCTGGGAAGGTAAAGTATACAAGCAAGTCAGCAACACATGACAAATCTTCAAAAGATAAATCTGATCAAGTCAGAAACAGCCAAGATAAGTCAGAAGAGAAATCTGGATATTTACCAGAATCTAAAGCTGTTACAGATTCACCAGAACCAGAAGCTGATTTATCAGAATCAGAAGCTGTTACAGAACCAGAAGCTGATGCGAACCAAGCAATCTTGATGAAGTTTTGGCAGAGGAAGGTTGGATACCTGCTATGCAAGAAGAGCTGAATGAATTCCAAAGGAATGATGTTTGGGATCTGGTATCCAGACCAAACAAAAACATTATTGGAACCAAGTAGGTGTTTATAAACAAATTCAATGAAAAGGGTGAAGTTGTAGCTCAAGGATACAGTCAACAGAAAGGTATAGATTACACTGAGACTTTTTTTCCAGTGGCCAGGTTAGAAGCAATTAGAATTCTCTTATCATTTGCTGCTAATCATGATATAATGCTGTATCAAATGGATGTTAAAAGTGCATTCTTAAATGGCTACATAAGTGAGGAAGTCTATGTCAAACAGCCCCCTGGATTTGAAAACTCTGATTTTCCAGACCATGTTTTAAACTCAAAAAATTCTTTATATGGTTTAAAACAAGCACCAAGGGCATGGTATGACAGACTTAGTAACTTTCTGCTTAAGAATGAATTTAATAGAGGCCAGATTGATAATACACTATGATATTCTGATTATCCAAGTTTATGTTGATGATATCATATTTGGATCAACTGATGGCACTTTGTGCAAAGAGTTTTCTGACCTAATGCAGAAAGAGTTCCAAATGAGCATGATGGGAGAACTTAAGTTCTTCCTGGGAATTCTGATTCATCAAGGTAAATCAGGTATACTCATTCACAAATCTAAATACACCCCCTTGCACCCAACCTGCTCAATTGAGAAAGATAAAACCAGCCAAAAGATAGACCTACAGAGATACCTTAAAGGAACCACCAACCTTACCCTGTTATACTAGAAAACCCCCACCTACAAACTCAGAGGTTTTTGTGATTCTGACTATGCTGGAGACAAGTTGGAAAGGAAAAGTACAAGTGGCAACTGCACTTTCTTAGATCTCTTGGTCAAGCAAAAGACAAAGCACCATTGCCATGTCAACAGCTGAAGCTGAGTATAAATCAGCAGTAGGATGCAGTTCACAGTTTGTAGACACATGAATGGGCTGATATCTTCACCAAGGCATTACCAGAAGATAGGTTCGAGTTCATTAAGAAGCATCTCAACATGACCTCCATATATGACTAGCTCAAGTAGTCATCTTAGGAGTTTTTAAATTTCATGTTAATTTATTTTCTGTCTTTTATTTTCTGTTTTTACTTTCTGTACTTTGTAAAGAGAAAAATAAAAAAAAAATACAAAAATAGTAGGACCACTTTTTGGCTGATGACAAAAAGGGGGAGAGAGATAGAGAGAAAAAGGAGAAATAAGTAGAAAAGAAGAGATAAAAAGAAAGGGAGGAGCAAAAAAGAAAGAGATGAAAAGAGGAGAAATAAGTAGAAAAGGAGAGGAATCAGGGAGAGAGAAAAAGAAAGAGTGAAAAAGAAAAGGAGTTGAAAAGGAGAGGAAACAGGGAGAGAGAAAAACAAAGAGAGAAAAAGAAAGAGTGAAAAGAAGGAGTTGAAAAGGAGAGGAAATGTGAAGAGAGAAAAAGAAAGACAGAATAAAGAAGGAGTTGAAAAAGAGAGGAGAAGAGAAGAAAAGAAAGAGAGACAAAGAAGGAGTTGAAAAGGAGAGTATCAGACTTAGGGGGAGAGATTGGTCTGAGGGGGAGTAATTCAAAGTCTTCGTGTCATAGGTTAGCAAAATAAGTTAAGGTTTTGTCATCATCAAAAAGGGGGAGATTGTTGGAACCAAGTTGGTTCTAAGTACCTAGGATTTTGATGCTTACAAATGTACTCTATGTAAACTTATTTTGTACTTTAAATTATTAAGTTAAATGCCCTAGAAACTGAAGGAATCAGAAGCAGTGATCAAAGGATTTCAGAAAAATGAATTCTGGAATGACTAGAAGATACTCCAGGAATGTCAAAACATGATCAGAAGATATCTTTGATGGCCCAGATCAGAAGGAATAAAAATCAGAATGAAACATGGATCATACCATTGGAAAGCCTGCCAGAAGGAGAGTTGTTTCAGACAAACAGGAATCAAATATCAATTTTATTCCAGAAGTTATTCTGACCAGAAGATGGCTTGGAAGTGAAAAATTACACAGTCCAGACTTGTTCTAGACTTGACCAGAAGGTATGTTTATGAGTCCAGAACAAGAGGATCAATCCAGATTTGGCCCAGATCATAAGATAGCATGATTCAGGGCATGGAACTAAGTCCAGGCCAAAAGAAATGAGTTCCAGAATCAATCCAGACCTGGTCCAAAATTAAAGGTAAAATGTCGAGACTGAAATATTTTTTGTTCAAGTTAATTTCAGTTTGTTCCAGACCAAAGTCCAGAATCTGTCCAGATCAGAGTAAAAACTTCCAGATCAATGGTTCAGAAATAATTATTTGGTCCAGTGATGGTCCAGATCAGAAAATCAGACCATGGCCCAGTGGTGGCCGAAATCAGAGGGACAGACTGTGCAGTCCAGCAAAGGCCGAATTCAGAAGAATTCAGCATATCAGGCGCGCATCCAGGTTGGCCGAAATCAGAAGATCAGAGGGTCAGGAAGTGTGGTCCAGGGATGGCCGAATTCAGAGGATCACAACATATCGTTTAGCTTGGACCAGATGTGGACTAGCGCTCAAAATTCTGATGGTCCAGAATTGATCAACGATGGAGATTGCAATTTATTTTAATTAAAGTGTTAAAAAGATTGGTTATAAAAAATAAAGTGGAGTAGCATGGAATTCAGGAGCATTGGCGGGAACAACCAACAGATTTGATTGGCCAATTATTTTGAAAGAAAATCTGAAGATATGTTTTTTATTTAAATAAAGCCCAATTGTTGTTTTCGTTCCACTGTGTCAACTCTAAGTTGTTGAAGTAAAGTCTACAAGCTGAAGGAGTCAGTAGGGGTAGCAAGTACTTAGCAATTAGATTCATAGTGGTGTGGTGTCTTCTACAATCTGGGGTTGTCAGATTGGCTGAAGACAGGTGTTTTCCTCAAGAAGTCTAGGATTGTTAGACTATTGAGAAGACTGACTTGGAGGGTCAGTAGCAAGGTTGTAATTCAAGTTTGAATTAGTGAAATCCTTCAAGGCGAAGGGACTGGACGTAGCCTCGTTAACGGTGAACCAGGATAAAATCTGTGAGTTTTTATTTTTATTTTTATCCGCTGCTAACTCTGTTTTAATTATACATCAAGTTTTGTTTTGAAAGTAATGAAACAGGAAAAGTATTCAAGTTAAGTCAAACACAATTCAACTCCCCCTGCTCATGTTTGCACCTTCATTATGGTCACTAAAAACCTCTAATCTAGATCCGTACAAATAATGTCTCCACATCTTTAAGTACAAAGACAACTGCTGCTAGTTCTAAGTCGTGGGTAGGGTAGTTCCTCTCATGAATCTTCAGTTGCCTAGAAGCATACGCTACGACTTTTCCATCCTGCATAAGTATTCCACCTAATCCTGAATCGCACGCGTCACAATATACTACAAAGGGTTCACTCGGGTTAGGTAACACTAAGATCGGTGCAGAGGTCAAACATTTCTTAAGCTCTTGGAAACTATTCTCACAATGGGTATCCCACACAAACAATTCCCCTTTCCGTGTCAACTTAGTTAAAGGTAAGGCCAACTTGGAAAATCCTTCTATGAACCTATGATAATAACCTGACAGTCCTAGAAAACTCCTAATCTCAGTCACTGATTTAGGTGATTTCCATTCTAAGACACTCTCTACCTTAGCAGGATCAAAAACTATTCCTCCTTTTGAAATTACATGTCCTAGGAAACTTACTTCCTCTAACCAAAATGCATACTTCGACAGCTTGGCAATAATTGTTTTTCCTTAAGGGTTTGCAAGACTATCCTTAAATGTTCACCGTGCTCTTCCTTAGTCTTAGAATACACTAAGATATCATCTATAAACACAACCACAAATGAGTCTAGGTAAGGATGAAAGATTCGGTTCATGTAATCCATAAACACCGCTGGTGCATTAGTAACACCAAAAGGCATGGCCAAATATTCATAGTGGCCATAACAGGTCCTAAACGCGGTTTTCGAGACATCAGAAGACTTCACCCGAATCTGATGGTAACCTGATCTCAAGTCGATCTTACTAAATACGCAAGATCCTCTCAATTGGTCCATAAGTTCATCTATCCTAGGTAGCGGGTACTTATTCTTGATTGTCACTTTATTAAGTTGGCGGTAATCCACACACAACGTCATAGATCCATCCTTCTTTTTAACCAACAACACAGGTGCACCCCATGGTGGCACACTAGGTCTTATAAATTGTTTATCTAAAAGCTCCTCTAATTGTTTCTTAAACCCATACAACTCTAAGGGAGACATCCTATATGGTGCCATGGATATGGGTCCAATACCTAGTACAAGGTCAATGCTAAACTCAACCTCACGCTCTAGTGGTAAACTATTGACATCTTCAGGGAATTCACACACAATATGAACATCCTGTACTACAACTTTTTCTTCAAGTTCCAACGAGGCTAGGATCATGTATAACTGGGCATCTTCTTTCAAGAGTGCCTTCACTTTGTTGGCGGATATATTGCTAGCTTCTTTCTTTCTTTTTCTCTCTCTCTCTCTCTCTATCTCTCTTCTGGTTCCATGAATTCAATAGTTTTACTAAAAAAATCTACGGGGAATCGGTTAGCAGATAGCCAATCCATACCGAGGATCACATCAACTAGACGCAAAGGCAAACATACTAAGTCAACTCGAAAGTCCTTTCCACACACATGGATAGAAATGTCATGAAAAACACTAGAGGTGTCAACGAAGTTACTAGTTGGGGTATTCACAATCAAATCACATTGTAAACAAGACACAGGTAGTCCTAAACGTCTAACACAATCAAGAGACACAAAGGAATGAGTGGCACCACAATCAAATAGCACAAATAAAGGAGTATCACTTATGAGACACGTACCTTGGATCAAGTTGTCTTTCTCAAACGCTCCAGCACCACTGAGGGCAAAGACTTTTCCATTAGATATAGGTCGGCTGGCTTGGGAACTGTGGTTTCCAGATTGTGGAGTCTTCTTTGGATATGGGCATGTGGTGCTGATGTGGCCTTGTTGTTGACAATTAAAACAGGTAACTTCAACATCTCTGCACTCAAATGCCATACGACCTTGTTTACCACACTTGCGACATCGAATATGAGTAGTTGGATCACTATTGTTACTACGGTTGTTGCTCGAGACTTGACTCCTGTTGTTGCTATTAACATAAGTAACTCCTCGTCCATTCGGGTTTCCTCTACCACCCCATAACTATAACTATTTTCATTTCCTTTTCCATTAACATTACTATTTCCTCTTCCTGCTGAAGAACCGTGTTGGTGATAATTCGAAAGACTTCCAGATTTACCAGGAGGGAAATGTTGGAACCAAGTTGGTTCTTGCAATTAAAGTTTTGATGTTAATAAATGTATTTTATGAAAATAACATATTTGACTTAGAAGAAGAATGAAAAATGTCACCAGAAGAATAGATCAGAGGATGACGTTACCAGAAGCAGAAATAAGAGGATGTCACCAGAAGATGACGTCACCAGAAGCAGAAATCAGAGGATGACGTCACCAGAAGAATCTGTCAGGGGAATATGTTAGAGAAAAATGCTCAAAACAAAATTGGAGCAAAAGACTCGAGAAACAGAATCTAGCGAAAAATATGCTCAAAACAGAATCTGAGAAAAATGCTCAAAACAGAATTGGAGCAAAAGACTGGAGAAACAGAATCTAGCTAAAAATATGCTCAAAACAGAATATGAGAAAAATGCTCAAAACAGAATTGGAGCAAAAGACTCGAGAAACAGAATCTAGCTAAAAGCATGCTCAAAACAGAAGTGGAGCAAAATGCTCAAAACAGATTAATTGAAATACACTCCAGAAGTAAAGCATCAGTGAGCAAAAGACTCAAAACAGAATATGAGCAAACTACTCCAGAATATTCTCAAAATAGATTAATCAAAATACACTCCAGAAGTAAAGCGTTAGTGAAGTCCTAATTTCAACTATAAATAGAGGCTTAATGCTAGAGAATAAAGTATCGAAAACCACAAGAACTCGAGCTTAAATTCAATGTTATCTGAGAGTTCAAAATAGAAAAATACAAATGTGCAAGAGCAATATTTTCTAAGTGTTTTCGAGAGAGAAATATAGTGCAACAATCAGCTTTCCAGAAGCAATAAAAGAGTGCAAGAATAAGTGCAGCAAACAGCTTTCCAGAAGCAATGTTGCAAAGTTTCAAACCTTTATTATATAACCCGATAGTGGTGTAGATTCCTTCTTCAATCTGGGGTGGTCAGATTGGTAGGAGAAGACTTGACTTGTAGAGTCAAGGTGTTGTTATCGTTCCTCAAAAGTCTGGGGTTGTCAGGCTGTTGAGAAGACTTGGCTGGTTTAGTCAAGGTGTTGTTGTTTCTCAAAAGTCTGGGGTTGACAGGCTGTTTGAGAAGACTTGGCGGGTATAGTCAAGGTGTTGTTGTTCCTCAAAAGTCTGGGGTTGTTAGGCTGTTTGGGAAGACTGACTTGAAGGGTCAGTGGTGTTGTAATTCAAAGGAGTTTGAATTAGTGAAAAGGCCTTCTGGAGGAAGGGTCTGGACGTAGTCTAGTTAACGGTGAACCAGTATAAATTGTTGTGTTATTATGTTATTATTACCGCTGCTGAATCTGATTAGTTATCTATCGAATAATTCACATTAACATTCAATAAAACAGCAAAAGTAATCAAGTTTGACAAACACAATTCAACCCCCCTTCTCGTGTTTGCACCTTCAGGAAAGAGTAATTCTATTATGATACATAGGCCTTTTGTCTTTCATGGTTCCAGTGTTTCGGTAATGTGCCTTTTTAGGACGACTATCCTCATCACAGATCCTACTCTTATTCACTAGGGTAGGGAAGTCATAGATCTCTTGCATTCCAACCTGCTTCTTGATATCTGGTCTGAGCCCCATTTCAAAATTGATGCACTTAGACTTTTCTCCTGCTTCTCCTACATAGAGTGGATAGTACATAGACAACTCTTCAAACCTAGCGGCATAGTCCGCCATTGACATATTACCTTGCTCTAACTTGATAAATTCCATTTCCTTCCTATTGCGGATGTCTTCAGGAAAATACTTGACTAGGAACATGTTTCTGAATACGGCCCAAGTAATTGCAGTCCCAACATTATCTAAACGCTGACGCGCATTATCCCACCAATGTTCAGCTTCTTATGTCAACATAAAGGTTCCCAAATGCACTTTTTAACCTTAGGGACATGCCACTCCTCTAAAAAATTTCTCAATCTCTTGCAACCACTTCTGGGCTCCATCCGAATTATAGTGACCTTCAAACGAGGGAGGATTAGCCTTATGGAATCGATCCATCACCATGAACTCATTTATTTGCACATTTCCTTGATCACCAGTGTAACTATTAGCTTGAGCAACAGCTTGAGCAGCAACCTGTGCAGCTTGAGTAGCAGCTTGTGTAGAGGCTTGCGCAGTAGCTTGGGATTCAGCCAAAGCCTGAAGAGCCTGCACTGTAACTCCTGCCATGGACTCTAAAGCCTTAGAAATTGCAACGTCATTCCTCCCACTAGCCATCACTACCTCATCAATCAGATAAGCCAATCGAATATAGTGATACACTTAGGGAGAAAGGAAACTAACTTAGTTCTACACTATAACACAATAACAATTATAGTAACAACACACACATAACAGAGCACACAAGGAAACATAGCGAACACATAACACACTTACGGTCTGATTGGACCGACCTGCTGTGATACAACTAATGTGACACCCTAAACCCCAAATTTATATTAATTTTTTTTCTTTCTAAAATTTATTTTTAAAATAATAAAATTCAAAAAAATAAATAAATAAACTTTCAAACATTTTCTTTAAGGCAAAAAGTATCACATAATCAGGAACATGTCACATTAATCCAAAATTTCCATCAAACTTAACAACTCGAAATAATTACAGTAGTCAACAAAATCCCTTTAGAAGCACACGTACATAAGTTTACTGATAATTGTAAATGTAGTCTCAACTCGATGTCACTATCAGAGCAGAAATTCCCAATTTAATAGCCGTTAACAACAAAAAAAATATATATAATAAAAGTCTTCAAGACAAGATGGATTCGCCACTGTGATGGTACGAGTCATCACCTGCAGCTTGCAACTCGTATGCGTCCATCGCGAACTCCAAATACAAACAACGAGGGGTGAGTTTCAAAATTATCTAATAGTATAAGATAAACGAGGAAAACACGCAAATAGTCAAATTAGCACAAACATGAGAAACATTCAAGGTCATTATATCAAAGTGTCGTCTAAATCGATCACAATTAAACGGCCACAAGGATGAAATGTTATGCATGTCCTATACTCTATACTTCTTCGTCATTTGGTACCATACTACTCTGAAGTACTTGGTTAACAGGCCTGATACTATGCCACTACAAGAGTGGACGGACAATTCATGAATGGTCAAGTCTTCATAGATCCCCTAAACTCAACCCGAGACACATATATGCGACTGTCGAGGTACTCATGTTTTGCACGATAGCTCCCGGCTTTAGGGAATAACTCGCTAATCCATTTAGGAATAACTCACTTACCTTACGGTTCGACTGTATCCCTCCACGATCAGGCTCATTCATTTGTACTTCCTCGAATCACTAGGTTTGTCAGACCCTCCCTATATGATGACAAAATAATCGTCACTCCAAAACCTATAACACCTATTTCATACTTACTCGATTGTCACAACTCAAAGAAATTTCAATTCACAATATTCATCATAATTTACATCATTATATATTTATACACACACACACACACATATATATATACATACTAGCCAATCACAATAAAATCTCAATATTTGGTTTACACCACTCACAATGCACAATCCAATTTTATCCATCACAAAAGAAGAAATCAAACAGGCAGTGCATTCAAGTAATGTCACAATTTAAATCAAGTAAACAAGAGCACTCAAGTACATATTATCCATACAATAACAATCAACACAAGGTTTCATAAAATCAAACAATATGCAATCTTGATATAAATAAATTCACGACAATTCGATAGGTTGCTTAAATATATTTTAGTCCTCACTATTACCATTCATATATTATTAATTAATTATTATTACTCAATAGAGCTCGACCATACGTAGTAAGGCCCAAATGAATATCTGGGAATTTCGGTATTCCCGTTCATCCCACGTTATTTTATACTCATAAAATCGAACCTCATCTCACCCGTTACCTCAATTGAAGATTTCTCCCAACGAATCCGATCTACTAACTTGTCGCGTCTTTGTCGACCCTCGTCTCTAATAGTTCGCAAAAAATAAATTAATAAATAAATAAATCAACGCAACGACCAAATACAGATTAATTACTTGCTCCAATAGATAAATAAATTATTTATTAATTGTACATAAATAAATTATCTGCTATTTGTAATATAACCCAAAAATATATTTAATATCATTGAGACATACGTATTAGTATACTAACCTAAAAAAATTTCTAATTTTAATTAAAATGATAGGATCACATATTTAAATAATTATGGCGGATATCTATAGTTTGGGTGTTAAAAATAGGTAAGCAATATGTCCTATGTAAAGAAACTAATAGTACATAAATTTTATTTAAATTGATGAATAATGTAGACAACATTTAATTTTAACTAAAATAAAATGAAGTATTTTAGACGTAAAATGATTGTAGAGTATCTGCTCAGCATTAACGTACTTCGGTCATAGCAGGTCTATTATTACAAATAAAAAAATTAAAAAAAAGAACACATGTCTGATATTACTATAATTTGTATAAAGTATACAAATAAAATTATAAGGATTAACACAAGAATTAGAAGAGATATAAGAGGGATAGTTTTAGCACAAACTCACAAAGCTAAATTTTCCATACGAAGATATAAATCCCAGCGTACTTCATTGTTTAAGGAAATCATTGAGCAATGCATTAATCGGTTATGATGAGCCAGCGATATCAAAATACAATAATCACAACTATTCTTAGGCTTGAGTACATGATATTAAATATTACAACAATCAAAATACTGTTTTGCTATCATCGTTTATTGAGATTTGTAAAAATGTATCTTCATGTATATAGTTCAAAATGAACAGAACTGTTATTATCTATGAAAGGTAATGCACATATTTCAACCATTAATCTGCCTATCATTATTATGCTTCGATCAAGGTAACAGAGAGGAAGAATTATAGTTGATGGTTTCGGTGTTATAAGGCGGCTATTGGCAACGCTAATCCTTTTTTTTCTTTCTTTTTTCTAATCGTTGTTTAGGCTATCGGCTATATATATATATATATATATAGCTAGGTTTCATTTTATTATTATTATTATTATTATTATTATTAGCCCACTCTTTTAGCGCTAAAGTTAATCGACTAGTGAAGTAATACACAAGTTTGTTTCTTGTTTTATTTATATATATATATTTGAAAACAAATTGAATATTATTATTATTAATAACTTAAATAAATCACTAAGGCAAATACAAAGGAAATTATTGCACATGTCAAACACACAGAGAATAATAATTGTGCATAATTTTATATTTAAAATATAATAATTAAAAATTGAGGTGTTACAACAGTCAACAAGGATTGTTGAGCTCCATTTGTGGCGTCTATGATTGGTCAAAAGTCTCTCATGCAACATAAGCAAAGTGAAAGTTTGAATTTGTTGGGGGTCTTTCCAATTCTAGATAATTTTCCAGTCGATATTAGTAGCATTAGAAGTTTGGGTTGGTGAAAGATATTTGTAAGCGTTGCAATTAGAGAACTCATTGTCTCTATTATCACCTTATCCCAACTTGTCTTCACCATCTTCAAGAAAAGGAGAAGGGATAAAATAATGCGATTAACCAACTCATGAGTGAAGAAGAAGATCAAGATTCCAGTTCCCCTCCCTACTGACAACATTCCTAACTGTCAGGATAGTATCTCAAATCACACCACTTTGGTCCATTTGGAAGAAAAGAGGTTGCTGCTTCATAATGCAACAATCAAGCCAAAAATGGATCTCCCTGCCATCTCGGAGCTTCCAAGTGGTATTATGTTGAAATTTGTCCCAAATCTTGGATAAAAACCTCCATAAAGGGGAGTCATTAGGCTTGCTAACCATATTCTTCAGTAAGTTTTGATTCCTACCATACTTATTGAAAAGAACCTTACACCATAAATCATTACGACTAGTCAATATATTCCAAAGCATTTAAAAAAAAACTTCATTTAGTAATTGAGGACGCTTGATGCCTAAACCACCATTTTCCTTTGGCATACAACAAACCTCCCAACAAATCAAATGAACCTTGCGAGTTGTATCAGTGCCACCCCAAATAAACCCTCGTTGCTGTTTTTCCAAATCTATACAAATAGTTCTAGGGATTTTGGCATACTGCATATAGAAGTAAGTGATATCACTCAATGCATATTGACTCAAAGTAATTCTCCCTACCAAGCTCATGTAGGAACCAAGTTGGTTTTAAATTTAGAGTTTTGATGTTAACAAAAGTATTTTATGAGAACAATATATTTGACTTTAAAGAGTACGAAAGAAGATTCATGTTTTTGAAGAAAATATAAAATAAGATTTGATTCAAATTTATAATTGAAGAAAATCTTTGACCAAGTTGAAAAGAAAATATGGTCAAGATTTGAAGAAGTTTTAATTAAGATTTGAAGAATATTTGATTAAGATTTATAGAAGATTTAATTATGATTTGAAGAAGATTTGATTAGATTTGAAGAAGATTTAATTAAGATTTGAAGAACATTTGGTCAAGATTTGAAGAAGATTTAATTAAGATTTGATTAAGATTTGAAGAAGATTTGATCAAAATTTGAAGAAGATTTGATCAAGATTTGAAGAAGATTTGTTGAAGTTTTGATCAAGATGTATCTACAACAAAATATGAACAGAATCAATATGAAGAATTTACAAACTCAATCTGAACAAGATACAATTCGGAATTAAACAAGGACTAAATTGAAGCCCAAATTTTAACTATAAATAGATACTTAAGGCAGAAGAAGAAAATCGTTGAAAATTAGAAGAGAGTAGAAGAACTCAAGCTCAAATTCCAAATTCATCTTAGAGTTCAAGAAAGAAAACTTATTCGAAGGAGAAATATTTTCAAAGTGTTCTTTTCTTAAAGTGTGAGAGTTATTACTATTATTAGCTTTGTTAGAAGCAACTACTCAAGTTCCAATCTTTTGTATCCAACCCGATAATTGTTTAGTTCCTTCTTCAATCTGGGGTTGTCAGGTTATTAGGAGAAGACTTGGCTTGTAGGGTCAAAGGGGTGTTGTTCCTCAAAAGTCTGGGATTGTCAGGCTGTTTGAGAAGACTGGCTTGGGGGGTCAGGTGTTTTGTAATTCAAGGTATTTGAATTAGTGGATGAAAGCCTTCTAAATGAGGGGACTAGATGTAGCCAAGTTAGTGGTGAACCAGGATAAATCTAACTGTCCAAATATTTATGCTTTCATTATTTGCTGCCTCTGAATTCGATTGCTTCTTATGCAAGTAATTCATAAAAACTAACCAGCCTTCATCAAATCAACAAAAAGTTTTCAACTTTGACAAACACAATTCAACCTCTTCTCGTGTTTGCACCTTCAGCTCAAACATTGTTGCTTCCATCAACTAAGTCGCCTTTGAACCTGTTCAGTATTATGCCGAAATTTGTTTAGAGTTTCTATCATGGGTGATGTTTACTCCAAGATATCTCCCAAGTGTGGAACTTATTTAAACTCTATATGTTGCATAATCTCATGTCTGAATTGCAGGTCTGTATTAGCCGAGAAATAGATTTTGAAGGTGCAAACACGAGAAGGGGGGTTGAATTGTGTTTGACTAACTTGAATACTTTTTCTGTTTTTGCAGTTTTATAACAAAACCTGATGTATGAATAAAACAGAGTTAGCAGCGGATGTAAAGTAAATATAAAACACAGAATTTTATACTAGTTCACCGTTAACTAGGCTACGTCCAATCCCTTCACTTTGAAGGATTTCACTAATTCAAAACCTTGAATTACAACAATACCACTGACCCTCCAAGTCAGTCTTCTCAAACAGTCTAACAATCCTAGACTTTTGAGGAATACAGCACCTTGACTTCTCAAGTCAAGTCTTCTCCTACCAATCTGCTACCCCTTCTGACTCCCTCAAATTGTAGACTCTACTTCAACAACTTAGATCTAACACAAGGGAAAGAAAAACATGAGTGCTTGCTTATGGAAAGCTAAAACTCACAATTAACCTCACTGAAAACTTGAGTGTTTGCTTTTGGAAGTGTATGACTCTTCTGTGATTTTTCGATGCTAAGTCTTCAGTCTTGAGCCTCCTTTTATAGATGTGAATTCGGGTATCTTCCAAGCTTAATTTCGAGCTGTATCTTGCTAGATTCTCTTGCAAAAATAACTTGTCCAATCGGGTTTCGCTTTAAATAAAAACATATCTTTTTCTACTCCAGATTGCCTTTCTAAAATAACTTTGACCAATTCTGACTTTAATTAATTCTGGAACAAATCTTTCTTCCCGCCAATAGCTTCTGAATTCCACAAGACTTCAATTTATTTTTGTATCAAATCTTTTTTAATACTTTGATCAAATTTAATCAAATCTCCACCGATTATCATCATGATTAAATCTGAACCCTTTGATCTTCTGCTCTTGTCCACATCTGGACCATACTAAGTAATCTGCTGTGATCCTCTGATTTCGGCCAACCATGGACCACACTTTCTGATCTTCTAATCTCGGCCAACCTGGACTTGCAAACTGATCTGCTATGATCCTCTGATCTCGGCCAATGCTGGACCACACGTTCTAATCCTCTGATTTCGGCCAACACTGGGCCATGGTATGATCTTCTGATCTCGGCAAACACTGGGCCATACACTTAAATCTGGACGATTGATCTGAACATCTTCCCTCTTATCTGGGCCAGCAAAGATATCCTCTGGTAATTTCAGGATGCATCCTCTTGTACCTTCTGGATGCATTATCTGGTGTCTTCATCTTCTGCCTCTGGAAACTTCATCTTCTAGTGGTATTTAATGTAATAATTCAACGTACAAAATAAGATTACATATAATGCTTTTGTAAACATCAAAATCCTTAGTACTTAGAACCAACTTATTTTGCTATAACCTGAAGTGCTGAAATACTCCCCCTCAGACCAATCTCTCCCCTAAGTCTAATATTGACTTTTTCTTCTCCTTTTCAACTCCTTCTTGAATCACCCTTTCTTTTCTTCTCTTCTCCTCTCCTTTTCAACTCCTTCTCTTTTCATCTCTTTCTGATTTATTTTTCTCTCTCCTTGTTTCTTCTCCTTTTTAACTCCTTCTCTTTTCAATCTTTCTTTTTCTCTCTCTATTTTTCTCTCTCCCTGATTCTTCTCCTTTTCAACTCCTTCTCTTTTCATCTCTTTCTTTTTCGCTTCTCCTTTCTTTTTATCTCTCCTTTTCTACTTATTTCTCCTCTCTCTCTCTCTCTCTCTCTCTCTCTCTCTTTCTCCCTTTTTGTCATCAGCCAAAAAGAGGTCCTACTATTTTTGTATTTTTGTTTTTTTTTCTTTACAAAGTATAGAAATAAAAAACAAAAAATAAAAGACATAAAATTAAAATTACAAGAAAAATAAAAAACTCCTAAGATGACTACTTGAACTAGTCAGATATGGAGACAATGTTGAGATGTTTGTTGATGAACTCGAGCCTGTCTTCAGGTAATGCTTTGGTGAAGATATCAGCCCATTGATTATCAGTGTCCACAAACTGGATGCTTAAAGTCCCTTTTTGAACATGGTCCCTAATGAAATAGTGTTTTATTTCAATGTGTTTGGCTCTAGAGTGTAAGATAGGGTTCTTGGTTAGGTTTATGGTTGAAGTGTTATCACAAAACAAATGGATATTGGTTTCGAAGATGTTGTAATCTTCAATTTAATGTTTCATCCAAATTAACTGTGAGCTGCATCCTGCTGCTGATATATACTCAGCTTCAGCTGTTGACATGGCAATGGTGCTTTGTCTTTTGCTTGACCATGAGATCAAATTATCACCTAAGAAAGTGCAGTTGCCACTTGTACTTTTCCTTTCCAGCTTGTCTCCAGCATAGTCGGAATCACAAAAACCTCTTAGTTTGTAGGTGGGGGTTTTCTTGTATAACAAAGTAAGGTTGCTGGTTCCTTTAAGGTATCTCAAAATTTGTTTGACAGCAGTTAAATGGGAATCCCTAGGGTCAGCTTTAAAATGGGCACAGACACAAACACTAAACAAAATGTCAGGTCTAGAAGTAGTTAAATAAAGAAGGGATCCAATCATACCTCTGTATGTTTTCTGGTCTACCTTTTCGCTGGTTTCATCTTTCTCAAGTGAGTAGGTTGGGTGCATGGGGGTGGCCATAGGCTTACATTCACTCATTTTGAACTTTTTGAGAAGTTCTTTAGTATATTTAGATTGGTGAATGAGTATACCTGATTTACCTTGGTGAATCTGAATTCCCAGGAAGAACTTAAGTTCTACCATCATGCTCATTTGGAATTCTTTCTGCATTAGGTCAGAAAACTCTTTGCATAAAGTGCCATTAGTAGATCCAAAGATGATATCATCAACATAAACTTGAATAATCAAAATATCATTTTTAATGGATTTCCTAAATAGAGTATTATCAATATGGCCTCTATCGAATTCATTCTTAAACAGAAAGTTACTAAGTCTGTCATACCATGCCCTTGGTCCTTGTTTTAAACCATATAAAGATTTCTTAAGTTTAAAAACATGGTCTGGAAAATCAGAATTTTCAAATCCAGGGGGCTGTTTGACATAGACTTCCTCACTTATTTAGCCATTTAAGAATGCACTTTTAACATCCATTTGATACAGAATTATATCGTGATTAGCAGCAAATAATAAAAGAATTCTAATTGCTTCTAACTTGTCCACTAGAGCAAATGTCTCAGTGTAATCGATACCTTCTTGTTGACTGTATCCTTGAGCTACTAATCTGGCTTTGTTCCTTACCACTTCACCTTTTTCATTGAGTTTATTCCTGAACACCCACTTGGTTCCAATAATGTTTTTGTTTGGTCTGGATACCAGATCACAAAGGTCATTCCTTTGGAATTCATTCAGCTCTTCTTGCATTGCAAGTATCCAACCTTCCTTTTCCAAAGCTTCATCAACATTGGTTGGTCTGCATCAACTTCTGGTTCTGGAAGATCTGTAACAGCTTCTGATTATGATAAATCAACTTCTGGTTCTGGTAAATCTGTAACAGCTTCTGATTCTGGTAAATATCCAGATTTCTCTTCTGACTTATCTTGGCTGTTTTTGACTTGATCAGATTTATCTTTTGAAGATTTGTCATATGTTGCTGACTTGCTTGTATCCTTTACCTTTCTAGGTACTTCTATTTCTTCTGCTTCTGCTCCCTTTGGTTCTGGTGAACCTGCACTATCTTTATCTTGCTTTGATTTGTCAAGATCAAGCAGTTTGTCATATAACATAATACAAATCAAATAATTTAAAAATGAACTCCGTACAGCCAAACCATTAATTTTGCTTCTGGTGGTTTTAGCTTGTTTTTGAAACAATTGGAATGTTGTTTCTGCTGAAATGTTCAATTCATGTGAATCACCTGGTTCCTATGACAGTTTGAAAACCTGCAGAATACTTATCTAGCTTTGATTTTTTAAGATCAAGCTTCTTGTTATCACCGTAAACATAAATATCAAACAATAATAGTATTTACAGCAAGATGTAACCCCTATGTCAATAGTTTTAGTTTTACTCTAAAAATCCTCTTGTTTCTGATTTTCAAATTCTGAATCTGTACACTTTGTGATTAGATGGTTTGAATGAAGGGCTTTGAATTCCCTCCCTGGTTTGTGGTCTTGATGAATTTCACTAGAGTGTTTGAAGAACTCTCCTGATTCTGATTCTTCTCTTTCTGCTTCGGCTGATACACCATGTTCCTCTGGTGATTCTGGAACTTATGGTGATTATGGTAATTTGGATGAGTTGGATGAATCTGGTGATTCTAATGATTCTGATAATTCTGGTGATTCTGGTAATTCCTGTTCTGATTCTGGTTCTAGTTCTAGTGTTGATTCTGATTTTGGTTCAAGTACTGATTCTGATTCTGGTTCTAGAGTTGATTTTGGTTCCAGTTCCTGTGCTTCTGATACTAGTTCCAGTTCTGGTTCTGGTTCCAGTTTTTGTGCTTCTGATACTGGTTCCAGTTCCTGTTCTAATTCTGGTTCTAGTTTTGATTCTGATTCTGATTCTAGTTCTGGTTGAGTTGACCAGACCTTCTCCAATCAGACTCAGATTGCCTTTGTCTTGTTGTAGTAGGAACATAAACCTTCCTCTGCTTGTGCATTGCCAACATCCATTGTCCAAGCACCATTGTTGGTGTCTCCTTCTGGTTGCTCAGAATATCTTCAACATAGACAATTTGATCTTTTGGTACCCATAATTGATTGGGTCTAGGTTTGCTAGTCTTAACATCTCTCTGATCTTGTACAGATTTTACCATTGGACAAGATAGTTCAGAGTGACCTTTCTTAGCACAAACAATGCATAAAATATCAGAATGAACAGCTTTACTTTCAGCAATCGTTTCTGTAAAACCAAGACATCTCTTTCCACTGTTACGGTTTCCATAAATCATATATGCATATTTACTTCTTTCCATTCCATTAGAAATAAAGTTTTGAAAAATTGTTCATGCATATCAGATTCACAAACAGTTTTGGAAGTGGAACAAATATTACTTTTGAGAGTTTGGTTTTCAGATTTGAGTCTTGCAACTTCAGTTTTAAAATCCTTGTTTTCAGTTGCATACTCAGAATTTCGATTCTTTAAAACTTGGACTTCTTTGGTTAGATTTTTCTTATCTTCCCTAAGAGTCTTCAGTTTTAAAGACATCTTATTGTTTGATTTAAAAAGTCTTTTAAAGCCTCAATTAATTCAGATCTAGTGAGATTAGAAAATACCTCATTGTCTTCATCTTCTGATTCTGTTCTAGAGCCTGAGCTGTATCCAGAACTTGAGTTGGTATGAGCCATCAGAGCCAGAATTGCTCCCTCTAATGTACTTCCAGACTTGCTTGAATGACTGCTTCGATCATTCTTCCTTCTACCTGTTTTCCTTTCTGAAATTGTGCCTTTATGAAGTCCAGAGGCAGACCTGATGTGTGCCATCTTTGTTGTTTCTGCCTCTTCTTCATTAGACGATTCTTCCTCTGATTCTGATGCATCCCAGGTTGCCATCAGACCATTCTTTCTGAATCTGGAATTCTTCTTATGTTGTTTGCCTTTTTCCAGATTTGGACATTCTGACTTGACATGTCCAGGTTCATTGCATCCATAACAAATGATACTCTTCTTGTCAGATTCTTCCTTTCCTTTGTTGTTAGGTTTCTTCTTGAAGCTTATTCTCTTCATGTTTTCCAGATCTTACCCATCTGTTTGGTTAAGTAAGCCATATCATCACAGTCAATGTCGCTATCCTCTGATTTTGATGTTGCCCATGCAGTTTTCTTTTGTTTCGACTTCAGGGCCAGATTCTTCTTCTTTGGTTCATCTGCTTCTATTTCTATTTCATGAGACCTGAGTGAGCTGATCAGATCTTCAAGTTTTAAGTTATTCAGATCTTTGGCTTGCTGAACTGCAGTAACCATTGGTCTCCACTTGGTTGGTAAGCTTCTTAGAATCTTCTTGACATGATCTGCTGTTGTGTAACTTTTCTTCAAGACCTTCAGTCCAGATATCAGAGTTTGGAATCTGCAGAACATTCCATCAATGTTTTCATCATCTTCCATCTTAAACATCTCATATTGTTTGACTAGTATGTTAGCCCTTGCTTCCTGAACCTGCTGGCTTCCTTCATAGGTCAGAACCAGATTGTCGAATATGCTCTTTGTTGTTTCTTTATCTGTGCATCTGTCAAATTCCTTGAGTGTGATGGCACTGATAATGATTTTTCAAGATATGAATTGTGTTTGACTAATCGGAATACTTTTTTTGTTTTTGCAGTTTTATAACAAAACCTAATGTATGAATAAAACAGAGTTAGCAGCGGATGTAAAGTAAGTATAAAACACAAAATTTTATATTGGTTCACCGTTAACTAGGCTACGTCCAGTCCTTTCACTTTGAAGGATTTCACTAATTCAAAACCTTGAATTACAATAATACCACTGACCCTCCAAGTCAGTCTTCTCAAACAGTCTAACAATCCTAGACTTTTGAGGAATACAACACCTTGACTTCTCAAGTAAAGTCTTCTCCTACCAATCTGACAACCCCATATTGTAGAAGGAATTACAACGCCTTGAATATAATTGCTAAGTAATATGCTACCCCTTCTGAATCCCTCAGATTGTAGACTCTACTTCAACAACTTATATCTAACACAAGGGAAAGAAATACACGAGTGCTTGCTTCTGGAAAGCTGAAACTCACAATTAACCTCACTGAAAACCTGAGTGTTTGCTTTTGGACGTGTATGACTCTTCTGTAATTTTTTGATGCTAAGTCTTCAGTATTGAGCCTCCTTTTATAGATGTGAATTTGGGTATCTTCCAAGCTTAATTTCGAGCTGTATCTTGCTGGATTCTCTTGCAAAAATAACTTGTCTAATCGGGTTTCGCTTTAAATAAAAAACAAATCTTTTTCTGCTCCAAATTGCCTTTCAAAATTAACTTTGACCAATTCTGACTTTAATTAATTCTGGAACAAATCTTTCTTCCCGCCAATAGCTTCTGAATTCCACAAGACTTCAATTTATTTTTGTATCTAATCCTTTTTAATACTTTGATCAAATTTAATCAAAGTTCCACTGATTATCATCATGATTAAATCTGAATCCTTTGATCTTCTGCTCTCGTCCACATCTGGACCATACTAAGTGATATGCTGTGATCCTCTGATTTCGGCCAACCATGGACCACACTTTCTGATCTTCTGATCTTGGCCAACCTAGACTTGCAAACTGATCTGATGTGATCCTCTTATCTCGGCCAATGTTGGACCACACGTTCTGATCCTCTGATTTCGGCCAACACTGGGCCATGGTCTGATCTTCTGATCTCGGCCAACACTGGGCCATATACTTAAATATGGACCATTGATCTGAACATCTTCCCTATGATCTGGACCAATTCTGAACTGGGTCTGGATTGAATTGAAATTAAATCTGGACAAATAATATTTCAGTTTGGACATTTTACCTTTTGATTTGGATCAGGTCTGGATCATATCTGGACATCATTTCTTCTGGTTTGGACTTAGTTTCATACACTGAACCATGCTATCTTCTAATCTGGGTCAAATCTGGATTGAATCTCTTGTTCTTGACCCATTAATTTATCCTCTGATTAAGTCTGAGTCAAGTCTGGGCTGTTTATCATTTCACTGCCAGGCCATCTTCTGGTCAAAATAACTTCTGGACTAAGTCTGACTTATGATTCCTTCTGGCAGGCTTCCTTCTGGTCTGGTCCAGGTCTCCTTCTGGCTTTGCTTCCTTCTAATCTGGGCCAGCAAAGATATCCTTTGGTAATTTCAGGAAGCATCCTCTGGTACCTTCTAGATGCATTATCTGGTGTCTTCATCTTCTGCCTCTGGAAACTTCATCTTCTGGTGGTATTTAATGTAATAATTCAAGGTACAAAATAAGATTACATGGAGTGATTTTGTAAACATCAAAATCCTAAGTACTTAGAACCAACTTGGTTCCAACAGATTTGAGTCTTCTCAATATTAATCTTTTGACATTAGCCTTGACAGAATTGCCTAAAATAGTGATTGATACAATAAGCTTGTTAAATAGAGACCTCTACAAAAAAGAAGAAGGTCATATGCAAAAAGAGGTGAGACACCTTAGGTTCCTCATGCCCTGCAAGCATAGGCTTCCAGTAACCTGCATCAACCTAATCAACAATAATATGTGAAAAACGATCTATACAAATATCAAAAGGGTAAGGAAAGAGGACCACGTTGTGGAATACCTCTAGAAAGGGGAAAACTATCAAGCTGGTCCCCCATTCCATAAAATTTTGATATATATAGAAGTAATACAATGATTGATTATACTAACTAATTGCTCTAGAAACTTATCATCCCGAAGTGATTACATGACAAACTTCCAATTAAGTTTATCATAAGCCTTCTCCAAATCCATCTTTATAAACATTAACACTATTTGGCCTTTCATTCTATTCATCGCATGAACCATCTCCTGAGCTATAAGAATCTTATGATGAATATTCCTCCCAGGGATAAAGCTTGATTGATAGAGAGATATGATGTTATTTAGCAAAGGTTGCATACGATTCACCACAACTTATAAATCACATTACAAAGGGTAGTACGATGAAACTGATTGAGAAACTCTAGTTGGTCAACCTTAGGAATGAACCCTTGAAGGGTATTGTTGATCGAACTAATCAAAGAAGGATAATTCCAAACACTGGTAACAAACTAAAGTAAAGATGGAGCCATGATATCCCAACAATGCTGGTAGAAAATAGCCGGGCAGCCATCCTCTTTTGGGGTTTGTGGGGCCCCATAACAAACAAAGCCTTCTTGATATCTGGCAGAGACGACATAGCGTGCAGAATCACCAAATGATTTTCAAGATAAGTTGGATTAAAGGAAAAGGACACAATGTCTTCCCTAATCTCTCGATCTTCATGAAAAAGATCGGAAACATGTCGCCTAGTCATCTCCTTAAGCTTTTCAGGGTCAAACTTATGCTCTCTATTACCATCTCTAAATGCCATAATTTTATTCTTTCTTCTACGCACAATAGTCTTGGAGTGATAATATTTAGTGTTCCTATCACCATCAGTAATCCACTTACTTATCGACTTTAGAAATCAAAGACACTAAAGCATAGGCACCAAAACATTGCCATAACTCCATTTTTCCGCATCCAAGGACCAAAATTATCATGCAGAAACCAAGTCGCTTCAAATCTAAGGCATAGTTAGGAGGACTACAAGGCCCCCCTTGAAGCATAACAACAATAGGGTGATGATCAGACTAGACCCAAGGCAGAACCCTAGCGACCCTTTCCAGAAACTTGAGTCTTCAATCAACATCACAAAGAACCTGATCAAGCTTCTTAAAATTAGGGTTACTTCCTGCCCACCGAGGACCTCTCCAAGTGAACTTAGAGCCAACTATGGTCACTTCCATTAGGTGACAATCATTAACCTAGTTGGAAAAATTGGTACATCTAGATATGTTGACTCGCACACCACCTATTTGCTCCTTAGGGCCTTGAAATTTCGTTGAAGTCACTGAGCATCATCTAGGGCACCAAAATATTCGAAACTAACCTCTTTAACTCATGCCATCTCTCACATATCACAATCTCTCTAGGACTGACATAACCTCTTTAAATTACCCACAGAGTGTTCGTGGGTAAATTACCCACAGATTTTCCGTGGGTAAAATACCCACGGATTTTCCGTGGGTAATATGAACATAAATTAAAAATTGTGACTAAAGCTGATGATATGTTAATGACTTTTAAAAATTTCAACCCCTACATATTTGAGACACCAAAAGAAATAACCTACAACTTAACTATAATAGAATAAAATATAATGGGATACATACAGCTGACAGAAGTTCGTGAAGGATTTAATGAAAGCAATGTATTAAACGGTTTTAAAGAACCATTATAAGAAATAGAATGAATGTGCTTAGAAACAGAAATAGAATGAACAGATAAGAACATATTGTAGGTTGATGTATCAATCTGCTCGGGAAGCTGTTTTATATCCACCTCAAACCGGGACTGAACCTGAAATACATAACAAATAAAATATGTAAACGTCAGTTGACCTAGAATCAGTATTATTAGGGATGAAAGCAAGCCAAATGTGTAGCAAGTAATTATGGCAGATGGCATTGTAGAAAATGGATGCATGATGGCCATGTTAAAATACAAATATATATGCCACCATAATATAAATATTACAACTACAACTTATTTCATGTTCTTGACAAAACTAAGGATGATATTTCTGTTGACATCACTTCGAATCAGGTAAAAAAATATGAAAAACCGGGCACATGTTGGAAGGGCTCGAATATGCCCTAGGTATTAATATGGATTTGCTTGGTTAAGGTAAGAAAAAAGATAAGAAGAATGTGGGATAAGTGACTCAGTGAGGTAATGCTGGAGATGCAAAGACAACAGGCTAACACTTGATTTAACAATAAAACAAACTCCAAATTGGTGACAAAAAAAAGTCAGTTTCCATACATTATTGAGAACATCCACATCAGTTGAACATGAAACAAATGTAATTGCAAGGCCTTTGGTGCCAAACCTTCCAGCTCGGCCAACCTGTTTACAATTTAATCCAAAAATTGAAATGATAATTAATAACACTGTTATAATAAAGGGACACATGTAAACCAATTTTAACAATTAAACGTCAAAAAATATTTTCTTTGTTGTAAAAGTCCTGGGCAGTAAGTTTCAGATCACACAACGCACTTTTTATTTCGCTTTGTTGAACAGTTAGAGCAGTAGGTCCTTCTGGACTATCTTTTAGAATCTACAATAGACAGGAAAGCTATAACACAACTAAAAAAGGTAACAGATATTCAAAATCAAAGGCTTATAATAAATGAATTGCAGAAGCTGAGCATTGTACCTTGTAAGTACCATCTTTATCCATGTCTATTATCACACCAAAGTCCTTTTTGCTGCAATGGCAAAGCCCTGTCAAATATTAAAAACATCCATGTGCATGTGTGCACATCCACATGTTCGTGTGTGTGATAGAAAGGCAATTCGTATGATATCATGAATGCTAAGTTTAACCAAAACTTACCGAAAACACACAAGAGCATATAATTCAAAACCATTTACTACACCAGAACCTGATGAGCCCTCTCCTTTACCATCGCCCTTGTCAGCTACTATAACCCATTTTTTCTTTGAGTCACCATAAATGTTAGAAACCCACTCCATATCATTTGATTCACCTAAAGTTACTCATTTGACAATCATAAATGCATAAGAGAATTCAATATTTATGAAAAACAAACCTCAACTTTATGTATCCCTGAACAAACAAGGTCAAGAAGCTCTCCAGTTCTAGTCCCTGATATAGCTGATATTGGAATTGGTTCAAGCCTGATATATCAGTAACCACAACAACGAACTTGTTGATTAGAACATATGATACTTAGGGAAGTATCAATAAACAACATGATGCGAGAGCTATGCAGTGTATGTTTGAATTGGCATAATAACCACTCAACCATGGTTGTGTGGAAAAAAATATTTTTTGATGTTTTATATCAAAATCAAGTTTGTCCTCAAAAGTGAAAAACCACATATGAGTAGAAGTGAAAAACTGTTGCTTTTGTAACATTGAGTTGAGAATTTTGAACCAAGTTTTACTACAAAATTACTTATAATATAAATCATTTCAAATATAAATCACTTAACTTCAAACATAATATCAACCAAAATCAATTTTGAAAATCAAGACAATTCCAAATGAAGTTTTACAGTAGCTCTTCAAATAACACTTACTTATCAGACACAATGTGAGACAATGTTTTGTCTCTAATGATTTCAATATGTTCAGGAAGTATCAAGATGTTAAACCTCAACAATTTCATTGCTTCTAAAAGGTCCAAATCAGCAAGAGAAATAAAGTTTCTTTATTAAATATGTAATAGCTGTGATATCTACATAACAACATAACAACCAAGATCTTACCCTTGACCATAGTCAATCCCTACATGCATATACCCATACAAACTATTAATAGGAATCTTGAAGATGCACCTAGTAAAAAATGAGGTAACTTTCAACACATAAGGATGGTTCTATCATTTTTTTAATGAACCAATATGTAAGTACAATTAACTAAACTTAGTTTAACATTAATCACACCATAATTAATTTAACCACTCGAACTAGCTTGTTATTATAAAATTAACTGTCACGCAATCAAAGTGGATAATCCAATTCCTCTCAAGTATTAGTTTAGATATTGGAAAGGTGAGGTAAGTTTATTGAACACCACCTTTGATCTCGACGGTCTCTTAAAACCAGTACACAAACAATTCATGCTTGTTGAGGCACATTTAAAAATCATATCCATGACTTAGACACTGAAAAAAAAATATGTAACAAAACACTACATATCAAGTTTTTGTCCTAAGGATCCAAGCCAAGAAAACATCAGAATAAGTGCATATTTTATTAAACTAACTAAGTGTCAAGACCAAGTTCTACGGTGTTTAGCCACACCTCAACCATGTATCCTCCACCGATAGCTTACCCAAGGGACCAAAATTCAGATGCCTACATAATTCTTTTCCGTGGAGATTCGCACTTGTTAACTGCAAGAATGGTACATTTATTTGAGTAGTTTTTACGTAGCCAATCAGCAATCTCCACATCAGCTGCTGTTAGACCTGCCTGTTCAGCATAATTATCATTACTGTCTTCAGGTTATGATTAGGAGTGGCTTCAAGAAAAAGTTTATCATATCATGCACTTAGAAGAAGTATAAGAAAACAAAAATTGATATCTCATTTTGATAATTGTTGGAACCAAGTTGGTTCTAAGTACTTAGGATTTTGATGCTTACAAATGTACTCAATGTAAACTTATTTTGTACTTTGAATTATTAAGTTAAATGCCCCAGAAACTGAAGGAAACAGAAGCAGAGATCAAAGGAAAATGAATTCTGGAATTTCCAGAAGATGTTCCAGGATGTCAAAACATCACCAGAGGATATGTTTGGTGGCCAAGAACAGAAGGAAGAAAAATCATAATGAAACATGGATCATACCATTGGAAAGCCTGCCAGAAGGAGAGTTGTTCCAGACAAACAGGAGTCAAATATCAATTTTATTCCAGAAGTTATTCTGACCAGAAGATGGCCTGGCAGTGAAAAATTACACAGTCCTGAATTGTTCCAGACTTGACCAGAAGGTATGTTTATGAGTCCAGAACAAAAGGATCAATTCAGATTTGGCCAAGATAATAAGATAGCATGATTCGGGGCATGGAACTAAGTCCAGACCAAAAGAAATGAGTTCCAGAATCAATCCAGACCTGGTCCAAAATTAAAGATAAAATGTTCAGACTGAAATATTTTTTGTTCAAGTTAATTTCAGTTTGTTCCAAACCAAAGTCCAGAATCTGTCCAGATCAGAGTAAAAATTTCCAGATCAATGGTTCAGAAATAATTATTTGGTCCAGTGATGGTCCAGATCAGAAAATTAGACCATGGCCCAGTGGTGGCCGAAATCACAGGGTTAGGAAGTGTGGTCCAGGAATGGCCGAAATCAGAGGATCACAGAATATCAAATAGGCTGGTCCAGATGTGGACTATCGCATTAAGATCCA
Source organism: Cicer cuneatum (assembly GCA_037974295.1). Lineage (NCBI taxonomy): Eukaryota > Viridiplantae > Streptophyta > Magnoliopsida > Fabales > Fabaceae > Cicer > Cicer cuneatum. Next base: position 19,445,890 of record JBBPBO010000004.1, on the reverse strand, counting down.
ATGGTGCAGATTTGATCATAAGGATTAAAGAAGAAGAATGAAAAATGTTCAAAACAGAATTGGAGAAAAAGGCTCAAAACAGAATCTGAGCAAAAGGCTCAAAACAGAATCTGAGCAAACTACTCCAGAATATTCTCAAAACAGATTAATCTAAATATACTGCAGAAGTAAAGCATCAGTGAAGTTCTAAAGTTCAACTATAAATAGAGACTTAATGCTGAAGAATAAAGTGATCGAAAAATCACAAAAGAGTCATACACTTCCAAAGCAACAAACACCCAAATTTTCATAGAAGTCAATTGTGAGTTTTAGCTTTCAAGAAGCAAGTACTCGTGTTATTTTCTTTCCACTGTGGCAAATCTAAGTTGTTGAAGTAGAGTCTACAATCTGAGGGAGTCAGTAGAGGTAGCAGGGTACTTGGCAATTAGATAGGGTTGTATCTAAGTTGTTGAAGTAGAGTCTACAAACTGAGGGATTCATAAAGGGTAGCAAGGTACTTAGCAATTAGATTCATAGTGTTGTGAATTCTTCTACAATTTGGGGTTGTCAGATTGGCTGAAGACAAGGTTGTTTTCCTTAAGAAGTCTAGGATTGTTAGACTATTGAGAAGACTGACTTGGAGGGTCAGTAGCAAGGTTGTAATTCAAGATTGAATTAGTGAAATCCTTCAAGGCGAAGGCACTGGACGTAGCCTCGTTAACGGTGAACCAGTATAAAATTTGAGTTTTTATTTTTATTTTTATCGGATGCTAACTCAGTTTTAATTGTACATCAAGTTTTGTTTTAAAAGTATTAAAACAAGAAAAGTATTCAAGTTAAGTCAAACACAATTCAACCCCCCCTTCTCGTGTTTGCACCTTCAATAATGCACAACTATGTTATCTGTAGCCAGATTGGTACCACAAATAATTTTAAATTGGACAAAAACAACTAAAAGCTTTGAAGCAACAAAGAAGGAACTCAACAACATTTACCTTATGTAGCACAATAAGCTCAGAGACGAAGGGAGGCCGCAAACAGAGACGAAGGGAGGCCGCAAACAGAGACGAAGGGAGGCCGCAATGAATAAGGAAGATGGACGGTAATCGTGAATGGGAAATGAAATGGAGGATGGAGGTGTCGCTATTTTGGGGAAAACGCAAAGAGGGAAAACTTAAATTGGGGGAAACTGAAGGTTGAGGTTAGGTTAGGTTAGGATTTTGTTTATTTTTTACGTTTTTATCAATTTTAAAAAATTAAACAATTTTAAAAAAAGTTACATCTTAAATTTACCCACGGACATTACCCACGGATAATCTGTGGAAACATAAAATACGACAATATTTTGAAAAATTAAGTTCAGTTACTTTTTTTTAACATTACCTGCGGAGTAAATGTGGATAATGTGTTAAAATTTTTTTTAAAAAAATAGTGAATTTACTTATGGTTTTTCCGTGAGTAATTATACAAGTTTTTTCTTGTAGTGACCCTTAAAATTCCAAAATAAAATAATCATTAAAATAATAAACATAAATGCAAAGAATAAATTTATTGTACTAATCTTAAAGAATTTTCATGTGGGACTCCATCGCTAATGTCTCGCATCTTCATCCATTCCTCGCAACTTCGGCATGTCCATGATGTCATCAACCAACTATTGGGCTGCAACAATAATGTCCAACTTCAAAACTAGGTCTCGGGCATTTTGAGGCATTTTTGCACTAGACCCGTTCCCACTACTTTGCGGATCAGGCGCTGACATATATTTCTCGAGCTGGCTTAAATTATTTTTCTTTGAGTCAGGATTAATTTTATTCACTTTGTGCCTTACTAGAGTAACCGTAGGCTTCAACATACTCTTATTGGCATTTGTATTTTTGCTTCCAAAATCCTTCATAACGTGAATGTAGCATCGACAATTTGTACAAATTATATGCAAACCTTGATATTGAATATTATACCGATGATAACTGATTCTTGCATTTTCAACCACTGATTGAAGATCAATTTCAACACAAATTCGAGCAAACATTCCTCTAGCCACTTTAAGAGTATGTGTGTCCAGTTTCGCCGGTTTCCTCACTACAGACACAATAGTACATAGTGTTAAAAATGGTACTCAATTAAGAAGACTTAAGATGGTTACTTACAAGCCAATCTAACTTGGAGCTGTTAGTTTTTCAGTTAATAAGTTGCAACTACCTTTTGTAACAAACTTGTATATAAGTAGTTGGGCAGCAACTAGTGGGTTAACAATTGTGTGAGTTCATTTTAGCATTGCAAACTTTAATTATGTTTTAGATTCAAAGAAACAAAACCAAAAAACCAAGAACGATAAACGTTCTCCTTTTTTCAAACTAATCGATCTCCGTTTTTAATTCAATCAATTTTCATTCTGAAACTCATTGATCGTTGGTTTTTTACAACACAGAAAAAGCTTACATCATAGTAGACTAGATTAAGGCTTGGAATTCTTATCCAAACAATTGTTTTGCCAGTGGTTGCGATCGTGGCATTAAACTGTGGAGACCACCAATGCACTGCGAGGTAGTGGTTGAAAATCATCCATGGACCTCCATTTGATCAATTTATTTTTGTCACTTTCATCATCAAACTTTGCAAAGTAGTATCCACTCCCTATCCATGATTTCCAGCCTACCTACCAGCTTCCAAATGGTTTCCAATCTTGATTGCATAGTATTGAATCCAAGGTTTCCCTCAACAATTTCTCCACCAATGCATATTGTTAAAGGATGCTCATCTCTTTCATTTTCTTTGGATCAACATGTAGCATTGGAAACAATATGTTCCCATTGATATGCTCAATTTGAACAACTTTCTCCACCACTAAACCTGATTTAGCCGTAACGATGGGGCTTTGTTTGCCTAACACTTTATCTTGGAAAGATATTGCCTCTTGTATCTTATAGTCTTAAACCTCTGCTCCTCGATCTGGAGGTTCTTTTTTGTTGTCACTTGTTTCCAGTAGAGGCTGGTTTGCCGCAAAGGAAAATTCCATTACAAAACCCTAGCATAACGTATTTTGCAAAACTCTTAGATCTCTGTTAAATTTGATAGTAGTATATCATTATGAAAACTTATTTAAGTTCATTCCTTATGTATCGCGCATCCGTTTTCTCACTATTTGTATTTGTATCTTCTCTAATCATCAGAGTTTTTCTAGGAGAGAAAGTCGATCCAAAAATTAAGTTAGATTAGTAACAATAAATTTAAATAAAAATATTAATGTAATAGATGAAATTGATTTCTTTATCTCTCTCCTCCTAAAGTCTAAACTTTAAAGCAACACACAATACACCAAACCAAATTTAAACGCAACATGTGCAATTTTTTTTTTTAAATTGGTATAGTAATGTCATAAAAAGTAGGATTCAATATCTTCTTTTGTTCACGTTTTTTTGTATATTAATTCAGACCGTTCAATAATTGTAGAGAAATAAATTATTACCTTTAAATAAATTAACGGTATTTGTAAGCTTTTTTCTTTGAAAGTTGAAATAATAAGAGAGTAAGTAATGTTGATTTGACTTGACTTGACTATGCAACTAAGTGAAAAGTAATTGCCTACTACTGATTTTGATGGTGGATATAAAAAATTGTTTGAATTAGTCGGTAAGAAATACACCAATTTAAATAACATAAAATCAATTGAAACTGTTGGAAACGGAGAACGTTCTCCGTTTTTGTGTTAGAAAACGGAGAACGTTCTCCGTATTGTAATTTTGTGTAATTTAAGTTTTAACAATAAGTGTATGTTGTGACTAACTAATTAATTTCTTAATTAGTTAGTTATACAGTTAGAGGACAGCTAGTTAGTTAGAATAAATCATATATATATATATAGCACAATACATTCAATTAATAATAAGTCAATTCATTCACATTTATCAATCATATTGAGTTTACTTCCACTATGAACAATAACTTGAAAATCTCTAACAGTGGTATCAAGAGCAAGGTTTCGATCCCAAAGTGATAAACACGAGTGAAGTGTGAGGATCAAACACGAGCGAAGTGAAGATGAATTCAAGTGTAAACATTGGAAGTTTACCATCCCATATGCCACATTTTGATAGAAAATATTGGGATAGATGGGGAGCGTAGATTCAAGCATTGTTTGGATTCCAAGAAGTATTGGAGATCATCGAAAATGGTTTTGATGATCTGGGTGCAAATTCAACAGAGGAGCAAAGATCAAGATTTAAAGAAAACAAGAAGATTGCAAAGCCACCTTTATTCTTCACCAATGCCTTGATATTTCCAATTTTGACAAGATATCTGATGCAATAAGTGCAAAAGATGCATGAGACATTCTTGAGAAATGTTATGCAGGAGATACCAAGGTCAAGAAGGTAAAATTGCAGACCCTACCGAGACAATTCGAATTGCTGCAGATGGAGGAGCATGAGAAGGTTTCAGATCTGATTTCAAGATTGAGGAGTATCACAAATCAGATGATTGGATGTGGGCAAAAGCTTAATGAGTGGAAGCTGTGTGAAAAGATATTCAGATCTTTGCACCCCAGGTTTGATTATGTTGTGTGTGCCATTGAAGAATCCAAAGATATTTCCACATTGAGTCTTGAAGAGTTGCAGGGAACTTTAGAAGCAAGAGAATTGACGATGGATGAAAGGAGTGAGAGTAAATCTGAAGATCAGGCATTAGCAGCACAAGTATACAAGAAGGGACATCAGAAAAAGAAAAAGAAGAAGAATAAATTCAAGGAATCTGATGACGAATCAGAGTCTTCATCAGAAGAGAGCAATGTAAGTGGTAAATCAAAAGGAAAATCAAGAAACTTTGATAAGAAGAAGGTGGAGTGTTATAATTGTGAGAAGTTTGGACATTTTGCTCGTGAATGTTGGGCTGGCAAAGGAGGAAAACAAAAGAAGAAAAAAGAAGATGAAGCCTGTGCTGCCCAAGAAGATTCAGATTCAGATACAGTCGTGTTGATGACTACCACAAACAAAGAACGTTCTCCATTTTCATAACATTCTCCGTTTTCAAAACAAGTCAGAGATGTGGATGTTCCTGGCAAAGACATTAAGCAATCTGAAGAGGCTTATAAGGAGGCTTCAAACCAAGTTGTTGTTTCTCTCACTACTGTGGTATTTGATGCAACAATGGATTTTTGGAGTGTTAAGGTAAAACATGGAGAATCGCTCAAGATTGATAAGGCAGATGATGTGTTGATGGTTGAACCAGAAGATAATGGTTGTGAGAAAATTAATGATGTGAAGGCTGCACAGGATCTAGAAAGTGATGTAGAGGACGTGTTGTAGGCTGAATCAAAAGAGGAAGATTTAAAAATTGCAGAACCAGTTGAATGCAGCTCAAGAAGAGCTAAAGAAAGCAAAGGAACAGATTCTTCATATTGAGAAGGAGAAGGTAAAAATTTTTGATGAGTTGAAAGAAGCATAGAGAGTGGCTGAGGAAGCAAATGAGAAACTTAGGGAGGCAATGGTGGCTCAAAAGTGTGTTGAGGATGATTCTGAGATTGAGAAATTCCGAGCTATTGAGCTGGAACAGGCTGGAATTGAAGCTGTTCAAAAGAAGGAAGTGGAATGGCAGAAAGATCTTGAAAGTGTGAGGAACCAACATGTTTTGGATGTGGCTACTCTTCTCACTACCACTAAGGAGCTTCAACGAGTTAAGCAAGAACTTGTCATGACTTGCGATGCAAAAAACTAGGCGCTCAATCATGCTGATGATGCAACTAAAATTGTCGAGCTTCATGTTGAGAAAGCGGAGATTCTTTCAGCTGAACTGGTACGGTTGAAGGGCTTATTAGATTCGAAGTTGGAAATTGAGGCTGTAACACCCCGAGTTTAAAACACAGCGCGAGTGTATTTTTTTTTTTAAATAATTCATTAAAATAATTTTCCAATTCATCACTACAAAAGAATCGAAATAAAAAGTTTCCTTTAATCCGTTTCTTAAAAATAGTACGTCGTGGATTAATCGATGAACGTAATTAAATAACTTCATCGTAATATCACTAAGTACTTAATTTTGGAAATTTAATACTAAACATTAATTTATTTTCAAAAGATAACAATGTCATAATCATCCCAAAAGAAAATATCAGAGTGCATAGTTTAGCGGAAAAGTAGTACAATAATTTCCAAATAAACAAATTACATTTCCAGCTCAAATCCTATACATCAAGTCTAACTGATCATGCACTAAAGCTATAGTAGCACGGATTTCCTCCGCATCCCAAACAAGTCTCATCCGACTCCGCCGCTCGCCTCGATGTGACCTCCTCCTCCTCATCATACAGAGAGGGGTCAGTCTCCTCCGAAGTCAGATCAATGCACAGTCTCGGTCGCTTCGGCGGTGCCGGAATCTCATAACAATCATTGGAGATCCTAGACGGACCCGGAATATCAGCTGCTACTGGCTTCGGCTCTTCGTTCTTCTCTTCTGCCTCATAATCACGTACATCCTCTTGAATCACCGGGTTAGGAGTCACCACTCCTACGGTGGCCTCCGTCTCAACCCTTCTAGCTGGTTCCTCCGCATCATCAAAAATCCCATGTGCTTCCAATACCAAACGAGAAGGCACAGGAAAGTCAATCCTCGCATAGCTGTGCTCCACGTAGTGCACCACTCCATTGGTCCTACATGTCCTCGTCAATCTCCCCGTGTATGTAGCCCTGCTTGAGGTGGGGTCATATACCCAAGCAATAGGCACGGAACGATCAATGAAGTCGAGCGACGTTTCCGTCGTCTCGGGTCCCACGGGTGGCATGGGTTTGGGGGGCATCTGAGGGCAAAGCCCAAATTCCACATATAATAGTAAAGGGTCACCGACCGAAATTAACAAATAATCACATAGCATATATCTCACAGCAACAAATATATCCATGGTATAATATATGACAATGATGAAATTTAAGGATGCTCATTTGAATTTTCATGACATATAAGCTTTTTCAAACAGTAACCGTTTAATATGGAAAATATGTAGTAAGTACAGCCAACACTTCAGCATTCACAATCATTCATCAGAAATTCAGATTTCATAAAGTACTCACACACATCAATTTCCAACCATCATCATATAACCAAATCGTGACCCACCGGTCAATCCCCCAATGCAATATGTATATGCTCATGTATACAATTTCTTGGAATTACCAAGGTGCAGTCGCTCAACAGACCAACACATTTTAAATATGTTTGACTTTAACGGCCCTCAAGACCAGGGTGCAATCGCTCAACAGATCAGCACCAGTGCAGTCACTCAACAGACTAGCACTCGTGCAGTCGCTCAACAGACCAGCACGTTTGACATATACCAAGGTACAATCGCTCAACAGATCAGTACCAGTGAAGTCGCTCAACAGACCAGCACTCGTGCAATCGCTCAACAAATTAGCACGTGGTTGCGCATTTTAGGATACAGACGCTCAACAGTCCAGTACCAGTGCAGTCGCTCAACAGACCAGCACTCGTGCAATCGCTCAACAGATCAGCACGTTTACGCATTACTCTGTGGCCCATCGCGGGTACCACTTGACTATGCAATGTATGATTATGCAGTGTTTTCTCTTCACTGAAACAGTATGTACTATCAGGAAAATTCAACCTTTCCATCATTTTTCAAAACACCTCAACACAATCAATATCATTATCATCACAACCATGATTAATAGTCAAGCAATCATTAACACTCTACATTATCTCAAAATTCCATTCTTAATTAACATAAGTCTTTCCCCAACTCTTAAAATTCATAAACAGTGTTTAAAACTGAGATTTCTGGAAAATTACGAATCTGTATTCGAATACAGCTTCTCTGTATTCAAATACAGAAGCCAAAACAGTACAGAATTACACTCTGTATTCGAATACAGCTTCCTTGTATTCGAAAACAGAGGCTGTCATAGTGCAAAACCAGTGTTTCCCCACTACATCAGTAAAGTCTCAAAAACTTCATCACCACCACTTCAAACTATCACAAAAGTTCAATTTTAACTCATCATAAACCTTCCCAATACTCCCTAACACTTAGGGTTCATAAACAATGTTGAAAAACTTGGAATTTCTGAAAACCCGAATATGTATTCGAATACAGATCCCTTGTATTCGGATACAGAAGCATGAAACTGCAATTTTAACATTCTGTATTCGAATACAGCATGCCTGTAGTCGAATACAGAAGACAAAACATTGAAAGTTCAGCATTTCCTCCCAGGTCATTAAAGGTTTTCAAAACATCATCCTCTTCTCTTCAAAACTATTTCAAAGACTCCATTTTAAATCATTTTAACCCTTCTCAATGTTTCCCAACACTTAAAAATTCACATGACAGTGTTTAAAACTTGATTTTCTGAAAAAACACGAATCTGTATTCGAATACAGCTTCCTTGTATTCGAATACAGAAGTTAAAACTTGAGTTTCTGGAAAAACCCGAATCTGTATTCGAATACAGAAGCTGAAACTAGTGAAAATCTACATTCTGTATTCGAATACAGCATGCCTGTAGTCGAATACAGATGTGAATACAGTGTTAAATTTTCACTTCTGTATTCGAATACGACATGGTCGTAGTCGAATAAAGATGCTAAGTCAGAAGCAAAAATCCTTCCTCTGTATTCGAATACAGGGGCTTGTATTCGAATACAAGTTTGAAAACTTAAGTAAAACAGAAGCTTGACAGGTTGTATTCGAATACACACATGTTGTATTCGAATAAACCTTCGAAAAGCAGTGAAATTTTTCCTAAGACTTCAACACATTTCAAATTGTTTCTTTAAAAAAAACCAACCAAATATCAAAACAAATTCAGCACTTTTCCAGAAAACACTTTCATCATTTAAAATCTCTTTTCTTTTGAAAACATCAACAACACCATATTTTCATCAATAGACCAGAAACAGAATCATCAACACCAAAAGCAACATCACAGTTTTGCTTAAATCCCCCAATAGAATATCCAACTCAAAACAGAACATACATTTTCAGTTGTTTACATTTTGAGCATTCTCAAAGCAACATGCAACGTATTTCCAGCATTCTTACACAACTAATCACAACATGCAAAGCATTTTTAGCTTTCTCACACATGCAGAACAACAATGTTGTATTTCACATATCATCAAACATCACAGAATGAAATTTTCAGGTTTTAAAACAACATGCACACAGTTTTCTCAACATGCATTTTGGTCAACTTCAAAATAACATGCAAGACATTTTTCAGCTTTTCCACACAACCAAAACAGACATGTTGTATCAGCAAAACAACAACATCACAGATTATTTAAAACCTCAACAGAATGCATTTTCTTTCATCTTGAAAATGTCATGCAAAACAGTTTCTTTTTCAAAATAGAAACTCAATATAACCACACCTCAAACATACATTTACAGTCCTAGAATGCAACTAGAAAATGGAAGGTGCCTTACCTTGTTGCATTTTCTGCTTCTGCTCACGTTTCTGCTTTCGTTCCCGTTTACGCGTCAAAAATCGGTGAAACTGCCGCTTGTGTTTGCTGCTACAAAAATGGGTTCTCTAGCTCCGTAATGATGTGGGGAACAACTTTTGTACTGGGGGTTTTCTGGTTTGGTGCCTAAGTTTCCAATTAATGGAACTTTTGAGGAACTCCCTCTCTTTTCTTTTGAAATCGTGAACTGGAAGCAGAACAGAATGGGAGGGAAAGGGGTACTGTTACATGCAGTATGGGCAGTGAGGGAGGAGGAATGGTGTTCTGATTTCACCATCCTTCTCACTCCTATATATAGGCTTGTGTGGGTGCCACCTCACCCAACACTTGTCTGATCCTCAGCACTTAACCAATCTCGTCGCAATTAGCCGTTAATCCCTTAATTAACTGTCCGTTAATTTAATTAGTCTTAATTAAATTAATTTATTCTTAATCCAATAATCTTAATTCATCTTCCAAAACAAATATTTATATATATATATATATTTACTCAAAACATACATATATTAAATATTTTACAAATATCCCCAAAATACACTTAATATTAATTCCATAATTTTAATTTAAAAATTAAGGGTCTTATAGAGGCTAAGGAAAGCTAGATTGTGTTAGAGATGCAATTAGAGATAGAAGCTCTTAAGCAAGAACTTGAAAAGGTAAAGAGTTACGATGAAGAGTTGGCAGAGAAAGAGACTTATATTGAACAACTTAATGTGGAGTTCGAAGCTACAAAGATGGATGAATCTTCTGCGCATAGCGTGCTAGATGAGTGCAGAAGAAAGGCAGAGAAATTGTGCACAAAGGTTTTGGAGCTAGAGAGCACTAGCGTGAAAACCCTATATAGAAGGGCTCATGCATATATTCAGTTGATTGACTTGGATTTGGCTGAATTTTATATCAAGGAAGCTCTTGAGATTGATCCTGACAATAGGGATGTGAAGCTGGAGTACAAGGTTTTGAAGGAAGAGAAGAAGGAGGATGGACCGGGGCCGCGGTGTGGTCACACGTTGACGGCTGTGCCGGCGGTGGGAGAGGAAGGAACGACGTGATATATTGGTCTGAGGTTGATTTTGATCGGCGGTGCGACTGCACTTGAAGGAAATTCTGTTGCTTCAGGGACTCCTTCATCTACAGGAAATGCAAGCATACGTTTAGCTGGTGCCACAGCTGACGTCCACTGTTATGATGGCCTGACTAATAAATGGTCTAGGATAACTCCCTTTGGAGAGCCTCCAACCCCAAGGGCTGCACATGTGGCCACTGCTGTGGGAACGATGGTAGTTATTCAGGGTGGCATTGGCCCTGCTAGTTTATCAGCAAAGGACCTTCATGTTCTTGATCTCACACAGCAACGACCACGGTGGTAGAGAGTTGGTGTTCCAGGCCTGGACCAGGTCAACGCTATGGCCATGTGATGGTTTTGGTGGGGTAGAGGTATCTCATGGCAATTGGAGGCAATGATGGAAAGAGACTGTTGGCTGATGTATGAGCCTTAGACACAACAGCCAAGCCATATGAATGGCGCAAATTGGAGCCAGAAGGAGAAGGTCCACCCCCATGCATGTATGCTACTGCAAGTGCACGCTCTGATAGGCTTCTTCTGCTTTGTGGAGGGAGGGATGGCAATAGCGTTCCATTGGCTAGTGATGGACTCGCTAAACATAGAGATGGCTTATGGGAATGGGCAATTTCCCCCGGTGTCTTGCCATCGTATCAGCATGCAGCGGTGTTTGTTAATGCAAGGCTCCATGTGTCTGGTGGGGCTCTTGGTGGAGGACGGATGGTAGAAGATTCGTCGAGTATTGCAGTGTTGAACAATGCTGCTGGTGTTTGGTGTGATACAAAATTTGTTGTTACTAGTCCAAGAACTGGTAGATACAGTGCTGATGCAGCTGGTAGAGATGCCTCAGTGGAGTTGGTCCGGCGTTGCAGGCATGCAATTGCTGCTATTGGTGACCTAATTTTTTTTATGGTGGTTTATGTGGGGGAATCTTGCTGGATGACCTGCTTGTTGCTGAAGATCTTGTTGCTGCTGAAACAACAAGTGTTGCTTCGCATGTTGTTGTTGCAGCAGCTGCGTTTGATGTACAAATGGGACGAGTACTAGGACGATATTGTGGAGAGCAAAAATGCTGACGGTGTAGATGTTGTTTTGGATGAGAAGAACAAAATTGTTGTTAATGTTGATGGAGTCTGTGATGATGCAGATGTGAACGAATGTGCAGTTGAAGATATTCAAAATGGTTTAGAGAACTCAATAGTTGAGTCTGTCTCTAACACGGTTGTTGAGAATGGTGCTAGCAGTAAAATTGAAAAGGAAATAATTTCAGTGGAGGAAGAGTTTGAGCAACTGAAATGTTCAAGAGAAGGATTAACATCAGAGGAAGGATTAAATCATCTTCAAGTACTTGGACTAAACAAATTGGAAAAGGAAAAAAAGAGCCTTGCAAACAAACGTGCTAGGCTTTGGAAATAAAGTCTTCAAAAGCATTGATTGAAAAGTTACAACAAGTGGGAATTGGCTGATGCTGAGAATGAGTTTAAGTTGCTCAAATCTGCTGCCTCATCTTCAAGAAAAGTGTTGGAAGCTGATGAAAGCAAGTAGATTCGAAGAATTAAAAAGATTACTAGATGTAGAATCACTTAGAAACTTGAATTAAGGGAAAGTGTTGGAAACGGAGAACGTTCTCCGTTTCTGTGTTAGAAAACGGAGAACATTCTCCGTATTGTAATTTTATGTAATTCAAGTTTTAATAATTAGTGTATGTTATGACTAACTAATTAATCTCTTAATTAGTTAGTTATACAGTTAGAGGACAATTAATTAGTTAGAATAAATTATATATATATATATATATATATATATATATATAGTACAATACATTCAATCAATAATAAGTCAATTCATTCACATTCATCAATCATCTTGAATTTACTTCCATTATGAGCAATAACTTAAAAATCTCTAACATAAACAACGACTAATTGACATAACAACAATAACAATATAACAAAAACATCAAAATTTATCTCTATCATAAACTAATTATATCTCAGTACAAACTCATTATAAATCAAAAACATTTTATTAAACATTTGAAATACAAAAACTATATCAATTTAGAAAACATAAATTCAAACAACTACCAACATTTTTATAATTTTGGGAATTTCTTTTGGTTAATTTCACACCCCTATATTCACTCATATAGGCCTCCATTATTATAAAAGTACCCCTCTTTAGATGGAGGGATGTGGGTTATCGTCCGAATTAATTGATTCATACGGTACTTATGTAGCAATGGGCTCCTCCTTCTTTCTCATTTATGCATTTTCAAAAATTTCAAACTCCAAAATCTCAAACTCGCAATCACAAGTCTTAATAAAGCGATATGTGTCGTTTTTAATGATGGAGAGAGGTGGGTCAAATTCTGGTATTAGAAATGATACGGTTTTAGCTCATGCCTCCATTCCTGCAAAGCATCGGGCGAAACTAGTTTGTGAGAAAGATCAAAGTTCATAGATTCGTCACAAGAAGAAGAGGTGCTGGCTAAGATGCCACCACCAATTGTTTTATCATTTCCTAGAGACCCACATGTTATGTCATTGATGGGGGATCGTTTCATGACCATATGGTGGCCCACATATGAGCTGTGTAGAGGTAAGCATTCAAACATATTCTATTTAAACATCGAGCAGCATATAGTATATATATAAGTAATTAGCATCAAATTGTGCATCAACCATGACTGTAAGATCACATCACTACACATGTCAGATGAAGACTAGTTTTTGAACATGCTTCTTGCCACTGGTCTGTTTTGTGTTTCTCACACGAGCTATGTAACAGCCCAAAAATACTTGTTATTATATTTTTATTAAAGTATTTTATTCTGATTATTTTATTTTGATTATTTTAAAAGTCCAAAAGCATAAATTAACTTTCGTATTACGAATTTTATTTATGAGCTACAACTAATACATTTTGAAACGTTAGCTATTGAGTTAATTGGTTTTCAATAAAATCATTAGAACCATTTACAAATATTGGGATTTAATTATTTTTATTATTTTACCACATTCATTTGCTTTGAATAATGAACGTTGTTTGTTCTTATTCTATTTTAATATAAAAATGAGTTGCTACTTGTTGGGAAAAATCGGGACCATGAGATTTAAGGATGGCTCAAAAATATATTAGAGATATTTGAGCTTAAAATATTTTCAATAAACATATTCTATTCAAGCAAGTTTTATTGATTATGTAAAGCTATTTTTCTGAGTATAATAAGAATTATTTCTCTATTGTTATGTTACCTCAATTTTATTGAGAATATTTTCTTCTTCGGTGAATAAATCTTTGAAAATAGTGTGCCTTCACACGCCTCAGACTATAAATATTGTTCGTGATGGTCGTGATTATTCATGACTTAAAGAATTGGTGGACACGATTCATGACTTGCACAGCTTGTGGACAATATTTTCCAACACACAATTCGTTCGGTAAGTTACAAAAATGCAATTTATGTCCTGTTTCTTATTTTTTTCTTAGAAACTTTTCCCTAATCATTGTTTTTGTTCTTAATTCATTGTTTGAGTTTCAAATTTGAAGTGATCATTCTCTTAGTTGATCAAGACTAAGCGCTATCAACTTGAAGGCCCGTGATCGATGTAGGATTCATCGATTTGTAAAGTAATTTCTGTGATCAAAATCTATTTATCAAGTACGAGGTTTACTCTACATGGGAGATCATAATTCTTACAAATAGGATATATAGCATGGGGATAATAGTTCTAATAAATTATAAGTATGTGATTGCACGTTATATGAATATGATTATATGTGTTGATTTATGGATTGATGTGTTTTTCATTGTTAATGATTTAAATTGTATGTTTAATGCATGTAATTAATGTGAATAATGTAAGGGTTTGATGTTAGTATTGTTGTTAGGTGATATGTGATGATTGTGGTATGTTTCTACCGAGTTTTAAATTGTTTTGGAGTTCATGTATCAATGTTTAGAATATAAGAAATTGATTTTTAGGTGATCAGAAGTTAAAAAGTTTTAGTAATTAATAGATGATGAACTATTAAGCTTAATTAACTATAGATAATGAATTTAAACATTAATTAGATATACATGATAATGTTTTGATGGTAGTTTAGTCGAATAATTAATTATATTATAGTTATAATTAATTAATTATTAAGTGATAATTTAAGTAATATTAGTTTATTAATTACTTATATTAACAGTGTTAAGGTTATTAGATAATTAATAAAAGGTAATTAATTATTAATAACAGTTATTTAATTACTTAGTAATTAATGGTAATTTGGTGAGTCGATGAAGATGATGTATAAAAATAAATATTAACAAATAATAATATATGGCTAATAAGTTAATGTGTTAGAATAATATCTAATGATAACATGAATGAATGTTATGTTGTTTATGATGTATGACATATCCATGTTTGTTGTTGATGTTAAATTAAACCATTATAATATACAAGTCGCAATACGTGTTCTAATGGTAGTTATTGATAAATTGATCTGTTGTAAATAAACTTAAGTTGCAATATACGTGGAGTGTCGTTTGATGGTGATGATGTTGATAAATTGATAATAATATATGGCTAATACACTAGATTCATAATTTAAAGTCACTGCACCCATGAAAAAATCATCAAAACATTAATTTCATTAATCACGTATTTTTTCACATCCACCTTCTCAACTTTTTATAGCATTGAGACATGGAGTAGTGACAATCAATTTAGATGGGAAAATGTTTTGTGGTTGAAGTTTCAACCATGATCATCAAAATATCAAAACACCCTCTTTTTGTTTCTTGTTTATTCTTTCACCCTGTTTTATGTTTTTTTTATGAAACATATATACTAGGATGGAATTTGGTTTGTTTGAAGATATTATTGCTCTGCAAATAAGGTTTTGAAAGACGACGAAGATGGTGTGTAGTTAACTTGCCAGATCAGCGTTGTTAATCTAAATCAAACTTGTAAGTGCCTGGTAAACATTTTTGGAATGGATGATGTAACAAATGGCAAAGGGTAGATATTTTAAGAGATAAAAGATTTTCTTAAAAAAAATATAAAACAATAATATGATACAATTCAACATTTTAAACTATAATGTATTTTTTCTTTAAATTGTGGTTGCATTAATTTATCAAAGAGAGCTCTGTTGTTCGATATATGTGTGTGTATATATATATATATAATTTCTTTATTATCATAAAAAATTAAAATCATGGTTCCATACGGTAGAAAAGTTGAATTTTGGTTTGGGAGAATTTAAATTTATATCTTACAATTTAAATTTAATTAAACAAAAATATAATGCATAGTTGCTTGAGGCATAAATAAGAAGAAACTGTACAACGCTTTGTATTTCCTTTAATTGAATGTACTACAGGGCTATTTGTCACACCAAAACTGGTAGTGATTCTACCGTACACTTAGACTATAATACATTGTGCTATTCAAAACAAGAAAATGAAATTGAATTCATTTATAATTACTAAGCTCACTTTTATGAACCTTCGAGAAATGGAGCACTCTTGGTGATTTCACGTACTAGTTTGTTTGTGTATCTAATGAAAGTATATGTCCATGTACCGGACAAAGCTCCTATAATAGATGACACCAAATATATCCATATTCCTCTATATTGGTGGTGCACAATAGTTGGCCCTAAGCTTCTTGTTGGATTCATTGATGCTCCTGTAATTAGTCTGTCAAATATATTTTCATTCACATGTAAGTTTTATGTTTAATATTTCCATGCAAAAATTTGTAACATCTTAATTTTATTGAATAATGTACATTCTTTGTGCAAAATATAATATTATTTAGTAAAGTTTTGAGGTTAATACCCAGCAAATAACACAACTAGTAGCACTGTAGATCCAACTGCAACAAATTTGAAGAAATGTCATGCATAGTTTTTTCTAAAGTAATTTTTATTCTTATATAAATAGTAGATGAAAATTTAAAAAGTATACAAAAATTGAAGAATATATAAAGAGGAGAAAAGAGGATGGTGAAGAAAGATATGGTGAGATATTGTATAACGACAATTTTAATTTTAAATGTGAAATTTAATATAAAAAAAAAAAGAAAAGTAGAAATAAAAAAGAAAATAAGAAAAATCAAGAAAGAGAAGAGAATTGAAATATATTACATTTGTCCTTAATTACAAGCACTCTTTGAAAAAAAGAAAAATTAACCTTAAATATAAGTATCCTTTCAAGTTTTTAGGTTCATTTATTTATTTATTTATTCAAACATATCCCTTACTATTACTACTAATTTATCTTGAAAAATAAAAAGTCAAATTTAATATATTCATGTATAAAGGATATTTTAAGATCGTCTACAAATTAAATTCACTATCAATTTTTCGTAATATATGTGAAAATTACAATGAAGGTTTACAGTTAGGGACTTATGTAGGAATAAAATATAGAAAAATTAGAGAGATCACAGAAGTAGAATGAATATAAAATAATAAAATATAAAAAATAATGGAAATAAAAGAATAAAAAACAATATTTTTATTTTTAGTGGTTAAAACACATGTGTAACAAATAAAAAAATTATTGGTTATAAATAAAATTAGATAAAAGTAAAAGAACAAAATAGTGCTATATATTTTTTTTATAGAAAAATAATATATTTTAGTAAGCATGAATCAATTAAGTCCAATAAAAAAAGTTACAATAATATGAGAATCATCTTGTATATGTTTCTTTTTTTATTAACTTAATATATTTTGTACTAAGCAAAATTCACTCTACACTGATGTGTTGATAACGTATCAACAAATATACTGAATCGTTGTAAGTATTAATTAAAACGGTAGTACCGAGTGTCGAACTCAAGGATTGCGTTTTACTATCGAATTATGTTTAATTACTAAAAATTGAACAATAAGTTTCCGAATTGATTGAAATAATATTTCAAACTAACAAAGGTAATAAAATTAAACCTTTATAATAAGAAAAATGTCAGGAGTTTCACTTCGTGTCCATCCTTGGTTTCTAATTTGATCATAGATACTAAATTCCTTTATTGAATTATTACCGAATTCTCTTTATTATTCTAGCCCTAAAGCCTTAGTAACAGAACTTTTAATTCCAATGTAACCCATAATTCCTTAGTGGATTTAAGATTAGATTTTAAGCTTTACAGTACAAGAATTCTCTTATCAAATTACTAATTATGCAACTAATTCAATTGGTTTCATGACCTGCATCTATCCCTAGACTACAATATCATGAATTTCTCATCTCAAGCATTCATAAAGTCCACTTTTGTTTCAAAATACGAATCATAAAACATTTTAAAGTTGATCAAGCAATAAAAAATATTAAGCACATAGATGAGAAAAATAACTCAATAAACTTATTCATATAACCAAAAATCAAATCAGACAAATAAGGGTTTCATCTTGTTTCACTCATCCCTAACAAATAGTGTTTAGTTACTCATGACAGAGATACCAAAGATAGAGATTAAAGAAGAATTACAAGAAAGATTCATGAATGATTCTTGATAAAACTCCTCCAATGGTGTTAGAAATAGTCGTCTCTAAGTTTCTCTGCTAGCGTAAAAGTCTCCAAACTTCCAAATAGCCAAAAAGGTCCCTGAAAAGCGAGAAAAACACCTTTTTATACATTCTACAGCGTGCCACATGCCCCAGGCGCGGGATTTGTGCTTCAGGCGCATTTGAACATATTCATGAATGCAGAAATGCGCCCCAGGTGCGGGATTTGCGCTTCAGGTGTAAAACATCTGTTGTTTGACTTTTACTGCATTTTTCTCCTCTTTTGAGTCCAAATTTGGTTCTGGTGTCTTCATGAAAGTTGTAGCTATGGATATTATATTTCATTTTCAATTGGTTTGACTTCAATTGGACATCTACAAATCCAGATATTGCAGAAATACTCCATGTAGGTCATGTTGATTTCTCTACCAAAATTCAGCATTGCACTAAAACAAAGAAACAACGCAAAACTACGAAAAATGTCTACTTAATCAAGGAAATAAGAACATAAACATTTTATTAACTCCAAGAACTAAATCAACAAAATATATCAAATAACTCCTTAAATTAACTAATGATTGAAGATAAATAAGACTAAAACCAATGAAAAATATGCATATGATGAAGAGTTATCAAAATCCCAAACATAGTCTGTTGCTTGTCCCCAAGAAACAATTAATTTTAGATTTGGTACAATTAAAAGAAACTTAAACTCAATTCCTCATATCAAATCAAAGTTAATCTTCAAAGTTCCACCTACTATAAAACATTCATCATGCTCAAAGGTTGCTTAAATCTCACCAAAAAAAAAAACAACACCATTTGTAAACTTAGCATTGATTCATCAAGTTCAAGTCTCTCTTCACACAATCTCACCAAAATTTCTCTCAAGTGTTTAGCAAAGTTTATGAATTTACCACTCAAATCCTAGAACATGCATCATGCTACCATAGGCTTGAAAAATTCCTAGTTAGAAATCAAAATGCCACAAACACATACACTTTTGGAGGACTTTCGGGTTGTAATGGCGTTTAGGTAAGGGTAAGACATTTTTTGATAGTAGGTTATACTACTTGAAGTTAGATACAAATTTTCAAATTATTCTACCTTTTTTTTCTTCACATTTTCATTGTGGAGATTCCCAAACATTGGCAAAAGAACCAAGAAAATGTTATTCATCAAAGTACACAAACTAAATTTTTTGTTGTTCTTTTTTTTTTCTTTTTCTTTTTGTTTTGATTTTTTTTTTGAGAACCACCACCCTAAACTTAAAAGTTGTTATCCCATGAGCAACCCCAAATTTAGAACTTTACCAAGACAAGACAAGAGTTTTTGTACCTAACTCCCAGTGAAGTGATTTAATTAAAATCAGGTATTTGGTTTGTAATGTGGCTAGTAACTTAAAGAAAAGGCAAGCTACAAAAAAGGGAGCAAAGGATAAAATTGCACAAGGTAGTTGAAAGGCTCAAACGACCAAACAAAATAGCCTAAGTGTATGCATAAATCACAAGTGATGCAAGTCATTTTTAGTGCAAGTTCTGAAGGGATGACACATGTATGGATAATCACACAACAAACAATTAAAGTGTTTAGGCTCAAAAGCTCGCAACTAGGATAATAAGTGAGAATATGAACTACCTAAATGATGCCAACATTGCCACTGCTAGGACACAAGTCTCCAAACTTTCAAATAGCCAAAAAGATCCCTAGAAAGTGAGAAAAACAGGTTTTTATACATTATGCAGCGCGCCACGCGACCAGAGCGCATGATTTGCGTTTTAGGTGCATTTGGATAGATTCAGATGCAGAAATGTGATCCAACTACGGGATTTGTGCTTCAGGCGCACAACATCTGTTGTCATACATTTATTGCATTTTTCTACTATTTTGAGTCCCAATTTGGTTTTGGTGTCTTCATGAATTGGTAGCTTTCATTTGCACTTGGTTTGACTCCAATTGGACATCTACAGCTCCAAATATGAGAAAAAGAATTCAATAAACACATTCATATAACTAAATATCAAAATCAGAGAAATAAGGGTTTCATCTTATTTCATTCATCCCTAACAAATAGGGTTTAATTGCTCATGACAAAGATACAAAAGATAGAGAATAGAGAAGAATCAATGATTCTTGATATAACTCCTTTAATGGTGTTAGAAACAGTCGTCCCTGAGTTTCTCTGTTAGGGCACAAGTCTCCAAACTTCCCAATAGCCAAAAAAATTCTTACAAAGTGAGAAAAACGTGTTTTTATGAATTCTGCAGCGCACCATGTGCCCCAAGTGCAGCATTTCTGCTCCAAGCGCGCCTGGATAGATTCAAGAATGCAGAAATGCGCCTTAGGCGCGGCATTTGCGCTTCAGGTGCACAACACCTGCTGTCTGACATTTACTGCATTTTTCTCCTCTTTTGAGTCCGAATTTGGTTCCAGTGTCTTCATGAAAGTTGTAGTTGTGGATCTTAGTTTTCATTTGCACTTGGTTTGACTCCAATTGGAAATCTACAACTCTAGATATGACTGAAATACTCCACACTAGTCATGTTGATTTCTCACCAAAATTCAGCACTGCACTAAAACAAAGAAACAGTGTAAAACTACAAATATCTACTTAATCAAGGAAATAAGAACATAGAAATTTTATTAAATCCAAAAAATAAAATCAACAAAATATATCAATAAATTAACTAATGATTGAAGATAAATAAGACTAAAAACAGTGAAAAATATGCATATGATGAAGAGTTATCATGTATAGATGAAAACCGTGATATATGTAGCTTATGGTCTTCTTTTTTTTACACTATACTTGTAAAGTTGTGATGATTATGTTTTTATATATTTTGTTGTAATTTATGGTTGCTATATTTTAATTATTAAAATATAATTAAAAAAATTTTATGTATTTATATGAAATGAGTTAAAAAAATTAAATGACAATTAAATCAAGTTTGTGATGGGAGTTATATTTTTATTGTTGGTTTTTTAATTATAAATATATTGACAAAAAAATTAGTAGAATGAGGAATAAAATATGAATGAATTCTAGAGGTGCCACATCATACTATTAAATGATGAGACAAAATTAATGTTACATGACATATAAGGATGTGATGTGTCAATATAATATTTTGGGGGTTTGTTTTATATTATATTGATTGATTATTTCTCTACGGTTGTGTTACAAATGTTGGAATTTAATTATTTTTATTATTTTACCACATTCATTTGCTTTGAATGATGAACGTTACAATATGAGCGTTGTTTATTCTTATTCTATTTTCAAAAATATATCACAGATATTTGAGTTCAAAATATTTTCAAAAAAAATATTCTATCCAAGCAAGTTTTATTGATTTTGTGAAAACTATTTTTTTGGTTATAACAAGAATTATTTACCTGTTGTTCTGAGAATATTTTTGTCTTAGGCGAATAAATCCTTGAGAATAGTGTGTCTTCACATGCCTCAGACTATAAATATTGTTTGTGATGATCATGGTTGTTCACGACTTGCAGAATTGATGGACACGATTCATGACTTGCGGAGCTTGTGGACAACATTTTCAACACAAAATTGGTTCGGTAAGTTACAAAAATGCAATTTATGTTCTGCTTCATTTTTTTTCTTAGAAACATTTCCCTAACCATTTTTTGTTCTTAATTCATTGTTTCAGGTCCAAATTTGAAGTGATCATTCTCTTCGTTGATCATGACTAACTGCTATTGACTTGAAGATCCATGATCGATGTAGGATTCATCGATTTGTAAAGTACCTTTCGTGATCAAAATCCATTTATCAGGTACAAGGTTTATTCTATACGGGAGATCACAATTCTTGCATATAGGATGTATAACGTGTGGATAATAGTTATAAATTATAAATATGTGATTGCATGTTATATGAATATGATTATATGTATTGATTTATGGATTAATGTGTTTTTGGTTGTTAATGACTTAAATTGTATGTATAATGCATGTAATTCATGTGAATGTAATTCATGTGAATTGTGTACGGTTTGATGTTAGTATTGTTGTTAGGTAATCTATGATGGTTGATGTATGTTTCTACTGAGTTTTAATTTGGAGTTCATATATCAATTTTTAGAATATAAGAAATTGATTATTAGGTGATAGTTTAAGTAATATTAGTTTATTAATTACTTATATTAATAGTGTTGAAGTTATAAGATAATTAATAAAAGGCTATTAATTATTAATAATGATTATTTAATTTCTTAGTAATTAATGGTAACTTGGTGAGTTGATGAAAATGGTGTATAAAGATAAATATTAATAAATAATAATATATGGTTAATAAGTTAATGTGTTAGAATAATATCTAATGATGACATGAATGTTATGTTGTTGATGATGTATGACATATTCAGGTTTCTTGTTGTTAAATTAAACCATTATAACATGAGCTATGTGTCTTCTAATAAATTGATTTATCGTAAATGAACTCAAGTTGCAATATGGGTGGACTGTCGTTTGATGTTGATGATGTTGCTGTAACACCCCAAATTTTATAATAAACTATTTTATTAATTAAATATGATTTTGAATAATTAATTTGATGTTAAAATTGTTTTACAATACATGTTGATAAATTTCGTGATTAATTTTCGTTATATGAGTATTTTAGATGATGTGCTACTTTTATACATATTAGACTAAATGAGTAATATAAATAAAAAATATTATATTTTATTATTTTATATATATTTATTATGATTTTGTAATAAATATAAAGTGTTGATGTTATATTTATTTTATAATTTCAACTATTCTCTAATGATGGTAATATTTTAATTTGAGTATCTGAAAAAATAAGTATTATTATAGTGATTATTTGGAATATGAAAACTTTAGTTATTAATGTATTTTAAAGATTAATTACCTTATTTTATAAATATTAGTTTTGAAATATTAGTAATACTTTAGTAATTAAACTGTGTTTAAGAAAAGAAAGTATTAAAAAAAAGAGTTAGTTTTAATAATTGTTAGTTTATTTAAAAATAAAAATAAAAGAAATGAGTAAAGTGTGTCTTATGGGTTAGAACCATTTAGACACTACAAAAAAAAAAACGCTATTTAGCCACGTTTATAACCGTGACAAATTTGTCAATTGACCGTGGCAAATAAAGTTAGCCACGCTAACCCTTCCCGTGGCGTACCTGGGCGTCGCAATTTATTAGCCACGGTTAAAATTCATATTAGCCACGCTTAAAAGAGTCGTGATAACATATTTTTAGCCACGCTTATTTTACAGTTAGCCACGACTAAAATTGTGTTAATTGATAAAATCTGTTTTCGCTTTTACCACAAGCAAACTGTGGCTAATTTTTTTTTTTTAATATCAATTGCAGATCTGTCCCTGTTTTTGGTCATACATTTGTAACAATAGAGTCAAACCAGACACTGTAATTTTAGGAAGACATTCTTAACAAATATAGCAACAATAACTAATGAACATTCTTAAACCATCATTAATATAAAAGTATAAAATAGTTTATACCAACAACAAAACTTAAACTAGTAGTCAAACATTCTAAATCTTATACATAAACTAATGAAGCATTCAAAAATTGTTGACGACATGAAAATTGTCTAGAGCAAAAGCAAAACAATCCACTAAACATCGCATTCCTTCCATTTGCAATCCAAATAGCAGCATATTTCTTCCATTTGCATGCATACAACAAAAAACACAATCCTTCCATTTGTAGTCCAAAAATCAAGGTGAACTTTACTCGTTAATGATGAGAATTAGAACCTGCCAAATCAAAGCATAATGTAAGCAAATGTTTACTAAGTAACACTAATGAATGAGTATCATTTTAATAATATTAATCACTATGTAAAGAAATAGAACATGATATTTGCTAGCGACTTAAAGTATAGATCTAAGTGCAAAAACTGTTATTAACATCAATTTATATATATTATAAGAAATTATATACACTAAGGTGGAGGGAAACCTTGGTTAAAAGTAGGTAACTCATCACCAAATTTGTTTTGCATAAAATTAAGGAGAACTTTAAGTTGATCTTGTGTTTGTGAAAGTTGCTCTTTAGTCTCTTCATATCCATTTAGCTTTTCTTTCAAAGTGTGCACTCCATTTTGTAACTCCTCGACATTTTTTTGGCTAGAGTTACCAACATTGTCAAATTGCGTGAAATATCTGCGTGTTTTGAAAACACTCGTGGAGCAAACACCAACACCTAAACCACGCACTCGACCTGAATGTTCAACTCCGTACACTTTTCCAATAACATCATTTGGATAGGCATTAATCTTTGATGGAACACCTTCAGTGGCAACACGTTCTTGATCTTGAGACAAATTCTCTGATATATTTTCCTAGTAGAGAAATAAAAGTCAGATAAATTCCCCATATTGGCAAGTAGCAAATACTTTATAAACAATAACAATGTTATCTTTTTTACTTACTGCGATAGCTTTTCCTTCCTCATTCACATAGTTTCCATTCTTTTTAAGCAAAGTTGACAATATAACCTCAGCACGACATACAGTAAGTAAAATAAGAGGGAAACAACACCACTTATTACAATGTTAGCCACGGTTAACCGTGGCTAATTGTTTAGGTTACACACGATCACCGTAACCATGGCTAATAAACCGTGGCTAATCGCCGGTTTTATTGTAGTGAGAAGACTAAAACCTAATTAAATAATAATAATAATAATAAGTATGAGAAGAGAAGGGAGGACATAACATAGCAGCTAAAGCTTGAGAGAAAAGGAAAAAAAAATTGGTTTTGGCGAGCTATCGATAACAATTCCGAAAAACTTTCCCTCTTTTAGTCCAAATTTTAGTATGTTGTTTAACTCATTTAGTTAGTAAATTAAACACACTTTTTCATATTTTTAACCATCCCAATTTCTCTCTAAAATACTCGACTTCTCCGTTTACGAAATTCGTTATTTTGCACCGTTCTTCTTCACCGTATGCCTGATCTGAGCGAAATCAATGCCAAAACGATCGTGTGAAAAGTGGCTATATTATCCACTGATTTGTTTTCTGATTTATTGTAAGTTTCCTTGACCAAATTTCAAATTTTAGTTTTTAGAGTGTCTTCTCATAATTTATTTTGACGTTTACCCATAAACTGTCGAATTAGATCGATTGAAGGACAAAAAGTCAAAGAGCAAAGGCTGTTTACTCGTGGAATCGTATTCGTGTGTGAAAGCGTCGAAATAAGGTAAGGGGTGAGAGATCGTTTGAATTCATGAATATAATATATTGTGAGATGAACGGGAAACCGTATTTCCCAACGATTCATTCGGGGCTCGCTACGTAAGGCAATAGCCCTTTGAGGGATAAATTAATTAATGTGCAAATATGAAAATTGTGAGAATAAAATGTGGAATATAAATATTTATAATTTGTTGATTGATTTAATTTCGTTAAATGTGTGGTATTTGATATAGTTGTGATATTGGGTGTCGAATGAATTTTATGTATATAATTGAATAGACAAGTTTATGTGATGTGATGATAAAAGATGAATGCATTTTGATAAGTTTATGTGATTATGATGATTTATGATTAATAATAATGATGTTATAAATTTGTGATAAGTGTATGTGATGATGTATGATTAATGATAGTGATGCTATAAAATTGTGATGAGTTTATGCGATGAGATATGATTAATGATATTGACGTTATGAATTTGTGATGAAGTTATTCAAGTACCCAATAATTGATGAAATAGTGATGATTCCAACTTGTGCTAAAGATGGTATTCTTAATGAAGTAGTTTTTGCTAACGATGGGAGAAAATAGATGTTTGGAATATTTGAAGTGGAGAGTATTTTGTCACCATATAGGTAGGGCTTGACAAGCCTAGTGATTCTAGGGAAGTACAACTAAATTGAGTCTGATTGTGGTGGTCTGCTGTTGAGCCTTAGGGCAAGATTGTTAGACCTTGGAGGTATTCGGGTGAGAAATTCCTAGGTGACTTGGAGGTAGCACTCCAAATGTCGGGAGCAACCATGCAACACACGTTTACCTCGACTGTCGCATATACGTGTCTCGGGTTGAGTTGAGGGGATCTATGAGGACATGGCCAATTTGAATTGTCCGTCCACCGGGATGGTGGCATAGTATCAAGCCTCCTAACCAAGTACTTCAGAGTTATAATGGTACCACATTGTGAAGTAGAGTATAAGCTCATGCATAACATTGCATCTTCTTGTGATTGTTTTGTTGTGATTAATATGTATCGTGTGCGATAATAATTTCTCTCAGATATTTGATGTTATAGTGAAATGTATTGATTTCTCTTGTAATGTTTTTTTCTTGAAGAATGTTTGTATAATGATACGATTTATTATGATTAATTGCGTGTTCTTTTTTACTTATAATATACTATAAACATGATTTCAAAACTAACTGAAGGTGCAAACACGAGAAGGGGGGTTGAATTGTGTTTGACTAACTTGAATACTTTTCCTATTTTTACACTTTTAAAACAAAACTTGAATTATGAATAAAAACAGAGTTAGCAGCAGATATAAAGTAAAAATAAAACACAGAATTTTTATACTGGTTCACCGTTAACGAGGCTACGTCCAGTCCCTTCACCTTGAAGGATTTCACTAATTGGTTGGTAAGCTTCTTAGAATCTTTTTAACATGATCTGCTGTTGTGTAGCTTTTCTTCAAGACCTTCAGTCCAGATATTAGAGTCTGGAATATGCAGAACATTCCATCAATGTTTTCATCATCTTCCATCTTGAATATCTCATACTGTTTGACCAGTATGTTAGCCCTTGCTTCTTGAACCTGCTGGCTTCCTTCATAGGTTAGAACCAGACTGTCGAATATGCTCTTTGTTGTTTCTTTATCTGTGCATCTGTCAAATTCCTTGAATGTGATGGCACTGAACATGATGTTTCTAGACTTGTGATGAAGTTTGTGTAATCTGCTCTGGTCTGGTTTCATATCATCCATGTCTAGTTCTTTAGTTGGATCTTCTGGATCAGTAGGTGCAGTGTATCCTTTGACTACCATCTTCCATAGTTCAGGATCTTGAGATATGACGAAACTTCTCATTCTGTCCTTCCAATACTCAAACCTTTCTCCATCAAACAGTGGTGGTCTGTTGATGTTGCCTCCCAATTCTTCTCTATATTCTGCCATGTTGAACCCCTTGGACCTTTCCTCAAACACTGTTACATGCTCAGCCTTGAGACCGAGCTCTGATGCCAATTGAAGGTGCAAACACGAGAAGGGGGGTTGAATTGTGTTTGACTAACTTGAATACTTTTCCTGTTTTTACACTTTTAAAACAAAACTTGAATTATGAATAAAAACAGAGTTAGCAGCAGATATAAAGTAAAAATAAAACACATAATTTTTATACTGGTTCACCGTTAACGAGGCTACGTCCAGTCCCTTCACCTTGAAGGATTTCACTAATTCAAACCTTGAATTACAGCAGTTCTACTGACCCTCCAAGTCAGTCTTCTCAAACAGTCTAACAATCCTAGACTCTTGAGGAATACAGCTCCTTTCTTCTCCTGCCAATCTGACAACCCCAGATTGTAGAAGGAATTACAACACTTTGAATCTAATTGCCAAGTAATCTGCTACCCCTTCTGACTCCCTCAGATTGTAGACTCTACTTCAACAACTTAGATCACACGTGAAAGAAAATAACAAGAGTGCTTGCTTCTTGAAAGCTGGAACTCACAATTGACCTCACTGAAAACTTGAATGTTTGCTTTGGAAGTGTATGACTCTTTTTAATTTTCAATGCAAAGTATTCTGCCTTGAGCCTCCTTTTATAGATGCAGATTAGGGCCTCTTCCAAGCTTAATTTCGAGCTGAATCTTGCTGAATTATCTTGCAAAAATATCTTGACCAATTGGGCTTTATTTAAATAAAAAACATATCTTTTTTAAGCTTCAGATTTTCTTTCAAAAATTACTGGCCAATCATGTCTTTAGTTTCTTCCCGCCAACAGCTCCTGAGTTCCACAATACTTCACTTTATTTTTGTAACAAATCTTTTCAATACTTTGATCAAATAAATTAAGATCTCCACCGTTAATCCTCTTGATTAAATCTGGACCATTTGATCTTCTACGCTAGTCAACATTTGGACCATACTAAGTGATATGTTGTGATCCTCTGATTTCGGCCATTCCTGGACCACACTTCCGAACCTTCTGATCTTCTGATCTCGGCCACTGCTGGACCACACATCCTGACCTTCTGATTTCGGCCAACACTAGGCCATGGTTTGATCTTCTGATCTCGGCCAACACTGGACCAAATACTTAAATCTGAACCATTGATCTGAAAATCTCCCCTCTGATCTGGACTTGGTCTGGATTAAACTGAAATTAAATCTGGACAAATAATATTTCAGTCTGGACATTTTACCTTCTGTTTTGGATCAGTTCTGCATCAATTCTGGAGATCATTTCTTCTGGTTTGGACTTAGTTTCATACCCTGAACCATGCTATCTTCTGTTCTGGGTCAAATCTGGATTAATTCCTTTGTTCTGAACCCATTTATTTACCCTCTAATTAAGTCTGGATCAAGTATGGGCTGTTTATCATTTCACTGCCAGGCCATCTTCTGGTCAGAATAACTTCTGGAATAAATCTGACATTTGACATATTCTGGTCTGGAACAACTCTCCCTATGGCATGCTTCCTTCTGGTCTGGTCCAGGTCTCCTTCTGACTTTGCTTCCATCTGATCTGGGCCAGAAAAGATATCCTCTGGTAGTGTTTTGACATTGTGGTGTATCCTCTGGTAATTCCAGGATGCATTCTGGATGCTTTTTCTGCCTCTGCAAACTTCATTTTCTAGTGGTATTTAATGTAATAATTCAAGGTACAAAATAAGATTACATGGAGTGCTTTTGTAAACATCAAAACCCTAAGTATTTAGAACCAACTTTGAACTTCAAGAGGAACGTGATATTTAGAGGAACGTGATATCCTAAATTAGTGATAAAAATTCTTATTTTCTTGGAAACATATTTTCTTTATCCACTGCGAATTTTGTTTGTTCAAAAAAAAATCTAATATAAATTACTATGTATGTTATTTTGGGGTTTAAGGTGTCACAGTTGCTAAATTGATATGTTGTTAATGAACATAAATTATAGTATGGGCTGAGTGTCATTTGATAGTGATGTTGTTAATAATGTCTTTTATGATTGTCTATGCAGGGCATGTCGGGGGTTAGTGTCGTGATAAAATTATAGCAGACGGCAAGATTGAGGTCTTAAGGAATGTCGGTAGGAATGTCTTGCGTGAGAGGCGGGATCGATACCGCTAGGATGTTTCGGCTATATACTGACACCATATCGACTAGACACTCTAGTTCGCTTGACAAGAGGTGGCTTCTCTACTTGCACTAACTCAAAGTAGTTGGATTCATGTGTTAGAGTTAGTTGGTGATCAAGTGACATTGCATCCTATGTGTATCTGCATCAGTGGAGTCACAAGGATATGTGTTATATGTGCATTGTTATATGATTGCTTATGTATGAAGTAGCTAGAATATCACTAGAATGGGGGTTGAATAGAGATATTTGAGGTTTCAAATTTTTTTTTTAGTTTTAAAGCTCTATCCTCTTCGAGAGGATGAATATCAGAAGTTGATAGCTTAGAGGTTTAGTTGATTACCAAAAGATAAAGAGATAGAGAGAGGATAATGACACACACAAATTTATACTGGTTTACCCAATGAAGGCTACGTCCTGTCCTCACACACTTGTGAGATTTCACTAAGTATCAAAAGCCATCAGCCTCTCACTGAGGTTGATTACAATTTGTGTATTCTAGAGCTTCACCAAGCTTACAATTTTTTCTCTCAGATTTCAACTTCTCTCAAGTGTTACTCACTTAAAATTTACAAGATGATATGAAGTAGTTTGGGTTGTATCACTTTCTACAAAGATATTTCAAAGATCTAGTGTAAGATTATAGAAAGTATGAAGAGAGGATGGAATGCTCTTGATAGCCTTTTGATTTTTCTTTTTTTACTTGTTGTTGTGTATATAATGAAGAAGAGCAACCTTCATTTTATAGAGAAAGGAAACTTTTTCTTCAAGAAAGTTGTCCTTTATGACCATTTACTCAAGTTTTAATGATCCTTGAATTTTGTCTCGAATTGCAAAAATGCCATTGAATCTGTCCCCATTCAGCCTTGTACTTAGGAGGTTGATTTTCCATAGCTGTCTTGGAGGTTAGATCTTTCTATACGCTTTGACAACTGGAAATTCCTTTTCCCTTTTTTCTTTTCCAAGATATGTAATCTTCTTTTTCGTGACTAGAGCAACCTTTTGTACTTCGGTATTTTTCGTCATTTCCAATGCAGGAGGACGAAGAGGTAGTTTTCATCTTCTAGTGTTCATCCTCTGGTGTTCATCCTCTAGAGCTAATGACTTTGTTTCTTTGTGCTATTCGTCCAACAATTTGTTTTCACTTAATTTTGACTTGGATATGTGAAAATTATTTTGTTTTTTATAAATGTTCATCCTCTGGACAGGAGGTTGATATGGTATAGTCAATAGTTTGTCCTCTTGCTAGGAGGTTGAGATCTTTGTTCTTGAATCTTTGAATTTGAATCCGGTTCCTTTCTTAGTAAAATACTTAAATGCACACATTAGTATAATCGTAACCTTTTGAGATAATTTTGTTATCATTAAAATAATTGAAAGAGATTTTTTCTCAACAATCTCCCCCTTTTTCATGATGACAAAATTTCTTTAGATTATCAATAAAAAGTTTTGAACCAATCAGAATACTTTATATTGATAATATATAGATCATACAAAAAAAATGGTTCAAAATAAATAAATAAAACAGAGACAATTGAATAAGATAGTTTCAAAAAGCAAAAAGTAATCTTTCTCCCCCAAATTTGTCAACAGCAAAAAGTAGCGGGGTCCAAAGGACGGTAGTTTACTTAGATGGAGAGGAATCGTCAGACGAGGAGGAGGTTGAAGGACGTGAACAGTATTGTCTTGAGTGGTTCGTTTGGATGAGATTTTACCAGACATAATGTGTGCTGAACGTCAAGAAGGTGTTGATGATGTGGTTTTTTGAGAGGAGGTTTTTCTAGCTTTGGAGAGGTGAGGAGGAGGAGATGAGAGGTTTGGAGGTGTTTGTGTGAGTAGAGGAGAATGGAAAATGCTGACTGGTTCTAGTGAGGAAATGGTAGGATTGAGATCATTCTGTTGAGAGGTGTCATTTGAGAAGTTTTCATAATGATCTTCAGATGGGTTCGAAGAAAACTTCCTTTTTCCAGCAGTTTTGGTGCGAGCCATGAGTGAAATTTTTTGAAGGATTTCAGAGGGTTTAGTTTTTACAGAGAGTAAATGAGTGAAGAAGGCAAAGGGTTGATTTTAAATGGAAGAAGCAGAGAGTAATTACAAGTTAGCGTTGGAAGGAGGAAGGATGAAGGCTGTAGATGTTAATCATTTCAGGCTAGGGATGTGCACGGGTAACTATCTGTTGGGCAGTGATTTGGCAGCGGAAAACGAGGAGTTTTGCAGAAAAAATGAGTGCAATCAGCAGCGATAGACGTGCCTCCGTCTGACTTTTGCATTTTCAAAATTTGGAGGAGGATAGAGGAGTTTTTCTGAGTTATCCGTCCTCAAATTTAATGATTTTTAAAAAAGCAACAAATAATACTTTAAAAAATGATTAAAAGTGATAAGAAAATTTTGATGAATATTTATAACATATAAGTGAACTATTTTAAACAATTTTTGAAAGATTTAAGATGGAAAGTTTTTCTAAATTTTTTTTTTGAAACGATCCTCCTAGAGAGGTTTAGTGAATATGTCAGCAAACTGATTTTCTGTTTCAATGAAAATTAATTCAACATCTCCTTTTTGAACATGATCTCTTAAGAAATGATGTTTAATTTCAAAATGTTTAGATCTAGAGTGTTGAATAGGGTTTTTGGAAAGATTTATAGCACTAGTGTTGTCACAGAGGATGGGAATTTTTGCGTACCTTAAGGAGTAGTCTTCCATTTGATTTTTTACCCAAAGTATTTGGGAGCAACATTGGGCAGCAAATACGTATTCAGCTTCTGTAGTGGAGAGGGCTATGGTATTTTGTTTTTTACATGACCAACTTATGAGAGATGAGCCAAGAAATTGACAAGCTCCACTTGTGCTTTTACTTTCAACTTTGTCACCCGCATAATTAGCGTCACAATATGCCATAAGGTCAAGATTTGAGTCCTTTTGTACCATATTCCCAGATTGGTGGTTCCAACTAGATACCTGAAGATTCTTTCTACTGCTGTGAGGTGAGATTCTTTAGGAGAGGATTGAAACCTTGCACAAAGACCTACTGAAAACACAATGTCAGGTCTGCTGGCTGTTAAATATAGCAAAGATCCAATCATTCCTCTATACTCCTTTTCATAAATAAAGGTTCTTTCATCATCTTGACGTAGTAAGGAGGATGGATGCATAGGAGTGCTCATTGTTTTTGCAAGATTCATGTTATATTTTTTTAGGAGATCATTTGTATATTTTTCTTGAGAGATAAAGATCCTTGATTCCAATTGTTTTATTTGTAATCCAAGAAAGAATTTTAATTCTCCCATCATGCTCATTTCAAACTCGCTTTGCATGAGCTTGGAGAATTATTTACACATCTTTTCATTATTGGATCCAAAAATTATGTCATCCACATAAATTTGAACTATTAACATGTCCTCATTATGAATCTTTTTGAACAAGGTTGTATCAATCTGACCTCTTGAGAAACCATTTTCTTTTAGAAAGTAACTCAACCTTTCATACCAAGCTCAAGGCGCTTGCTTTAATCCATAAAGGGCTTTTGAGAGCTTGAATACATGATCTGACTTCTTTTTATCCTCAAATCCAGGAGGTTTGTGAACATAAACCTCCTCATTTAAGAATCCATTCAAGAAGGCACTTTTAACATCCATTTGATATAGTTAGATTCCTTTATGAGTGGCATAGGCCAAGAGGATTCTGATTGCTTCAAGTCTAGCAACCGGTACAAATGTTTCATCATAATCAATTCCTTCTTGTTGGTTGTAACCTTGTGCCACTAGTCTTGCTTTATTTCGTATAACCTTTCCATCCTCATTTAGTTTGTTTCTGAAGATCAAGTTTGGTTCCAATGATGGATTTTTCCATAGAATGGGGCACAAGATCCCACACTTTATTTCTTTCAAACTAAGATAGTTCCTCCATCATGGTGTCCACCCATAATTGGTCACTTATTGCTTGATCAATGTTTTTAGGTTCAACTTGTGATATCATGGCCATGTTGTTTGAATCTCCTTTCAAAGATTGTCTAGTTCTAACTCCATCAGCAGTATCTCCTATGATTATATCAAGAGGATGATACGTTACAATCTTCCATCCTCTTGGAGGCTGCTGAGAGGTTGGATCAGAATTGTCCTCCTCGTTTGGATTGTGAACTCTAGAGGATGAATTTTCGTCTTCTTCATATTTATCCATATTTTCTAAACACAAATCATCAAACTTATCAAAAATAACATGCATGGATTCCTCCACAGTTTGAGTCCTAAGATTATATATTCTATAACCTTTAGACGATGTGGAGTATCCTAAAAATATACCTTTATCAGATTTTGGATCAAACTTTCCTAAATTTTCTTTCTTATTAAGGATGTAGTAATAACATCCAAATATATGAAAATAAGAAATATTTGGTTTTCTACCTTTCCAAAGTTCGTATGGAGTTTTGTTTAAAATTTTTCCGATGGAAACTCGGTTTGAAACATAGCAAGTTGTGTTGATAGCTTCAACCCAAAAATATTTTTCAATGTTGGCTTCATTTAGAATAGTTCTAGCCAATTCTTGTAAAGTTCTATTTTCCTTTCAACAACTCCATTTTGTTGAGGAGTTCTTGGACAAGAAAAATTATGAGAAATACCATTTTCATCAAAAAAGGTTTTGAAGGACTCATTTTCAAATTCTCCCCCGTGATCGCTTCTCACTGAAATAATTTTTTATCCTTTTTCATTTTGTATCTTTTTAAAAAAATATTGAAATGCCTCAAAGGCTTCATTTTTGTGTTTTAAAAATAAGACCCAAGTAAATCGTGAAAAGTCATCTACTATAACAAATCCATATCTTTTTCCACTAAGACTTGGAGTCTTGATAGGACCAAATAGGTCAATATGAAGGAGTTCAAGAGGTTGATTTGTTGAAACAATATTTTTAGAGTGAAAGCTACTTTTAACTTGTTTTCCTTTGGCACAAGCCTCACATACTTTGTCTTTCTCAAAATTTATTTTTGGAAGACCTTTAACTAATTCCAATTTTGATAATTTAGACATCGTATTCAAGCTTGTATGACCAGCCCGTTTGTGCCAAATCCATTTATCTTTTTCAATAGACATAAAACAAGATTCAGTAGGTAAATCATCTAAATATAAAACATATAAATTTTTTTTCCTTATTCTTGAGAATAAAACTCTACTTGAGGATGAATGTTTGACCTCGCATAGAGTGGGTTTAAAAATTACTTCAAATCCACTATCACAAAGTTGGCTAATACTTAGCAAGTTATGTTTTAAACCATCAACATACTGAACATTTTCGATTTTGGCATAATTGTTTTTACCAATAATACATGTTCCTTTGATTTGAGCTTTATCATTGTTACCAAATGTAACTGATCCTCCATCTTTTGATTCCAAGGAGATGAAACAATGTTTATCCCCTGTCATATGCCTTGAGCAGCCACTGTCCAAGAACCATGGCTTTCTTTTGTTGATCAGAGGATGTACTTGTGTTAGAATTTAGAAGTGACTTAGGTACCCATATAGAATTGGGTCCTTGGTGGTTAGTCTGTCCTCTTGTAAGGATTTTCTTTTTATAATAGCAAATGGAATCATGGTGTCCATGCTTATTATAAAATGAACATTTCCTTTTGTTATTTTCAGCCCTTTTCTTAGCATGACAAACTTTGATAGTATGTCCATGTTTTTTGCAAAACGTGCATTTAGGTCTATCCTCTTGTTTTTTTGGTAGAAAGAAATTTTCATATAATTTTTAGTTCTTCAACTTTTATTTTCAAGTCCTTCTTTTATGTTTCCTCTTCATGAGGATGGATTTTGACATTCTTTTTGTTCAAAATGTTTTGTTGCTATACAATTTTCTATTAGATTGCTGCAAGTCTAGAATGATTTTTTGAAATTTCTCATTCTTAGCTTGAAGTTCCTCATTTAGTTTCTTTATTTCATAATTTTGATTTTTAAGAAAACCACATTTATGAGATAGAGTGTTTGAGTCATTTAAAAGATTGTCAAATTCTATTTCTAACTTTTCACAAGAAGGACATAAATCTGTAATGCTTACCTCATCCGTTTCTGAGTTTGCCATGAGATAGAGGTTGGCTTCTTCTTCTTTTTCTTGCTCGGAGGATGATTCATCGCTGTCATCCCAAGTGGCCATCATAGATTTGTTCTTGTTGTGAAATCTTCTTATGTTCCTTTTGTTTAGAGGACACTCAGTTTTGTAGTGTCCCATTTTATTGCATCCATAACACGTTATCTGGCTTTTGTCAATTTTTTCTTTTTGAGGAGATCTTTTGTCCTGTCCTCTTCTGTTGATTATTCTCTGAATTCTTCTGGAAATTAGAGCGAGTTCATCCTCCTCCTCAGAAAGAGGATATTCTGAGTTATCCCTTTTTATGACATTTTCAGAATTTTTAGAGGATGGACTTTCAGTTTGACTGGATTTTAAAGCAATCATTTTTCCTTTGTTGCTTGGTTTATCAGCGAGCAATAAAGGTTCATGAGCTCTAAGAGTTCCAACCAGATCTTCTAACCTCATGGTGGCCAAGATTCTTGCTTCTGTGATGGTAGTCACCATGGGTCTCCATTCTTTTGGTAAACTCCTTAATATTTTCCTTATCCTTTCTTGGACTGAGTATTCTTTTCCAAGAGACCTTAAGTTGTTCAGGATGATTGTTAGCCTTGAGAAAATTTCATCAATTTTTTCTTCTTCCTTCATTTCAAACAACTCGAATTCTCTTACTCCCATGTCAATCCTAGCCTCTTTAACGTGATTTGAACCTTCATGATGGATCTTCAAAGTGTCCCATAGTTCCTTAGCACTTTGACATTCTTCAACTCTGCCATACTCTTCGCTGCTCAGAGCACATGTTAGAAATAAATTAGCTTTAGAGTTTAGAAGTACCTTAGCATTTTCTTCAGTTGTCCATTGTATTTGAGGTTTTTCGTCAGAGGTTGAATCTGTGCTGTTGATTCTAATGACATAATTTCCGTTTTCAATCCTAGACCACATGTTGTTATCTTGTGATATGAGAAACAATCTCATCTTACCTTTCCAATGGTAGTAGTCTGTGCCATCAAAGTAGGGAGGTCTGCTGGATGATCCTTCTTCAGGGATATACTTAGCTTTTGACATTTTTCTTTTGGATCTTTTTCTCTTACACTATTAGTTGTAGTTTTTAGAGAACCAGGCTCTGATGCCAATTGAAGTAGCTAGAATATCATTAGAAAGGGGGTTGAATAGAGATATTTGAGGTTTTAAAAATTCTTTTTAGTTTTAAAGCTCTATCCTCTTCGAGAGGATGAATATCAGAAGTTGAAAGCTTATAGGTTTAGTTGATTACCAAAAGATAAAGAGATAGAGAGAAGATAATGACCCACACAACTTTATACTGGTTCACCCAATGAAGGCTACGTCCAGTCCTCACACACTTGTGAGATTTCACTAAGTATCAAAAGCCACCAGCCTCTCACTGAGGTTGATTACAATTTGTGTATTCTAGAGCTTCACCAAGCTTACAATTTTTTCTCTCAGATTTCAACTTCTCTCAAGTGTTACTGACTTAAAATTTACAAGATGATATGAAGTAGTTTGGGTTGTATCACTTTCTACAAAGATATTTCAAAGATCTAGTGTAAGATTATATAAAGTATGAAGAGAGGATGGAATGCTCTTGATAGCCTTTTGATTTTTCTTTTTCTGCTTGTTGTTGTGTATATAATGAAGAAGAGCAGCCTTCATTTTATAGACAAAGGAAACCTTTTCTTCAAGAAAGTTGTCCTTTTTGATCGTTTACTCAAGTTTTAATGATTCTTGAATTTTGTCTCGAATTGCAAAAATGCCATTGAATCTATCCTCATTCAGCCTTGTACTTAGGAGGTTGATTTTCACGAAGCTGTCTTGGAGGTTAATCTTTCTATACGCTTTGACAACTGGAAAGTGTTTTTCCCTTTTTTCTTTTCCAAGATATGTAATCTTTTTTTCGTGACTAGAGCAACCTTTTGTACTTTGGTATTTTTAGTCATTTCCAATGCTGGAGGACAAAGAGGCAGTTTTCATCTTCTAGTGTTCATCCTCTGGAGCTGATGACTTTATTTCTTTGTGCTATTTGTCCAGCAATTTGTTTTCACTTAATTTTGACTAGGATATGTGAAAATTATTTTGTCTTTTATAAATGTTCATCCTCTAGACAGGAGGTTGATATGGTATAGTCAATAGTTTGTCCTCTTACTGGGAGGTTGAGATCTTTGTTCTTGAATCTTTGGATTTGAATCATGTTCCTTTCTTAGTAAAATACTTAAATGCACACATTAGTATAATCATAATTTTTTGAGATAATTTTGTTATCATTAAAATAATTGAAAGATATTTTTTCTCAACAATGTATTGATGTTGTATGATATATGTGCCTAATGTTTAGTTAATTGAGTTGAATGTTAATAATGATTCATAATAGATAAACTATGGTGTATGTTGGTTGAGCGTCTGTTATGCTCATTCTATATGTTTTATATGTTTGCATTGTGATTCTCACAGCGCAGAGCAACATTTTTCATATGTGCTACAGTGTATGAAACTTGTTGAAGTTCTCCCAATGTGACATCAAGAGTTAAGGGCTTGCAGTTCTTATATTCTAGTCATATTAGGCTTTAACCAAGTGACAAGAAGTTTGAGGATATTTTTGTTAATAGAATTTTTGGGAAACTTTAACTAATAATCATTACAAGTTGTATGATATGATTGAAATAAATAAATGTTTTAAATTTTCAACAATTATTTTTATTTACATTTCTTTCACAAATCTGGATAAAGGGTGTCACAAGCTACAACAATATTGATCTTGGTCTATTGTCAAGATTTGCAGAAAGGTAAGTATGAAGACCAAGAACTTATGTCTCCCAATTTGTGTGATGAATGTCACTCTGATGATGGATCTTTCTTGTTTCAAGTATCCCTCACTGGTCGTTTATTGTCACATACTCTGTTGAGCATCGTGGAAGCGGTTGATATGATGGTGAAATATCTTGGAGTTGATCCTTAGGTAGTTGTAAATGAGTGCCATAACACTAGAGACAATCATGTAAGATGCATGCCATTGGGTTCATAATACCAAAGGCAACTGAACATGTTGGTTGTGCATTAGGATGACTATGAGCTTAGAGATTAACGTAGTGTAAACACTATTAGAGCGTATTTTCTATATTTGGTAGGTACCACTATTTTAACAAATAAAAGTGTCACATATGTCGATGTGGTGTGCCTGCAATTTAACTAGTATGCATGGGGTATTGTTTCCCTTTCTTACCTATATAGTCTGATGTATGATGCAAGAATATACAAAATTAGACAAATGGTTGGTTACATCTCCCTCCTCTAGGTAACATCATAAATTTAATCAATTGTTTAAAGATTTTTATTTTTCAATATAATGAATAATATATATCTTTACTTAATAATATATATCACTCTTTACATGCATGAATCATCCAACATTTTCCTAAGATGTCACTCTGGTTTTATGTATCAGGGTTTATGTATCAGACTATGATAAGTCACTCCCACATGTGACCATATTTTGTACTAAGAAGGGTATGCCAACGGTAGATCCGTATATGCAGGTGCTTGATCGAATAATGATGGATCATATATGTTTATCTCCCTACAATAACCACCATGAAGAGCATTGTTGGAGGCTATAAGCTAGTACTTCGGATAAATCAGATGTGTGTAAATTCAAGCTTCACTATGATAGATTTAGGGTGTGTTTGTTTCATGGTTTCAAAATTTGTTCCCATATTGGTATTCTTAGGAATATAACGATGGAAATCTTTTTCCAAGGAAAGTTTAATAAAATTGTTTGGATGATAATTTAAATTTCTGGTAATTTTTTTTAATTACTAATTAATAAATAAATAATTAAATGTTATGTTAAAAAAAAGCTCATGCATTTGGAGTGGAAGTTTGGAAGCTATTTTATGGTGTTAGTGGGGTTAGCGGAGGTTACATAGTATTTTACAGACAAAAATTTATTCTAGTCTACATGGGAATATCTTTTCCACCATTTTTGGAATAGAATTCCTACCTTGGTGGAGAAAAAAACTCCCAAGTATAATTTATTCCTAGGAATAATTTTTTATTCTTTCGTAATAACATGGTTACATTTATTTCCAACCTCCTATTTCCAAAAATATGTTTTGCAACTCCGAAAGAAACACCTTTGGTGTTTTGATATATGTCAAAACTAGGTTTACTTGGATGGTTTTGTGTGTCTTTTTTTATTCTTCAATTCTTAATATCCACTAATACTCTTGATTTTTCACTTCATAAATCGACACATATGTTTGTGAATCCATTTACTGAGGTTCTGAAACCATTCAAGGATTTATATAAGACAAGTGAATTGATTTACCAAATTCTAGAGAGTTTTGGGAATCGATTTAAAGCTATGTGAATGTAATCACACAATTCAGGATTTAACTATTGGGGTTTCAAAACTTATGAATTGATTCATATACTTGTGAATCGATTTACTTGTATTGTATAATCAATTTTTGACACATATGATTTTTCGGTAAAAACTGTTGGAACATAGTGTGTGAATTTAAAAATTGTCGAAGTCCCACATTGGAAAAATCTTATATGTTGAGTAGTTTTCATCACTATATAAAGATTTTTCAAACTTTTGTTGAAGTCCCACATTGGATAGAAAACATATGTGGATTTACTTCCATCGCCATATAAAGAGTGTCAATCTATTATGAAAAGCACAAAAAAGTTGGATGCATTTCCCAACTTTCTCTTTTCTCTCATTTTTATTCTGCTCGATATATTTCCGAGCCACTTCTCCCTTTCCTTTTTGTCCCTTCGATTTTTAGTGGTTCTAATACCACTTCCTTTTAGAGCGGTTTTTATGTCGTAGTCCCTTTGATTTTCGAGTGGTCATAATACCACTGTTCTTTTAGAGCGGTTTTTATGCCCTAGTCCCTTCGATTTTTGAGTGGTCATAATACCACTATCCTTTTAAAGCGGTTGTTATGTCGTAGTTCTTTTTATTTATGAGTGGTCATAGTACCATATATTGTGAGTGGCTTTAATCGTCATATTGAGAGTGACTTTAACCGTCATATTGAGAGTGGCTTAAACCACCATATTGAGGGTGTAGTTCTAGAACGGTTTTCTACAGTGCAGTGGAACTTCGATACAGTGAATCTGAGCTGTTTTATCATGGGGACATCGTGGTTGATATTTTGTCTTGCGCAATTTGGGCAGTGCCGCGAAATGTCTTAAAGAGAGCGACCTAGTCCGCGACTCAACTCAGTAATATCTTCGGTGACATAAACTGATTTTCAAACAGTTTTCAAAATTCAAAAAACAACAAAAACTTATGTTTCTCATATAACTTATGTTTTTCATATTACTAAGTCTTCTTTTGATGTTTGGCATTTGTCATTTAGGCCACCCATCTAATAATGTTTTGAAATATATTACAACTTATTTTTCTTTTGTTAAGTTTGATTGCAGTAAGATTTGTGAATATTGTTCTTTGTCTAAGCAATCTAAACTCTCATTCCCTTCTAGTATTTTTGAGTTTGTTAGACCTTTTAATTTACTAAATCTTAATATTTGGGGTCCCATGTCAATTCGTTTTATTCATGACCATCAATTCTTTTTAACGATTATTGATTATTTTACCAGACTTATTTGGTTATTTTTAATGAAACATAAAAGTGAACTTCGTCAACTTGTACAAAATTTCATTTTGTTGGCTTCCACACAGTTTAATGCTATTGTTAAAATGGTTCGTACATAGTTTTTAATGTCTTCTTTCTATGATAAATTTAGTATTTTACATTAATGTTCGTGTGTTGAAACTTCTCGATAGAATTTTGTTGAGAGAAAACATCGCCACATTTTAAAATAATAGTCACCAAACTATTATTTTTTCTCATACTTTTAAAATAATTAAAAGA
This sequence comes from Cicer cuneatum, assembly GCA_037974295.1. Taxonomy (NCBI): domain Eukaryota; kingdom Viridiplantae; phylum Streptophyta; class Magnoliopsida; order Fabales; family Fabaceae; genus Cicer; species Cicer cuneatum. Next base: position 19,404,569 of record JBBPBO010000004.1, on the reverse strand, counting down.
CTAAATTGATAAATTAATAATAACTTATAAACTATTTATTACATTTCTATAATTCATATACCAAATTGAAGATAAATTGATAATTTAAAAATCAAATTGACGGTTTATTCAATTTCATATATTGTTCGCCTTTACAAGTTAGAGACACTCAAACAAGATGTTAGTATTGTGACCATTGAGAATACTTTTTATTTGAGTGATATCTCTTGTCAATCACAAATAATGAGTATTTTAGATATTAAGTATGATTATATATATTCGTATTTATGTTATACAAGAAAATTTGAAGAAAAAAATGGAGAAAGTCACATGTAAAAATTAATGTTATAGTACCGTTCTAAATTCTAATGATATAGAGAGGTGAAGTCACAGCTAGAGCTGTTTTTAAAACATCCCGTAATAAGCCCCTAATAAGATTTCTTATTGAAATAAATTTTTTAAAGTCTCGTCCATTAATTCATTGTTTTTTATTTAAATGAGAAACTCATGCGTTCAATGTTTTGTTAATTGAGATTTATTTTTTAAAATTTATTTTTTTCGGAAAATTTTTCAAAAAAATTTAAAACATTTTTTTCAAGGAAAAACTTTTAAATCATTTTTTTCTTGAAAACTTGTGAAAAAAAATTTCTTGAAAAAAATTAAATTGGTTTTCTCGAATCAAAAAATAATTAATCATTTTTTATTGGAAAATTTTGTGAAAAAATAGAAAAAAAATTTATTTTTCCAAAAAACAAATTTGTCGAAATGTTGTTTTAAAGAAATTTTTTGAAAAAGTATGGCCATAGGTCCACTATGCCCACAAACTTTTAGGAATTTTTTAAATTTTAATTTTCTTTTTTTTACGCCTTTTTAACTATAAATTTTTTTAGATATTACAGTACGTTTATTTTAGATATTACTGAGAGTACATTTGTTATAATTTTTTTTGTTAGAAGAAATTATTTTTAAAAAATATTAATTATTTTTGAAAATTTTTATTGTGTATTATAATTTTTCAAAAAAAAAAGGGAGAGGATTTGAAAATAATTCAAACAAATTTTTTATTTAATAGCTTCTCCAAAAAAATCATTTTTTATAATTGATTTTTTTTATTTAAAATTCCCTATGACAGATTAATATGAAATAATTTGTTTTTCTTAAAAATCCCTAAAATATATTCTATAAATAATTGAATAACAAAATACTTTTTTAAATTTGTAACACATCTACTAAATATGTAATAACAATTTTAGAACTTTTCCCTTTCTTTATCATTAGGGAGTGTTCTGTGTTGTACATCGTCACAACAAAGCACTTCGATTAAACCCTATCGGATTGAACACTATCCCTCACCCTAAATTTTTTTATAAAAAAAAGAAACCCATGAAATAGAAACATTATGAGATGAATTAAACCAGCATTTTATCCAAAGCACTCCATTTGATCCATTGTTGAGAGTGTCCACCCTCCCAACAAAACATCTTAGGTAAGTTCCAACAAATGTTTCAAACTTCTCTGATCAGTCCTTACTAGGGGTGGACAAAATTTAAAAACTGAACTGAACCGTTTAAAAACCAAACCGAATTGGTTTTCAGTTCTAAAAAACCGAACTGAACTAGTTTTCAGTTCAAAAACTAAACCGAACCGAACTGATTTTAATTTAATTTTTTTATTCCTATAAGCCAAATTTTACATAATTACCCCTAATTATTTGTAAAAAAAAATCGGTTCTAATTTTTTAACCAAAAAACCGGTTCGGTTCAATTTTTTAAACTAAAAACCAGTTCGGTTCAATTTTTTTAGAATTGAAAACCGGTTCAGTTCAGTTTCAATTTTAAAAAATCAGTTCAAAAACCAGCTCAGTTCAATTCAATTCTACAGTTTGGTTCAAATTTTGGTTTTTTTGAATACCCCTAACCTTACACTGAAATGTTCACCAATCAAATAAATATTGCCTCCACTTTTTATTGAATATCCATTTCTTATTGCCTCCACTTAAATGGCATTAACACTTTTTTAATTTTGAAAAAATATTCACCTCCCTTATACTTATTCACTAAAAAAATTGTACATATAATTTTTTTTTTTTTTACTCTTTCAACTTTATCTATCAAATATCAAAAAGTCACTAGAATACACATTCCGATTGTGCTACTAACAACATAATCATGACTTTCAAAATTACAAATATGAGATATATAATCGTATCTTTACAAATTAAAACAAAAACTCTAATTGTATCATATAATAAATAACATGAATAGATAAATGTAAGTGTGACACAAAAATGTTTGATGCAATGACACTGATGGTTATTGGAAGTTTGAACTATGTCCTTTTTTCTCGGGAACAATTTTGACAAGATATACACTAATATATATTATTGAATAGTGATCTTTTGACAATTCCCCTATTTTTCAAGTTAATAATAACAATTTGAGGTTGTTATAAGACTATTTGTACAAACAAACAGGGAGATTAGGGAGTTAGAGAGATATCATTGAATATTATAATCAATAGTTGAATAGAGAATGTTATTTATTGTGAAGGAGAAACCCTTGGAGGAGATACTTCTCTCCTACTTCTTTGGATTCACAACAGAATCTTGATTATAGTAATACTCTCAATTAATCAATGTGTTCATGAGATGATTCTCAACATGCATATGACTAATTTTACTTCGACATCAAATCATATAGTTCAAAAGGGTGCTGATTAATTGACTTTCATTATAATAAATAAATAAAATAAGCATTTAATTACTACAATATTTGAAGAGAGTTAAAAAATAACTCTGATTTCAGGGCTCAGGAGTAATTGGTACATGATCCAGGCTCTTGACTACTCAACTGAGAACATGGCCATGGACTAACCTGATGAGAAAATCCAAACACATCAGAACACTTCCAAGGAGGAGATCTAGGATTTGTCACACCATGAAAATTAATATCATAGAAACAAATTTCAGTAAAAGGGGAATCTCTTAACCCATGTATCAAACCAGCATGCAAAACATTCACACCCCAAACATTCTTAACTGTGATTCCCTTCACAACTGGTAGAGCATGAGGATCAAAGTTTTCATCTGGGTGATCCCCTACATCACCAGCAATTTTTATTCCTTCTCTAGCATTTTCAATATAAACATTAGACACTGTTATGTTCTTGATAAGTCCTCCTCTTCCAATGTTTGTTTTGATGTGGATACCAACTCCCATGTTGAAGAGGTTGATGTGCTCGGCAAGTATGTTCTCTACTCCACCTGATGTTTCACTGCCTATTGCAATGCCGGCAAATGGAGATGACCCGGTTAGACGCCGGATAGTGATGCGGTTGCTAGGACAACCATATGAAATACCGTATTCGTCCCATCCACTTTTCACTGCCACCAGATCATCTCCTGTTGATATATATGAGTCCTCTATGCAGACATTAGAGCTTGAATCTGCATAAATGAATTTTTCAGGTGATTGGATTCATTATTAAAGTTGTTGCAAGTATATAAGCTAATAGTAATAAATAAAGTACAAGGATATTTTAGTCGTAACATATTATTTTGCACCGAAAATTGGTATAAGTAATCATTTTCTTTAGACGTGTGTATTATTTTAACATACAGTTAATATTGACACGGAAGGAGTAGTATTTACCTGGATCAATTCCATCGGTGTTTGGAGAGTCACGAGGTGCCAAAATTGTGACATATCGAACAACAACATTGCTGCAAAGAAGAAAGAAAGTTTGGAATAAGATTTGAGGAAGAAAGTTCTATCGATTTGATGCTTTATTATTATTTTTGTACAATGATGACAACAAATTTCAGGTTTGAACCCAAAATCCCATGCAAAATGTCCAAATACTTCACCAATACATCAATCTTAGTGTCTTTGATGACATTTTAGTTTCTTTTAATGAAGTTGTTATCAATAAAATGAAAATATTGTAAAAATATACCATTAACTTGTATACCTGCAGTAAACTGGATGTATATTCCAGAAGGGAGAATTCTTGAAAATGACGTTTGAAATAATAATATTTCTAGAATTGATAAATTCAACAAGGTTTGGTCTTGTAAATTGTAGAGTTCTTTGCCTCCACATGTTCCACCACACATCTCCTTGCCCATCAATTGTACCATTCTCACCTATGAAAATATGAATAAGAGTGAAGGAAGATAGATTAGTTTTGTCATGAAAACTTGTATCCATAGGATATATATAAATACAAAGAAGCTTAAGTCAATTTGATTTGTTTTTTAATTTCATTTTCAATTACAAAACTGTGACCTTACAAAGAGTCATTCTGTACTTAAAAGTGAATAAAAAGAATGAAAACAGAACATTGAATCAATTATGGGCATGGCTTATATAGTATATAGCTTTTTCAGCATGCAATTTTCTTCTGTTCTTTACAGTCAAAAAACATTTTACATAACTTTGATATTCTTTACTCATTTTTTAAGAAACTCAGTCGTGTGCTATTAAACACCGACTAAGATACAAATACCAACCACGACAATGACACATATACACCGGTAATAGTTGAAAAAAATATAAGCGATTGAATGTGATATATGTGTTACTGTCATGTTGGTGTCGTGAGATACTAACACATGTTAAAACCAAACACACCTTTAATATGAAGTGTCGGTGCTACATAAGTTAAATGATATGAATTAAGAAATCAAGTGAGTAATTTTTCTAGACCTACCAGTGATTATTACATCACGAACTCCATCGCCGTGGATAAAACTTATATACCTTCCTCCAGGGAGCTCCCTTCCTCTTCCATAAGATGGTAAGGGTGCAATTAAAGGCCAATTTGAATACCTCTAAAGAAAGAAGAAAAGAAAAAACATTAAAAAGGTTGAGCAGAAAAAATCAGTGCTCATCTCACAATTTCTATATAATATGTTTCATGGTTTGATATGTACAAATTTGACAACAATTTGAAATTTGGATGTTTGAAATATATAATTAATTACGTTTAGTAGTAGTTAATTAATATAACACAGGATGTCACAACACAATTCATTAACCATCTACTAAATTTAATTAACAGTAATTTTAAACGTCATTAACAATGATTTTGAAGTGTTCATAACCAAAATTTGTTTTCAAATACAAACCTGAAAATCGTAATTGATAACCGGACAATATAATTTTTTGTTGTTGGTGGGAGGAGGTGGATAGTGAGCAAAGAGTTCTCCAACAAGACTTATATGACATGTGATAAGCAAAATTTTATTATATGTGGTGGATAAAGTTTAAGCATCAATAGAAGCAGAAAAATATAATTAATTACACAGTTTCAATTATGCTAAGAAAAGGGACCAATCAAGATATGATTTTAATTAAACCAAAAATGGGTTCGATTATAGAGATTTAGGAATTGGGCAATAAAGAGGTTATAGCAAGTTCAATTCCCCCACTAACAAAATAACAACTAACATTTGACATTGGAAAAAAAATTAAACCAAATATGGGGTTATCATTTATGAAATTAGCATCTATATTTAACTATCATTATTAAACCAATAAGTAGCATTTTTAGAAGCTATAGTATGGTGGTATTCATTTTAAATAAGTGTGTTCTTTTGAAGATGTCTATGTTTGCGTGATGTCTATTTCAGCATCGCATACCTACAATTGTTTAGAAGATGAATTAATCATATTGATTCATCGTTGTGTATGGCGGGTTGTGGCGATGAGGAATCTGTTCCCCATTTGTTTACCCTTTGTCCGGTGTTCGGTTGGGTTTGAGCGGGTATTTTGAGGTGGCTTGGGTTGAGTTGCACATTACATAAAGAGGTTATGCTATTCAATTTCCTGGTCTTGGTCGTGGTAGATGAAGCATCCGATCCAAATTCAATGCCATTTGATTGGCTTGTGTGTGGTATATATGAAAATATCATAACTTGGTTATTTTCAATCATGATGCGTGCAATGTTGCATTATTAGTTGAGAAGGTGCAATTGATTTCTTCGATGTGATTTAGAGCTAAAAATATTAGTTTTGTGTATGATTTTCATTTATGGTGTTTGCACTCTCGGGTGTGTTTGAGTTATACTAATTTCTAGAGGGTGTTTCAGTCTTGAAGGTGTGAGATGTTGTGTGGGATGTGTAATCCTTAAAAGGGTTTTGGTTGTTTGGTTTTCGTGTAACAAACTCTTGTATCTTTATTTCTTAGTACTCCTTGTACTAAGAATATTTTCTTTTTATTGTTTTTAAGCACATCTGACACAACACCAACATGTTGACATTATTGATGTATAAAGTATACATATATTTATTTACTTATTTTAATTAAATAAAATATGGACATTATTTATATAAAATCTAAATTTAATATTTTTAACTCTATCGTAGTTGTGGCACATCTTTAACCTTTATATATGCGTCTTAGATGTGTCCAAGAAATATCTAAGGTTTGTCGAAATAAAAATAGTCTGAATTGATGGACAAATATCGTACATGTGTCAGACATATTGGACACCACCACCCGCCTAAGAGGTGTATGTGATTCAGAGATCATATTTTCATGGTGCAATCACTAGCAGAATAAAGAAGTATGACAGTATTCCACTTCCACTTTGATAATCAAAGTATACAATAATATCGGCAAACAAATTAGGTGTGGTGCAGTATGGCAATTGTTAATGCTGTGAATGTGATGCACATGCAGCCATGCAGAGCACAGACCCACCAATGCTTTCAGCCTCAGTGCAGGCCCACCATAGTTTATGGACATTAGCTGTTTCCGACAACCCATTATCTATAGAACCAATTTTAACCATACATAAACACATACTCATACTGCCATTAACTTACCAGAGATTTATCATCTAAAAAATTTCCTTTCTTTTGACAATATTCTCAATTTGTCATCCTTAAAAAATTTCCATGAAGCTTACTATTTTTTCCTAAAAAATTGCTAAATTACATTAAATGATGGTTTGTTAAATTCTACTTCCACTCATTCAATTTTTTTTGTCTCCCTATTATTATTATTATCACTTTGATTTTAGTGTCAAGTGGGCTCTACCTAATGTTCAGATTCAGATTACATGGTAAAAGAAGAATAATTTAAATATATTAAAAATTGTAACTTTAAGCATGGCAATTGTTAGAGAATAAATTGTAACTTTGAAGGTTAGTTTTTTCTTTTTCCAGGGAAACATTTATTGAATAATTGTTACTTTTTTTTTTTTAATAATTGTTAGTTAAAATCTTAAGTATTGAAATAAAATTTAATTCTGTAAAAAAAAGTAAAATTTAATTATTAAATTAACAATTTTGAATATAAACAATAAAAATATCAAATTTGATAGTCTAATTTATAAGCAAAACTCAAATAATTTTAATCAATTTAATCATATTATTGTTAAAATAACTTTCAATTAATCTAGATTTGATTTTCCAAAAATATATTTCATTTCTAATTAAAAAAATATTGAAATAAAAGAAAAATGAAATCTAGATAAAACGAGATCATGAAAAATGAAATCTAGATTAAATGAGATCATTCATGTTATTAATAATCATGAATTATTTTTTATGTTTAAATTCAAGATTAGATAAAGTATATGTTTACCATCCATAAAAAAAATTACCTTTTACTTTTTTACCCTGACGGTTCTCTAAAAGTTAATATTAAATTTCATTAAAAAAAATAATAATTAAAAAATATTAATGAATGCAGCTATGTATCTACCTGAGTGGCTTTGATAACAGCACCAGCAGCGAGATAGAGTGTCATATGACTAGTCACATTGAAGCTTTCCGTTAAGTAAACACCAGGAGGCACATAAAGTAGTGTTCCGCCGCGTCTCTTTAAGTGCCGAATTCGGTAAATTGCTTCCCTAAACGCCTTCGTGTTCAGCGTTTTGCCGTCGCCGATGCCGCCGAAATCGGTTATGGAAACCGTGTCGCCGCGCTGTCGAAATGGAACTATGCCGGAGCATGTTTCAGTGTATGTAGAGAAGACAGAAGAGGAATTGAAGAAGAAAATAAAGAGGAGAAAAGTGGAAGTGATGGAATTTGATGAGAGAAGAATCATCTTTTGTTTTTGTTTTTGTTTTTTTTTTTGAAATAAAGTTACTAGATAGATCTAGAGTGAGTAGTGGCCGTTGGGATTTGATTATGAAGCATTTATTTAAGGGTTGTCTTTATTTAATGATAGAAATAAAGCGGTGGTTCTTTACTTTAAAGAGAGAGAAAAGCATCTATTTTAATTTGTTTTCTTGTTTCTATTTTAGAAGAGTACAAGAATGTTAGAAATAGGATTTTTTGTTTATATATTCTCCTTTAAAAAAAAAATTAACTAATATATCCACGTTAAAAAATATAACTAATATATTTTTGGGATACGATTATAAATTTTTTTTTCTTCGATAAGAGTTCGTATTAAGAGGATGCGACTATGAATTACGTTTTTATTTTTTTTTTAAATTTAATAAAATAATAATTGTTATTTAATAAATAAAAATATTTTAAAAAAATATTAATAAAATAAAAAAATACATTATACGGTTGATTAAATGTGTAAAACACAAATAATGTTTCCCTATTATTTAGGATGATAAAATAGCAACCAAAATTTTATTTTGTTAACAATAAATAAAATACATTAAAATGAAGAAAAAAAAATACATGTTATTATTGTTTTGACATATCTAGCCGATCATTAAATAGGATGAAAAATAGGAGAGGGTTGTTAACAAAATAGAATTGAATCACTATTTTATTTGCAAAATATTAGGAACACATTATTTATCTTGGGTGTTGCATTCCATATATACGACCTAATTAAAAAAAAAAAAACATTTTAATATATATTTTTCAATATGGCGTATATTAGTTAGTTTTTTTTGAAAAAAAGATATAAATAAAAAATCCTTAAAAATATTCTCTTTTTAATATTAACTCTTTTATCAATTAAATTGATGTAAATTTTTCGATTTAAAAGTAAATCTTATATAAATTGATAGGACCTACATAAATTTTATTTTATAAAAGAGTAAATTATTGTTTTTAATATTCATCTTTTAAATATATATTTTGATCTCAAATATAAATATAAATTAAAATATATTTTATTTAAAATTACACAAAATATTTTTATTTATCTTTCGTGACTATAGAGTGCATTTTGAAATATAACATTTATTAAACTGTTGCAAAACATATAATAATTTGTAAAAACGTTCACAATATATAATTAATATTTTGGTGTTATGTATTGTGACCCAGCCTACACGGGCTATGGACCGTCCCTGAGTAGGTATATGTTTGTTTAGGTATGATGCTATGGTTGCTGCTCATAGAGAGGGAGGGAGATAGTGTGTGTCTTGACGAGGCAATGTTTATGGTTGTAATGGACAATGTCTGGAGAAGGACAGATAGCGATTGTTGTCAAACTAAAACAAGGCAAATAACAGGAGACTGGAAGCATTCGTTTGATTGTGCTTGGAACTTATCCCGTCATTAGCAACATTGATTATAAAATTATCGAAGTGACCCAACAAATACAATCAAATTATATAAAATACTCGTATCAGTATTTTTTTTTTCTAATAATGTCATTCAAAATTTTATTATTACAACTTAGGGATACATTAGTATTATACTTTTTACAGATTTTGATATGTTAAGTAATTAAAGCTTATATAATTTTTTATATCAGCATTTGAGCTTATAATTTAAAACTAATTATTTTTTCTGTTAATTTTATTTTTATTATTATAATTACAATCACTTTTTATTCTTTATAATTTATTTATTATAATTTTAAAAAAATAAACTACTAAATAATTTTAAATTTTAAAATAATTTAAATAAATAATTTATAAAATTTAAAATAATTTTAATAAATAATATTGTAAAGTAAAAAATTTAAAATGATTTATTAATTATAATTTAAAATAAATAAATTAGCTAAATAAATTAAAACTATATCAAACTAATAAGTTTTAAATTAACAAAAAAATATATTTAAATTACTACTTCAATTAATAATAGAAACAAATTAACGATTGACTTAATCTCTAGATCTCACGTTCTATATTATTGAATAAACTTCATTATCATTTCTTAACTAGTCAAAGGATATAAGTTAGGTTTATATAATAATAATAAACCATAATATAATAGTTACAAATGAGGAGTACCGATAAATAACTCTAACGCAAGAGTTAACTAATCATTATAACCTAATTATTTATCTAATAGCCCTCTACAAGCTAGTGAATGTATGCTAATCATTCCTAGCTTGCTTATTAAGGTGTTAAACGGATTATGATCTAAAGATTTTGTGAATACATCAGCAAGTTGTTGAGAAGAAGTGATAAGCAGAAGTTTGAGTAGTTGTTATTGTAGTTTCTCTCTCACAATGTGGCAGTCGATTTCGATATGTTTGGATCTTTTGTGGAAAGAAATTGTTAGCAATGTGGCGAGCTGATTTTATTTCTTATGTTTCCAATCAATTTTGATGTACAATCAAAACTATTAGAAGTGATAATGACTTAAAATTTCTCATGCCTGAATTTTATTCTTCATTAGGTATTATCCATCATACTTCATGTGTTAAAACTCTTGAACAAAACTCTATTGTGGAACGTAAACATCGGCATGTCTTAAACGTTACTCATGCTCTTTTTTTTTCATGCTCATTTGCCTAAATGTTTTTGGTATCATGCTATAAAACATGTTGTTTGCATCATTAATCGAATTTGCACCCCTATTTTGAATCTTAAAACTCCTTACGAAATGTTATACACCATTCCTCCAACTTTTACTGAATTGAAGGTTTTTGGTTGTTTGGCATATGTTGCTACTTTAACTAATGCCCACACCAAATTAGACCCTGTGCAAGAAAATTCATTTTCTTGGGTATTAAGATTGGCACAAAAGGTTATATTTTATTTGATTTGCATACCTATGCTACTTTTATCTCTAGAAATGTTATCTTTTATGAATCTGTTTTTCCTTATCCTCAAAATAATGTTTCTACCACTGTTTTAGATCATGGCACTGACACGGATGACGTTCTTATTTTTTATAATTCTGTTGTGATGAATCTCCTGCCCCATCATTCCAATTCTACTACTGTTTAGCTTCCTGATGACTTTCATGTTGTTCCCTCTTCGCATGATTCAACTTGCATAAATGATTCTATTGTTCATCATACTAATCTTGACACTGTTTCTTTCAGAAGATCTAATAGGCATCGTCACCCTCTGCTTACTTAAATGATTTTCAATGTAATGTTGTTTTGCATTATCTTATCATAAATTTTCTCCATCTCACTTTAAGTACATCAATGCTCACACTGTTAGTCATGAGTGATCTCATTATAAACATTCTATTAAACATGATGTATGGATTAAGGTCATGGAGGCTGAAATAGATGCTTTAAATAACAACAACACTTGGGTGATAATTGAATTACCACAAGGCAAAATGGGTATATAAAATCAAACACAATTCTGATGGAAGCATTGAAAGGTATAAGGCTAGATTAGATGTCAAGGGTTTTAATCAAATTGAAGGTATAGACTATACTTTGACACTTATTCTCCAGTTGCCAAACTAACCACTGTAAGACTACTACTTGCCTTAGCCTCTTCTAATAATTGGCTTTTACATCAATTGGATGTGCATAATGTTTTCTTACACGAGGACTTGGATGAAGAGGTTTATATGAACCTACCCCCGGGTATGTCCACTACTCATCTAAACCATGTATGTAAACTTTTAAAATCACTTTATGGACTTCAACAATCTAGTAGGCAATGGTTTGCTAAATTGTCCATTGTCTTACTTTCTAAAGGATATATTCAATCTTCATCTGATAACTCTTTATTCATTAAAAGAGTTCATCAACCTTTTACTGCTCTCCTTATTTATGTTGATGATGTTATTGTTACAAGTAATGACATCGAAGAATGCACAAAATATTAAATCATTCATCAACTCCAAATTCAAGATAAAGGACATAGGGGAGTTGAAGTACTTCTTTGGTTTGGAAGTATCAAGATCAAAGCTAGGAACCTACATTTGCAACGCAAATATGTTCTAGATCTGCTGCACAATGCTGACCTGCTTACCTCTAAACCAACATCCACACCTATTTTAAAGGGCACTAGACTTACTTCCACTACTGTAACCATCCTTTCAAACCCTTCTTTGTACCGACGACTAGTGGGACAACTCATATACCTTACAAATACAAGACCATTTATTAGTTTTTCAATTCAACAATTAAGCCAACATATGAGTTCCCCAACTGACACTCACTTTGAAGCTGCCATACATGTACTCAAATATATCTATCATCGCCTGCAAATGGTATTTTCTTATCTACCTCTTCCTGCATTCAGCTTAAAGCATTCTCTGATTCTGACTGGGCCACATGCCCAGAAACCCGTAAATCTATCGGTGGATATTGTGTCTATCTTGGTGATTCTTTAATATTCTGGAAGTCCAAGAAGCAAGCCACAGTTTCTAGAAGTTCTTCAGAAGTAGAGCACAGGGCCATGGCCTCTGCTGTATGTGAAATACAGTGGCTGACTTATCTCCTTCAAGACCTCCAAACTGATTTTACTGCATCAGCTCTTTTATATTGTGACAGTCAATCCTCCAGACACATTGCAACTAATTCTTCATTTCACGAACGCTCCAAGCTATAAAACTTGATTGCCACCTCATTCGCGAAAAACTCCAGCAAAAATTGTTTCATCTTCTGCCTGTCAGTTCTGCCCAACAATTGGAAGATGTCTTCACCAAAGGTTTAGATCCCAAACCGTTTCAGAATTTCTGCTCCAAGCTAGGCTTAATGAACTTATGCGCTCCAGCTTGAGGGAGGCTATTTGATATAGTTACATTAGTAGAGTTAGTCAAAATTATTTGTTATGACTTAGTCTTCTCAATTTGTTAAGAGTAACTAATTCAGTTAGATTAGTTACATCAGTTACTTTTATTTCCCTTTTATACTTTCTCATGTATAAATAACTTGTATTGAATCATTATTAATTAATGAGAATAGAGGTGATTCAGTAATACACCATGTGTTTATCATAATAGTAACAGTGTCAGAGTTAGTAATGCATTTGTGATTTTTACAGGGAATCTGGTGGGGGATGATTCATGCAGTTCTTGTACAGACAGCAACTCGAATAATTCTAACTGTTAGAACAAATTGGGATGCAGAGGTAAAAATAAAATCTGGAGTACAAAATCTTATCTATGTTACAGTAATTGCTTGTCACAGGTAAAGGTTTGAAACCAATTTGTATTTCAATTGTAAGTTGAAAAAGATGTTGTTAGCATTAAAAGATCTGCAGAAAATGACACCCTAGATCACTTGATTGCAAGTGAGTAGGAATTTTTTACTTCAGGCTTGTAGAGATGCTGCTTTGCTGTGTGTTAAGGAATACTTTAATACACATTTTTCATGTTGTGTTGCCACATCGTTTAAAGAGTATCTCATGTATTTTTAGATTCATTAAATAAGGTGATAACATATTTTAGATAAATTATAAAATATATTGGAAATAATGGTTGTGTGAAATAGTTTTTACTCTATTCATAAAAGTTAAACTTATAAAAATAATCTTCAAATCATGTAACGATTTTTTTCTTAATTTCATTACAATCTTTTGGTTCAAACTGAACAGTTTTCACATTTATTTTATTAGCTATGGAAAGTCTAGGTTTCCATGAGTTCGATGTGAAATAAATGTCTTAAGGATAAACTATTTACAAAATACAAACTTCATATATTTTTTAAACTTGAAAGTTTTACTTCCCTGATATAAATTTTAATTGAAATTCAAATCTAACTTTTTGACAATTTTACATGAATTAGAAACATATTTTAAGATCTATTTTTGTAGTGAAACTGTGAGGAATAATGCTAAATTGTACGAATAAACACTTAAACGAAACACATGACCGATAGAAAAAGTAAACCAATCTCTACTCCAAAATTGCAATTTTACCCGGTCTTGTAGAGGGATCTATCATGGACTTACTTAGAGAATAAGGGATAAGAGAATTTAGAGAGAAATTTTCAATTAATTTTACAATTATTTAACGTTTTTCATTTTTGTTTTGCAATTTTTGAAAGACATTAACATGATTTCCAAGCTTTCTAAAAGATGCCCTTGAGATTGTTTGGTAGTAGCTCGAAGAGCTATAACTCTCGTATGCGGGAAAGTTTTTATATTGTAAATAAACCAGTATGCTTAACTATAAATAAGTTAACAGGCCTTAACTATTCATGTAACCCAAAATTCCTAAAACATTAAGCAAGTATACAAATATAACTTTGAAGATATTGCAATCAAATAAAAATAGTATATTATTTACTATTTATATATATAAACTAGTCCATTACATCTAAATATTTTTAGAAATTGGTATTGACATGTGAGTCAATAAATAAAGTGGCCAATCCTAACAATAATTTTAGGCGAGATTGAAAATGTAGATTAAAAGACTAGAGAAATGTATCCCCGTAAGTGCTGCTCATATGATAAATGCTGCAGAAACATTTGATATGCTGCGACACAAGTTCGAACCTGCAATATTCCACTTGTCTGCACTTAGTATTATGAGTTTCGCTGTTAGGCTCATTAGAACCAAAAAAAAAAAAAAGACTAGAGAAAGGTACAAGGCATCTTTATTATGAAAATACAGGAGGATGTACATAGGCAACTTTATTATGAATTTATTATAGGTGTATGTACATAGGCATCTTCATTCCAAGATGCACATCTCTGCCATTTCCAGAGAAGCTTATCCAAACTACAGAGGTGCCTAGCCTCTGCTAAATATTCATATCTTACCAGTTCTTCACAGAATTAACTACTGACATAAAACACAATATGATTGCATAAGAGACATTTACTTCAGCGACTAATGCCTAAATAGTTGCTATTGGTGGATCTACAATGGTACAGAAGTGACAGCAAATCCTAATTTAGAATAAGCATGGGATTCTATCCATTATAGGAGTGGTGACCAAAATGGTGATTACATACGAGATATCTGAAGTGGGATAGTAAAGGAAGTCATCTCTCCCATCACTGGCTGAAACAAATCGAGCTCTCCATATCGCTCAAGCACACGCATCCTGCAATCTTCAGCTGCCATCGTTCCAGTGGAGAATGCACCATGGACAGACCCTGGATAGTTCACACTTGTTGCTTCCCCTGCGAAAAACAAGTTATCTACTGGGACCCGTAGCATCTCATACAGTTCGTGTGGTTTCCCAACTTGATCATAGCTATATGAACCCAGCGAATCTATATCTGAGCCCCAACGAGACACAAGATACTGAATCTGCATTAAAATACAGAACATAAATAAACTATGTTAAGGACTATGTAGCTTACACCATGAAGGATCAATTAAAAGCAATGTGAGACTAGGTGAGGTCTTTAGATTGAACAAATCGTAGAAAAGAACTTCATATGTGCAATTTTTGAAATATTGAAATGAGTGTGATGCCATAAAATTTGCGGGCTATGTAGAGGACTGAGTGGAGTGATCTGAAGGCCTAAGCAAGGACTTGTATCACCTTATGTTTGGTCTGATACAATGAATTGAGCATCGAGGCATTAATTTTTATAGCGCGATTAAAATTTGAAATATGTAAAAATATTATGGTTACCGGTGAAGAAGCATCAGGAAGGATCTTCTTGAGCTGTTCAAAAGCAAAGTTAGCAGTTGCTTCATCAGACATTTTTTCAATGTCTTTGGCAAGCCGCCCAGAAGGCATGTAGACAAGGACAGGATGACGTGCAGCCTTGTGGAGATTGAGGAAGTAGCTACATCCATAAGATGTGTCTGCAACTACTCCCAAGAACTCCACATTAGGCCAAAATACATTTTCGAAGTGTAGAATTATTTTGTTCTCAAGTCCAACCCCAAGTTCAGCAATGGCAGCTTCCTTCCAGTCTGGGAGCTTTGGCTCAAATAATATCCTCTTTGATTTAAGGACACCAAGAGGGACAGCAATAACAGCAGCATCAGCAGTAAATGATTTCCCATTTTCCACTGTCACTTTTACTCCGTTATATCTCCGAACAACTTTTGTGACCCTGAAAGGGAGCATTTTTAATGCCAGTAAATGTAATTAAGATAAATAACATGACATAAAATTTCAAAACAAAAATTCAAACTAGTATCTACCTGTGCCTCAGGCGAATATCAAGACCCTTGGCTAGGGTATGTATAACAGGCAAGTAACCCCTGACCATAAGACCATGACCACCAGGGAGAAGTATTTCCTGTCAGAATATATTCAAAAAGGTATAAGATATGAAAGCAAGATACATTCAAAAGAAAAATGCTTGTGTTAATGAAGAAATTTCTTGCTATATATGCTGTGATTAAGGTCAAACTATATCAATTTAGTTTGACGTAAAAAAAACTACATCAAACTATTGCTCATAAGGTTTCATCTCAGTGATAAGAATTTGACATTATAACTTCAAGAGACGGAGTTCAATTCCCCTCGGGGATAGTTACAAAATGGCCGTCAAGATCACTTTAATCAATAATAATTTCCCCCTTCTCCTATTTAAAAAAAAGGGTCAAACTATGTCAATTTAGTTTAATATGCAGTCTCTTCTGATGTTCTTTATGGTAGGCCAATGCAAGGGGCAGAACCATTTTCATTGAACAGAAAATCCAACAGCCATAAAGCTGAGTTCAGCACTTGACAATCATGCAACAAGATGGCTGGTCATAACAGGATTCCTATACACCCCCACCCCCCTCCCAGCTGGATTTGTTTGGATCTACATGATGAATTTTATACATGATTGACTTAATTATTTATCCGGGTTCTTTACATGCATAATAACACAAAGGCCCATTTTTATCTCCAGAACTGGTCTCTATATTTCAATCATACGTAGATCAGGAAACACAATTTACATTATTATCGGTCATAGAAAGGCTGCATGTTGAAGACTCATGCACCTGGCTATGAGACAACTTTACAAATTATTTCTTTCATGACAGGAACTACCTGTATGTTAACACCAAAGAGAATATATCATTTAGTGTCAAAATTAAGGTCGAGAAGGAGGTGGAGGGGGGAACTTAACAGCTAATGTAAATTAACATCTTCAAGTTGATTTCTTCAAATTACCTGGTCCCATCCATTCAGTGAAATTGTATCAGAATCAGCAGCAAACCAGCCCTCCATTCTACATAAATACCACTGAAGTACCTTATGGGCAAGCCCCTCCAGCCTGCATTCAAGAATGCAAATCATATGTTACTACAGCTTAAAACAAAAACAAACATGATGTCGAGTAAATTAAATCAATGCCAATAATAACCTTAATTCTGGCTTCCTTTCAAAAACAATTGAAAGACCACGCTGTATGGACATATCTTCACTGAATTCATTTCTTACTTTATTAGTCTGCATTGAGCCCAAGACAATAATTAAGAGGGTTGTCACAGTAACAATAAGCAGAATCAAACATTAGATGTGATGATTTGGAAAAATTGCTTTCACTGTGAAAATGCATTTCAGTAGGTAACCAGAATACTTTTTTTTTTTTATCAAAATAGAAATGGAGTTCAAAAGCATCCATCTAAGGTAGAGAAGTCTCACCAATGTTGCCATCCCAAAACCTAACAATCAATTGTAGTAAACCAAATAACTTAAAGAATAAGTAAATCAAAAAATAACTTACCTCCAGTAAAATGTTCTCAAATACTTGACCAACTTTTGTTACCAATTCTTGGGGAACTTGAGTCCCATCCATATCAAAAAGTGCATAGCTACAAAAGGTTAATGAATTTAAATTACAAAAAGAACTAGCATATAATTACATATACCACACATAACAGCTAGAAAAAATTGAAATATTTGGCTGCTAAAAACAAATGATTATCTACTATGCAACTGAAGCAGAACCATCAAACTAGTATAGCATCAAAATCTATGTACCTACCTTTCCAAGTCATGGTCATAGAGCACGGAGTTATCCCCACTAGTACGGTAAAGGGGTAGCCCCAGCCTCCCAATCACTGAAGCAAGTGGATTCTCCTTGGAAACTCCATGCAACCTGAAACAGAGAAACAGTGTGCCTTATATTAACAAAACAAATTAAAAAACTTTCACATTCTCATCAACATTCAATAATCAGAACATAAAGAGAATAATCTTTACCACGATGCTCCCAAGTCAACAGGAAAGCCAAACGAGTAATCAGTGTGAATTCGGCCACCAAGTCTTTCTCTAGACTCTAAGAGAACAACCTGAACAAAAATTTAAAAACAAAGCACCAAGTTTCAAAAATGTAGGTCCAAGTTTCAAATAAGAGACAACACAATGCATTGTATAAATGTTTTTTTTCAATTATATTGCCACTTCATGACTTCATTATTGAGGCAATCACGCACACACAAATAACTACTGTCAGATACCTCAAGAAAATAAAAAGAAAAACAGCAGAGATCATATTTACCATGCACTACAAAAATATGTATGTCCAGGTTTTAAATAAGAAGCGACTCAGTAAGATAATGTTGTGAGTAAATTATTTTTTAAAATACTATATAGCCATTTCATTAATTATAATACTGGAGCAAACATAACGAATTACTGTCAGTTTCCAAAAAAAGGGTGGAGGGGGGATGAAGCAGAAAAACAACAAAAAATTGCTTCAATTCATTTGTTAAAAGTTAATTAACTTAAAACTAACTAGCTTGTATGTTAACAGAAAATACGGATTAATTTACTTCACCTACAAAAATATGTAGGTTCAAACTTGGGCTAAATGTTTCTGTTTAATTACATTGCAACTTCATGACTTGCATATTGGGGAAAACAAACATGAATTACAGTCGGATTCATAAAAATAAAATAAAGGAAAAGCAACAGAAAGCAAAAATAAAAAAAGGAAAGATGTTACCTAACTTCACTTATTGCATGTATTCTTGAATGCTTTAGAAGGAATTCTAGTCCCCTAGATGTATAGTTTTACTTGACTAAAGTGAAAAGCAACCCCAAGTCTAAATTAGTAAGTATCACTGAGGGTAACTTCCACAGAACCATTACAAGCTTCAATGCAGACAAACTTATTTACAGATAACCAATAGATGAGCCAAAACAGGAAAAAAAATCTAATCATTGATTTAATCCAAAAAGAAACCCGCTTGACTAGAATACAATTCAATTTTTAGGAATGGTGAACAAAGTTTTCTCCATTTTACGGATATAATTATATTTTTTTCATGGAAGACCTCAATTAGTTGATACTTGATATGAGTAAAAAATCATTCAGCCAATTACATTAACAGATAATTGAAGTCATGCAAACTATGTAAACAACCACAGGAAATATAAATCATTGTTTTGTATACATACTATCAACAAGGATTGTTTGAATTCATAAGTAAAAATATTCAGCTCAAATACCTGAAAGGAAGCATCTTGAAGTGCACGTGCAGCAGCAATCCCAGCCATGCCACCCCCAATTACAATAACAGACGGTGACCTCTCCTGCTCACTGCTAACATTGCCATAGCAAAGAGCTATAGGAAAATACCCAATTGATTAATCAATCTCATTTTCAAAGCATACGCTCTAATTTCTCAGACAGCATAATTAGCATATAGTTATTGGAGAAATGTCCAATCAAAACCATTCAGTGGTCATTAGCTTACCATTGACAGACAACAAAAGAAATCTCTTTTTTTTTTTGTTGGATAAAAGACATCATCTTTATTTCCACTTTTTTGCCAAATCATTAGACTAACTTCTGTTCAAACTTCCAACCATGATTTTACTAAACCTATAACTATTGAAAATAAAATACACTTTTTGACTAAGCAAGCTTTTCATCATTATTCCTATCCTAAGTTCGAAAAGGGAGACGTCATTCCATTAGATTTACATAAATTAAAAAATTTTAGAATTTACACGTTAACTATAAAATAATTTAAACGTTTATTAATTTTTCACATTCCTCTTACCTGTTTAAAGATAAATTACTATAGATATAGGAGTTTAACTCTCATGCACCAATAATACCTAAATTTATGCAAGTTTTTTTTACGCTACTTACGCAAATTTACTACTATGTTAGATGTTGGTCCCACCTAAATTTGTGAAACCAATTAATTTCAATTAATAGACAATGTTTTCTTTGACATTTATTTTATAGACAAAATGTTGGAAAGATAGTTTTAGTAGCTTTTTTTCCGAAATGTTGAAATCCACGTCTAAATGTGATGCACAATTCGTGCCGACCATTAAATCTAAACAACCAAAGCATGCACGTGTCACACAAGTTATTGACTTGGACACTAGATATTATTTTATAAATAAAAACATTATAACAATAGAATCAAAATAAAATGTTATTTGAATAAAGTTTTAATTAATATTAATATGCAAGTAAGGATTTTCTTTTCACGATCATTCGATCAAATTGTTAAATTATTAAAAACATTCTTAATAATGTATACTTCAAAAAACACGATTATAAATAAAAATTAATCTCAGATGTTGATGATAATAATAATAATGAATAAAATAAGAAAAATATTCATATTAATTCTCATTAATCATAGTAATTATTTCCATTTACGACACATTTAATTGTAATTAATCAAAGTTTCAAATGTTCAAATCTTCTAATATATGCAATTAGAACACAGAAAATCATACAAATTGATAGTCAATGAGCTATAATCTTATTCATTAACATCAAATTTGAGTATTTACATCATTAACCATTTCAAAACAAAATAGGAATTTAAATGTCCCAAATGGATCTGCAAATAACATTTCTAAAATACAACTGTTACAACACAAGTATTACTATTACTATGTAATATTTTATTTATATATTAGTAACAAACAAAACTCCATGCACCGACAACAAAACAAAATTAATCAATTTAGTAAAAAAACGAAACTAATCAATTACAAAGTAATTAATAATAAAATAATGTGTATATTATCAAAATCAAACCTCTGGTTAATTTGGGGCTACTCTTATTTCCTGACTCCATATTGCAAAGATTACGATTCAATTACAGCTACAATCAGTTAACAACAGCAGTTCGCGGCAATTGATGATGAACAGAGCGATTGCGGTGAAAAATGGATGGAAAAAAGCAACAAACAAGAAACAAAGTGATTGAAATTCAATTTTGACGATAAATATAGCTTCCCGAACGAGTTCATACAGCTGAATTTCTCTTCAGAAAAGTTCAACCACTCTTCTCGCAGTGGTTTAAGATTTCAGAATCAAAGATAGAATCTGGAATTGGTGAGATTGGAAAAGTTCCGAGAAAAAAGGGGGAAAAAGAAAGAGGAAAGTTCTAGAATAAGGAAGGAGATTGCAGAGAGAAAAAGATGGACGGTTGAGTTGTGATGTCGCAATTGACAATTTGCGTCAGATTTATAGAGTTGGTTGGTTTCTAACGTACTCGAGTTGATACATTTTCATATGATGACGCTCTAGAGCGCGCGTGTTTTGTTTTTGATAGTTTCTTCTTTTGACTTGTAGTTTTTGATAATTTGAAACGTGGACAACCTGTTTTCTCCTTATATTTTTTGTTTTAATTGTACAAGGTGTTTTTTTTTCTTTACCTGTTGTTTTTGTTACAAATTAATTATACAACTCAAAATTATCTAATTATCTATATCATAACATTAAAGATAGACAAAGTGAATTGATTTGATGATAATTATTGTTGTTTTTGTCCTCCTTTTAAAATAACAGTATTTTTTAAACGATCAATATTAATAATTAATTATTAATTTTTGTTAGACAAATAGAAAAGTTTATAATCTTCTTCGTAACATTATTTTTTCTTTTTAAATAATATTTTAAAACGAAATATAAATTATATTTTTTTTAAAACGAACATTTAATACTTTTGGCAATAAATAAGATTGACTATAGAAAAATAGCTAGACTACAACTTAAAGAACTACTAGTACTATTCAAATTCTAGTTGGTTGGGAGAGACTCTATCATGGGTTCAGGACACTGTTAAGATGAATGCGTAATGCAACAAATTTAAAGATGACAATTTAAAGTTGATTAAAGCAAATAAAGAGCTTCAAGCTAAGATTCAAAGCTCAATCAATTTAAACTCGTCACTTGAAGAGATGTTTGGAATACCCCTTGAAGAAATCGGATCCCATTTTTATTAGTTTTGATAGGATCAAAAGGAAATAATCAAGATGAATAACTTATTATGGGATTATAAGAGTAAGTCCCGAATGAAATATGGATTGGATATTTTCCGGACTATGATTCAATGGCCATAATTATTAACGATGATTTCTCTTCTTCTATAAATTGATTAAATCAGTTTAGAGAATAAAGTGAATAATATTATTAATTATAATTAAATGAATAGTTTATATTAGATATATATATATATATATATATGATTAATCATATATGATTAAATAAATTTTGGGTCCATATAAATATAATATATTTTATTTTTAATCTCTCTAAAAGTTTTGTTCAAACAATGGTTTATAAGATATTTTTTGTCAATAATTTTGGTCTTGACATATAAATCAATTTGTGTGTATCATATGAATTTTTTTAAATATTTTTTACAAACATGTTTAAAATATTATAATAATCTCTCACATAAAAATTTATAATTTTTTACTAATTAATTAATTAAATATGAATTTTTTAAGATTTTAGGACTTCAAAATTTATATTTAATTAATCTTTTGTTAAAAAATTCTATATTTTTATAGATAATATTATTATAATGTTATAAATATACCTGCAAAAGATCATTCAAAAATTCAAATAATACACATGAGTTAACTCAAAAGTAGAGACTAAAACTATTGATAGAAAATATTTGTAGAACTATTATTTGAAGAAATATTTTTAAGAGACTAAAAATGAAATATATGAATTTATATGATTAAAAACTTATTTAACACTAAATTATAATATCAACTATTAATTGACTCATTTTATTAACTTTTTCATTTAAAGGAACGAAATTTCTATTCTGATAATTTATTTTGTACTGATTGCAAGATTAGTGGTCATGTGAAATATACTTGGCCATATGCAAATATTAAGATGAATGAATCTTCTAGGTCGGTCCAATCCAGCAAGACCCAAAAAGATTTAGGCAATTACTACATTAAATTTGCCTCTTTTTTTTTTTCTATGAAAACATTAACTGCCTTGATATTATATTTTACGGTTTTAACATTATTTAGGCAGATAAGATTCTCTATTCTATTAGTAGTATTCTAATTGGATTTGAATCTTCTCATTCACTTTATAAATTGTATTTGATTGGCCATGAATTGCTGATTTACGATTTTGAGTTATTTTTGGTATTTAAGGTACATGCAATTCACCTTGCGAATTGAATTTGAATTCAATGACTTTGGAGTCAATTACATCCATGTTACTTTTGGTATATTGGAATATTAATGGAGTGTATCATATCACATTTTGACTGGCTTGGAAACTTATGGCATGGGCTTGATTTGCGCTTGATGTCTCCTAATTTCATTCATGGAACTAAGATTTGGTAATATTTGGGTTTTATTTTGTTATATTCGGTTATTGTTTGTTTTAATATTTATTTGTGAGGCATAAATGTATTTAGTTATTTCTTTAAAATAGATTAGGTGATATTTATATTTATATTTAGGCTAAATAGCACCCGTACCCCCTTAACTTAATTTCAGTTAACGTTTTAGTCCTTTATCTTTTTTTTTTTTCCGATTTGGTCCTTTATTTTATAATTTTAAGTGACAATTTGATCTTTTATGTTTTAAAATGTCAACAATATTATCCTTTTTTTTTACAATAAATTAAAAAATTCATCAAAATTTTCAACCAAAACCCATAAAATTAATTATATTCTTTAATATAATACAAATTTTATCAAATTCGTAACTCAAATCTTCAAATAAACTCATATTTTTATTTTTTATTTGATGTTGTTAGAGATGGAATTTTAAAAATCAAATAAATAATAAAAATATGAGTTTATTTGAATATTTGAGTTACGAATTTGATGAAATTTGTATTATATTAAATAATATAATTAATTTTATGGGTTTTGGTTGAAAATTTTGATGAATTTTTTGTAAAAAAAAAGGATAATATTGTTAACATTTTAAAACATAAAATATTAAATTGTCACTTAAAATTAAAATAAAGGACCAAATCAGGAAAAAAAAAAGATAAAGGACTAAAACGTTAACTGAAATTAAGTTAAGAGATCACGAGTACTATTTAGTCTTATATCTATACTAAGATTACAACATACCTTCATTGTTTCTCTCTTCTACTAGGTAGCGTTTCTAGTAAATAATAAATGAATAAATGTCAACTTTTAATGCAATAATAACATTATTTTTTATTTCCTACAAATTTATTAATGGTGCGTTTAAAAAAATGTGTATATATCACCCATAATCAACAAAATTTGTGTTTGTTGGGTAAAAAAGAATTAAACCTACCGCATAAATTTTGATTTATACCTTCTTTTTCACAAACAAAAATTGTACTATTACATGAAATCCCTAATTTACAATTAATAGCATAATACTACATATTATATTTATATGTATTATTCTTATGGAAATCAGTACACCCACAAAATCTATAGTATAAATGACAAATTAATTTCACATTTAACATTCCATATCTATATTATTTACCATTTGAATACTATTTTCATTTTGAATTTGAATATGCTTAATTAATTAAGAATAAATTACATTAAAAAGTTATTTGAAAATATTTACCCATTAATTATTCAACAAAGGAAAAAAAATCTTAATATCATAAAATTCAATTCAAATCAAAATTAATAGAATAATCTGAATGTTCTATCTGTCATTTACTATAACGCAAACAATCAGGTTTTTTTTTTACAAAACAATTTTTTTTATTGATAATTTGTAATAAATAAAGTATAATGTAAACCAAGGCGCAAATTGATTATCTTAAATATTTGAATACAATGCCAAATATTTGAATTCTTAATAAATTTAGAATGTAATAATAAATACATTCAATCAATTAGTAATTAGATTATAACAGATATCAATAAAAAATTATAAATAATGCTAACTATTTTTAATCAAATTAATATTCATATTAATATATGTAAATATAAAAAGTTAGTATATATATATATATATTTAATTATTCAATCAATTAATAATTATATTGTAACATATATCAATATCAATATCAATTTGAATATGTTAACTATTTGTATTACATGTCAAAATTTCAAACTATAAAAAACTAATATAGTATGTAATAACATAAATTCACTTATTCAGTAAAGTAATAATAATTAAATATGATGTATGTTAATAAAAAAATCTTAGGATCATTTGTAACTTAGAGATTAAT
Source organism: Cicer cuneatum (assembly GCA_037974295.1). NCBI lineage: Eukaryota > Viridiplantae > Streptophyta > Magnoliopsida > Fabales > Fabaceae > Cicer > Cicer cuneatum. The sequence continues at coordinate 19,379,167 of JBBPBO010000004.1, read as the reverse complement.
AATATAAGTTTAATTGTCATGCATAGTTAAGTATTACACTGGTAACACATTACAACTATTTGTTGAGACAAAATCTCTCTCAAAAATTTTAATGATAACAAAATTATTTTAAAGATTATGATTATGTTTGTTATCTAACATGTGCTCTTGAGTGAATTAATATTAGAAAACAGGTTACTATTCAAAAGGAAAAATCTGAGTCAATCCAACAAGTTTTTCAAACTGGAGGATGGACTAAAGGATGAACCAACGATTATGAAAAATCTTCAAAACCACGATAACATTAATTTCTTGTCAAAAGAGAAGTTAAATCAATGTTAAAGTTTGAAAGAAAAATAAAGTCAACTGAAGAAAACAAAGGCAGAGGATTAACATAAAAGAATGAAGTGTAAGAGGATAGACCTCCAGCTCTCTTCATCATCTTATGATGAAAATGGTTCTACCTTTTCAAAGTACATAAAGGTTGTATTGAACAAGACCAAAATGTAATCTGACATGTCTTGGAGAACACAAAAACAAAAGACAGCTAAGGCCCAAACTTCAAGGAGGTTTGAACCTCCTATACGAGGATGAACTGTATTCCCATCCTCCTGCGCTTAAACAAGACTCAAGAGATGAACTATACGAGGATGAACTGTATTCCCATCCTCCTGCGCGTTGGACTTTTAAAATAAAGTGCCCAACGGTCATGAAACATCTAAACACATGGATATACCATCTTATAACTCTATAAAAGGAAGGGTGTTCTTCTTCATTAAACACACAACTAAAAAGCATACAAAGAAAAAGTCTAAGAGCTATCAAGTGTTTTCTCATCCTCTCTTTATACTTTCTATTGTCTTACACTAGATCTTTGAAACATCTTTTTAGAAAGTGTTAGTAAAGAGATACATCACAAACATCATCAAACAATATTGTAATTTCTAAGTGAGTTACACTTAGAAATAGTTGCAATTCGTGAGAAGATATTGTAAGCTTGGTGAGGCTCTAGAACACATAAGTTGTAACTAACCTCTGTGAGAGGTTAATCGTTTTCTTAGTGAAATCTCACAAGTGTGTGAGGACTGGACTTAGCCCTTATTGGGTGAACCAGTATAAAGTTGTGTGTGTCATTTTCTAACCTCTCTCTCTATCTTTTAATAATCTGTTTATACTCATAGTTTTAAATTCCCAACCTCTGATTTTCATCCTCTCGAAGAGGATAAAGCTTTAAAAGTTAAAAGAAATTTTAAAACAACAAATACCTCTATTCAACCCCCTTCTAGTGATATTCTAGCTACTTCAATTGGCATCAGAGCAAGGTTCTCTAGAAAACTACACCTAACAGTGTAAGAGAAAAAGATCAAAAGAAAAAATGTCAAAAACTAAGTATATCCCAGAAGGAGGATCATCCAGCAAACCTCCCTATTTTGATGGCACATATTACTACCATTGGAAAGGAAAGATGAGATTGTTTCTCATATCACAAGATAACAACATGTGGTCTGTGGTTGAAAACGGAAATCATGTCATCAGAATCAATAACACAAATTCAACCTCTTACGAAAAACCTTAAGCACGATGGACGGCTGATGAAAATGCTATGGTACTCCTAAACTCTAAAGCTCATTTATTTCTAACGTGTGCTTTGAGCAGGGAAGAATATGACATAGTTGAAGAATACCAAAGTGCTAAGGAACTATGGGACACTCTGAAGATCCATCATGAAGGATCAAGTCAAGTTAAAGAAGCAAAGGTTGACATGGGTGTAAGAGAATTTGAATTGTTTGAAATGAATGAAGAAGAAACAATTGATGAGATGTTCTCAAGGCTAAAAATCATCCTAAACAACTTAAGGTCTCTTGGAAAGGAATACTCCGTTCAAGAAAGGATAAGGAAAATTCTGAAGGTGCAAACACGAGAAAGGGGGGTTGAATTGTGTTTGACTAACTTGATTACTTTTTCTGTTTTTGCAGTTTTAAAACAAAACTTGATGTATGAATAAAACAGAGTTAGTAGCGAATATAAAGTAAAAATAAAAACACATAATTTTATACTGGTTCAGCGTTAATGAGGCTACGTCCAGTCCCTTCACCTTGAAGGATTTCACTAATTCAAACCTTGAATTACAACAGTTCCACTGACCCTCCAAGTCAGTCTTCTCAAATAGTCTAACAATCCTAGACTCTTGAGGAATACAGTACCTTGACTTCCTAAGTCAAGTATTCTCCTACCAATCTGACAACCCCAAGATTGTAGAAGGAATTACAACGCCTTGAATCTAATTTCCAAGTAATCTGCTACCCCTTCTAACTCCCTCAGATTGTAGACTCTACTTCAACAACTTAGATCTAACACAAGGGAAAGAAAATAACACGAGTTCTTGCTTCTGGAAAGCTGGAACTCACAATTAACCTCACTGAAAACTAGAGTGTTTGCTTTTGGAAGTGTATGACTCTTTTGTGATTTTCGATGCTAAGTATTTTGCCTTGAGCCTCCTTTTATAAATGCGAATTAGGGCCTCTTCCAAGCTTAATTTCGAGCTGTATCTTGCTGGATTCTCTTGCAAAAAATATCTTGACCAATCGGGCTTCACTTAAATAAAAAACATATATTTTTTAAGCTTCAGATTTGCTTTCAAAAATAACTGGCCAATCATGTCTTTAGTTTCTTCCCGCCATCAGCTTCTGAATTCCACAACACTTCACTTTATTTTTGTAACAAATCCTTTTAATACTTTGATCAAATTTAATTAAATCTCCACCATTAATCCTTATGATTAAATCTGGACCGTTTGATCTTCTGCGCTAGTCCACATATGGACCTTACTAAGTGATCTGCTGTGATCCTCTAATTTCGGCCAACCCTGGACCACACTTTCTGATCTTCTGATCTCGGCCAACCTGGTCTAGCAAACTGATCTGCTGTGATCCTCTGATCTCGGCCAACATTGGTCCATATACTTAAATCTGGACCATTGATCTGAATATCTTCCCTCTGATCTGGACGAATTCTGGACTTGGTCTGGATTAAACTGAAATTAAATCTGGACAAATAATATTTCAGTATGGACATTTTACCTTCTGTTTTGAATTAGTTCTGGATCAAATCTGGAGATAATTTCTTCTGGTATGAACTTAGTTTCATACCCTGAACCATGCTATCTTCTGGTCTGTGTCAAATTTGGATTGAATCTCTTGTTCTGGACCCATTAATTTATCCTCTTATTAAGTCTGGATCAAGTCTGAGCTGTTTTATCATTTCACTGCCAAGCCATCTTTTGGTCAAAATAACTTATGGAATAAGTCTGACTTATGATTCCTTCTGGTTTGGATCAAGTCTCCCTATGGCAGGCTTCCTTCAGGTCTAGTCCAGGTCTCCTTCTGACTTTGCTTCCTTCTGATCTGGGCCAGCAAAGATATCTTCTGGTAATTTCAGGATGCATCCCCTGGATGCATTATCTTGTGTCTTCATCTTCTACCTCTGGAACCTTTATCTTCTGGTGGCATTTAATGTAATAATTCAAGGTACAAAATAAGGTTACATGGAGTGCTTTTGTAAACATCAAAATCCTAAGTACTTAGAACCAACTTGGTTCCAACAAATTCTAAGGAGTTTACCAAAAGAATGGAGACCAATGGTGACTGCCATTACAGAAGCAAGAAACTTGGCCACCATGAGATTAAAGGATCTGGTTGGAACTCTTAGAGCTCATGAACAATTGTTGCTTGCTGATAAACCAAGCAAAAAGGGAAAAATGATTGCTATAAAATCTAGTCAAACAGAAAGTCCATCCTCCAAGAAGACTAAAGATGTCACAAAAATGGATAACTCAGAGTATCCTCTATCTGAAGAGGATGATGAACTTGCTCTGATTTCTAGAAGAATTCAGAGGATGATAAATCGTAGAGGACAAGACAAAAAATCTCCTCAAAAAGATAAAACTGACAAAATTCAGATAACGTGCTTTGCATGCAACAAAATTGAACTCAAAAATTGAGTGTCCTTTGAACAAAATTCCGTTGGCCATCTCCAGTTGGCTCCTTCGCATCATCAAAAATTCCGTGCGCCTCCAACACCAAACGAGAAGGCATAGGAAAGTCAATCCTCGCATAGGAGAGCTCCACATAGTGCACCACTCCGCCAGTCCTACATGTCCTCTTCAATCTCCCCGTGTACGTGGCCCTGCTTGAGATGGGGTCGTATACCCAAGCAGTAGGCACGGAACAATCAACGAAATCGAGCGACCTTTCCGTCGTCGGGGGACCCACGGGTGACAATGGTTTGGGGGGCATCTGAGGGCAAAGCCCAAATTCCACAATAATAGTAAAGGGTCACCGACCAAAATTAACAAATAAACACATAACATTTATATCACAGAACAACACATCCATGGTATAACATATAATCAATAAGGATAAATAAAGATGCTCATTTTGAAATTTCATGACATGTATGCCTTTTCAAAACAGCAACTAATTAATATGGAAAACATGTTGTAAGTACAACCAACACTTCATCAATCACAATCATTTATCAGAAATTCATATCTTATATAGTACCTACACACATCACTTTCCAATCATCATCACATAACCAATTCGTGACCCACCGGTCAATCACCCCGATACAATATGTATATGCTCATGTATTCAGCTTCTTGGAATTACCAAGGTGCAGTCGCTCAACAGACCAACACAATTTAAATATGTTTGACTTTAACGGCCCTTAAGACCAGAGTGCAATCGCTCAATAGATCAGCACCAGTGCAGTCACTCAACAAACCAGCACTCGTGCAGTCGCTCAACAGACCAGCACGTTTAACATATACCAAGGTACAATTGCTCAACAGATCAGTACCAGTGGAGTCGCTCAATAGACCAGTACTCGTGCAATCGCTCAACAGATCAGCACGTTTTTGCGCTTATCAAGGTACAATCGCTCAACAGACCAGTACCAGTGCAGTCGCTCAACAGACCAGCACTCGTGCAATCGCTCAACGGATCAGCACGTTTACGCATTACTTTGTAACCCATCGCGGGTACCACTTGACTATGAAATGCATGAATATGCAATGTATTCTCTTCACTGAAACAATATGCATTATCAGGAAAAAATTCAACCTTTCCATCATTTTCCCAAATCCTCTGAACACAATTGATTTCATCATCAACACATCAATGATTAAACATTCAAGCAATCATTATCACTTTACATTATCTCAAAATTCCAATCTTAATTATTATAAGTCTTTCCCCCAACTCTTAAAATTCACAAAACAGTGTTTAAAACTGAGTTTTCTGGAAAATACGAATCTGTATTCGAATATAGCTTCTCTGTATTCGAATACAGAAGCTAATAACAGTGCATAATTAACACTTTGTATTCGAATACAGCTTCCTTGTATTCGAATACAGAGGCTGTCATAGTGCAAAACCAGTATTTTTCACTACATCAGTAAAGTCTCAAAAACTTCATCACCATCACTTCAAACTATCACAAAAATTCCATTTTAATTCATCATAAACCTTCCCAATTTTCCCCAACACTTAGGGTTTATACAACAATGTTTAAAACTTTGATTTTTCTGAAAAACACGAATCTGTATTCGAATACAAAAGCTAATAACTGCAAAATTTAACACTCTATATTCGAATACAACATACTTGTATTCGAATACAGAGAACAAAAACATTGTAACTCAGCATTTTCTCCCAAGTCATTAAAGGTTTCCAAAACATCATCATCTCCTCTTCAAAAACTATTTCAAAGACTCCATTTTAAATCATTTTAACCCTTCTCAATGTTCCCCAACACTTTAAGATTCACATGACAGTGTTTAAAATTTGATTTTCTGGAAAACACGAATCTGTATTCGAATACAGCTTCCTTGTATTTGAATACAGAAGCTAAAACTTGAGTTTTTGGAAAAACCCGAATCTGTATTCGAATACAGCTTCCGTGTATTCGAATACAGAAGCTAAAATAGTGAAAACCAGCATTCTGTATTTGAATACGAGACTTTCGTAGTCGAATACAGATGCGAATACAGTGGCAAATATTGTAGTCTTGTATTCGAATATGACAGGGTCGTAGCCGAATACAGAGGCTAAGTCAGAAGCAAAAATCCTTCATCTGTATTCGAATATAGAGGCCCGTATTCGAATACAAGTTTGAAAACTTGAGTAAAACAGAAGCTTGGCAGGCTGTATTCGAATACACTCAAACCGTATTCGAATACACCTTCGAATTCAGTGAAATTTTCCTGAAACTACAACACATTTTAAAACTTTTTCCTTTGAAAACCAGCACAACCCCAAAACAGTTTCTCCATTCTTTTGACCCACAAAACTCAGGCATTTTCATCAATAACAACTTGTCCATAGAAAACACTTTTATCAATTAAAATCCCTTTTCTTTTGAAAACATCAGCATCACCAGAATCACTCAAAAACATAATGTCAACCACACAGAACAGACCTTTTTCAACGTTTACATTGTTGATCAGTTCTCAAAACAACATGCAAGGTATTTCTAGCATTCTTACACAACCAATCACAACATGCAAGGCATTTTCAGCTTTCTCACACAAACAGAACAACAATAATACATTCAGCCAAACAGCAACCATCACATAGCAGCAAAACACCAACATAATGCATTTTTTGCATTTTATACAACCAGCACAACAGTTTTAAAAATATGCATTTTGATCATCTTCAAAATAACATGCAAGACATTTTTTTAACTTTCCCACATAAACAAAACAACATTAATGCATTTAACCAAACAGCAACCATCACAGAATCATTACACATCAACAGAATGCATTTTCTTCATTTTTCAAAATGTCATTGCAAAAACAGTTTTTCTTCAAACAATGATGAAACATTATTAAGACCATGACAGTATGCATTTACAGCCCTAATGCAACTAGAAAGTGGAAGGTGCCCTTACCCTTGTTGCGTTTCTTCTACTGCTTACGTTGCTGTTTTCGTTCCCGTTTACGCGTCAAAATCGGCGAAACTCTCGCTTGCGTTTACTGCTACGAAAATGGGTTCTCTAGCTCCGGAATGATGAGGGGAACAACTTTTGTACTGGGGGTTTTCTGGTTTGGTGCTTGGATTTCCAGTTAATGTCACTTTTGAGGAACTCCCTCTTTTTTTTTTTTGAATCGTGAACAGAATTCAGAATGGGAAGGGAAGGGAGAAGGTGGGTACTGTTACATGCAGTATGGAGAGGAATGGTGTTCTGATTTTACCCATCCTTCTCACTCCTATATATAGGCTTGTGTGGGTGCCACCTCACCTGACACTTGTCTGATCCTCATCACTTAACCAGTCTCGTCGCAATTAGCCGATAATCCCTTAATTAACTGTCTGTTAATTTAATTACTGGTAATTAAATTAATTTATTCTTCATCCAATAATCTTAATTCATCTTCCAAAATAAATATTTATATATATATATATATTCACTCAAAACATACATATATTAAATATTTTACAAATATCCCCAAAATACACTTAATATTAATTCCATAGTTTTAATTTTAAAATTAAGGGTCTTACAAGTTAAGTGGGATTCCCTAGGGTCAACTCTATATGTTTTCTGGTCTACCTTTTGGTCGGATTCATCTTTTTCATTTGAGCAGGTGGGGTGCATGGGGGTGTCCATAGGCTTACAATCACTCATCTTGAACTTTTTAAGAAGTTCTTTAGTGTACTTAGATTGGTGAATGAGTATACCTATTTTTCCTTGCTGAATCTGAATTCCTAGGAAGAACTTATGTTCTCCCATCATGCTCATCTAAAACTCTTGCTGCATCAAATCAGAAAAATCTTGGCAGAGAGTGCCATTAGTGGATCCAAAGATAATATCATCAACATAAACTTGAATGATCAGAATATAATCTTTAATGGATTTTCTAAACAAAGTGTTATCTATTTGGCCTCTATCAAACTGATTTTTAAGTAAGAAATTACTAAGTCTATCATACGACGCCCTAGGTGCTTGTTTTAAACCATATAAAGATATTTTTAAGTTTAAAAACATGGTTTGGAAAATCATAATTTTCAAAACTTGGGGGCTGTTTGACATAGACTTCCTCACTTATATAACCATTTAAGAACGCACTTTTGACATCCATTTGATACAAAGTAATATCATGATTTGTAGCGAAAGAGAGTAGAATATGAATTGCTTCTAACTTGGCCACTGGAGCAAAAGTCTCATTGTAATCAATGCCTTCTTGCTGACTGTATCCTTGTGCCACAAGCCTAGCTTTATTCCTGACTACTTCACCTTTTTCATTGAGTTTGTTCATGAACACCCATTTGGTTCCAATGATATTTTTGTGTGGTCTGGATACCATATCCCAAACATAATTCCTTTTCAAACTCATTCAGCTCTTCTTGCTTTGCAAGAATCCATCCTTCTTCTGCTAGTGCTTCATCAACAGTAGTTGGTTCAATGGTAGAAAGTAAGCCAAACAGGCTTGTTTCTTTAAATGATGATCTGGTTTTCAATGGTCCAGCTGCACTTCCAATAATCAGTGTTTCTGGATGTGAAGACTTGTACTTCCACCCATTCTTTCCTTCTGACTTGTCTTCAGGTTCAGCATTATCTTCGGATTTGCTTTCATCCTTTTCTTTCTCTGGTTCTGTTGTTTAATTTGCTCCTGCTTCCTGTGCTTTTGGTAAACCTGCAATTTCCTCATCTTACTTTGACTTTTCAGAGTCAAGCTATTTGTCATCAAACTTAATGTGTATGGATTCCTCCACAGTGTTAGTTTCTTTATTAAACACTCTATAAGCTTTTGATCTCTCAGAGTAACCAATGAAGGTACACTTTTGAGATCTGGAATCAAATTTTGCAAGATTATCCTTAGTGTTTAAAATATAACAAATTCAGCCAAACTGTTTGAAATAGGAAATATTAGGTTTCTTACCTTTCCACAGTTCATATGGAGTTTTGTTTAGAATAGACCTGATGTAAACTCTGTTCTGGATGTAGCATGCTGTGTTGAAAGCTTCTGCCCATAGGTAGGTAGCAACATTCTTGTCATTCAGCATGGTTCTGGCCATCTCCTGCAGTGACTTGTTCTTCCTTTCAACAACTCCATTATGTTGAGGTGTTCTGGGGGATGAGAAGTTGTGAGAGATGCCATTCTCATCACAAAATTCTTCAAAATACCTGTTCTCAAACTCACCTCCATGATCACTTCTAATAGTTATGATTTTAAAACCTTTTTCATTCATAACTTGCTTGCAGAAAGAAATAAATACCTTATGGGATTCATCTTTGTTTCTCAGAAACTTTACCCAAGTCCACCTTGAGTAATCATCAACTATGACAAATCCATACTTCTTACCACTAAGTGATGCAGTTTGAACAGGACCAAACATATCTAAATGAAGCAATTCAGGAGGTTGTGAAGTAGAAATACAGCTTTTAGGTTTAAAAGAGCTTTTGGTCTGTTTACCTTTTTGACATGCTTCACACTGAATCTCATATTTGGTACTTAGTTTGGGAAGACCTCTCACTAGCTGAAGTTTACTTAACACAGAAACCAGCCTAGGGTTTGCATGGCCTAACTATTTGTGCCAAATCAGATTTTCCTCTCTAACAGATAAAAGACACTTAACTTTTTGCTTAACTAGGCTAAACATATCTATCTTAATGACATTATTCTGCCTAACACCAGTGAACAAAACAGATCCATCTTTTTGACTAATAGCCTTGCATGTTTTCTGATTAAACACAACATCATACTTGCAGTCACTTAGCTGACTAATGCTTAACAGATTGTGATTCAGACCTTTAACTAATAAAACATTTTCAATAGATAAGGAAGAAGAACTGTTACCAACTGTGCCTGTACCAATGATCTGACCTTTATGGTTTCCTCCAAAGGCAACATTGCCTCCTTTCTTCAGAGTCAGCTTCTGGAACATTGATTTGTCTCCAGTCATATGCCTGGAGCATCCACTGTACAGATACGATTCTTTGTGTTGTAGATCAGACCCTTCTTCTTCTGATACTTCACTATCAAAGTCTGAATCAGACTCAGTGCTGTAATCAGATTCTGTACGAGCCATCAGAGCTAGTTCTGTTTCTGGCTTGTTCAAACTGGTTGAACTGTTCCCTTGATTCTGCGTCGGTTGATACACCATGTTGCTGTGGTGATTATGGAACTTATGGTGATTCTGGTAATTTTGCTTATTCTGGTAATACTGAAGCTGATGTGTGTGATTCTGCTGTTTGTGGCTGAACCTCTAATTCTGATACTGATACTGGTTCTGGTTCTGATTCTAGTGTGAATTGTACTGACCAGACCTTCTTTCATCAAACTCATTTTGCTTCTGTCTGGTGGAAACTGGAACATACACCTTTTTCTGTTTGTACATTGCCTGCATCCATTGACCAGGTATCATGATTGGTGTTTCCTTCTGGTTGCTCAGAATATCTGCAACATAAACAATTTTGTTCTTCGGTACCCAAAACTAGTTGGGTCTAGCTTTGTTAGACTTAACATGTCTCTTGTCTTTCCCAAATTTTGTCATAGGACAAGACAATTTAGAATGACCCTTTTTAGCACAAATAATACACAGAACATTAGAATGAACAGATTTAACTTAAGCAACAGATTCAGTAAAACCTATTCCTCTCTTACCATTGTTACTGATTCCATAAATCATGGAAGCATACTTACTTCTTTCCATACCGCTTGCAATAAAGTTTTGAAAAGCTTGTTCATGCATATCGGATTCACAAACAGTATTGGAAGTAGAGAAAATATTACTTTTGAGAGTTAGATTTTCAGAATTGAGTCTGGCAACTTCAGTTTTAAAATTAGTGTTTTCAGTTGCAAACTCAGCATTCTGATTCTTTAAAATTTGAACTTCTTTGGTTAGAATTTTCTTTTCTTCCCTAAGAGTTTTCAATTTTAAAGACATCTTGTTGTTGGCATTTAGAAAGTCTTTAAGAGCAGTAATTAATTCAGATCTAGTAAGATCAGAGAATACCTCTTTGTCTTCATATTCTGAATCAGTTCCAGAGTTTGTGCTGGATCCAGAACTTGAGTTGGTATGTGCCATCAGAGCCAATACTGCTTCCTCTGATGTGCTTCCAGACTTGTCGGAATGAATGTTTTGTCCATTCTTCTTACCTTTGGCTTTTCTTCCAGAGCTAGTACCTTTATGGAGTTCAGAGGCAGACTTGATGTGAGCCATCGTAGCTGTTTCTGCCTCTTCATCATTAGATGATTCCTCTTCTGAGTCAGATGCATCCCATGCTGCCATCAGACTCTTCTTCTTGAATCTGGGACCTTTCTTGTGATGTTTTGCTTTCTCCATGTTTGGACATTCTAACTTGATATGTCCAGGTTCATTGCATCCATAGCAGATGATACTTTTCTTGTCAGCTTCTTCTTTTCCTCTATTGGAGTATTTGCCATTTTTCCTGGGAGCTCTCTTCTTTCTGTTTTGCCACATCTTTGCAATCTGCTTGGTTATGTAAGCAAGATCATCGTCTTCACTATCACTATCCTTTGATTCTGATACAACCTTTGTAGCTTTCTTCTATTTTGACTTAAGGGCTAGAGTCTTCTTCTTCTTTGGTTCATCTGCATTTAGCTCTATTTCATGAGACCTGAGGGAGCTGATCAGATCTTCAAGCTTCAAGGTATTCATATCTCTAGCTTCCTGTACTGCAGTAACCTTTGGTCTCCATTTGGCTGGTAAGCATCTGAGGATCTTCTTTACATGATCTGCAGTGGTGTAGCTTTTCTTTAATACTTTTAAACCTGATACCAGAATCAGGAATCTACTGAACATTGCTTCAATGTTTTCATCCTCTTCCATCTTGAACAGTTCATACTGTTTGACCAGTATGTTTGCCTTTGCCTCTTGAACCTGTTGACTTCCTTCGTAGGTCAGAACCAGACAGTCACAGAAGCAAGAAACTTGGCCACCATGAGGTTAGAGCATCTGGTTGGAACTCTTAGAGCTCATGAACCATTGTTGCTTGCTGATAAACCAAGCAAAAAGGGAAAAATGATTGCTCTAAAATCTAGTCAAACGGAAAATCCATCCTCCAAGAAGACTGAAGATGTCACAAAAAGGGATAACTCAGAGTATCCTCTATCTGAAGAGGATGATGAACTTGATATGATTTCTAGAAGAAATCAGAGGATGATAAATTGTAGAGGACAAGACAAAAGATCTCCTCAAAAAGAAAAAACTGACAAAAGTCAGATAACGTGCTTTGCATGCAACAAAATTGAACACAAAAATTGAGTGTCCTCTGAACAAAAGGAATACAAGAAGATTTCCCTACAAAAATAAATCTATGATGGCTACATGGGATGACAGAGACGGGTCATCCTCTGAGCAGGAAAAAAAAGAAGAGGCTAACCTTTGTCTCATGGCAAACTCAGATACTAAAGAGGTAACCGTCACTGATCTATGTCTTTCTTGTGAAAAATTAGAAATAGAATTTGACAATCTTTTGAATGACTCAAATGAAGGTGCAAACACGAGAAGAGGGGGTTGAATTGTGTTTCTACTACTTGAATTCTTTTTCTGTTTTTGATGATTATTTGAAATCTGAAACATAATCAAGTAGAGTTAGCAGCGGATAAAGTAAAATAAACAACACAAGGATTTATCCTGGTTTACCATTAACTAGACTACATCCAGTCCCTTCAACTTGAAGGATTTTTCCACTAATTCAAAACCTTTGAATTACAACAGTACTACTGACCCTCCAAGTCAGTCTTCCCAAACAATCTAACAATCCTAGACTTTTGAGGAACACAACACCTTGACTTCTCAAGTCAAGTCTTCTCCTACCAATCTGACAACCCCATATTGCAGAAGGAATTACAACACCTTGAATCTAATTGTTAAGTCACCTACTACTTCTTCTGACTCTTCAGATTGTAGACTCTACTTCAACAAAATAGATTTAAGACAAGGGAATGAAAAACACGAGTACTTGCTTCTGGAAAGTTGAAACTCACAATTAACCTCACTGAACACTTGAGTGTTTGCTTCTGGAAGTGTATGACTCTTTTACTGATTTTCGATGCCAAGTCTTTTGCCTTGAGCCCTCTTTTATCGATGACAATTAGGGCTTCTTGCATGATCAAATTCGAGCTGTATTTGTCCAGATTCTCTTGTAAAAATAACTTGGCCAATCCTGTTTCACTTAAATAAAAAACGTATCTTTTTAGCTTCAGATTGCATTTGAAAATTTTGTTGACCAATCTTGTTTCTTTTAATTTCAAACCATATCTTTTTAAGTTTCAGATTGCATTCGAATTTCTTCAAGTCTTCAGTAATTTTTGAATGAAATCCCCTTAATACTTTGATCAAATTTCTATCAAAATTTAATCAAGTCTTCTTCGAATTTTAATCAAGTTATCACTGATTTTCATCATGATTAAATTTGGACCATATGATCTTCTGATTTCGACCAACTCTGGACTTTATGATCTGATTTGCACCAATTATGTGATCCTCTGATCTCGGCCAACACTGGACCATATGATCTGATCTTCTGATCTCGACCAATCACTGGACTATATGATCTAATCTTCTTATCTTGGCCAACACTGGGCCATATGATCAGATCTTCTGATCTCGGCCAACACTGGGCCATGATGCTTAAATCTGGACCATTGATCTGAACATTTTCCCTCTGATCTGGACCAAGTATGGACTGAGTCTGGATTGAATCTGAATTAAATCTGGGCTTGTGATATTTTAATCTAGACATTTATCTTCTAATCTGGATCAAGTCTGGATTAAATCTGGACAATCATTTCTTCTGATCTGGACTGAGTTTTATGTTCTAGACTATGCTATCTTCTGGTCTGAACCAAGTCTGGACCAAATCATAGTTATCTTTTGCTTTGGATCAAGTCTGGATCATGTCTGGACTGATTCATATATTCACGACCAAGCTATCTTCTGGTCAGAATTAATTCTGGACCAAGTCTGTCTTATGATTCCTTCTGGTGTGGACCAAATCTCGCTCTAACAAGCTTCCTTCTGGTCTGGACCAGGTCTCCTTCTGAACTCTGCTTCCTTCTGATCTCGGCCAAGAAAGATATCCTCTGATGATGTTATTTAACCTTTGATGACATCCTCTGACATCCTCTGATATCCTCTGGGTGTGTATCATGTGGTGTCTTCTGGACATCCTCTGGATGCATTATCTGGCCTAACCTTCTGGTGACATTTTTATCTTCTGGTTGCTTCCTCTGGATGTATCTTCTGGTGGTGTCATCCTCTGATTTTGCACAGCTTCTGATTTGTTCTTCTAAGTCAACATACTATTTACATAAATTACTTTTGTTAACATCAAAACTAAGTATAGAACCAACTTGGTTCCAACATCAAATAATTTATCTCATAAATGTGCTTCTCTTAAAAATCAACTTTATGAGCTAAAGAAACTCAATGACGAACTTCAAACCAAGAATGAGAAATATGAAAAAATCATTCTAGACTTGCATCAATCTCATAGAAAATGTTCTGAACAACAAAAAATTTTATAGAAAAAGAATGTCAATATTCATCCTCCAGAAGTGGATACAGAAAAGAAGGATTTAAAAATAAAAGTTGAAGAACTCAAGAATGACATTACCAACTATGTTAAATCCATTGAAACATTTCAAAAAATTATGGGATCTCAATCTGGAATTTTTGACAAAGCTGGTATTGGATTTAAAAGTTCTCAAAAGCAAAAATTATATCAAAATTTCTTTCTAGCAAATAAACAAGAGGATAGGCCAAAATGCACATTTTGCAAAAAACGTGGACATACTATCAAAGTTTATCATGCTAAGAAAAGGGCTGAAAATAACAAAAGGAGACGTTCATTTTGTGATAAGCATGGACACCGTGATTCCATTTGCTATCATAAAAGGAAAATCCTTACAAGAGGACGGACTAACCACCAAGGACCCAATTCTATATGGGTACCTAAGTCACTTCTAAATTCTGATACAGGCACATCCTCTGATCAACAAAAGAAAGCCATGGTTCTTGGACAGTGGCTGCTCAAGGCATATGACAGGGGAGAAACATTGTTTCATTTCGCTAAAAATAAAGGATGGAGGATAGGTTCAAAAACATTTTGGAGAACCTCTCCATCATAAATCTGTCCAAAATAATTTAAACTTTCGTTTTCATTTGATAAACTTGTCCAAAATAGTTTAATCATTCGTTTTTTTTATTTCTAAACCTTTTTTGCCTAAATTCTCATTACTTGAGGATCATATCTAAAATTAGAAATGTCATCTTCTAAAACAAGAGGATGAGCAAACTCTAATGATGTTTGATCAATCTCAAAATTTTGATTATTCAAAATTGTGTTGGGTCAAATTCAGTCTCTCTATGAGATCACATGTGATTGTTGAAAATAGCCTCAATAATAAAAAGATAAAAAACACTGAGAGGAGGATCCTTCTATTTTGGTGAAATCAACTCAAAATCAACTCTGCCAAAGCTTGCGCATGCTCATCCTTGCTACAGGTCAGTTTTTCCGCGCAACTCCTTGGCTTCCACCATGCATTAAATGCTCTGACGTCTCAAGGTGACCGTTACTGTCACCCACGTGGCCCTAGTCAAAGCCTAATCCATCATCACCTCACGTCCAATCCCAACGGCTGTAGTTCATTCAAATTCCCCTTTCCTCTTCCTCTAAAACGATCACAAATTTTCAAACCTCCTCCTTCAAAACATCTGAAACATAACTCTCCAATCTTCATCTCTTTTCTTTTCGTTTTTCAAAAAACCTTAATCAAATTCTTTCAAAAATCAAAACTCCAGAAAACCTCTCTCTTCAAGTCTCTCATTCCAAACTCGTGCATCAATCTCTAATTAGTTTTGTGTAAAAAAAAATCTTATTTTTTATTTTTGTTCTCTTTTGTTAAAAATTCGTCCTCCTTTTGTCTGAGGTTGAATCCAATTTTAAACAACATCCTTCTTCAAAACTGAGGATGAACCAAAAAGTTAGAAAATAAACAACCCTTTGTTGCACGTGTCTCGCTGCAGATTCTCTCTCTCCAATGAGCATTAAATGCAAAACGTCTAATGAGCATTAAATGCAAATAATTGCCTAATAACTCTTTCCTCTCATTTTCAACGACTACAAAATCCTTAAAACTCTTTGATCGATCATCCAAACCACATCTCATCAACCCCATTGACCCAGGAGATCATCCTTCTGTCTTGCCACCTCAACCTCCTCTTCTTCTGATGAGTCCTCTTCGTCCAAATAGCTTTCCAAGATGTTGTTCATACTTTTTGATTGTTGACAAACATTGGGGGAGAAAGATTATGACTTAAAATTTATTATGTTATTTTATTTATTATGCTATTTTATTTATTATGCTATTTATTTCTTTATGCTTATAATTGAGGGGGAGCATAATTTAAAAATGAAAGACATAATTTAAAAAATGAAAGCTATACATATGTTGAGGGGGAGGATTATCAAGACATTTCTTATGAAATATTCTCAATCAGAATCATAATCTAAAGAATTTTGTCATCATCAAAAAGGGGGAGATTGTTGAGACAAAATCTCTCTCAAATGTTTTAATGATAACAAAATTATTTCAAAGAATGATTATGTTTGTTATCTAACATGTGCTCTTAAGTGAATTAATATTAGAAAACACAGGTTACTATTCAAAAGGAAAAATATGAGTCAATCTAACAAGTTTTTCAAACTGGAGGATGGACTAGAGGATGAACCCTCAAAGAGGATGAACCAACAATTAAGCAAAATATTCAAAATCACGATAACATTAATTTCTTGTAAAAAGAGAAGTTAAATCAATGTTAAAGTTTGAAAGAAAAATAAAGTCAACTGAAGAAAACAAAGGCAGAGGATGAATATAGAAGAATGAAATGTAAGAGGATGGACCTCCAACTCTCTTCATCATCTTATGATGAAAATGGTTCTACCTATTCAAAGTACATAAAGGTTGTATCGAACAAGACCAAAATGTAATCTGACATATCTTAGAGAACACAAAAGCAAAAGACAGCTAAGTGTTGGAACCAAGTTGGTTCTAAGTACTTAGGATTTTGATGTTTACAAAAGCACTCCATGTAATCTTATTTTGTACCTTGAATTATTACATTAAATACCACCAGAAGATGAAGTTTCCAGAGGTAGAAGATGAAGACACCAGATAATGCATCCAGAAGGTACCAGAGGATATCTTTGCTAGCCCAAATCAGAAGGAAGCAAAGTCAGAAGGACACCTGATCGAAATCATAAGGTAAAATGTCCAGACTAAAATATTATTTGTCCATATTTAATTTCAGTTCAATCTAGACCCAGTTCAGAATTGGTCCAGATCAGAGGGAAGATGTTCAGATCAATTGTCCAGATTTAAGTATATAGCCCAATGTTGGTCGAGATCAGAAAATCAGACCATGGCCCAGTGTTGGCCGAAATCAGAGGATCAGAACGTGTGGTCCAGCATTGGCTGAGATCAGAGGATCACAGCAGACCAGTTTGCAAGTCCAGGTTGGCTGAGATTAGAAGATCAGAAAGTGTGGTCCAGGGCTGGCCGAAATCAGAGGATCACAGCAAATCACTTAGTATGGTCCAGACGTGGACGAGAGCAGAAGATCAAAGGGTTCAAATTCAATCATAATGTTAATCGGTGGAGATTTGATTAAATTTGATCAAAGTGTTAAAAAGGATTTGATACAAAAATAAATTGAAGTCTTGTGGAATTCAGAAGCTATTGGCGGGAAGAAAGATTTGTTCCAGAATTAATTAAAGTCAGATTTAGTCAAAGTTATTTATGAAAACAATTTTGGAGATAAAAAGATATGTTTTTTATTGATATGAAACCCGATTGGTCAGAGTATTTTTGCAAGAGAATCCAACAAGATACACCTCGAATTTCAGCTTGGAAGAGAACCTAATCTGCATCTATAAAAGGAGACTCATGGTAGAAGACTTAGAATCGGAAATTACAAAAGAGTCATACACTTCCAAAAGCAAACACTCAAGTTTTCAGTGAGGTTAATTGTGAGTTCCAGCTTTCCAGAAGCAAGCACTATTGTTATTTTCTTTCCCTTGTGTTAGATCTAAGTTGTTGAAGTAGAGTCTACAATCTGAGGGAGTCAGAAGGGGTAGCAGATTACTTGGCAATTAGATTCAAGTCGTTGTAATTCCTTCTACAATCAAGGGTGGTCAGATTGGTAGGAGAAGACTTGACTTAAGAAGTCAAGGTGCTGCATTTCTCAAAAGTCTAGGATTGTTAGACTGTTTGAGAAGACCGACTTGGAGGGTCAGTGGTATTGTTGTAATTCAAGGTTTGAATTAGTGAAATCCTTCAAGGTCAAGGGACTGGACGTAGCCTCGTTAACAGTGAACCAATATAAAATTCTGTGTTTTTATTTTTACTTTATATCCGCAGCTAACTCTGTTTTATTCATACATCATGTTTTGTTTTAAAACTGCTAAAACAGAAAAAGTATTCAAGTCAGTCAAACACAATTCAACCTCCCCTTCTCGTGTTTGCACCTTTAAAAGACATCTTATTGTTTGCATTTTAAAAAATATTTTAGGGAAGATAAGAAAAATCAGACCAAAGAAGTACAAGTCTTAAAGAATCAAAATTATGAGTATGCAACTGAAAACAAGGATTTTAAAACTCAAGTTGCAAGACTCAAATATGAAAACCAAACTCTGAAAAGTAACATTTGTTCCACTTCTGAAATTGTTTGTGAATCTGATATGCATGAGCAATTTTTTC
Organism: Cicer cuneatum; assembly: GCA_037974295.1. Taxonomy (NCBI): domain Eukaryota; kingdom Viridiplantae; phylum Streptophyta; class Magnoliopsida; order Fabales; family Fabaceae; genus Cicer; species Cicer cuneatum. The sequence continues at coordinate 19,360,389 of JBBPBO010000004.1, read as the reverse complement.
AAAACTTTATTTCTAATGGAATGGAAAGAAGTAAATATACATCTATGATTTATGGAAACAGTAACATTGGAAAGAGAGGTCTTGATTTTACAGAAATTGTTGTTGAAACTAAAAATGTTCATTCTGATGTTCTATGTATTGTTTGTGCTAAGGAAGGTCACTCTCAATTATCTTGTCCAATGGTAAAATCTGAACAAGATCAGAGAACTGTTAAAACTAACAAACCTGGACCCAATCAGTTCTGGGTACCAAAAGACATTCTGAGCCACTAGAAGGAGACACCAACAATGGTGCCTGGACAATGGATGTTGGCAATGCACAAGGAGAAGAAGGTTTATGTTCCAACATCTACCAAACAGAAGCCAATTGACTCTGGTAGAAGAAGAAATGGTCAAACCAATACCTATCAGAACCGGAACCAGAAGCATAGGAGGAACCGGAAATATCAAAGAAATCACACACATCACACGAATCAGAATCAGAACTAGAACCAGTATCAGAAGAACAGGAACTGGAACCATTATTGGAACCAATATAAAAAACACAGGAACTAGAACCAGAACTAACAGTGGAACCAACACTTGAACCAGAACCAAAATCGGCACTGGAACCAGAATCAGTACTTGAACCAGAACTAGAACCAAAACCAGAACAGGTATCAGTATCAAAGGTTCAGGTATGATCATCAGAATTACTCTAATTATCAGAATTAGTATAACTACAGGATTTATCAGAATCATCAGATTCACCAGATTCATCCAACTCATCCAAATTACCAGAATCACCATAAGTTCCAGAATCTCCAGAGGAAAATGGTGTATCAGCCGAAGCAAAAAGAGAAGAATAAGAATAAGGAGAATTCTTCAAACACTCCAGTAAATTTCATCAAGACTACTAACTTGGAAGGGAATTCAAAACCCTTCATCCAAATCACTTAATCACGGAACATACAGATTCGGAATCTGAAAATCAGAAGCAAGAGGATTTTCAGAGTAAAACTGAAACTATTGACATAGAGGTTACATCTTGCTGTAAATACTATTATTGTTTGATATTTATTTTTACTGTGGTAACAAGAAGCTTGATCTTAAAAATCAAAGCTAGATAAGTATTCTGCAGGTTTTCAAACAGTCAGAGGAACCAGGTGATTCACACGAATTGAACACTTCAGTAGAAACAACATTCCAGTGGTTTCAAAAAAAAGCAGAAACCACCAGAATCAGAATTAATGGTTTAGCTGTATTGAGTTCATTTTTAAATTAATTGATTTATATTATGTTATATGACAAACTGCTTGATCTTGACAAATCAAAGCAAGATAAAGATAGTGCAGGTTCACCAGAACCAAAGGGAGCAGAAGCAGAAGAAACAGAAGTTCCTGGAAAGGTAGAGGATACAAGCAAGCCAACAACACATGACAAATCTTCAAAAGTTAAATCTGATAAAGTCAGAAACAGCCAAGATAAGTCAGAAGAGAAATCTGGATATTTATTAGAATCAAAAGCTGTTACAGATCTTCCAGAACCAGAAGCTGATGAAAACCAAGCAATGTTGATGAGGCTTTGGCAGAGGAAGGTTGGATCCTTGCAATACAAGAAGAGCTAAATGAATTCCAAAGGAATGATGTTTGGGATCTGGTATCCAGACCAAACAAAAACCTTATTGGAACCAAGTGGGTGTTCAGGAATAAACTCAATGAAAAAGGTGAAGTGGTAAGGAACAAAGCAAGATTAGTAGCTCAAGGATACAGTCAACAGGAAGGTATCGATTACACTGAGACATTAGCTTCAGTGGCCAGAAAGAGTTCCAAATGAGCATGATGGGAGAACTTAAGTTCTTCTTGGGAATTCAGATTCACAAAGGTAAATCAGGTATACTCATTCACCAATCTAAATACACTAAAGAACTTCTTAAAAAGTTCAAAATGAGTGAATGTAAGCCTATGGCCACCCCTATGCACCCAACCTGCTCACTTGAGAAAGATGAAACCAGCCAAAAGGTAGACCAAAAAACATACAGAGGTATGATTGGATCCCTTCTTTATTTAACTGCTTCTAGACCTGACATCTTGTTTAGTATTTGTGTCTGTGCCCGTTTTCAAGCTGACCCTAGGGAATCCCATTTAACTGCTGTCAAACGAATTCTGAGATACCTTAAAGGAACCACCGACCTTACCCTGTTATACAAGAAAACCCTCACCTACAGACTTAGAGGTTTTTGTGATTCCGACTATGCTGGAGACAAGCTGGAAAGGAAAAGTACAAGCGGCAACTGCACTTTCTTAGGTGATAATTTGGTCTCTTGGTCAAGCAAAAGACAAAGCATCATTCCTATGTCAACAGCCGAAGCTGAGTATATATCAGCAGCAGGATGCAACTCACCGTTAATCTGGATGAAACACCAACTTGAAGATTACAACATCTTTGAGACCAATATCCCTTTGTTCTGTGATAACACTTTAGCCATAAACCTAACCAAGAACCCGATCTTACACTCTAGAGCCAAACACATTGAAATAAAACACCATTTCATTATGGACCATGTTCAAAAAGGGACTTTAAGCATCCAGTTTGTGGACACTGATCATCAATGGGCTGACATCTTCACCAAAGCATTACCTGAAGACAGGTTCGAGTTCATCAAGAAACATCTCAACATTGTCTCCATATCTGACTAGCTCAAGTAGTCTTCTTAGGAGTTTTTAATTTTCTTGTAATTTTAATTTTATGTCTTTTATTTTTTGTTTTTAATTTCTGTACTTTGTAAAAAAAAAAAATAGTAGGACCTCTTTTTGGCTGATGACAAAAAGGGGGAGAGAGAGAAAAAGGGAAAATAAGTAGAAAAGGAGAGATAAAAAGAAAGGAGGAGCGAAAAAGAAAGAGATGAAAAGAGAAGCAGTTTAAAAGGAGAAGAAACAGGGAGAGAGAAAAATATATCAGAAAGAGATGAATAGAGAACGAGTTGAAAAGGAGAGGAGAAGAGAAGAAAAGAATGAGTGATCAAGAAGGAGTTAAAAAGGAGAAGAAAAAGTCCGTATCAGACTTAGGGGGAGAGATTGGTCTAAGGAGGAGTAATTCAAGTACTTCGGGTTACAAGCCAGCAAAATAACTTAAGGTTTTGTCATCATCAAAAACGGGGAGATTGTTGGAACCAAGTTGGTTCTAAGTACTTAGGATTTTGATGTTTACAAAAGCACTCAATGTAATCTTATTTTGTACCTTGAATTATTACATTAAATACCACCAGAAGATGAAGTTTCCAGAGGCAGAAGATTAAGACACCAGATAATGCATCCAGAAGGTACCAGAGGATGCATCCTGAAATTACCAGAGGATATCTTTTTTGGCCCAGATCAGAAGGAAGCAAAGTCAGAAGGAGACCTGATCCAAATCAGAAGGTAAAATGTCCAGACAGAAATATTATTTGTCCAAATTTAATTTTAGTTCAATCCAGACCCAGTTCAGAATTGGTCCAGATCAGAGGGAAGATGTTCAGATCAATGGTCTAAATTTAAGTATATGGCCCAGTGTTGGCCGAGATCAGAAGATAAGACCATGGCCCAGTGTTTGCCGAAATCAGAGGATCAGAACGTGTAGTCCAGCAGTGGCCGAGATCAGAGGATCACAGCAGACAAGTTTGCAAGTCCAGTTGGCTGAGATCAGAAGATCAGAAAGTGTTGTCCAGGGCTAGCCGAAATCAGAGGATCACAGTAGATCACTTAGTATGGTCCAGATGTGGACGAGAGCAGAAGATCAAAGGGTTTAGATTTAATCATGATGATAATCGGTGGAGATTTGATTAAATTTGATAAAAGTATTAAAAAGGATTTGATACAAAAATAAATTGAAGTCTTGTGGAATTCAGAAGCTATTGGCGGGAAGAAAGATTTGTTCCAGAATTAATTAAAGTCAGAATTAGTCAAAGTTATTTATGAAAACAATATGGAGAAAAAAAGATATGTTTTTTATTTATATGAAACCCGATTGGTCAGAGTATTTTTGCAAGAGAATCCAGCAAGATACAGCTCGAATTTCAGCTTGGAAGAGACCCTAATCTGCATCTATAAAAGGAGGCTCAAGGCAGAAGACTTAGAATCGAAAATTACAAAAGAGTCATACACTTCCAAAAGAAAACACTCATGTTTTCAGTGAGGTTAATTGTGAGTTCTAGCTTTCCAGAAGCAAGCACTCGTGTTATTTTCTTTCCCTTGTGTTAGATCTAAGTTGTTGAAGTAGAGTCTACAATCTGAGGGAGTTAGAAGGGGTAGCAGATTACTTGGCAATTAGATTCAAGGCGTTGTAATTCCTTCTACAATCAAGGGTGGTCAGATTGGTAGGAGAAGACTTGACTTAAGAAGTCAAGGTGCTGCATTCCTCAAAAGTCTAGGATTGTTAGACTGTTTGAGAAGACTGACTTGGAGGGTTAGTGGTATTGTTGTAATTCAAGGTTTGAATTAGTGAAATCCTTCAAGGTTAAGGGACTGGACTTAGCCTCGTTAACGGTGATCCAGTATAAAATTCTGTGTTTTTATTTTTACTTTATATCCGCTACTAACTCTGTTTTATTCATACATCAAGTTTTGTTTTAAAACTGCTAAAACAGAAAAAGTATTCAAGTTAGTCAAACTCAATTCAACCCCCCTTCTCGTGTGAGCACCTTCACTAAGGCCCAAACTTCAAGGAGGTTTGAACCTCTTATACGAGGATGGACTGTATTCCTATCCTCCTGCGCTTAAACAAGACTTAAGACAGCTGAATGGCCTTTCTGTAATTAAAGACTACTGGCTTTGGACTTTTGAATAAAGTGCCCAACGGTCATGAAACATCTAAACACATGGATATACCATCTTACAACTCTATAAAAGGAAAGGTGCTCTTCTTCATTAAACACACAAATAAAAAGGATACAAAGAAAAAGTCTAAGAGCTATCAAGTGCTTTCTCATCCTCTCTTTATACTTTTTATTGTCTTACACTAGATCTTGGAAACATCTTTTTAGAAAGTGTTAGTAAAGAGATACATCACAAACATCATCAAACAATATTGTAATTTCTAAGTGAGTTACACTTAGAAATAGTTGAAATCCGTGAGAAGATATTGTAAGCTTGGTGAGGCTCTAGAACACACAAGTTGTAACTAACCTCTGTGAGAGGTTGATCGTTTTCTTAGTGAAATCTCACAAGTGTGTGAGGACTGGACGTAGCCCTTATTGGGTGAACCAGTATAAAGTTGTGTGTGTCATTTTCTTACCTTTCTCTCTATATCTTTTAGTAATCTGTTCATACTCATAGTTTTAAATTTCCAACCTCTGATTTTCATCCTCTCGAAGAGGATAAAGCTTTAAAAGTTAAAAGAAATTTTAAAACAACAAATATCTCTATTCAACCCCCCTTTAGTGATATTCTAGATACTTCACTATTCGTTGACATGACTTTTGATGTAGTTAGGATAAAATTCATTTATCTCTAATGATTTAAAGGTTGTAATTTATTGACGGTATAAAAACCTTTTATATTGACAGTGTATATGAATTAAACCATAATAATATAATTGGAACACACCGTTTCTTTTTAAAAAAATATTAATAATAATAATAAATAAATAAATAAATAAATAAAACAAGTCAAACTCCACTCCACCTTCATTTTCCACCTCACTCTTTCTCTCCTTCTTTTCTATGGCTACAACTCTCCACCCCCATTTTCATGTTTTTTGTTTCTTTTCCTCTTTTCTTCTTCTCACTTAAGGTCACAAGATAGCCTCCCTAAAACATAAACCCATAGAGGAAGGGTATTCATTTCCTTAGCAAACCTTCCCATATTTTCACAAGTTCTTTGGGTAGAATTTTTTGAGTTAGAGTTTGTGCTCTAAGGAAGCAGAAAGGTACCATTCTTCGAAATATGTTTATTGAGACTCTTTAAGATAAATACACAACTCTAATGTTAATAATAAATCTCTAGAAACATGTAGTTTTGTTTAAAAATGTTATTTTTGTACTTAGAGTAGATTTAAAGGATTTTTTAGTTTTCTAGAGTTAGCTAAACTTTAGAATAATTTTTCTAAAGTCTTGAGAATATCAGATTTGTCAGCTGAGGTTCTGTCTGCTACTCTGAGAGTTTTTGGAGAACAAATTTAGTCGATTCTTCATAGTTGTGAGTAGAAGACGATCATTGTCACATATTTTTATTTTGCAGTAATTATTATTTTACTCGTTTTCCATGTTAAAGTATTTGTTTAAAAATTGAGGAAGCACAACCTTTGAATTTATCTCAATTTCGTCCTTTATTTATTTTCATGTTCTTTGTTATATAATATGTTTGTAGTTTGATTTATTTATGAATTATAAAGCATTTAAATATCGAATTGATGTACAATTGAATATATTTTCTATGAGTTACGATGAAATGAGAGATGATTTTTAAATATGTGTTTTGGAAATTGTTGTTATAATTATGAAATCATTAACGGCGGTAAGTTCACCTAATTAAATCGTTTTGATTGGGAGAGTTAACCATTAGATGGAGCCGCCCCTATGAGAGATGTCAACCTTAGGAGGAGAGAACTATCAATAGGATGCAAGCTCCCTAATTTATGTGTTGTGATACGTGGGATTGAGAGAAGAGGACTATCTATTAGATGGAGCCACCCCTAAGAGAAATGTCACCCTTAAGAGGAGAGAGCTATCAATGAGATGAAGCTGCATCTATACTTGTTTGATTTTCTATGATTTTTTTAAGGTTGCTTATTTTAATTTCACTTCTGTATGAATTGGATTTTAAATATTTCTACTTGAACATCTAAATTATAAGTTTAATAATTTTATCATATGTATACTTTACTTGAGAATTATCTATATTTCAGGCAGTGTTGTTTAATAAAATTGCCACAAGATTGTAAAAAAATTATTCGTTCCTTTTTGTGTTTCCCTTCTAGTTGGTGGTGGTTGTTGTCTCCTCACTAAGTCTTTGTGACTTACCCCTTCATGTTGTTCATCTTTTTTCTTTAGATTCACAGGCAGTTGAGTAGTAAGCAGTTAGTAGATTCAAGTCTCAATCCTTTTTTGGTAGGCCTCTTTGATCGAGGGTCCTTTTGTAAAGTCTATTAAGTCGTGATATATTTTGCAGCTATTTTGAGTATAAAAAGTCTTTTTGGGAAATGTATTAAATATTTAGATTTTTCTCTTCGAGTTATGATGGAGTTAAAAGTTTGCTACATGATTTTATAAATTTGAAACGTGGAAGATATAGAGGATACTTTGTCGAAATCTCGAAAAAAATTAAATATATTATTTTGAGATGGTTACTGATATGATCCTGGTTGTCACGAATCACTTTAAGGATCGTTCTAGGTAGGAAACTTATAGATTTGAGCGAAAAACACGTTTTGCTGGAGAACACAGTAACTGGGGCTCCGAAAGTCAGAATCAGACGATTCCAAAACGAGGTGAAAAATGATGTTCCGAAACGCAAGTTAGGCTGTTGAATCACCGAAAACAAGTACGTAGAACTCAAGATATGATCGCAGGTTACTGAACACGAAAATTGGTAGAATTTGTGTAATAGGGTTTGATGTAAAGGAAATTCAAATTACTATTTAACAAACGAACTAAGAAAAGAATGGCGCCACAATCTAATGATTGATAAGCCAAAAGAACGCCACAAGGATTAACAACCTTGATAAGTTCAAAGTGAATTCTTTCAAGAACTCTAGAGAGCAAAGTCTCACAACAATAATGTTCCAAAAATCCCCCTAATAAAAAAAAAGGGTTTGCCTTTTATAGTGGCAACTCCTTACAAGTTCTGTAAATTTGGCCCAATTCATGTTTTTACAATTAGACCCAAATTTTCTTATTAATTCAGTCTACTACTTAATTAAAACTAATATTAAAATCTGATAACACATAGATGCCGCCATCATTCCTTAACTTCTTCAATTTGAATTAAACAATTTATTATCTTGGGCTTCAATTCTTCATGACTTGTACTTGCTTCAAATAAAGTGGTTATCAAGCTATTTAGAACCTCTTTTGCTTTCTTTGACCTTGCTCTTGTCATTGGAGTTCCAAGACCTTAAATATCCTCTATGTTTCCTTCCTTGGTTATGCATTCTATGTCTTCATCAGTTACTTAGAACTATTTAACTGCGTAATTGTTAAGTTAGTTGATAGGCTTTCTAGACTATGAGTATAGTTTGTGCGCCGATCAGGACGTTCAGTATTTGGGTCATGACAATAATATCATTTTTTTATCATTGTTAATATTATATCATCTTTAATAATTTATTATAGCACTATAGTATAAACATTTTTATGTGACATATTTTGCATATATATAAGTAAAAAAAATCTATTTGAAATTCTCAAATATTACTAAAAATAATTTATAATGCATTATTTTATTAGCTATAAAATATAATATCTAATGATGTACAATATGATGCATATGTACGGGTACAATACTGAGACCATATACGAATATGAGATATAATATTTAAACAAAATTAATGTATGGATATGCAGTAAAAATCATGACTTTTTTTTATATAATTTAATTAACATAATCAAATTGTCCAATTCACTATACAAAATCATAATAAAAGTTTAAAAAATTGTGTTAGGTTACAAACAACAAATAAAATAAAAAAATACAAATAATATTATATAAATATAGAATAAAATTATTAATTTTACTCGTAATAAAATAATGAGGAAACATATAGTATCCATGAATCTTTTACGAGTATCAATGTCACATTAGTATTTAGTACCCAAACGTACTCATACTTTAGAGGATCTATTTCAATTAGGGATAGAGCCAAAAATTAAACATCAAGAGGACCAAGTCGAACAAATACAATTAATAAAGAAAATGTAAATCTTTTAGTGTTCAACATATACATGCAATTTTCCAGTAAAAAAAAAATGTACAAGCAATTTAAGAATTATTAAGTAAAGAAATTAGTGAATTATTTTGCCCTACCTATCTTTCAACTTTAAAAAAATATAATCTTTCAATTAAATTTTTAAAATGATAATGTATATGGATTTTTTATTATAAATTTGTAATAACGGTGCAAAGAAATATATTAATTCAAAAATGAATTTTTTTTAAAAAATGATAAACAATTGATAACGGTAATAAATAAAAATAATTATATAAAAAATCACTCAAAATACTTCACTAATGGAGCACAATGTGTGAACAAATGAAATACAAAAGAACCAGCAAATTCCGTGTCATTTTAGGCCAAGGTAAGTATACTCCCTTTGATCTTAAATAGGCTAAATACCACTCGTGGTCTCTTAACTTAATTTTAGTTAACGTTTTAGTCCTTTATCTTTTTTTTTTTTTCTGTCTTGGTCCTTTATTTTAATTTAAGTGACAATTTGATCTTTTATGTTTTAAAATGTCAACAATATTATCCTTTTTTTACAAAAAATCATCAAAATTTTCAACCAAAACCCATAAAATTAATTATATTCTTTCATATAATACAAATTTCATCTGATTCGTAACTCAAATCTTCAAATAAACTCATATTTTCATTCTTTATTTCACTTAAAATTAAAATAAAGGACCAAATCGGGAAAAAAAAAAGATAAAGGACTAAAACGTTAACTGAAATTAAGTTAAGGGACTACAGGTGCTATTTAGCCTTTTAAATATAAGATAAAGTTGAGCCAACAAAAATGGATATATTTATTCCAAATTTTAAACCATATACATCAACTTTTGTGTTAACATAATTTTCTCTTATATTTAAGACTTAATGAAGTATTATTTTATCATCACAGTATAAAAATGATAATTAAAAATATTGGGGAATCATGACCACCCTAGGTCCCCGACTACAATCATGAAAATACATATTATAATGCATGATGATTTTCTTTGTGCATATTGTGGTCTATATGTAAAATTTTATTCAAGATATATACTATGAGCATTTAACTTATTTTTTTAGTTATCATACTACAATTGTTTTTATACGATTATTTTCGTTTTTCTGAAAAAAGAAATATATTAAGATCAATTTAAATTATGAGAATTGACTCTCTCAATTTCCATAAACATAATATTATCCAAAAGAGGAAAAGATGAATTCAACGTAATTAAAATCAAAATATGCATAATAACTTGTTGGTAGTCCAATTGAACAACAACTTTAAAGTCAGAGAGAATTGTCCAAACTTCAGTCATTAGAGCATTTAAATAAGCCAATTTTCGCATAAAGAAATATTCGTGTATGGTCACATTATTTTCTTATCATATACTTTCATATTAACACATTTTATTTAAATAATCATTTTTCTATACCGTACAACGCATGAGCTCAATTACACTAGTTTGAATTATTTAGGGTTTTATTGAGTCAATTAGGGCTAGAGATTTATATATTGTAATTAATTATATGAATTTTTGGATACATAGTACGGAAACAGTATGATGCGATACATATGCAAATATGAAATTTTTTTGCACTAATGGCTATTTTATTCTACGTGGGATTTCCCTTTCATCTTTTGAGATTACAAAGTGAAGCTCTAACCGCTGGACCGAATTCTCCTAGACTATATTAATTGTAGAATACTTATAAAGAAGTAGAAATTAATACTTTTTAATTAGTATACAATTATAGTACGTGACCACAATTTACAACAGTCATGTGTGGAAAAAGTAAGAGAAAGATATTTTAACAATGTTGTCGACGAAGTTGTAGTTAACAATAAAGATAAAATGATTACTGAGACAAAAAAAAAAGATGAAATGATTATGTGGGTTAGGATTTCTCTTTATTTATGGGAGAGAGATGATATTCTTTTCATTTCAAAATGTAATAAAATTGCATTTTAAAAATGCATTTGATCTATAAAACATGTCAAAAAAATCTATAAAAAATAGTTTTAAAAATGTAACGCTCTTAGTGTGTCTCAATGTTTGTATCACACCTCAAATGAATACATAATCACAAAACGTCTTAAATGTATCTCGTAATACATTTTTAAAAAGACAATAAAAATTCAAATAATTCTAAGATATTCTATCTGAAAGTATTCTAGAAGTATCTCAATCATATCTAATAACATATTTTTTAAGAAATAATTAAAAATATCAGATACTTCTAGAATACTTGTGTGGAGAAAGTAACGGAAAGATATTTTAACAATGTTGTCGATGAAGTTGTAATTAACAATAAAGATAAAATGATTACTGAGATAAGAAGAAAAAAAAGATGAAATGATTATGTGGGTTAGCTGCAAAATACATCACGACTCAACAGACTTTACAAAAAAAGGTCCTCGATCAAAGAGACTACCAAAAAAATATGATCGAGACTTGAATCTACTAACAACCTGCTACTTAGCTACCTGTGAATCTGAAAGAAAAGAACAACATGAAAGGATAAGTCACAAAGACTTAGTGAGGAGACAACAACCATCACCAACTAGAAGGGAAACACAAAAAGGCACGAATAATTGTTTTACAAAATTCTGTCAATTATACTAAACAATACTACAAAAAATATAGATAAATCTCAAGTAAAGTATACACACAATAAAACCATTAATTTAAAATCTAATTTGTAAAAAAGTGAAATCACAATAAGGAACCGAAAGAATCATATGAAATCATACAAGTAAAAATATAAATTCTTGAGAACTAAGAGGCGGCTTCATCTCATTGATAGCCCTTTCCTCCTAAGGGTGGCCTTTCCCTTAGGAGTGGCTCCATCTAACGGATAGCTCTCTCCTCTCAATCCTGCAACACATCATCACGAATCAATTAGGGAGCTTACATCTCGTTGATAGCTCTCTCCTCCTATGGATGACATCTCTCATAGGGGCGACTCCATCTAATGGTAACTCTCCCTAATCAAAACGAGGTAACTAGGTACATCTACTGCTATTAACGATTTCATAACTATAAAAACGATTTCCAAAACATGTTTAAAAATCATTTCCTATTTCATCATAACTCATGGACAACATATTCAACTGTACATCAATTCGATATTTAAATGCTTTATAACTTATACATAAATCAAACTAATGACATATTATATAACAAATACCATTAAAATAAATAAAGGATGAAATCGAAAAAAAATCAAAGGTTGTGTTCCCCAAATTTTAAATAAATACTTTAACATAGAAAACAAGTAACATAATAAAAATATATGACAATGATCGTCGTCTACTCACAACTATGGAGAATCGCCTAAATTTGTTCTCCTACAACTCTCAGAGTAGCCGACATGACCTCAACTGACAAATCTTAGTATAAAAAATATTTTCAACACTTTAGAAAAATTATTCTAAAGTTTAGCTAACTCTAGGAAACCATAAAGTAATATAAATCTACTTTAAACACAAAAATAAGATGTTTAAACAAAACTACATTTTTTTCCTAGAGATTCATACTAGTATTAGAGTTGTGTATTTACTTCAAAGAGTCTCAATAAAAACTCTCAAAAAATAGGTACCCTTCTCCTTTCTTAGAGCACAAACCCTAACCCAAAATCCAAACTAAGAGCATTTGTAGGAGTATGGGAAGTTACGCTCTTGGAGTTGTTAAATTCATTTCAAGTGTTGAGAGTTTATGTGTAGTGGAGTGAGAAGAAGCAAAGAGAAAGAAGAGAAGAAGAAAGAAGAAAGAAGAAAGAAGAAAGAAAAAAACATGAAAATGGGGTGGGGGTGAGGAAATGCCCAATAGAGAGAGGAAGGAGAGGTGAAGTGAAAGAAAAAAAATGAGGTGGAATGGAGTGAGATTGAAAGATAGTGAAAGTAGTTGGGTAATGTTATTTTAATTTATTTACTATTAATATTATTATTTCTAAAATAATTATAAAAAAAGAAACCGTGCGTCTCATATATCTCGTAACACATTTTTAAAAAGACAATAAAAAATTCAAATAATTCTAAGATATACTATCTAAAAGTATTCTAGAAGTATCTTAATCATATCTAATAACATATTTTTTAAGAAATAATTAAACATATAGATAATTCTAGAATACATATAGGAAGTATCTAGTATTAGTATCCCATATGTATATGATATGGATACTCCTATTTCAGAGTATCCAAGCTTCACAGATATTATGAAATGGTGGTGGAATTTTATTAATGAAAAATTGAGACTTTATTCTCTTTAGTTTTTGTTAGTCATCCTGAAGTTTATCGATTTTTCATGACACTCATTCCCAACTTATCAATTTGAACCTCCTAGCCGGTTGTGCCTCCTTTCCATCTTAACGACCATATTATCCACCTCGATTGTAATGCTTTTTTTTTATCTCTTCTTCCATAATCCCAACTATGATTTGGTTTCGACGACTCTGAGGATTACATTAGATCGATGGTTCAAATCTTAAGTTCAAATTTGTGTTAGACAATTCTTCTTGACTTAGTTCCTTCTTGCATCTTAAATGTGAATAGTTTATGCTTCAAGTGAGTACGATGTGCTACGGACTTTGTCATGTAAAGATTCTCCAATTTCAACCAAATTGCTGCGGCTGTCATCTTCTTTGACACTTCTTTTAACACCCTATCTCCAAGACTCAAGGTAAAAGAACTATGATCATTTTCTGTAAAAGTGTTAGGTAATTTCACTTCATCAGCTAATGCATTTTCAAGACCTTAATGTACCATGATGGCCCTCGTCTTCAACCTCCAAATGCTGAAATCATTTTTTCCGTGAAACTTCCCAACGATGAATTTTGCTATTGTCATCCTTGGATTGAAACCAACACTATTTATACCAATTGTTGATGTTTAACTCATAATGAAAGAATTTGAATCAAAGAAGAAAATGAATTTTGCACATTGAATATACTCTCTTTATTGATCACTTTGTTTACAGGCAATTACAGCATCACAAAACACAATTCACTTATTATATTTTACATTCACTTCATCCGTCTTATAATATTAGTTCTATACAAAGTCTGATATGTTGCTACCTCCATTCAACAAGTAGTGGTTGGAATATTATAAATCTAATATTAGTTGGAATATACTAAAATTAACTACAATTAATAACGTATCAGTTCAAAATAATCTAATGGACCAAAGTGTAACAAGAATTACCAGCACTACACACTCTTTCAAAATAAGATAATGTTATCAAAGTGTCTGATTCAATCTCAACTTTAACAAATCCTCTAATGACAATAAGTTGAGTACCACGAAGAATCTCTCAAAAATCTTCCATGACAATACTGCAAGCATCAATATCATAAGAGTTCCCTACCAACAAACTACCATGTTCATCTCGCACTACTCCACCACAAGCTACAATAGAAGCAAGAGAAGTGACAACACCATCACTGTTAAGCTTCACACAATCATAGACTGGGCCATGCCACAAACATTATGAGTACCAAAGGAATTAGACGAACTGAGGGAAGCATTCCAGTTATAAGTATTGCACAGTAACAAAAAAAACAACTATTTAATGCTTACAAGCAATGATGATATAAGAGAAACTACATTATGAAAACTAAATGTTGCCGAATACAATGATGGTGACCTTGTACACAGTTTTTTTCCCCAAACTCTATACAATGTTTTCTTTTCTGTACCACATTGCTAATCTTGAAGATGTGAGAAAGCAGTGTTTAATATCATCACCATTTTTTGGGTTAAAAGAACAAAACATCACCATTTAATTGCAATGTTGGATGCGGAAAAATTGGATTTTTTACTCTTTAAATTAGATTTGTAACCCCACATTTACAATTTTAGTCTAAAAACTTCCCAAAATACTCCCATGTCAATATTAAAAGTAAAAAAGAAAATTTGGATAGTTCACACAATACCCGTGATTCCAAAATTTCTGAAAACTAATTTTCTTTCACTGAAATTTTTGAATCAGAAAATTCATTTTTCAAATTTTTTAGTAGTTATTTTGTAAATAGGAAAATTCAAAAATAATTTTTTCGGTAGTTATTTGTTATCCGAAAATTTCATATTTTGAATTTTTCAGTATACAAAATAACTACCGAAAAATAAATTTTTCAGTTGAACATAGCTATTAGAAAATTTTTCGATTTCAAAGTTAACTACCGAAAAACTCAAAAAAAAAAAAAAAAGAATTTTCCGGGTCAATTTGTTTTTTGACAATTATTTTTACACTTTTTTTTATGTTGTTATTTTTTATTTATTTTGTGTGGAGCAAATGAGCGAAAAACACTAGAACATTCTTCAATTCGACCTCCTACACAATCTAATAAAAAAACCATTGTTGAGAAAAGAAGAAGGAGGAACGAAGAAATGTAACAAAAGGCACAAATTGAGGATCACATGCAATGATCTTGTGTATGAGGATCACATACACCAAGAGATGCTGCAACAAGATCCTATTTATGAAAATCACATTCAACATTAAGAGGAGCAACAACCGGATCTTGTGCATGATCAACTTCTGTTTCTTGGACAAATTAATAAATAATTTATTTTATTACATAGTATAGTATAATATATAATTTATTTAAATTAATATAATATAGTATTTAATTTATTTAAATTATAAAGTACTTTAATTAATAATAGTAGTTTAGTATAATATAGCATAGTAATATATTATATTCTACTGAGGATGTTCTTATAATAATTAGTTATTTTGAATGCTCTTTTAATTAATTAACTAATATAGTATAAAGTATTTTATTTCAATTAATTAACTATTATAGCATAAAACACTATTATCTAACTAATAGTATAATTTAATGTGCGTTATTTTAATTAAACATGATAGACGTACATTGAAAGTTGTTTCGAATGACAAAAAATAGGAAAAATTCATTGATATTAGATATGTATTACATGCTCTCCTTTGCAAATATGTAGTTTGCATATAATTAATGATAATCTTATATCTACTTCTGATGAAAGATGGCACGCAGAGACTAGTTCATTTCACCTGTCATTTTGGGGAAATGACTATTACTCTTTACGATGTTAGGGGTTTGTTGAGCATACCATGCTATGAGAAGTTATTCTCACCTCTAGCTAACATGAGAGAAGATTTGGAAAATGTTGCTATTGTTGAGTTATTGGGAGTGGATGAGGCAGAAGCTATGAATGAGACCAGAGCCAACATAGGTGTTTTCTATAGTTTTGAATGGTTAAAAGCTGTATTTTTTAAGAAATTTTGTGAAGGCTGACTTGACTGTGCAATGAGGGCATACCTACTTCATTTGTTAAGGTGTACTTTACTAGCTGACAAATTTTTTACCCTTGTATCTACAAAGTACCTGTCTTTTTTTTAAGTCCTTGGTACTTGTGGTAAATGGGCATGCAGACGAATTGCTCTTGTTGTTTTATATGTATCTTAGAGATGGTACCATGCATGCAACAAAGCAGATGACATGATATTTATCTGTATTTCAGGTACATTTTTTATAATAGATTTTATGATTATTTTTTTTATATTGTTATTTGATAAAATGCTTATTTAATAATTTGAATTTTTTTTAATTATTTTACAGAAATGGATTTATGAGTATTTCTTTGACATTTGAAAATGTTGCATAATATAAAACGAAGTTGGATGATTTAGGATCAACTGATGTAATTCGGATGTCAAATTACAATGAGGACGCCACGACAGAATTTCAGTCTGTATCGATGTTTACAAGCTATAGTTATTGGTGCTCTATGATGGTACTTATTTGTCGGAGAGGCGCCTCCAACAGTTTGGGTATATTCAGTACATCCTTCATACATCGCCAATGCTCATTGTCCGTGATGTTGATGTTGAATGAGGTACGTACAGAAACTCTATTTGATCCATCATACTAGATTGCATCTAGTTGCATATCCACACAAGTGTGTTGAAGGATACTTACAATGGTACTATAAGAAATATTTTCCTCCAATGATCCCTTATGTTGCTGTAGCATTTCCCTGTTTTGACATTCCTAATGTTGGTGCCAATGGTCTTGATGTTGGTTTTGGTGCTCATGCCTCTGCCCCCGAATCTGAAGCTCTGAGTCATGTTGAATAGTATACGGTGTTAGATAGGGATGACAATTAGATCCAGACCCAGTGGGTACCCGCAAAAAAACCCGCAATGGATAGGGTAAAAACCCACATAATGGGTATGGGTATGGGGACGGGTAATTACCCGCAAAATTAAACGGGTATGGGTACTATAGTACTCACCCCGCACTTAGATATTGTTGTTGTTGTTGTTATTATTTTTATTATTATTATTATTATTATTATTATTATTATTATTATTATTATTATTATTATTGGGTGTGTTTATTTGAGCTTAAATAAAAATAATTTTTGTTTTAAATAATTTAGAGATTAGTTTTTCGAGATTTTTGTAAAATGATTTTTAACTTGTTTGTATATAATTTTATAAAAATGATTTTTTTTAAAACTACAAAATTAACATAAAGGACATAAAAATGATTTTCAAGAAAACATGTTTGTTTGAAAAAATATTTTATAAATACATGATTTTTCTAAATACATATATGTCCCTCTACTCTGTTATGCATCTTTATCTCCCCTCCAATCTCTATCTACTATCTCTCTCACTCTCTATTATCTCATGTCTATCTACCTCTCCTTTTTATCCAAGCAAATCAATGAATTTAGGTCTTCCATTTCATAATTTTCAGATCCTTCTAAAAAATAAACATATAAATAAATTGTCACGAAAAATATACTAGTAATAGATTTTGGAGGTTCTGTTTTAATCTTAAAAATTGGGCCCTTAATAAAAAAAATGCAATTTTAATAATTAAAAAAATTGAAAAAATAAATAAACTTTAGTCCCTATACACATATCAAGCTATATGATGCTCTGTCCATACTAATTTACATATGCTCTACCCATACCAATTTTTAAAATTTAATCACAACAATAGCGATTATTTAACGATATATTTTTTTTAAAGTGCAGGTAATGGGTATGGGTACATGCACTTAAGTACCCAAAGGGCAAGGGTACGGGTATTAAAGTTGATACCCACGAGGGTACATGCACGAGCACAGATATTTTTTTAAACTGCGGGTACGTAGATGGGTACTATACTACCCTACCCAAACCCTACCCATTGTCATTCCTAGTGTTAGATAACGGGTGGTCTTATACAGCAAAGCGTGAACTTACAAAAGCTAGATCCTGATGACGAGATGTATTTCTACTTAGAGAGAGTCTTACACATATTCAGAAGGGGGATTATCATTAGAGTTGTAATTGTATTTCGTTTGCATTGTTATTTTTCAAACATATTTATTTTGACTACTTTATTGTTATAGATTGATTTTTATGTTTGTAATAGAATTTTATATTTGTAATAACATTTTATTGCTCCTAAAAAAATACTTATCACTAATACAACATAAAAAGAAACTAAATAGAAACACAACTTAAGCTAGTATCATGATTGAGTTAAGCTAGTAGTTTCATCAGGTTCAACGAGACAATCCATGATCTCTACAACGCTTCTGGGGCGGTTCAAACTTTCTAAAATATCATGCGTAGATCTAGTCAATTTTGCGTCTAACTCAATCGGTCCTTTGGTTTCATAACAATGGAAGGTATTGATCCTTTTTTGGACATCATCATTGTCTTGAAGATGGAAATTTGTGTACTTAAGACATCCCTCAATATCGACTAACGAACAATGATATTCAATTTTATTCACCCTTTTAGAGTTATCAAATGCAAGCACATTGTCGAGTTTACTCATCAAATCTTGGAGAGTGATATCATCAAATACTCTAAACTCTATTGATTTTCCGCTGTTAAAGTAAACAAAAGCTAGATTTGGTAGCATGTTGATATGAAACAAAAGTTAAAATGATTTTCGTTCACACAAATATTTAAAGACGTATCAGAGCAATAAAGACCACATAAAAGTGTCGATGCAATCACAACCAAACAAAAATGTCAGCACAATCACGACCATACAAAAGTGCTGGTGATAATATCAATCATCTGCCAAAGGCATACAATCTGATGTTTGTTCTAAATTTAATGAGCTTCAATGTTGTAGGCGTTCTACATAAGCTATATCTCATGATGTAGACTCATAAATGTGGTGGTCCTTCCAAGCTCATGCAAGTGGAGGCAGTGGACATTCTGACTTCAATTTAACCTCAACCCAATGAATTTCATTAACAAAACCAATGTTGATAATACGATCACGTGATAGGTCTCCATAGTGTCCATCCCTCAATGGGAAAAAAGTCAATGAAAATCTTTTTCCCATTGTGACAAGCCAGATATTATATTTTGTTGCTATCATATAACCAATATATGAAATGCTCATCCACTTCTGCTTGGTTGGTTTCCCAAACTGATTACAAGCAAAGAGTTATCAGCTCTTGTAAGCGTTCCTTGAATAATGCAACTTATAGATCAGGTTTGCACTTAATCTTAGTGTACAACTGTCGACACACAATACTCCAATATTTTTCACCATTACCAATTAAAGCAGCAATAACACGATATCCACAATTTCCATCTGCCTTAACATTAACTATGTTTTCAATATATGGATGAATTAGAGGAGGACATTCATCCATATATTTTTCTAACTTCACTCATCGTAGGTTGTTTGATGGCTTGGTCCAAAGCTTGATGGGAGGTGAT
Organism: Cicer cuneatum; assembly: GCA_037974295.1. Taxonomy (NCBI): domain Eukaryota; kingdom Viridiplantae; phylum Streptophyta; class Magnoliopsida; order Fabales; family Fabaceae; genus Cicer; species Cicer cuneatum. Next base: position 19,340,771 of record JBBPBO010000004.1, on the reverse strand, counting down.
AGCGTTTCAGCAAGTGTACTGAATCATTGCAAGTAATAATTAAAACGGTAAAACCGAGTGTCGAACTCAAGGATTGCGTTTTACTATCGAATTATCTTTAATTACTGAAATTGAACAAAAAGTTTCTGAATTGATTTAAGTAATATTAAAAATAGCAATTGTAATGAAATTGAACTTTTATAATGAGAAAAATGCCAGGGATAAGTTTCACTTTCAGTCCAACCTTGGTCTCTAATTTGATTCTAGTTACTGAATTCCTTTATTGAATTATTACTGAATTCTCTTTAGTATTCTTGCCCTAATATCTTAGTGACAGAACCTTTAATTCTAAAATAACCCCTAATTCCTTAGTGGGTTTAAGATTAGGATTAAGCTTTACAGTACAAAAATTCTCTTTTTAAACTGTTGTCTCTGCAACTAATTCAATTGGTTTCATGACCTGCATCTATCCCTAGACTACAATCTCATGAATTTCTCATCTCAAGCATTCGTAAAGTCCACTTCCGTTTCAAATTTCAAATCATAGAACATTTTAAAGTTGATCAGGCAATAAAAAGCATTAAGCACAGAGATGAGAAAAATAATTCAATAAATTTATTCATATAACCAGGAATCAATTCAGACAGATAAATGTTTCATCTTGTTCCACTCATCCCTAACAAATAGGATTTAGTTGCTCATTACAAAGATTAAAGAGATAGAGATTGAAGAGGAATTACAAGAACGATTCATGAATGATTCTTGATAAAACTCCTTCAATGGTGTAGAACAGTCGTCTCTGAGCTTCTCTGCTAGGGCACAAGTCTCTGAGCTTCCCAATTGACCAAAAGATCCCTCACAATTCAGAAAGACTCGGTTTTATGCATTCTTCAGCGCGCCACGTGCCCCAGGCGCAAGACTTGCGTTTCAGGCGCATTAAAACAGAAGCAGTGGTGCCAAAACGCGCTTCGAGCGCAGCTGGCGCGCACAACATCTTCTTTCTGACGTATACTGCATATTTCTACTATTTTGAGTCCGAATTCGGTTCTGGTGTCTTCATGAAAGTTGTAGCTATGGATCTTAGCTTTCATTTGCACTTAATTTGACTCCAATTGGACATATACAACTCCAGATATGGTAGAAATGCTCCATGTAGGTCATGTTGATTTCTCACCAAAATTCAGCACTGCATGGAAAATAAGGAAATAACATAAAACCATAAAAAATATCTACTTAATAAAGGAAATACGAACATAAACATGTTGTTAAATCTAAAAACTAAAATCAACAAAATATATTAAATAATTCCTTAAATTAACTAATGATTTCCTATAAATAAGACTAAAAACAATGATAAATATGCATATGATGAAGAGTTATCAGGAGGCTTGTTTGGATGCTCAAAAAATGAAGGGTCGTGATATACATCAAATCAATTTGATTTCTTACCTTTCATCCTCTTCACATCACCCTTTGTTTTGATTTTATATGGAGGTGCATACATTGATGTTGTCTCTGAATATGCTATTTCACACAACTTGCTCTTTAATGCCCTTCTTCCAACAACATTAACTGTTTTGTATTTTTTTCAAATTATATTCATTTATGATGTAATGTCAAACTCTAAATCATTTTCTAACTTTTCTTCCTCTAAACTACTATTCATCGTTAATTTCATCTAATATATATAAATTGTATCCAATGAGATTGGAACACCTTCCACCTTGTACAGTGTCAACTCACATGCACAAGTCAAATCAACAATATGAGCTAAAGCCTTCCTTGATACAACCCAAGTCAAATTCTCATAGAATTGATTGTTGTGTATATGCTCGTTGCGACCCTTACTTGTCTCAAAGGACTCTTTTATCTTCATAGTTTGCGACTTCAACATCTCATTCATACCATCCTATGCCTTACAAAAATCTCATTTACTATGTTCTAAAAACCTCGTCAATGACCAATGGGAAAACTCAACCCTAATATTCAATCATAAAAAGGAAAAATATTATTTTAATAAACAAACATAACAAATGTGCATGCATAATCTTAAAAATATATAAATATAACAAAAATACAAAGTTTTAATAACATACCTATTGGTTGTAGTATTTCTTAGATGCAACATTCAATTGTTTCATACTTCAACAAATCTTTTCTTGAGAGGGGGGGTCAACCATGTGTGTTTGACATAGTAAGAAAAATGATATTATCGACACATGTTTGCTCAAACATTTGCAAAAGCTGCTTGTACTCCTTATTTTCATAACAATAAACAATTTTGGTTTACAAATCCAGAATGGGTTCCTGCATGTCCTTCTTCAATATATATATTTTTTGGACTTGGCTCCAACATTTTGTTGATGTGAAGTTGATAGAGTAAATATATTGAAGATGGAAATACAACTTCAACTATATTCATCAAAGCAAGTTCTCTGTCAGTCATAATCACTTGAGGAAATGAGGTATTTGAAACAAACAACTCTTTTTACTTCTCCAATGTGCAGCAAAGTTTTCTTGACGCTCACAGTCCATGTAAGCAAATGCCACATTGAATGTCAATCAAGTTGAAATTACACCAACAATTTCAAACAATGGTAACTTATACTTGTTGGTTTTGTAGATGCTATCCATGATCAATACAAGAGGGAACATGTTCAATAAAGTTATCGAGTCTAGGTGCATCCAAAACATGTCCCTCACAACGTTGATATCTTCATGGGTCCTACTCCAACAAGAATACTTCTCAACTTCACGTAACTTCAGCAGATGTTGCATATCAGTTCTCGACCCTTTCAAATTCTTCCAGTATGTGGTTCATCATTTATAAATTTGAGAGATATTAGTCATCTTCTCCTTATCACGATCTCTCAAAGATGTCAAGATGTATCTTGGTGCAACATGATACTTTGTCAAGTCGTCAACATGTTTTCTTATCTTTTTCTTTTAAGCATCCCACATATGCACTATTCTCAAAGGTAGCCACTAACTCATAATTTTGAAGTCCACACATTAAACTAATAATTCATCCCTCACCATTCTTCAATGGTCTCGATCTATATTTAAATGGACAACCACATTTGTTAGTTGAAGTTCCTAAGTTACCTTTATTTGACTTATATTTTCCACATCTATCATAATTAATTTTGACATCTTTCCCCTCTTTTCAATCTCTGGGTTAGAACAAATAATGATAACAACTACTCGATTTTAACCTTTCTTGCCCATGATATGACAACTTTCTCGTGACTCAAATATTTGATGAGTTGTGAATGTTTTAATCAAATAAACACATAATTGTGTTTTTTCCATCCTTGCTTCAAAAACAAAAATAAACAATTTTTAAAAAATTACATGTTGGATTTTTCAACAATATGCAATTAACGAAAAATCCGGTATGTATCTGACATAAAATTTAAATTTTTTAAATTTTTTCCATACCATATTTTTCAAAAACAAATTTTCGGTAGTAAAATTTTTGAGAAAAAAAATTACGTATCGAAAATTTGGGAGAAGGGGATACAAATTTGGAGCATATTTTTTTACTGTGAGATGACTGAAAATGAAAAGAGTAAATTTATATTTTTTACATATTTCAAGAGTACAAGTCTAATTTATGGATGACAGTTAAAAAAGAATTTATTTATTAAAATAATTATCACGAATCATGTGAATTTTTTTTGTAATAGTCATGACAAAAATAAAATAATATTGATAATCTAACAATTGTAATTGATTGACAGTGTAAATTTTTTTACACTAATAAATTTATATATTTATAGTTACATTGTATATAAATTAAATCTTTTAAAGTTTCACTTTTTATTTAAAAAGATTTTACTAATAAATATATTTTGTTTAATTCTTATCTAAATTTTTATTTATTTATTTTCAAATAATAAATTAATAGATAACAAAAAAAAAATAATTGATGTAGTCATTTTAATGGGATGCACTTGATTTTTTATAAGATTGTCATTTGATATGTGCTAATAGGACTATTGGATGATGCTATATTTAATCATTAAATCAAAAAGTAAATCTGTAATACTACATAAATACTAAGTTTTAACTAATAATTTAACAATTTTTGAAGTAACAATGTTAGTATTGATTCAAAAAATAATGAATAAAAATATTGATATTTTTTCATAAAAATTAATATTAGAAAATAATATTAATGAAAAACAATTAACGAAAACAACTAATGTAAAAAATATATTTACGTCGCAATATGCACACGAGTTAATTTTATTTATTGAAGTCTCTTTTGCTACTAACAATTAAATATTTATTTTATATATATGTACATGTTAAATATTTGATATTAATAATTAAATAAATTTATCATTCCTTATTTTTAATTTCTACTTCTAAATATTAACATTAACTTGTTCGTGTCACAATTTTAAACTTATTTTGTAAATTAAAACACATATTTAAATTTAATTTATTGTTGTATTGATGTAAATTTAGTTAATTGAAAATTCAAATGATAAAAAATTATTATATTTTAAAAAAGAATTGATATAAATACTTTTAATTATAAAAAACATAAACAGACAAATCCAAAAAGCTTGTACCCCTATATGACTAGGCTTCGAGTGCCAATTTTGTAACTCGTAATTAATCTGAACCTTTTAACCTAACCCTAAAAAACTCTTTATTTAGAAGGACTAGCACGATATAAGCCACTCCAATTAAAACCCAAATATAATACTTCACCACAAAAGTGTGTATTTAATTTAGTGTCAAATAGGACAAGCACCCAAGTAGGTGTCCTTATCTTTTCAATTTCTTGTTTTAATAATTCGGACCTATATTTAGACCAACTTAAGCTAAAGACAATCAAGGTGAGCCTTAAGCCTCAAAAGAAACTTAAAGGTATGAAAAAAGCCTCCAAACAATATTTACATTTTTTATAAATAGTGTGCAGAGAGAGACATTAGTTACTTTTAGAGTGTGAGAATAGGTTGGATTCAATTAGACTTTATAAAGTTTATGGTTTAAATTTGCTTTGTGACTTGTCATAGGTTTTTTTCTAAATTCAAGTGTGACCTTTATAAAAGTTTGATATGACGTGTTAATCTATTTATAATCTACTTCATCTTAACATCTTTAAATAAGAAATATTACATATTTTTGAATAGACTAATGAGCTAATAAATCAATCAAATTACGTATATGTTTTGAGATTTAGTTTGGCATTTTAAAGAATTTTACTTAATATAACATCATACCAAAATTCTCTTTTATAATTTTTTTATGACTTAAAAACAATATTCATTCACTCATATTAAAAGAGCACGTCGATCAAGAACAATGCAAATACAAAATCGTTAAAAATGAAAAGAATGAATATGCGAATAAACTCACAACATCCAAGTTAATAACATAAAATCGCAAAATGTTTTCATATTTGACAAAATTAAAGTGTCCAAAATACTTATACTTTCAGATCTACAACATTGATGATGCTGAAATCATTGATTGAATCTATCTGATCTGAATTGTTAATCCATCAATCCGAATAAAATGAACACCGTAGCGAAATGGAAAAATCAAACAACATCGCACTTAATTGGCGAAAATAACTTATTTAAGTAAAAAAAATAGTGGAAAAATAATGTAGATGAAGTGATTTCAGACCCAAAAATAGTTCAAAATCACTCCTCTTATACAACCAACATGAAGAAGAAATAGGAGTGAAAAAAAAAAGTTGCAACTTTGATACAAGATTATTCTATTTTGTATATGTTAAACATTACTATAGGCTAATATGATTAAATAACTAAAAGGTACGCAAACATATAATTTAATATAAAATTCAAAATCTAATATATAATAATAATAATAATGTTATTCATATTTTCATAAAGAGGTCGACCTGGTACGTCTTTTTAGACGTTTTTATGGTTTGTAGCCTAATTTTTTTATAGCTAAATATTCTTCTAAAAAGCCTTAGTTGTTTATTAACAAATAGTATGACCTAATTTGAACTTAACGTAGACTAATTCCTAGACCATTTTGGTCAACATAACCTATTCTCATTCCTATTCACTATCCATTCGCTTATCTTAGTCTATAGTTCCTTTTTTTTTAATTCTTTTTCTCTCTTCTACTCTTTCTCTTATGTCTTGCGATCATGACTAGAGATGGCAACAAAACCTACGTTCGCGGGTACTCACCCGAACTCGTTCTGATTTGGATGGGAAAAACCCGTTTTGATTGAGTGCATGTTTATATTTTCTTCGAATTTAAAACTTAGGGGCAGAGACGAGTTTGAGGTGTTGATATCCACCTCGCATTCGGACCCAAACCCGTTCTGCTAGTAATATTATTGCCATTTTAAAATTTTATATACATGTTGATATTCAATATATTTAATATTTTTATATTTTTTTTAATTTTATTATTGTATAATATTAATTATAATAAATATGAATTTTAAATATATATATCTATATATATATATATATATATATATATATATATATATATATATATATATGAATGGGTACGAGTGCGAGCATAGATGGCGAATTAAATTTTACCCCCGATAAATAAACAGGGCAGATGGTGATTTTCTCCGATTAGACGTCGGATGCGGGAGTGAGAGGCAAAATCCGCCATTGCCTCGTTGCCATGCCATGACTAAGATTAATTGCCAAATCTTTCATATCATAAACACTGAAATTTATAATTTGCGAAAAAGATATCACGAAAGTTACAAAATTTTATGTATTTATTTATTTTTAAAAATAGTTATTTAATTGAGTAAAAAATAAAAATATTATAAATATAACAATTAAAAAAAGGATAAAATTTAACTGTTTCAAATTTTAAATTAATAGTTATTTGTATTTTCATACACTATTCTGTAATTTATTTTCTCAATGTTATTTTAATATTTTTTTTCAGTTGACAATTTAATTATTATTTTAGAACTTAAATTTATGATAACTTTAATGTAATTGATAATCGTTTGTATTTATCATTTAATCAAGTAATATATATATATAAAAATTAATCTAATAATTATTTGATTATCTAAGTCTTCTTATATTTTTTTATTTTTTTTATATGCAAAATGAAATTAAAAAGAATATATGAGATACTCTAACCTCATTGCAATACAATATTTTTAACCACTTTGCAATACATATCAAAGAGTTATTTCACCAATTAGCAAAAATAAAACAAGAGTTTCTATATACCCAGACCACATAATGGTTTTGATACAATTCAAAACCTTCTGAATATCTCTTGCTTGTTCTCTTATAACAATGACATTTTTCATGTTCCACAGACACAAGTGGTAGCAAGCCAAATTAATTTTTGTGTTTTCTACAGATCGTACATTTGAAAATGTCACCAAATAAAAAAAATGGTCAATCTGCAAAGTAACAAGCTTCCACCCAAAAATCTGAATATTTAATGGTACACCAATTTTTCATGGTACACTAGTTTGGACTCATATTGAATCATAAAAAAATTGATAGAATCAATCAAACAATTTTCTTGTGTTTAAATTTTCATGTAAAAAATAAATTGATTGCATATCTCTAAAGTTTCCAACTACATTAATATGAATCACCCTATACCAACACTTTACGAAAAAATTTCCGCTATGTCTTTGAAAAGTTAGAACTTTACTCATCCTTGCTTCTAGAATTCAAAAGCCATTTCGATTAACATCGAGATTCAATTCATTACATTTTTTCATCCAACTTAAATCCAGCTTAACACTGTACATGAAATGGATTCATGCTTCCTTCACTTGTTTGAGTTGTGTACACCATGGGAAGACTCTTGAAATAGGAATTGTCTTAGGAGTAAAGCGGTCAATGCAACATTGATCAGCCGTGCTTGCAAATTTCCATCGTTCTTTTCCAAAATCTATATTTTTCTAATAGGTCATGTCAGACGAGGCTTTGAAAGGTCTGAGATTGGTCTACAATTAATTTTTTATGTCTAAGTTTGGCCTACGGCCGATTAAAGGTTTTTTTTCCGGCCTGACCTTTTTAAAAGTCTGGTCTGAGCTGAAAGCCTATTTAAAAGTCTTATTCACATTAAAGCATTTAAATGTTATATTTTACATTTTTTTAAATAGGCTAAACTAGACATTTATATACAAGAAAAACTAATAAAATTATAATCAAATCTAATATAATAAAATAATATTAAAATAGCCTAATTGATAGACTTTAAAATAGCAAACAATAATATTAATAAATAAAAATAAAAAATAACATTAATAAATAATATATATATACTTTAATATATATATATCGGTCGGCCTGTCAGTCTTAATAGGCTTTTTTTTATAAGCCTGACCTATTTAAATAAATAGATTTTAAAAATAGCTTGAATTTAGTCTTTTTATTAAACAGATCAGGCCAGACGAAAAGGCCATAAGTAGATCAGGCTATAGAACATTGACGGACGGCCTAACCTATTTCCATCTCTACTTAGTGTCCCTGTGAGTGGAAGCCGCTCGTGGATGTGACAACTAAATTCTCGTGGCAACTTTGTGCCACGTGAAGCGAAAAATATGACTTAATATATTATGTTAGTATATCGCATCACTTTACTTAGATTGAAAGATGACCTAGAACTAAAATAATGAAAATATTAAATTGCAAGGATGAAATATAAAAAAATATCAAAAGATTAAAACTAAAACTAGACCAAATGTTAGGGATAAAAACACAAATAAACTTAATATATATATATATATATATATATATATATATCTTCAAAAAATAAATATTATGTGAAACACAAATTATAATGTTATTTTTTAAGTAATCAAATGATATACTATTAAAATAAGAAAATTATTAGCACAGTATGTATAAAAAATAACAAACAAAAATATAAGAGAGTTACATATCTCTGCAACAAACAAAACAAATTGAGCCCAAGCAACAAAACCACCAACAAAAACACTAAAACAAGAATCTCTAGATTATATAGCTAAAATAGTAACTCAAGCATAGAATCGGATTTGATTACCATTAATTAAAATAATACTCAAACCACTTTATATCGGAGACAACATTAAGTTGAACGCGTTCTATCATCTTAATAATGTTACATTTTTAACATCTAAAAATAATATATTTCTTTATTTTTCAAATAGTTCATATACATACTAACAGTATAAAATTGAAAAAATAACCACCTTTTTTACCGAGCACGCTTAACCCACTAAACTTTGTGTCTCGTTCAACGGTAAATTATATACAGTTATAGCAAACAATATCTAATAAATACATTATACACAGTTAGATCTATACGTTGATTTGATGCAAATCTAGTCGAATATTTCTCTTGAAAAAGAGTAGAGTTTCCGGCTGAACCTACAAGTTACAAACCACACATAAAGTAAGGGGTAAAGATGTAAACAAAAAAAAAATTGTAAAGTCAAGTTTGGAAATTAATGCCTTTTGTCATGTTCTAACAAAAATATTCTCATAAAACTGATTTCCTGAGAAATATTTTGAGTGATGTGATAAATTTTTTTACTACATCAGAATGTTCTTAAGGATTAGTATATAAGTGAAATAAAATTGGTAGTTATATTATGTGTAATTAGTGAAGCATTTGAAGGAAGAGTAATGGTCACAGATACACACAAAATTTACATTGGTTTACCAAACTTTGGATTACGTCCGGTGCTCACCCTTGGTGAGTTTTTCACTAAAATACTTGAAACAACTTCTCAATTTTTGCAGTTACACGTAAGAGTATTGCATATTCCTGAATTTTTTATATGTTCCTTTTTGGATGCAGATAAATGGACCAAGGGGGAGACAACAATGATGAAATGTATGAAGGTTTGGAACCTGATTTTGAGGAAATGCACGATGGTTTGGAACATGATTTTGACGAAATGTACGATGATTTTGAAGCAATGAATGATGCTGTTGAACCCGAAATTGAAGGCGATATAAACAACGGAGATGAACATGTTATGGTTGATTTGAATGATGTGTTTAGTACCGGCATGATGTTTGATATGCGGGATGATTTATTGAAATGGGCTAGAAATGTTGGAAGGGAAAATGGAATTGTCGTTGTCAATTTTAGATATGAAATTGCGACAACACGACCAAGAACAAAAACAAAATTAATTCTTGGTTGTGAAAGAAGCGGTAAATATAGACCTTGGAAGAATCCTAAACCTATAAGGAGTACTTGGACTAGAAAATGTAAATGCCCATTTAGATTGAGAGGAATACCATCAAGTGTTGGTGAGGGATGGTATCTGCATGTAGTATGTAGTGTCCATAACCACGAATTGGCCAAAAAACTGACTGACCATTCTTTCTTAGACCGATTGTCTCATGAAGAGAAAAATGTATTTTGTGATATGACGAAGAACATGGTAAAACCAAGAAACATATTGATGACACTAAAGGATTGTAACATTGAATGTTTGACGACAATAAAACAAGTTTACAATGCATGTTAAGCATATCGCTCATCACTTAGAGGTAATAGAACATAAATGCAACATCTTTTGACATTGATGGAATGCGACAAATACGTCTATCAATATAGGAAGGTAGATGGTTCAGATGAGTTGAGGGACATATTTTGGGCCCATCTAGACACTATCACTCTTGTAAATAATTTTCACATAGTATTGATTATGGATAACACATACAAGACATGTAGGTATCGAATGCCATTACTTGAGATTATTGGTGTTACATATACTGAAATGACATTTTGTGTGGGATTTGCATATCTACAGTTTGAGCGTGCTGATAATTTTGCGTGGAAACTACAAATGTTGAAAGAACAGATTACAAGTGGTGAAGTTGAAGTCATCGTAACTGATAGAGACCTTGCTTTGATGAACGCAGTTGAATATGTTTTTCCAAAAGCAGTTAATTTATTATGCTTGTTTCATGTATGCAAAAATGTCAAAGAGAAATGCAAGATGACTGTGTTTCGAAAAAAGAAAGCAGGTGGAAATAATGGAGGCATGGGAGGCTCTTGTTTACAGTTATGATGAGTCTCAGTACTACATGAAGTTGGCTATCTTTGAAGGAATTTGTAGTAGTTGTTCTATTTTTTATGATTATGTACATGAGAAGTGGTTAGTTACCCACAAGGAAATATTTGTTGAGGCGTTGACAAATAGAGTTATGCACTTTGGGAACACAACAACACAAAGGGTTGAGTCAGCTCATTGGTGTTTGAAAAGGATATTACAAGACAGTATTAGTGATATATGCAGTGTTTGGGAAACCATCAATAGCATGATTGTATTACAACACAGTGAGATAATAGCGTCATTTGAAAAAAGCATCATTCAAAAGGTGCATCGACATAGTAACAGTTTGTACGCCTATTTGCGTGGCGTTTTGTCCAAAAATGCAATAGGTCACATTGCGGTAGAGTATGATCACATGAAATATGTAGGTATTGATAAGTCTGAGTGTTGTTGTACGCTTAGGACAAAACATGGTCTACCTTGTGCATGTGAAATAGCCAGGTATAGTATGATCCCACGTTCCATTCCTTTAGACGTTATTCATGTTTGGTGGAGTAAATTAACATTTCATGATGACGGATTGAGCAAAACTTTAGAGTTAACTGTGAAACATGAAATATATGTGATAGTGAAAAAGTTTGAAGAACTTGATGTACCTAGAAAAATTGCTCTTAAAGGTAAATTACGAGAGATCGCGTATCCATCCACTATGTCGATGTGTCCACCTATTGACAAGGTTAAAACAAAGGGTGCACCCAAAAAAGACAATAGTAAGGGATCCAAAAGAGATAAATCAACCAAGCGTGATCCATCTTGGTGGGAGTATGTCGATGCAAGTGTTCGATGCAGTGCCACAAATGCATGTATCATTGTAACATCTAGTAAAGTACAACAACCTCGATCATTAGTAAAAAAGCTCACACCTCGACCATCAGTCTGCAAAGTTTAACAACCAAGAGTTCTTCTCTTCAATGATTGGTTGCTGGTTGAAATTCATAGATGACATTATTGACGTCGGTGGTGATGGTAATTGTGGATATCGTGCAGTAGAAGGTTTACTTGGAATCGGTGAGAACTCTTGGGCATTCATTCGTCAAGAGTGTGTGGTAGAACATCAAGAGTTCATGTCTCATTACGAGAGAATATATGGTGGAGAAAATTTTGTTCAACAACTTATACAAAATGTATATGTTGAACAAGTTGCAACTATAGATAATTGGATGACCCTTCCAGAAATAGGATATATGATTGCTCCGAAATTTAACTTGGTTTTCGTCGCATTATCACTTAACCAATCGCAAATATTTTTTCCACTTCGATGTCCACCACGAACATTTATGTCAGATCATTGTATGATAGTTATTGCATTTGTTAAGAACTGTCATTTTGAAATTTGATTCACGTTTTTTTTATATGTTTAATAAATTATTGATTTTAATGGGTTTATTTAAAGGCAAATTATCCTATACCTCCAACAAGTAATCTGTGGAAAAAATATTACACTCAAGAAGCACGATAATGGGAGTTTATTTACAACAATAGTTGCATATATTTCCATGCACTATAAATGATTATATTGTAAATTGAATATTTTATTGTAAACTGATTATATTGTATGAATTCAGTATTACACATATCCTAAATATTTTAAATAACTAAAATATTCAAAAATTAATACATATCCAATTTCTAAATAAAGCCTAAGTTCCTCTATTTCTCCTGCGATGTGGTACTACGTTAGACCAATCTTTACCACCACCCCTTTGTGTTCGCAACATCAAAATTAATTCATTCACGAGCGCGATGCCATCATGTGATACTAGTTGTCGACCGAAAAGCTCTTATGGAATTTGTATTGCTCGACGCTGCATTAAAAAAATACATTAAATAATTTAGTTAATATAATAGATGAATAATTAATTTTGTTATGTAATAAAATACCGTGATGCCAACTGCTTCATCATCGGCATCAACGGCGGGTTATGCAACTGAAGGATCTTCATGAACTGGTTCTCTTTGAATTATGTACGGATGAGAAATTCTGTGAAACCAATTCATGTAATCGTTCGAGCAAGCTAAAGGTCCATGTACAATTGCACCAGCATCCACTATATGCACAGCGTACTGCGTAAACATTATGGTCATTTCATCTGGTGTGGTCGTCTGACCCACTATGTCTAATAGTGAGCCATGAATGGTTTGGACATAACTGTATTGACGTAGTACCCTGTCTGGAAGATGAGCGTACATCTTCAGGCCCCAGCGCTTCCACCCTCTAAATAAAGAAACCTCTTCAAACGGCCGCTTCAATCGATGTTGCTCATATGGTGTCCAACATACCTGATGAAAGTCAATCTCGTCAAGAGCTTTCCTAAATGGAAGAACCAAACCCTTATCCCTTTTTGGCTTCCATATAAGTGCTCTAGAGTAGTCCTCAACATAACTAGGAGAGAGTCTACAACAATCTACACATAATGTTGGGAAATGCTCGTAGACCCACGCCTGCACATATATAATAGCATTTCATTAGTTTATAATTAATAATAGAAATTATTAACACAATAAACAACCATTACCTGCAATAGTGTCAGATACCCAGAAACTGTTTTGGTTTTATGCATACTCGCTTCGTGAAGATTATCATAAAGGTAAGCAAGAGCAGCAGCACCCCATGCATATCCCCCACATGAATTTAGGTCTTGGAAGCAGTCAAGATAGGAAGCACTAACTGCGAAGGCACTCTTGTCTCTGAAAAGGGTTCAACCGACCAAAAATAAAAGAAATGCCCTCGCAACCATCTGCCAATGCTGGTCACGACAGCGCCGATGGTATACTTCAAGTAACCAACTAAATCGAACAGTGATTGTCTGCGTGACATTAAATTCAGCATAAGCAGCAACCTCAGTGACTCCGAGAATCTCAGACAATATATTTGCACCGTCATCCTTGTTAAATACATTAACAGTGAAGAATGCACAAGTGATGGGAATATGTAGCAGAGAGGAGACATCGTCAAGAATAATCGTCATCCCCCCAACTGAATTCAAGTACGTTTCTGGGTTTTTGAAAACCAGTTCACGTATGTGAAGAGTTTGCAACATATAAAACACAAACTTATGATTTCTGGCCTTGCTTGCAAAATGCTAAACTGAAACAACAACAATAGTGTAGAAAAAACAACAACATTGTACTTACTTGATTGAAGATGTTGAAGATGAAGAAGTTGTTGAAGATGATTGATGATGATTGAAGGTGATTGAAGAAGATGAAAATCATTAAGATTGATTGAAGAAGATGAAAATCAATAAGATTGATTGAAGATGATGAATGAAGATGATGGGGTTTTGGGAATTAGGTTAAGAAAGAATATTGAAATATAGAGGGAAGGGCATTTTAGGAATTTTGGTTTAAAAAAAATTTGAGGGGTGTAGGTAACAAAATCATATATTTTTTATAACGCACTCTTTAATTGGTTAAAATTTACATAGTTTCCAACAAAATCATATAATACCACAAATGTATTAAAAAATAATATGTGTTAGAGATTATGTTCTAATAACAATCCTCAAATACTATATTGTACTTTAATAATAAAAAAATAATAATAATATATGAAATGGTTTTGAATCATTTAAATTATTTGTAAACTATTTGCAGTTATACGTAAACTGATAAACATCTATACAAATCTAACTCATTCATTTTTTTATAGGTTTAATTACTTTGCAATTCCTGAACTATTTGAAAGTTTTTAAATAAATTATTAAACAAAAACAAAAGTGTTGGAACTAAGTTGGTTTTATAATTAGAGTTTTGATGTTAACAAAAGTATTTTACGAGAACAATATATTTGACTTTAAAGAGTATGAAAGAAGATATGGTCAAGATTTGTAGAAGATTTGAAGAAGATTTGATCAAGATTTATCTACAACAAATTTACAATCTCAATCTAAACAATAAAGGAACATAATCAATTTGAAGAATTTACAAACGCAATATGAACAAAATACAATTCATAATTAAACAAGGACCAAATTGAAGCCCAAATTTTAACTATAAATAGATTCTCAAGGCTGAAGAAGAAAAGTATCGAAAAGAAGAAAAGAGTAGTCTTAGAGTTCAAAGAGAGAAATACTTGTTTCAGGTTAGAAATATTTTCTGAGTGTTCTTTTCTTAGAGTGTGAGAGTTATTATTATTATTATCAGCTTTTCAGAAGCAACTACTCAAGTTTCAATCTCTTGAATTCAACCCGATAGTGGTTTAGTTCCTTCTTCAATTTGGGGTTGTCAGGTTGTTAGGAGAAGTCTTGGCTAGTAGGGTCAAGGTGGTGTTGTTCCTCAAAAGTCTGGGGTTGTTAGGTTGTTTGGGAAGACTGACTTGGAGGGTAAGGTGCTTTGTAATTCAAGGTATTTGAATTAGTGGACTAAAGTCTTCTGAATGAGAGGACTTGATGTAGCCAAGTTAGTGGTGAACTAGGATAAATCTATAGAGGAATGATATGATCTCTACTTTACCTTACCTCTTATAGACCTAACATCATGTTTAGTGTATGTGTATGTGCAAGATTTCAAGCTGACCCTAGGGAATCACATTTAACTGTTGTTAAGAGAATCCTTAGATACCTAAAAGGCACTACCAACATTACCTTGTTCTGCAAGAAATCTCCTAAGTACAAATTTAGTGGATATTGTGATTCTAATTATGCTGGAGATAAACTTCAGAGAAAGAGAACTAGTGGAAACTGCACCTTTTTAGGTGACAACTTAATATCCTGGTCAAGTAAGAGACAAACCACAATTGCACTGTCAACAACAGAGGCAGAGTACATTTCAGCAGTTGGATGCAGTTCTCAACTACTTTGGATGAAACATCAACTTGAAGACTACAAAATTCTAGAAACCAACATTCCCATCTATTGTGATAACAATTCTGTCATTTGCCTAACCAAAAACCCTATACTACATTCTAGAGCTAAACACATAGAAATCATATATCACTTCATTAGGAACTTTGTTCAAAAAGGGGTACTAAACATTAAGTTTGTAGACACTGAACACCAATAGGCTGACATATTCATCAAACCAATACCTGAAGATATGTTTGACTTCATCAAGGAAAACCTAAATCTTACCTTCATATCTTATTGATATTGTAATCACTTCAAAGTAGTTTATGTTGGAACCAAGTTGGTTCTAAGTACTTAGGATTTTGATGTTTACAAAACCACTCCATGTAATCTTATTTTGTACCTTGAATTACTATATTAAATGCCACCAGAAGATGAAGTTATCAGAGGCAGAAGATGAGTTACCAGAGGATAAAAACAGACCAGAGGATACACCTCCAGAAGACACCAGAAAATGCATCCAGAATGTGCGAGAGGATGCATCCTGGAATTACTAGAGGATACACCAGGATGTCAAAACACCACCAGAGGATATCTTTCTTGGCCCATATCATAAGGAAGTAAAGTCAGAAGAAGACCTGGACCGGACCAGAGGGAAGCCTACCAGAGGGAGAGTTGTTCCAGACCAGAATATATCATAAGTCAGACATAGTCCAGAAGTTATTCTAACCAGAAGATGGCCTAACAGTGAAATGATAAACAGCCCAGACTTGATCCAGACTTCATCAGAGGATAAATTAATGGGTCCAGAACAAGAGATTCAATCAGGATTTGACCCAGACCGGAAGATAGCATGGTTCAGGGTATGAAACTAAGTCCAGACCAAAAGAAATGATGTCCAGAATTGATCCAGACCTGATCCATAATCAAAGGTAAAAATCCAGATTTAAATATCCTTTGTCTAGAGTTAATTTCAGTTCAATCCAGACCAAGTCCAGCATTGGTCGAGATCAGAGGATCATAGTAGATCAGTTTGCAAGTCAAGGTTGCTCGAGATCAGAAGATCAGAAAGTGTGGTCCAGAGTTGGCCGAAATCAGAGGATCACAGCAGATCACTTAGTATGGTCCAGATGTGGACTAGCGCAGAAGATCAAACGGTCCAGAATTAATCATGATGATAATCAGTGGAGATTTAATTTAATTTGATCAAAGTATTAAAAGGATTTGATACAAAAATAAATTGAAGTCTTGTGGGTACTCAGGAGCTATTGGCGGGAAGAAGGATTTGTTCCATAATTAATTAAAGACAGGATTGGCCCAAGTTATTTATGAAAGCCAATCTGGAGCTAAAAAGATATGTTTTTTTATTTATATGAAAGCCGATTGGCCAAGGTATTTTTGCAAGAAAATCCAGCAAGATACAACTCGAAATAAAGCTTGGAAGAGACCCTAATTCGCATCTATAAAAGGAGGCTCAAGACTGAAGACTCAGCATCGAAAATCACAAAAGAGTCATACACTTCCAAAAGCACACACTCAAGTTTTCAGTGAGGTTAATTGTGAGTTCCAGCATTCCAGAAGCAAGCACTCGTGTTATTTTCTTTCCCTTTTGTTAGATCTAAGTTATTGAAGTAGAGTCTACAATCTGAGGGAGTCAGAAGAGGTAGCAGATTACTTAGCAAGTAGATTCAAGGAGTCTACAATCTGTGTTTTATATTTACTTTACATCCACTGCTAACTCTTTTTTATTCATACATCAGGTTTTGTTATAAAACTGCAAAAACAGAAAAAGTATTCAAGTTAGTCAAACACAATTCAACCCCCCTTCTCGTGTTTGCACCTTCAATTGGCATCAGAGCTCGGTCTCAAGGCTGAGCACTTAACAGTGTTTGAGGAAAGGTCCAAGGGGTTCAACATGGCAAAATCCAGAGATGAACTGGGAGGCAACATCAACAGACCACCATTGTTTGATAGAGAAAGGTTTGAGTATTGGAAGGACAGAATGAGAAGTTTCTTCATATCTCAAGATCCTGAATCATGGAAGATGGTAGTCAAAGGATACATTGCACCTAATGTTCCAGAAGATCCAACTAAAGAACTGGACATGGAAGATATGAAACCAGACCAGAGCAAATTATTCAAACTGCATCACAAGTCCAGAAACATCATGATCAGTGCCATCACATTCAAGGAATTTGACAGATGCACAGATAAAGAAACAGCAAAAAGCATATTCGACTGTTTGGTTCTGACCTACGAAGGAAGCCAGCTGGTTCAAGAAGCAAGGGCTAACATACTGGTCAAATAGTATGAGATGTTTAAGATGGAAGATGATGAAGACATCAATGGAATGTTCTGTAGATACCAGACTCTGATATCTAGACTGAAGGTCTTGAAGAAAAGCTACACAACCGCAGATCATGTCAAGAAGATTCTTAGAAGCTTACCAACCAAGTGGAGACCAATGGTTACTGCAGATCAGCAAGCCAAAGATCTGAATAACATAAGACTTGAAGATCTGATCAGCTCACTCAGGTCTCATGAAATAGAACCAGAAGCAGATGAACCAAAGAAGAAGAAGAATCTGGCCCTGAAGTCGAAACAGAAGAAAGCTGCAAAGGCAGCATCAGAATTAGAGGATAGCGACAGTGACTGTGATGATATGGCTTACTTAACCAAACAGATGGTTAAGATCTGGGAAAACAGGAAGATGAGAAGCTTCAAGAAAAAACATAACAACAAAGAAAAAGAAGAATATGAAAAGAAGAGTATCGTTTGTTATGGATGCAATGAACCTGGACATATCAAGTCAGAATGTCCAAATTTGGAAAAAGGCAAAAAGCACAAGAAGAGTTCCAGATTCAGAACGAAGGGTCTGATGGCAGCCTAGGATGCATCAGAAACAGAGGAAGAATCGTCTGATGAAGAAAAGGAAGAAACAACAAAGATGGCACACATCAGGTTTGCCTCTGGACTTCAAAAAGGCAAGAATTCAGGAAGGAAAACAGGTAGAAGGAAGAATGATTGAAGCAGTCATTCAAGCAAATCTGGAAACACATCAGAAGGAGCAATTCTGGCTCTGATGGCTCATACCAACTCAAGTTCAGGATACAGCTTAGGCTCTGGAACAGATTTAGAAGATGAGACAATGAGGTATTTTCTGATCTCTCTAAATCTGAATTAATTGAGGCTTTAAAGAACTTCTTCAATGCAAACAATAAGATGTCTTTAAAACTTAAAACTCTTAGGGAAGATAAGAAAAATATTACCAAAGAAGTCCAAGCTTTAAAGAATCAAAATTCTGAGTATGCAACTGAAAACAAGGATTTTAAAACTGAAGTTGCAAGAATCAAATCTGAAAACCAAACTCTCAAAAGTAATATTTGTTCCACTTCCAAAACTGTTTGTGAATCTGATATGCATGAGCAATTTTTTCAAAACGGAATGGAAAGAAGTAAATATGCATCTATGATTTATGGAAACAGTAACACTGGAAAGAGAGGTCTTGGTTTTACAGAAACTATTGCTGAAACTAAAATTGTTCATTCTGATGATTTATGCATTCTTTGTGCTAAGAAAGGTCACTTTGAATTATCTTGTCCAATGGTAAAATCTGAACAAGATCAAAGAGCTGTTAGAACTAACAAACCTGGACCCAATCAGTTCTGGGTACCAGAAGATCAAATTGTCTATGCTGCAGATATTTTGAACTACCAGAAGAAGACACCAACAATGGTTCTTGGACAATGGATGTTGGCAATGCACAAGTAGAAGAAGGTTTATGTTCCTGCTACAACCAGACAGAGGCAATCTGAATCTGATGGAAGAAGGTCTGGTCAACTCAACCAGAACCGGAATCTGAACCAGAACTGGAACCAGAATCAAAACTGGAACCAGAACAGGAATTGGAACCAGAACTGGAACCAGTATTGTAACGCCCCGGATTTTTGGTCCAAAACGTTACTAAGAAAAATACTTTTAGAAAAATTTACGATAATTTTTTTTTAAGAATAAGAACATCTAACATTTATCCATTTAAATAATTAGTAACAATCACGTTTATTTAATATTATTAAAAAATGTTTATTCAAAAACTAAAACAAAAAAAACTTACTAAAGTTTAGTGACAAAGATTTAAAAATAAAAAAATAGACATAGAAATGTTTCGGCGATATTTATTATTACAAAAATTGTCTTGAAAACCCCATTTTTACCCCACGTTCACCGCACATTAATACTTATCAACCACTCTTGAATCTCCTCGAACTCATTAGTATCTAAAATGTTGTTGTAAGGTTCAGTTTTTTCCATCATCCACATCAAACCAAAGCTAAACATATAGAAGAATAACACAAAACATATAAAGGTAAAAACTTCTAATTTAAAAGAAAAAAATGCGCAAACGGTAATTCGTATATAAAAATATATGTATAATGCATGCTCCTAAAACTATATGATCCGGATATAAACCTGCCACTAAGGCAACTTCCACATAGAGAGATCACCCATACCAATGGGGAAAATAAACCTGCCACTAAGGCAACTCCCACGAAGATGCATATGCCATGACATGACCATATATTATCACAATTATACTCGCACACAGCCCACTAAGAATCATGTCATATGCATTCAAAAAAAAAATCACCTTTTTAAAACCATCATCTTATTCACATCACAAACATCACATATCACACATCCTTATCATGAGAATCATATATTCATAGAAAAATAATCATTAAATAATAATTTTCACCACATACGCATAAAAATCGGGACTTGACTTCATTTACACCATAAAGATTAAAACTTTATATATAACAAGAAACTTCAAACTCCAACTCATAATACATCATCAAAATCAAAACTTTGTCATATATATAACATAAGAAAAATCATATTTTGCTTCATATCCATCATAAAAATTAAAACTCTATCATGTATAATATAAAAATTCATATTTTACTTCTTAAAAAGACATACATTACAGATCGAACTCAACGTAAAGGATTTCAGATTCCATTATTTTATTTTATTAGTCTACATTTATTTCTTTCAAAAGCAAGCAATTACAATTATTAGTTCCATGTCATCCAACTAACGGTCTAACTCAAATTTGTGTGGGGAAAAGCCCTTACCTTGGCCGCTTTTCTTCCTAGTACGAAGCTCTAAGCCCCCACGAAGTTGTTCACACGAAAAATTTGCTGCACGAAGGAGATGAGGTGTGAAGGAGATGACGGCTAGAGTTTCGGTATTTTTTTCTGCTTATTATTACTTAGTATGGAAATATTGTGGACTTTAGGGAAAATTTAAAGTGGAGATTATTGGGTAGATAGTGTTGGGCCCAAATAAAGAATAGAAGGGAGAAAATATTATTTTATTTATTTATTTTTTCTTAACCTTGATCATACAAAAACTAAGCCACCAACTCCAAGCCCAAATTTCTATTATGGGTTGGGTCACACCTAGCCACAAACCCTTAGCTCAAATTCTTCTTGTACTAAAAAAACATAATTATATATATATAATTATCACACAAGGCAAATAATTCTTACTAATAATTTTATCAACTACAATAAGTCGAACAAGGCAAATAATTATCACACCTAAATTAATAATGAAATATATATATATATATATATTTATAAGTCTTAATTATTTTAAATAATAAATTTAGAGGATGTTACAATACTCACCCCCTTAAAAACAGTTTCGTCCTCGAAACTAGTCTAACATGAAATGGTTAGGGTAGAGCTCTCTCATTTTTTCCTCTAATTCCCAAGTTGCATCTTCAGTTGTTTGGTCCCAAATTACCTTGACCAGTGTGATCTCTTTACCTCGTAGGTGCTTAGTAGTCCTGTCTCCAATGCTCAATGGTGGAACTGTAAAAGAAAGGTTCTCCTTCAACTGGATATCATCTGGCATGATAATATGGGAAGGATCAGCCATGTACTTCCTCAACTGTGACACGTGGAACACATCATGCAGCTTGGCCAAACTCGGAGGCAAGGCAATTTGATAAGCTACTAGACCCACATGCGGAGTATCTGGTATGGGCCGATGAATTTAGGAGTTAACTTCTTAGACTTCGGTGCCCTACCAACTCCAGTAGTAGGCGTCACTCTCTAAAATACATGTTCACCCTCTTGAAACTCCAGCGGTTTCCTCCGTTGGTCGGCAAAACTCTTTTGTCTGCTTTGTGCTGCCTTCATCCTTTCTTGGATCAGACGGACCTTATCTGTGGTCTATTCTACCAATTCTGGCCCTACAATTAAGTTCTCACCATCCTGATACCAGCACAAGGGGGTTTGGCACTTACGCCCATACAGAGCCTCGTACGGTGCCATCCCAATGCTTGCATGATAGCTATTGTTGTAGGTGAACTCAATGAGAGGCAATATATTATCCCAACTTCCTCGCTCATCCAGCACACACGCTCTCAGTAAATCCTCCAAGGTCTGAATAGTTCTTTCTATTTGCCTATCGGTTTGAGGGTGATAAGCCGAACTCAATCTCAACTTAGTACCCAACGCCTCATGTAATGCTCCCCACAAACGAGAAATGAACTTCAGATCTCTATCTGACACAATGCTAGAGGGTACCCCATGTAGTCTGACAATCTCTGCAATGTATATCTCTGCAAGCTTAGTCACATCATAATTAGTCCTCACGGGTATGAAATGGGCAGATTTGGTCAACCTATCGACAATCACCCAAATGGAGTCAAACTTTCGTTGAGTCCTAGGCAATGCTACCACAAAATCCATGGATATGCTATCCCATTTCCATACTGGTATGTCTAATGGCCTTAATAGTCCCCCTGGCTTTTGATGTTCTACCTTAGCTTTCTGACAAGTCAAACACGAAGCCACATATTCTACTACTTGTTTCTTCATTCTCGGCCACCAAAACTTCTGCTTAAGGTCTTTATACATTTTGGTGGTACCAGGGTGAATACTTAGCTTGCTTTTGTGGGCCTCATCCAAGATAGTCCTCCTTAATTCGGTATTTTCGGGTATACAAACACGTCCATTACATCTCAAAATATCATCTGGGCCCACCTTGAATTCAGGTGCCCTGCCAACCTCGATCAACTTCCTTTTCTCTTTAGTCAACACGTCTGTAACTTGGAGAACTTTAATCTCATTCATTAGTTCACTATCTATAATGATCATTCCATAGTGTACTTTCCCCAATGTAGAATCCAAATTAAGATTCAAGTTACAGAACTTCTCTAACAACTCCAACCCTTTCATTGTTACAAACGAGAGATGAACGCGCTTCCTGCTTAGGGCATCAGCCACCACGTTCGCTTTCCCTGGATGGTAATGCAATGTGAACTCATAATCTTTAATAAACTCCATCCATCTCCTCTGCCTAATGTTAAGCTCCTTTTGATCAAACAAGTATTTCAAACTCTTATGGTCACTAAATACATAAAAAACTACACCCATACAGATAATGTCTCCAAATTTTCAATGCAAAGACAATTGCACCTAACTCCAAGTCATGAGTGGGATAATTCTTTTCATGCACCTTCAATTGCGTCGAAGCATAGGCCACTACTTGTTTGTTTTGCATCAGTACACAACCTAATCCTTGGTATGAGGCATCACAATAAACTTTGTAAGGCTCTTTTGGTTGTGGCAACACTAACACTGGAGATGTAGTTAGTTTCTCTTTCATCAGTCGGAAACTTTTCTCACATTCCTCAGTCCAAGCATAAATCTTGTTCTTCTTCGTAAGGTGTGTCAACGGAGCAGCAATCTTGGCAAATCCCTCAATAAATCTCCTATAGTACCCCGCCAAGCCCAGAAAACTCCTAATCTCTGTGATTATCTGCGGTTGTTTCCATGCCATCACGGCTTCTACCTTAGATGGTTCGACAGCGATCCCTTCCTTAGAAATTACATGTCCCAAGAACTTCACTTCTTCCAACCAAAATTCACATTTTCCTAGACTTAGGGGGAGAGATTGGTCTGAGGGGGAGTATTTCAAGTACTTTGGGTTACAAGCTAGCAAAACAAGTTAATGTTTTGTCATCATCAAAAAGGGGGAGATTGTTGGAACCAAGTTGGTTCTAAGTATTTAGGATTTTAATGTTTACAAAAGCACTCCATGTAATCTTATTTTGTACATTGAATTACTATATTAAATGCAACCAGAAGATGAAGTTATCAGAGGCAGAAGATGAGTTACCAGAGGATAAAAACAGATCAGAGGATACACCTCTAGAAGACACCCGAAAATGCATCCAAAATGTGCCAGAGGATGCATCTTGGAATTACCAGAGGATACGCCAAGATGTCAAAACACCACCAGAGGATATCTTTCCTGACCCAGATCAGAAGGAAGCAAAGTCAGAAGAAGACCTGGACCAGACCAAAGGGAAGCCTGCCAGAGGGAGAGTTGTTCCATACCAGAATATATCATAAGTTAGACATAGTCCATAAGTTATTCTGACCATAATATGGCCTAACAGTGAAATGATAAACAACCCAGACTTGATCCTGACTTAATCAGAAGATAAATTAATGGGTCCAGAACAAGAGATTCAATCAGGATTTGACCCAGACCGGAAGATAGCATGGTTCAGGGTATGAAACTAAGTCTAGACCAAAAGAAATGATGTCCAGAATTGATCCAGACCTGATCCATAATCAAAGGTAAAAGTCCAGATTTAAATATCCTTTGTCCAAAGTTAATTTCAGTTCAATCCAGACCAAGTCAAGCATTGCCCGAGATCAGAGGATCATAGCAGATCAGTTTGCAAGTCAAGGTTGGTCGACATCAGAAGATCAGAAAGTGTGGTCCAGAGTTGGCCGAAATCAGAGGATCACAGCTGATCACTTAGTATGGTCCAGATGTGGACTAGCACAGAAGATCAAACGGTCCAGAATTAATCATGATGATAATCGGTGGAGATTTAATTTAATTTGATCAAATTATTAAAAGGATTTGATACAAAAATAAATTGAGGTCTTGTGGGTACTCAGGAGCTATTAGCGGGAAGAAATATTTGTTCCAGAATTAATTAAATATAGGATTGGCCCAAGTTATTTATGAAAGAAAATATGGAGCCAAAAAGATATGTTTTTTATTTATATGAAACCCGATCGGCCAAAGTATTTTTGCAAGAGAATCCAGCAAGATACAGCTCGAAATGAAGCTTGGAAGAGACCCTAATTCGCATCTATAAAAGGAGGCTCAAGACTGAAGACTCACCATCAAAAATCACAAAAGAGTCATACACTTCCAAAAGCAAACACTCAAGTTTTCAGTGAGATTAATTGTGAGTTCCAGCTTTCCAGAAGCAAGCACTCGTGTTATTTTCTTTCCCTTGTGTTAGATCTAAGTTGTTGAAGTAGAGTCTACAATCTGAGGGAGTCAGAAGGGGTAGCATATTACTTAGCAATTAGATTCAAGGCATTGTAATTCATTCTACAATATGGGTTTGTCAGATTGGAAGGAGAATACTTGACTTAAGAAGTCAAGGTGCTGTATTCCTCAAAAGTCTAGGATTGTTAGACTGTTTGAGAAGACTGACTTGGAGGGTCAGTGGTATTGTTGTAATTCAAGGTTTTGAATTAGTGAAATCCTTCAACGTGAAGGGACTGGATGTAGCCTCGTTAACGGTGAACCAGTATAAAATTATGTGTTTAATATTTACTTTACATCCGCTTCTAACTCTGTTTTATTCATACATTAGGTTTTGTTATAAAACTGCAAAAACAGAAAAAGTATTCAAGTTAGTCAAACACAATTCAACCCTCCATTCTCGTGTTTGTACGTTCAGTTTAGTTTTACATTAGTTTGTATATTTTTTTGTAATATGTTATATTCATGTTATTCACAAAAAAAAATAAAAAATAAAAAATAAAAAATAAAAAATAAAAATAAAAAAGAAAAAAAAATCTCACTTTCATCATGTCTTTTTGTCTAATGACAAAAGGGGGAGAAAGATATTTGATAAAGTGAGGAGAAAATGATGGTTAGACTTTGGGGGAGTCAAAGAAAGAGAAAGAAAAATTATTATCAACAATACAATTTTTGTCATCAACAAAAAGGGGGAGATTGTTGGAACCAAGAGTTTTGATGTTAACAAAAGTATTTTATGAGAAAAATATATTTGACTTCAAAGAGTATGAAAGAAGATATGGTCAATATTTTTAGAAGATTTGAATAAGAATTAATTAAGATTTGAAGAAGATTTGATCAAAAATTGAAGAAGATTTGAAAAAGATTTGATTAAAATTTGAAGAAGATTTGATCAAATATTTAAAAAGATTTGATCAAAATTTGAAGAAGATTTGATCAAATTTTGATGAAGATTTGATCAAGATTTATCTACAACAAAAAAAAAACACAATCAATTTGAAGAATTTACAAACGCAGTCTGAACAAAATACAATTCAGAATTAAACAAGGACCAAATTGAAGCCTAAATTTCAACTATAAATAGATACTCAAGGCTGAAGAAGAAAATCATCGAAAAGCAGAAAAGAGTAGTCTTAGAGTTCAAACAGAGAAATATTCGTTTCAAGTTAGAAATATTTTCTGAGTGTTCTTTTCTTAGAGTGTGAGAGTTATTATTATTATCAGCTTTCTAGAAGCAATTACCCAAGTTCCAATCTCTTGTATCCAACCCGGTAGTGGTTTAGTTCCTTCTTCAATCCAGGGATGTCAGATTGTTAGGAGAAGACTTGGCTTGTAGGGTCAAGGTGGTGTTGTTCCTCAAAAGTCTGGGGTTGTCAGGCTGTTTGGAAAGACTGGCTTGGAGGGTCTGGTGCTTTGTAATTTAAGGTATTTGAATTAGTGGATTAAAGCCTTATGAATGAGGGGACTGGATGTAGCCAAGTTAATGGTGAACCAGGATAAATCTATGTGTCCAAATACTTACGCTTTTATCATCCATTGCTCCTGAATCTGATTGCTTCTTCTCCAAGTAATTTATATCAACTTTCATCAAATCAACGAAAAGTATTCAACTTTGCTAAACACAATTCAACCCCCCTTATCGTGTTTGCACCTTCAGATTTGACTATGATGGCTCATACCAACTCTGACTCTGGATCGAACACAGATTCTGACTTTGGAAGTGAATCAGTAGATGAAAAAATTGAGGTATTTTTTAAATTTACTCGATCTGATTTAATTACCGCTATAAAGGATTTTTTAAATAATAATCACAATTTGTCTTTAAAACTGAAAACACTTAGGAAAGAAAATACAAATCTAATTGAAAAAGTTATTGTTTTAAAGAATCAAAGTGCATAATTTAAAATAGAAAATCCAACTCTTAAAATTGATATTACTGAACTTAAGATAGATAATTCAACAATGAACAATGATATTACTAAACTTAAAACAGAGAATGCAAATTTGAAAACAAATATTGTTGAACTTAAAGCTAAAAATCTAACTCTAAAAAGTAATCATAGTTCAACATCAATTGAAAATACCACATGTAACTCTGATATGCATGAACAAGAATTTCAAGATTTTCTTGCTAATGGTGTGGCAAGAAGAAAATATGATGCTATGATTAATAGAGTTAGTAGAAATGGTAAAAGAGGTATAAGATTTGAAGAAACTATAACAGAACCTAATCCTATTCCCTCTAATATCTTGTGTAATATTTGCTCTAAGAAAGGTAACTCCAAATTATCTTGTCTCATGTTAAATATAAGGAAAGATAACAAACATTTCAAGACCAACAAACCAGGACCCAACAAAATTTGGGTACCTAAGAACAAAATTATTTTTGTTGCAGATGTCCTCAGCAATCAAGTTAAAACACAAATCGTGGTACCTGGACAGTGGATGCTCGCGACATATGATGGGAGAAAAGTCTATGTTCCAAGAACTAACTTTGAGCAAATGAGGCATAATGACTTTTGGAGGAAAGAAAAAAGGCCAGATCATTGGTCAAGGTACAGTTGGTAATTGTACTTCCCCTTCTATTAAAGATGTTTTGTTTGTTAAAGGTCTTAAGCATAACTTATTAAGTATTAGTCAGTTAAGTGATAATAATTATGATATTATATTTAATCAAAAAACATGCAAGGCAATTAGTCAGAATGATGGATCTGTACTCTTTACAAGTCAAAGGCAAAACAACATTTATATGATAAATCTGTTTAGTCTAGAGAAACAAGAGGTTAAGTGTCTTATGTTAGTAAATAAAGAGAAACTAATTCGACACAAAAATTAGGTCATGCTAACTTAGATTAATTTCAAAACTGAATAAAATTCAACTAGTAAGAGGCTACCTAAGCTTAGTTACAAAACTGAAATTATGTGTGAAACTTGTCAAAAGGGAAAACAAAAAAAAAACTCATTTACCCCTAAGAACTCAGTCTCTACCTCAAAGCCCCTTGAGATCTTATATATAGATCTCTTTGGGCCGGTGAAAGCAACCTCTCTAAGTGGAAAGAAATATGGCTTTATTATAGTAGATGATTACACTAGGTGGACATGAGTAAAAAATTTAAAAAGTAAGGATGAATCTCACAAAGTGTTTATCACATTTTGCAAGCAAATCATGAATGAAAAGGATCTTAAGATTATAACAATTAGAAGTGATCATGGAGGAGAATTTGAAAAAAAGTTCTTTGAAAGTTTTTGTGATGACAATGGAATCTCTCAAAACTTCTCCTCTCCTAGAACACCTCAACAAAATGAAGTTGTAGAAAGAAAGAATAGATCACTCCAAGAAATGGCCAGAACCATGTTAAATGATATGAATGTAGTAAAACACTTTTGGGGTGAAACAATTAATACTGCATGTTATATTCAGAATATAGTATATATTATATCTATATTGAATAACACGCCAAATGAATTTTGGAAAGGTAAAATGCCTAACATCTCTTATTTTAAACAATTCAGTTGTACTTGTTATACGTTGAACACTAAAGATAACTTTGGTAAATTTGATTCTCGATCTCAAAACTGTACCTTCATTGGGTACTCTGAAAGATCCAGGGCTTATAGAATGTTTAATAGGGAAACTCATATTGTGGAAGAATCCATACATGTTAAATTTGATGACAAATAGCTTGACCTTGATAAGTCAAAGCAATATGATGATAGTGCAGGTTTACCAGAACCAAAGGAAGCAAATGCAGACAAACCAGAAGAACTTGAAAAAATAGATAATACAAGCAAATCAGAAGAATATGAAAAATCTTCAAAGGATGAATCTGATTAAGTCATAAATAGTCAAGATAAGTCAGAAGAAAGATCTGGATGGAACTACCAATCATCTCATCCTGAAACTCTTATCATTGGAAGTGCAAGTGATCCTTTGAGGACCAGATCATCACTTAAAGACACCAGTTTGTTTGGCTTACTCTCATCAATTGAGCCTACCTCTATTGATGAGGCATTGGCAGATGATGGATGGATTCTTGCAATGCAAGAAGATTTAAATGAATTTGAGAGGAATGATGTTTGGGATCTAGTACCTAGACCATAGAAGAACATTATTGGAACCAAGTCGGTTTTCAGAAACAAGCTAAATGAAAAAGGTGAAGTGGTCAGAAGCAAAACAAAACTTGTCACACAAGGCTACAGTCAGCAAGAGGGCATCAAGTACGTTGAGAAATTTGCTCCAGTGGTCAGGTTAGAAGTTATTTATATCCTAGTTTCTTTTTCTGCAAATAATAACGTTACATTATTTCAAATGGATGTTAAAAGTGCTTTTCTAAATGGTTATATAAGTGAATAAGTCTATGTTAAACAACCCCCAGGTTTTGAAAGTTCTAAATTTCTAAATCATGTTTTTAAACTTAGAAAATCTCTGTATAGTCTAAAACAAAAACTTAGAGTGTGGTTTGATAGACTTAGTAACTTCTTGCTTAAAAATATCTTTGAAACATGACAGGTAGACAATACACTTTTTAGAAAATCAATAGAAGATGGCATTCTTATTATTCCAATTTATGTTGATGACATTATTTTTGGATCTACTAATGACACTCTTTGCCAAGAATTTTCTAAATTAATGTAGTGTGAATTTCAAATGAGTATGATGGGAGACCTTAAGTTCTTCTTAGGGATACAAATTCAGCAAAGTCAAAAAGGTATATACATTCATCAAACTAAATATACAAAAGAGCTTCTCAAGAAGTTTAAGATGAGTGATTGCAAACCTATGGGTACACCAATGCACCCTACTTGTTCACTTGAAAAAGATGATTCAAGTCAAAAAGTTGACCAAAAAACCTATAGAGGAATGATAGGATCCCTACTTTACCTTACCGCTTATAGACTTGACATCATGTTTAGTGTATGTGTATGTGCAAGATTTCAAGCTGACCCTAGGGAATGACATTTAACTACTATTAGGAGAATCCTTAGATACCCAAAAGGCACTACAAACCTTACCTTGTTCTACAAGAAATCTCATAAGTACAAACTTAGTGGATACTGTGATTTGGATTATTCTGGAGATAAACTTGAAAGAAAAAGCACTAGTGGAAACTGCACCTTTTTAGGTGACAACCTAATATCCCGGTCAAGTAGGAGACAAAACACTATTGCAATGTCAACAATAGAGATTGAGTACATTTCAGCAGCTGACTGCAGTTCTCAACTTCTTTGGATGAAACATCAACTAGAAGACTACAAAATCCTAGAAACCAACATTCCCATCTATTGTGATAACACTTCTGTTGGAACCAAGTTGGTTCTATACTTAGAATTTTGATGTTTACAAAAGTACTTTTATGTAATCTTATTTTTAACTTAGAATAATAATGAAAAATGCCACCAGAAGATGACGTCACCAGAGGCAGAAGATGACGTCACAAGAAGATAAAATCAGAGAATGACACCAGAGGATACACTTCTAGAAGATATCATAGGATGTCATCAAAAGGCAAAACATCAAAGGACAAATAACATCATCAGAGGATATCTTTCTTGGTCCATATCAGAAGGAAGTAGAGTCCAGAAGGAAGCTTGTCAGAGGGAGACTTAGTCCAGACCAAAAGGAAACATAAGTCAAACTTGGTCGAGACTTAATCTTGACCAGAAGATAGCTTGGTAGTGAGTATAAGATTTAATCTAGACTTGATCCAGATCAAAGGGTAAATGTTCAGATTAAAAGATCAATGGTCCAAATTAAAGTATCATGATCCAATGTTGGCTGAGATCAGAGGATCACAGAATTGGCGCATATCAGATTACATAGTCCAGAGTTGGTCGAGATCAGAGGATCATACGGTCTAGATTTTAATCATGATGAAAATCAGTGAAGACTTGATTAAAATTCGAAAAAGACTTGATTAAATTTTGATAGAAATTTGATCAAAGTATTAAGGGGATTTGATACAAAAATAAATTGAAGTCTTGGAGGGAATTTAAAAGCAATTGGAGGGAAGAAAGATACGGTCCAGAATTATACAAGAACAGGATTGGCCAAAGTTATTTTCTGAACAAATCTGAAGCAAAAAGGTTCGGATCAAGCATAAAGCTCAAACCCGATTGGCCAAGTTATTTTTGCAAGAGAATCTGGACAGATACAACTCGAATTTGATCATGGAAGAAACCCTAATTTTCATCTATAAAAGGAGGCTCAGGCAGAAGACTTTGAATCGAAAATCAGTAAAAGAGTCATAAACTTCCAGAGGCAAACACTCGAGTTTTCAGTGAGGTTAATTGTGAGTATCAGCTTTCCATAAGCAAGTACTCTTGTTTTTCGATCCCTTGTGCCAGATCTATATTGTTGAAGTAGAGTCTACAATCTGAAGAGTCAGAAGAAATAGCAGGTGACTTAGCAATTAGATTCAAGGTGTTGAAATCCCTTCTACAATCCGGGGTTGTCAAATTGGTAGGAGAAGACTTGACTTGTGAAGTCAAGGTGATGTGTTCCTCAAAAGTCTAGGATTGTTAGACTGTTTGGGAAGACTGACTTGGAGGGTCAGTAGTGCTGTTGTAATTCAGAGGTTTTGAATTAGTGGAAAAATCCTTCAGAGTGAAGGGACTGGATGTAGCCTAGTTAATGGTGAACCAGGTAAATCTTTGTGTTGATTATTTTACTTTATCCGCTGCTAATTCTGCTTGCTTATATATCAGATTTTAAATAATCATCAAAAACAGAAAAATAATTCAAGTATTACAAACACAATTCAACCCCCCTTCTCGTGTTTGCACCTTCAATAGAGGTTGAGTACATTTCAGCAGCTGACTGCAGTTCTGAACTACTTTGGATGAAACATCAACTAGAAGACTACAAAATCCTAGAAACCAACATTCCCATCTATTGTGATAACACTTCTGCCATTTGTCTATCCAAAAACCCTATACTACATTCTAGAGCTAAACACGTAGAGATCAAACACCACTTCATTAGGGACTTTGTTCAAAAAGGGGTACTAAACATTATGTTTGTAGACACTGAACACCAATGGGCTAACATACTCACCAAACCACTACCTGAAGATGGTTTGACTTCATCAAGAAAAACCTAAACCTTACCTTCATATCTGACATATATTGTAATCATTTCAAAGTAGTTTAGTTTTAAAGTAGTTTTTATATTTTCTTGTAATATGTTATATTCATGTTATTCACACAAAAAAAAGCGAGAAAAAAAAAGAGAAAAAAATTATCACTTTCATGCCTTTTTGTCAGATGACAAAAAGGGGAGAAAGATATTTGATAAAGTGGGGAGAAAATACTTAGACTTAGGGGGAGCCCCAAGTTAGGGAGAGTAAAAGAAATACAAAGAAAAGTTGTTATAAAAAAATACAAGTTTTGTCATCATCAAAAAGGGGGAGATTGTTGGAACCAAGTTGGTTTTACTATTAGAGTTTTGATGTTAACAAAAGTATTTTATGAGAACAATAATATATTTGACTTCAAAGAGTATGAAAGAAGATATGGTTAAGATTTGTAGAAGATTTGAAGAAGATTTGATCAAGAGTTATCAACAACAAATTTACAATCTCAATCTAAACAAAAAAAGAACAGAATCAATTCGAAGAATTTACAAAAGCAATCTAAACAAAATCAATTTAGAATTAAACAAAGACCAAATTAAAAGCCCAAATTTTAACTATAAATAGATTCTCAAGGCTGAAAAAGAAAAGCTTCGAAAAGCAAAAAAGAGTAGTCTTAGAGTTCAAAGCGAGAAATACTTGTTTCATGTTAGAAATATGTTCTAAGTGTTCTTTTCTTAGAGTGTGAGAGTTATTATTATTATCAGCTTTTCAGAAACAACTACTCAAGTTCCAATCTCTTGCATCCAACCCGATAGTGGTTTAGTTCTTTCTTCAATCTGGGGTTATCAGGCTGTTAGGAGAAGACTTGGCTTGTAGGGCCAATGTGGTGTTGTTCTTCAAAAGTCTGGAGTTGTCAGGCTGTTTGAGAAGACTGACTTGGATGGCAAGGTGCTTTGTAATTCAAGGTATTTGAATTAGTGGATTAAAGTCTTCTGAATGAGGGGACTGGATGTAGCCAAGTTAGTGGTGAACTAGGATAAATCTATGTGTCAAGTTAATTATGCTTTTGTTGATTGTTGCCTATGAATCTGATTGCTTCAACTCCAAGTAAGTCACCAAAAACCAAACTAGTTTTTAATTTATTTATAAATTACCAAAAAGTTATCAACTTTGACAAACACAATTCAACTCCCCTTCTCATATGTGCACCTTCAAAAAGTTGTAATCAAGTTAAATATAATTTTTTTAATTAGGATCTTCTATTAATTTATCGTTAATTATGAGTTAGTTAAAAGTGACATGTCATCCACATAAACTCCATATATTATTTAACTTAGAAATTCTATTTATTTTAAAAACCTTAAATCCCTAAATACTATTTTTTTTTAATCAATGTCTCTTCCTTAAGGGCAGATCTAGGATTTTATGATATGGGTTGAAAAATGTAATAACAAATTATAATATAGTTAAATACATTAAAAAAAAAATAGTAAAATACATCACATTATTTATTACTTTATTTAAGTGATATGCGTCGTTGTTTCATATCATAAAATTCATCAATAATAGAATATGTATTAAACTTTTCAACAATTTTTCTCTCAGTATAAGTTATCAAACAGTTAGCAAGAAAATAATATTCCATCTTGTTTCTCAACTTTTTTTTACAATTTTCATAGTAAAAAATTATCACTATAATATTTTCTCCATAAAATATGCATCAATAGTGGATGATTTTCATATAACACTCACTATAATAATAAATATTATTGTTAACAAAAAAAAAAGAAGTAAAATACAAATATATATATTGAAAGTTAACAAAAAACTAAATACTCTTACAATTGATTTACAGACCATTGTTTAAACTTGTACGGTGCACGGACAAATATTGTTTAAGAAATACTATCTCCAAAATAAAATACAAGTAAACTTAATCAAATAAACAAACTTATCAGAAACACAATTAATTGATTATTTTCTTCTTTAAGTTACAAAGTTCAACATTATATATATTTAGTGGAATAATATAAAAAATGAGACAAATCATATTATAATTAGATTTGGAGAATTTGAAAAGACAAAAACATTAATTTATTTCAAAATTAAATAATCAAAATGCGTGATTTACTTTTTTATTATAAAAATGATTGACCTGAGTTACCAATTTTTTGGATATAAAATATTGATTAATATTAATATCAACTTTTATAAATAAATATTATAGATTTTTACTTTTTAATAATAAAAATAATTGATTAATCAAAATTGACACCAATTTTATATAAAAGTGTTTGAATAAATAGTGAAACAAAAATCATTTGAATCATAGTCCTGCATTAGTATTTTTTATTTTGTGGGCCCAATTAAAAAATCTTGTGTTATTTTGTTAAAGTTAAGAGGAGAAAACTATTGCTAATAAATAATAGGTAATTTTTTTTATAATTATTATCTAGCTCAAAAAACCATATTTATTAATTCAAATTAGTATAATGTATGTCAATTGATAATAACAGTATATAATTCAAGGTAGTTAAAATCGAAAAGAATAAATTAAAGGACAAATTTATAATATTCAGATTAATAGTGTAAATCAAGAAGATGTCTACAAATGTCATAAAATTAGAGCCTCCGTAATATTTATACCTTTAAATTTGTAACATGTTAATAAATCAATCTAAATCAATAAAAAGTGCAATAAGAAGAAAAATAAAACAATTTCACACTAAAACAATATAAAAAATGAAGTCTCACTCTTATGACGAAATCACAAACAAAACATGAAGAAGAAAAAAACTAAATTTATATTAAAACAAGCTATTTAAATAAAAGGTGACAAAAAAACAATTTCAAAAAAAAAATTTATTACTAAAAAAAAGACCATAAATCACCTTAGAAGTTGGCTAACTTTTTTTTTTTTGAAATCAAAATAAAGGGAAAAAATTGATTGTTGCTTGAGATCAAAGAAAAATATGAAATCCTATTATAATTTTTTTTATCACTTTTACTAGTGACACTCTCATTTTTACTAGTTACATCCTGTAATTTTTCAAATGATTAAATTACACTTGTAACCAAATCAAATTTACAAAGCCTACCATTAACCTTTCTTCTCGCATTTTTACACCTCAACTATGAAAACCTTCTCTTCTTTCATTTCATCTATTTCTTCTATCTTTCATCAATTTTCGTTACCATTCACTAACTCACCAATGATTCATCACTATTTTCATAAGTTTCAAAACTTAATTAAAATTGTCTACACATGTAGTTTAAGTTCATATAGTCTTACGTAATCTTAAATCTTAGTTTAAGTAGTCAATATAATGTCAAATAGTTTATGTATACATAAACTTAGTTCACCTTACGCAATTTGAGTTTAACTATGTTGAAGCAATTTATGTTCAAGTAAGTATACACAATTTAAATTTACGCAGTTAGGAGAATATTAAATAGTTTATGTATATATAAACTTAGTTTACTTTATGCAATTTAAGCTTAAGTATGTTGGCACAATTTAAATTTAAGTAAGCATATACAATTTAAGTTTACATAGTTAGCATATTGTCAAATAGGTTATGTACATGTAAACTTAGTCCACTTTACGCAATTTAAGTTTAAGTATGTTTACACAATTTAAGTCCAAGTAAGGATATATAATTTAAGTTTACGTAGTTAACAGAATGTTAAATAGTTTGTGTACACATAAATTTAGTTCATGTATGTTTACATAAACTATATTTGTGTACTGCTTGTAAAGTATTAAATTTCAAATTTTATGTGAACAAATTTTGCGTACTTAAACTGCGTTCACGAAAGATTTTTAAAATTTAAAAAAAAAAAACTTGAACGCAACTCAGTAAGTTGACATACCACGGTGGAAAACACCTTGTAAGTTCCTTCAACTTTTTATCTACTTGTTTAGATTTACATATGAGGTGAGATACATAGTGAGTAACAAAGAGAAAACAATAAAGAGTATGGGGTTTAGAAACATAAACTTGGATATTTAATTTAAAAAAAAAGGTTTTTTGGGTTTAAGTTGCAAAAATGGGAGTATAGATAACAAAAATTATTATTTATTTGTATAACTGTTATTGATCGGAATTCAAAGATCACACTTAAAGTAAGCCTACCAAGGGAAAATATGAACACATTTAGAGGAATCTATTAGTCATCCCTACATCTTTGTTAAAAATACTTATTGCATCTAGATGATTCTATATCATAAAATTAGATATTAAATCATTTAAAAATATGTCAAATCGTCATTTTTTAGTTCAAAAATTTAAAAAATAAAATAAAACTATTGATTTTTAAAATTAGAGGAACAAATCTGTAAATTGATAATAATAGAAGAACAAAAATTACAATTAAACCAGAATCTAAAGCTGTTACAGATTCACCAGAACCAGAAGCTGATTCATCAGAATCAGAAGCTGTTACAGAACCAGAAGCTGATGCGAACCAAGCATTGTTGATGAAGTTTTGGCAGAGGAAGGTTGGATACTTGCAATGCAAGAAGAGCTGAATGAAATTCAAAGGAATGATGTTTGGGATCTGGTATCCAGACCAAACAGAAGCATTATTGGAACCAAGTAGGTATTCAGAAACAAATTCAATGAAAAGGGTGAAGTTGTAGCTCAAGGATACAGTCAACAGAAAGGTATGGATTACTCTGAGACTTTTGTTCCAGTGGCCAGGTTAGAAGCATTTAGAATTCTCTTATCATTTGCTGCTAATCATGATATAATGCTGTATCAAATGGATGTCAAAAGTGCATTCTTAAATGGCTACATAAGTGAAGAAGTCTATGTCAAATAGCCCCCTGGTTTTGAAAATTCTGATTTTCCAGACCATGTTTTCAAACTTAAAAAGTCTTTATATGGTTTAAAACAAGCACCAAGGGCATAGTATGACAGACTTAGTAACTTTCTGCTTAAGAATGAATTTAATAGAGGCCAGATTGACAATACACTATGATATTCTGAGTATCCAAGTCTATGTTGATGATATCATATTTGGATCAACTAATGGCAATTTGTGCAAAGAGTTTTCTGACCTAATGCAGAAAGAGTTCCAAATGAGCATGATGGGAGAACTTAAGTTCTTCCTGGGAATTCAGATTCATCCAGGTAAATCAGATGAAACCAGCCAAAAGGTAGATCAGAAAAC
The DNA here is from genome assembly GCA_037974295.1 of Cicer cuneatum. Lineage (NCBI taxonomy): Eukaryota > Viridiplantae > Streptophyta > Magnoliopsida > Fabales > Fabaceae > Cicer > Cicer cuneatum. Next base: position 19,303,308 of record JBBPBO010000004.1, on the reverse strand, counting down.
ATACAGAGAAAACCCCCCACCTACAAACTCGGAGGTTTATGTGATTCCGACTATGTTGGAGACAAGTTGGAAAGGAAAAGTACAAGTGACAACTACACTTTCTTAGATCTCTTGGTCAAGCAAAAGACAAAGCACCATTGCCATGTCAATAGCTGAAGCTGAGTATATATCAGCAGCAGATTGCAGTTCACAGTTTGTGGACACTGATCATCAATGGGCAGATATCTTCACCAAGGCATTACCAGAAGATAGGTTCAAGTTCATTAAGAAGCATCTCAGCATTACCTCCATATCTGACTAGCTCAAGTAGTCATCTTAGGAGTTTTTAAATTTCCTGTTATTTTATTTTGTCTTTTAATTTATGTTCTGTACTTTGTAAAAAAAAATACAAAAATAGTAGGACCACTTTTTGGCTGATGACAAAAAGGGGGAGAGAGAGAGAAAGAAGAAATAAGTAGAAAAGGAGAGATAAAAAGAAAGAAGGAGAGAAAAAGAAAGTGAGAAAATAGAAGGAGTTGAAAAGGAGAGGAAACAGGGAGAGAGAAAAACAAAGAAAGAAAAAGAAAGAGTGAAAACAGAAGGAGTTGAAAAGGAGAGGAAATCTGAAGAGAGAAAAAGAAAGAGAGCAAAAAGAAGGAGTTGAAAAGGAGAGGAGAAGAGAAGAAAAGAAAGAGAGAACAAAGAAGGAGTTGAAAAGGAAAGAATCAAACTTAGGGGGAGAGATTGGTCTGAGGGGGAGTAGGGAGTAATTCAAAGTCTTCGAGTTATAAGTTAGCAAAATAAGTTAAGGTTTTGTCATCATCAAAAAGGGGGAGATTGTTGGAACCAAGTTGGTTCTAAGTACTTAGGATTTTGATGCTTACAAATGTACTCTATGTAAACTTATTTTGTACTTTGAATTATTAAGTTAAATGCCCCAGAAACTGAAGGAATCAGAAGCAGTGATCAAAGGATTCCAGAAAAATGAATTCTGGAATGACCAGAAGATACTCTAGGAATGTCAAAACATGACCAGAAGATATCTTTGATGGCCCAGATAAGAAGGAATAAAAATCAGAATGAAACATGGATCATACCATTGGAAAGCCTGCCAGAAGGAGAGTTGTTCCAGACAAACAGGAATCAAATATCAATTTTATTCCAGAAGATATTCTGACCAGAAGATGGCCTGGCAGTGAAAAAATTACACAGTCCAGACTTGTTCCAGACTTGACCAGAAGGTAAGTTTATGAGTCTAGAACAAGAGGATCAATCTAGATTTGGCCAAGACCATAAGATAACATGATTCAGGGCATGGAACTAAGTCCAGACCAAAAGAAATGAGTTCTAGAATCAATCCAGACTTGGACCAAAATCAAAGGTAAAATGTCCAGAGTGAAATATTTTTTGTTCAAGTTAATTTCAGTTTGTTCCAGACCAAATTCCAGAATCTGTCCATATCAGAGTAAAAACATCCAGATCAATGGTTCAGAAATAATTATTTGGTCCAGTGATGGTCCAGATCAGAAAATCAGACCATGGCCCAGTGGTGGCCGAAATCAGAGGGACAGGATGTGCAAGTCCAGAAATGGCCGAGTGCAGAAGATTTTAGCATATCAGGCGTGCATCCAGGAAGGCCGAAATCAGAAGATCAGAGGGTTAGGAAGTGTGGTCCAGCAATGGCCGAAATCAGAGGATTACAGAATATCAAAAAGGTTGGTCCAGGCTGGACTATCGCATGAAGATCCAATGGTGCAGATTTGATCATGGGAATTAATGGTGAAGATCTCATGTTATTTTTATCAAAGTATTATAAAAGATTTTTTTTAAATGAAAGTGGAGTAACATGGAAATCAGGACCTGTGCCAGGAAGCAATGAAAGGATTTAATTGGCCAGTTATTTTGAAAGGAAATCTGAAGATATGTTTTTTATTTAAATGAAGCCCAATTGGTCAAGTTATTTTTGCAAGAGAATCCAGCAAGATTCAGCTCGAATTTAAGCATTGGAAGAGGCCCAAATCTGCATCTATAAAAGGAGGCTCAAGGCAGAATACTCAACCATCGAAAATCACAAAAGGGTCATACACTTCAAAAGCAAACACTCTCAAATTTTCATATAAGTCAATTGTTGAGTCTCAGTTTTTAAAGCAAGTACTCTTGTTGTTTTCGTTCCACTATGTCAAATCTAAGTTGTTGAAGTAGAGTCTACAAGTTGTGGGAGTCAGTAGAGGTAGCAGGTTACTTGGCAATTAGATTCATAGTGTTGTGATTTCTTCTACAATCTGGGGTGTCAAATTGGCTGAAGAACAGGAGTTGTTTTTCCTCAAAGAAGTCTAGGATTGTTAGACTAATTTGAGAAGACTGACTTGGAGGGTCAGTAGCAAGGTTGTAATTCAAGATTGAATTAGTGAAATCCTTCAAGGCGAAGGGACTGGACGTAGCCTCGTTAACGGTGAACCAGTATAAAATCTGTGAGTTTGTATTTTTATTTTTATCCGCTGCTAACTCTGTTTTAATTATACATCAAGTTTTGTTTTGAAAGTATTAAAACAGGAAAAGTTTCAAGTTAAGTCAAACACAATTCGACCCCCTTTCTCGTGTTTGCACCTTCAATTGGTATCAGAGCTCGGTCTCAAGGTTGAGCACTTAACCGTGTTTGAGGAAAGGTCCAAGGGGCTCAATATGGCAGAAGAATTGGGAAACAACATCAACAGAACACCACTGTTTGATGGAGAAAGGTTTGAGTATTGGAAGGACAGAATGAGAAGCTTTGTCATATCTCAAGATCTTGAACTATGGAAGATGATAGTTAGAGGATACACTGCACCTACTGATCTAGAAGATCCAACTAAGAAACTGGATATGTTCGATATGAAACCAGATCAGATCAGATTACACAGACTCCATCACAAGTCCAGAACCATGATGGTCAGTGCAATCACATTCAAGGAATTTGATAGATGCACAAATAAAGAAACAGCAAAGAGTATATTTGATAGTCTGGTTCTGATCTATGAAGGAACCAAGCAGGTTCAACAAACAAAGGTTAACATATTGGTCTGAAAGTATGAGCTGTTCAAGATGGAAGAGGATGAAGACATTGACACAATGTTCTGCAGATTCCAGACTTTGGTATCAGGACTGAAAGTATTAAACAAAAGCTATACCACTGAAGATCATGTGCTGAAAATTCTGAGAAGTCTTCCAAAAAGGTGGAGACCAAAGGTTACTGCAATTCAGGAAGCTAAGGATCTGAGTACCTTGAGGCAGGAAGATCTAATCAGCACACTTAGGTCTCATGAAATAGAACTGGAAGAAGATGAACCTAAGAAGAAGAAAAATCTGGCTCTGAAATCGAAACAGAGGAAAGCTGCAAAGGCAGAATCAGGATCAGAGGATAGTGACAGTGACTGTGATGATATGGCATACTTAACCAAAAAGATGGTTAAGATCTGGGAAAACAGAAAGAAAAGAAGCTTCAAGAAGAAACATAACAACAGAGAAGAATCTGACCAGAAGAATATTGTTTGTTATGGATGCAATAAACCTGGACATATCAAGTCAGAATGTCCAAATCTGGAAAAAGATAAACAGTAGAAGAAGAGCTCCAGACACAGAAAGACAGGTCTGATGGCTGCCTGGGATGTATCAGAATCAGAAGAAGATTCATCTGATGAAGAAGAGGCAGAAACAGCAATGATGGCTCACATCAGGTCTGCTTCTGGACCTCATAAAGGGATGAGTTTAGGAAGGAAAGCAGGCAGAAGGAAGAATGAACAAAGTAGTCATTCAAGCAAGTCTGGAAGCACATCAGAGGAAGCAATTTTGTCTCTGATGGCTCATACAAATTCAGGTTCTGAATACTGCTCTGAAACAGAATCACTAGATGAAGACAATGAGGTATTTTCTGATCTGTCTAAATCTGAATTAATTGAGACTTTAAAAGACTTGTTAAATGCAAACAATAAAAGGTCTTTAAAATTGAAAACTCTTAGGGAAGATAAGGAAAATCTAACCAAAGAAGTCCAAGTTTTAAAGAATCGAAATTCTGAGTATGCAACTGAAAACAAAAATTTTAAAACTGATGTTGCAAGACTCAAATCTGAAAACCAAACTTTGAAAAGTAATAATTGTTCCACTTCTGAAACTGTTTGTAAATCTGATATGCATGATCAAGTTTTTCAAAACTTTATTTCCAATGGAATGGAAAGAAGTAAAAATGCATATATGATTTATGAAAACAGTAACTCTGGAAAAAGAGGTCTTGAAACAAGTACTGAAAATAAAGCTGTTTATTCTGATGTTTTATGTATTGTCTGTGCTAAGAAAGGTCACTCTAAATTATCTTGTCCAATGGTAAAATCTAAACAAGATCAGAGAGCTGTTAAGACTAACAAACCTGGACCCAATCAGTTTTGGGTACCAAAAGATCAAATTATCTATGTTGCAGATGTTCTGAGCAACCAGAAGGAGACACCAACAATGGTGCCTGGACAATGGATGTTGGCAACGCACAAGCAGAAGAAGGTTTATGTTCCATCATCTACCAAACAGAAGCCAAGTGACTTTGGTAGAAGAAAAACTGGTCAACACAATCAGAACCAGAACCAGAATCATAGGAGAAACAGGAAATATCAAAGATATAACACGAATCAGAACAGGAACTGGAACCAGAATCAGAACTGGAACCAGTACCAGAAGCACAGAAACTGGAACCAGAACCAAAACTGGAACCAGTATCAGAGGTACAGGAACTGGAACCAAAACCAGAACTGGAGGCACAGAAACTAGAACCAGAATCAGAATCACAATCAATACCAGAACCAGAACCTGAACAGGTATCAGTATCAAAGGTTGAGTTATGATCATCAGAACTACTTTAATTATCACAATCAGTATAATTACCAGAATCACCATAAGTTCCAGAATCACTAGAGGAACATGGTGTATGAGCCAAAAGAGATGAATCAGAATTAGGAGAGTTCTTCAAACACTCCAATGAGATTCATCAAAACTACAAACCTATAAGGGAATTCAAATTCCCTCATCCAAACCATGTAATCTCAGAACATATAGATTAGGAATCTGAAAATCAGAAGCAAGAGGATTTTCAAAACTGAGGCTACATCTTGCTGTATATACTATTATTATTTTATATTTATGCTTACTGTGATAACTAGAAGCTTGATCTTAACAAATCAAAGCTAGATAAGTATTCTGCAGGTTTTCAAAACATCAGAGGAACCAGGTGATTCACACGAATTGAACACTCTGAAGAAACAGCATTCCAGTGGTTTGAAAAACAAACAGAAACCACTAGAAGTAGAATTAATGGTTTGGCTGTACTAAGTTCATTTTTAAATTAATTGATTTATATTATGGTATATGACAAACTGCTTGACAAATCAAAGCAAGATAAAGATAGTACAGGTTCATCAGAACCAAAGGGAGCAGAAGCAGAACGAATGGTTTGGCTGTATTGAGTTAAATTTTAACTTATTTGATTTGCATTATGTAAAATGACAAACTACTTGATCTTAACAAATCAAACCAAGATAAAAATAGTGAAGGGAGCAGAAGCACAAGAAACAGAAGCACAAGAAACAGAAGTACCTGGAAAGGTAAAGGATACAAGCAAGTCAGCAACATATGACAAATCTTCAAAAGATAAATCTAATCAAGTCAGAAACAGCCAAGATAAGTCATAAGAGAAATCTGGATATTTACATGAATTTAAAGCTGTTACAGATTCACTAGAACCAGAAGCTGATTCATCAGAATCAGAAGCTATTACAGAACCAGAAGCTGATGCGAACCAAGCATTGTTGATGAAGTTTTGGCAGAGGAAGGTTGGATACTTGCAATGCAAGAAGAGCTGAATGAAATTCAAAGGAATGATGTTTGGGATCTGGTATCCAGACCAAACAGAAGCATTATTGGAACAAAGTAGGTATTCAGAAACAAATTCAATGAAAAGGGTGAAGTTGTAGCTCAAGGATACAGTCAACAGAAATGTATGGATTACTCTGAGACTTTTGTTCCAGTGGCCAGGTTAGAAGCATTTAGAATTCTCTTATCATTTGCTGCTAATCATGATATAATGCTGTATCAAATGGATGTCAAAAGTGCATTCTTAAATGGCTACATAAGTGAAGAAGTCTATGTCAAACAGCCCCCTGGTTTTGAAAATTTTGATTTTCCAGACCATGTTTTCAAACTTAAAAAGTCTTTATATGGTTTAAAACAAGCACCAAGGGCATAATATGACAGAATTAGTAACTTTCTGCTTAAGAATGAATTTAATAGAGGCCAAATTGATAATACACTATGATATTCTGAGTATCCAAGTTTATGTTGATGATATCATATTTGGATCAACTAATGGCACTTTGTGCAAAGAGTTTTCTGACCTAATGCAGAAAGAGTTCCAAATGAGCATGATGGGAGAACTTAAGTTCTTCCTGGGAATTCAGATTCATCCAGGTAAATTAGATGAAACCAACCAAAAGGTAGACCAGAAAACATATAGAGAAAACCCCCCACCTACAAACTCAGAGGTTTCTGTGATTCCGACTATGCTGGAGACAAGTTGGAAAGGAAAAGTACAAGTGGCAACTGCACTTTCTTAGATCTCTTGGTCAAGAAAAAGACAAAGCACCATTGCCATGTCAACAGCTGAAGCTGAGTATATATCAGTAGCAAAATGCAGTTCACAGTTTATGGACAGTGATCATCAATGGGCTGATATCTTCACCAGGGCATTACCAGAAGATAGGTTCAAGTTCATTAAGAAGCATCTCAGTATTACCTCCATATCTGACTAGCTCAAGTAGTCATCTTAGGAGTTTTTAAATTTCCTGTTATTTTATTTTGTCTTTTAATTTATGTTCTGTACTTTGTAAAAAAAAAAATACAAAAATAGTAGGACCACTTTTTGGTTGATGACAAAAAGGGGGAGAGAGAGAGAAAGAAGAAATAAGTAGAAAAGGAGAGATAAAAAGAAAGAAGGAGAGAAAAAGAAAGAGAGAAAACAGAAGGAGTTGAAAAGGAGAGGAAACAGGGAGAGAGAAAAACAAAGAAAGAAAAAGAGAGAGTGAAAACAGAAGGAGTTGAAAAGGAGAGGAAATGTGAAGAGAGAAAAAGAAAGAGAGCAAAAAGAAGGTGTTGAAAAGGAGAGGAGAAGAGAAGAAAAGAAAGAGAGAACAAAGAAGGAGTTGAAAAGGAAAGTATCAGACTTAGGGGGAGTAGGGAGTAATTCAATGTTTTCGAATTATAAGTTAGCAAAATAAGTTAAGGTTTTGTCATCATCAAAAAGGGGGAGATTGTTGGAACCAAGTTGGTTCTAAGTACTTAGGATTTTGATGCTTACAAATGTACTCTATGTAAACTTATTTTGTACTTTGAATTATTAAGTTAAATGCCCCAGAAACTGAAGGAATCAGAAGCAGTGATCAAAGGATTCCAGAAAAATGAATTCTGGAATAACCAGAAGATACTCCAGGAATGTCAAAACATGACCAGAAGATATCTTTGATGGCCCAGATAAGAAGCAATAAAAATCAGTATGAAACATGGATCATACCATTGGAAAGCCTGCCAGAAGGAGAGTTGCTCCAGACAAACAGGAATCAAATATCAATTTTATTCCAGAAGATATTCTGACCAGAAGATGGCCTGGTAGTGAAAAATTACACAGTCCAGACTTGTTCCAGACTTGACCAGAAGGTATGTTTATGAGTCTAGAACAAGAGGATCAATCTAGATTTGGCCAAGACCATAAGATAACATGATTCAGGGCATGGAACTAAGTCCAGACCAAAAGAAATGAGTTCCAGAATCAATCCAGACCTGGACCAAAATCAAAGGTAAAATGTCCAGACTGAAATATTTTTTGTTCAAGTTAATTTCAGTTTGTTCCAGACCAAATTCCAGAAACTCTGTCCAGATCAGAGTAAAAACATCCAGATCAATGGTTCAGAAATAATTATTTGGTCCAGTGATGGTCCAGATCAGAAAATTAGACCATAGCCCAGTGGTGGCTTAAATCAGAGGGACAGGATGTGCAAGTCCAGAAATGGCCGAGTCCAGAAGATTTTAGCATATCAGGCGCGCATCCAGGAAGGCCGAAATGAGAAGATCAGAGGGTTAGGAAGTGTGGTCCAGCAATGGCCGAAATCAGAGGATTACAGAATATCAAAAAGGTTGGTCCCGGCTGGACTATCGCATGAAGATCCAATGGTGCAGATTTGATCATGGGAATTAATGGTGAAGATCTCATGTTATTTTTATCAAAGTATTATAAATGATTTGTTTTAAATTAAAGTGGAGTAACATGGAAATCAGGAGCTGTGGCGAGAAGCAATGAAAGGATTTAATTGGCCAGTTATTTTGAAAGGAAATCTGAAGATATGTTTTTTATTTAAATGAAGCCCAATTGGTCAAGTTATTTTTGCGAGAGAATCCAGCAAGATTTAGCTCGAATTTAAGCATTGGAAGAGGCCCAAATCTGCATCTATAAAAGGAGGCTCAAGGCAGAATACTCAACCATCGAAAATCACAAAAGGGTCACACACTTCAAAAGCAAACACTCTCAAATTTTCATATAAGTCAATTGTTGAGTCTCAGTTTTTAAAGCAAGTACTCTTGTTGTTTTCGTTCCACTGTGTCAAATCTAAGTTGTTGAAGTAGAATCTACAAGCTGTGGGAGTCAGTAGAGGTAGCAGGTTACTTGGCAATTAGATTCATAGTGTTGTGATTTCTTCTACAATCTGGGGTGTCAGATTGGCTGAAGAACAGGAGTTGTTTTCCTCAAAGAAGTCTAGGATTGTTAGACTATTTGAGAAGACTGACTTGGAGGGTCAGTAGCAAGGTTGTAATTCAAGATTGAATTAGTGAAATCCTTCAAGGCGAAGGGACTGGACGTAGCCTCGTTAACGGTGAACCAATATAAAATCTGTGAGTTTTTATTTTTATTTTTATCCGCTGCTAACTCTGTTTTAATTATACATCAAGGTTTGTTTTGAAAGTATTAAAACAGGAAAAGTTTCAAGTTAAGTCAAACACAATTCAACCCCCTTCTCGTGTTTGCACCTTCACCTCCTTAATTCAAAATGATTATAGTGATGTTAATCCAAGTTTGTTCTTCATCTATTTGAACTTCACTCTCTTCAAGCCTTTTGTTAGGATGTCAGCCTTTTGATCATTGGTACTGCAATGCTCTACTTTATTTTGCCTTTCATTACTTGATCTCTTAGGAAGTGAAACCTTGTTTCTATGTGCTTACTCCTTCCATGAACACTTGGATGTCTTGCTAGATCTATTGCTGACTTATTGTCTATCTTCATCCTTACTGCATTATTGCTTCTCAGTCCCAATTATGCCATTAATTCTGCCAGCCACATAGCTTGGCATGCTCCCATTGATGCAGTCACATATTCAGCTTCACAACTAGACAATGCCACTATGCTTTGATTCTTTGAACACCATGAGATTCGTGAATCATTGATCATAAATACATAGCTTGTGGTGCTCTTCCTTTCATCTTTATCTCCACACCAGTCAGCATCACTAAAGCCAATCAACTCAGCTTCGTTTCCATTCTGATTCCTAGCATAAAGTAATCCAAGCTAACTAGTCTCTTTAATATACCTCAATTCTTTTTGCTGCCAAAAAGTGATGTGTTCTAGGCTTCTCCATATATCTACTAATCAGTCCAACACTATATGCAATGTCTGGCCTTGTATTACACAAATACCTCAAAGATCCTACCATTTTCTTGAATGTTATAGGATCAACCAACTCCTCATTGCCTTCCTTGGACAAAATCAGCCTTGCATTTGATGGAGTACTTGTTCCATTGCAATCTTGCATATTAAACCTTTTTAATACATCATTTGCATACTTCTTTTGATGCATAAAAATTCCATCTTCCATGATTTCAAACTCAATGCCAAGGAAATATGAGAATATGCCTAGATCAGTCATCTCAAACTCCTTCTCCATTCTGATTTTGAACTCTTTGATTCCTACTTCATCACTGCCAGTAAGTAGTAAATCATCAACATATAGACATATCAATATTACAGGTACTGCTGCTGCTTTCTTGACATAAACTGCATGCTCATTTGTGCACTTTTTAAACTATTGTTCTATGAGGAATCTGTCAATCCTCTTGTTCCAGGCCCTAAGAGCTTGCTTCAGGCCATATAAAGCTTTCTTCAGTTTGTATATATGATCTTCTTTGCCTGTTTTCACATATCCTGGTGGCTACTTCACATACACTTCTTCTTCTACTGATCCATTGAGAAATGTTGATTTTACATCTAGCTGATGCATGGTCCAACCTTTGTAACTTGCCATTGATACTACCAGCCTCACTGTTTCAATTCTAGCCACTAGGGCAAACACTTCATCATAATCCAGTCTATGTCTCTGCAAGAATCCCTTTGCTACAAGTCTGGCCTTCTACCTTGCAATCTGTCCATCAGGCTTCAATTTCAGTTTATAGACCCACTTGACATCAATTGGTCTCTTGTTCATTGGCAGGGTCAGCAGTTCCCATGTCTTGTTCTTCTCTATGGCTTTGAGCTCCTCATCCATTGCTGATCTCCATCTAGGATTACTTAAAGCTTCTTCATCACTTAGTGGTTCTGATTCAGCAATCAAGGCAAAATGAATTAATTCTCCATCTACATTGATGGCTGAGTAAGATGTTACTTCATATGGACTCAATCTTACTAAAGGCTACATTGTTCTTTTAGATCTTCTCACAGGATCAGAAACTGACTGGCTTGCTGTCCCTGCTGGCTAACCCTCACCTGGTTCCACCACTTCTGCCCTGCTGACTGTACTAACTGAGCTGACTGGTCTGTCTGGACTGGCTTCACTGCTCGAGCTGGCTTTACTCATCTTCCAGTCCCATCCTCTTGATTCATCCACAAGTATGTCCCTGCTTATTACTACCTTGTTGTTTGGATCATAAAGCTTGTAAGCTCCAGTTGAATCATGACCCAACATCACCATTTGTTCAGCCCTGTCATCAAGTTTCCTTCTGTTTTGCACTAGCACATGTCTGAAACACAATGAGCCAAACACTCTCAAATGACTCACAACTGGCTTTCTTCCAGTCCAAGCTTCTTCTAGTGTCCTAGTGCCAAGTCTCTTGGTTGGACATTTGTTCAAAATGTACATTGCAGTTGATACTACTTCCCCCCATAATTTGTGAGGCATCTTCTTGCATTTCAACATGCTCCTAGCCATATTTAATATTAGGGGTGTTCAAAAAAACCAAAATTTAAACCAAACTACAGAACTGAACCGAACCGAACCGGTTTTCGAACTGATTTTTTAAAATTGAAACTGAACTGAACTGATTTTCAGTTCTAAAAAAACCGAACCGAACCGGTTTTCAGTTCAAAAAACTGAACCGAACCAGTTTTTGGTTAAAAAAACTAGAACCATATTTTTTTTATAGAAATAATTAGGGGTAATTATGTAAATTTGGCTTATAGGAACAAAAAAATTAAATTAAAACCAGTTCGGTTCGGTTCAGTTTTTTGAACTGAAAACCGGTTCGGTTCGATTTTTTAAAACTGAAAACCGGTTCGGTTCAATTTTCAAATTTTGCCCACCCCTATTTAATATAGTTCTATTTCTCCTTTCAGTAGTGCCATTATGTTGTGGAGTATATGGTGCAGTCACTTCATGCAATATCCCTTCTTTTTCACAAAAGACATTGACTTCATGAGAATTATATTCTCCTCCTATATTTGTCCTAATGATCTTAAGACTAATGCCACTTTGTTTTTCTACCATCACTTTCAATCTTTTAAGAACTTCAAGCACTTCACTTTTTCTTTTGATTAGGTATATCCAAATTTTCTTTGTAAAATCATCAATGAATGATACAAAGTAGTAATTACCTCCTATTAAAACTTCTTCAAAAGGACCACATACATTAAAAAAGATTACCTCCATCATTCTTAAAGATCTTGTTGGCGGTTCTGATTTAAATTTGTTCATGTGCAGTGTGGCCTGGCAGCACTCCTCACATACCTCATTTGACATCTGAATTTTTGGAAATCCTAGCACCATTTCACTGCTCTACATCAGCTTTTGAAGTTCAAGTGTCCAAACCTCTGGTGCCCCAACCAATCTTTACTTCTGACTTCAGCAGCTAGACACTGATTCTAATTAATCTATATCTCAATCTTGAAGGTTATGTTTTTGGACAGTGGTTCCTTCAAGACAAGCCTCTTTACACTATCAAATAGCCTCATTTGTCCATTCTCCATATTCATAGAGTATCCTTTCTCCAGAAATTGTCCAAGGCTCAACATATTGTTCTTTATATTTGGCACATATAACACATCACATATGAAAGACTGCTTGCCATCCCTTCTTTGAATCAAGACCTTGCGAACTCCTTCGGCTGTCAATGTGCTATTGTCTGCAAATCTGATCTCCCTGTTTACCTTCTCATCAATGCTTACAAACCAATCTTTATGGCCAGTCATGTGATTTGAACAACCTGTGTCAAGAAACCACTGTTCTGGGTAGTCATCATCTAATTTTGTTGTAGCCATTAATAACACCTCATCTGAATCTGAATCATCAACTGCCATTTGTGCTTCATCATCCTCTCTTTGGACTTTCTTGGATCTGCATTCATTTGCAAAATGCCCCCATTTTTTACAGTTGTAACATTGGATTCCTTTCTTATTGAGTTTCTTTTGGCCATTTATATTCTTGCTACTGTTATCACTTCTGTTTTGATTTCTTGAACTTCCAGCCCCTTTATCAGAATTGTCAGTCTCTTCATCATAGTCATGTTTCTTGTACCACTTGAGTTTACCCTTTCCTTTCTTGTGCTTCATATCACCTTGGTTGATCTTCTTGCTAACTTGGGTCTGCAGGGCCTGTACTTGAGATGCTGAGGTTGCTGCACATCTTTCTCTCACTCTCAGTTCATGAGCTTCAAGAGAACCTTGCAAATCCTCCACCTTCATCTTATAAAGATCCTTTGATTCTTCAATGGCCACCACTATGTGATCATACCTTTATGTTAATGTTCTAAGGATCTTTTCAACAACCACCACTTCAGTTGATGATTCACCATTTGTCCTCATCTGATTAACAACAACCTGCACACGATTGAAGTAATCTGCCATAACTTAATCTTCTTCCATTTGCAATAGTTCGTATTGCTTTCTTAGCATTTGGAGCTTCACTTTCTTGTCCTTTTCCACACTTGTATAGTATTTAACCAAGATCTCCCATGCCTCCTTTGATGTAGATGCCTTCGAAATTCTCTGAAAGTTGTTTGAATCCACACTTTGCTGGAAGTAAAACAATGCCTTGCAATCTCTTTTCTTGCAATCTTTGAAAGTTGTCTGCTGTCTTTCTGTAGGACATGCACCAAGCTGTTCATAGCCATCTCAAACATTCTCAAACACTTCTTGAGCTCCCAACAACGATCTCATTGATGCAGACCACCTCTCCCAATTCTTCCCATCAAGGATTGGAAGATTCGATGGAAAACCTCATCAATTCATGTCTTCTTTTCTTTTCTTTCACTCACACTTGTGTTTCCCTATTTATAATCCCCTCACACTTTCACTCGGGTTTCCCAAGATTGGAACCTTGCTCTTGATACCAATTGTTGGAACAAATTGTATAATCAAAGAGGAATTGAAAATAGAGAAGAAGAAAGTAAAACAGAGAATGTTTAAAACGGAGATTGATTATCAGTCTTGACACTTAACCTAAAACGTTCTTGGTTTACAGACTTATTTATAACAGTTTTAAATAATTCTTTGCTTAACTAACTAACTAACTTTTAACCATCCTAATTGAATTACAAACAAATTACAATCATTTTAGAATTAAATCCAACACTAACAGCAAAAACAAAATTTAAAATCCCAAGAAAAGTGTTGGAGGCAAAATTTAGAACTACATCAAAAGTTTTCTCTAAGTAGGACAATAACATACCATACTTAGCGAAGACATCAATATTTGGTTAGCCTTAAGATAGATATGTGATAGCATTTCAGCAAGTGTACTGAATCGTTGCAAGTAATAATTAAAACTGTAGTACCGAGTGTCGAACTCAAAGATTGTGTTTTACTATCGAATTATTTTTAATTACTGAAATTGAACAAGTCTCTGAGCTTCCCAAATGACCAAAATATCCCTCAAAAATTTAGAAAAACTCGGTTTTATGCATTCTGCAGTGTGCCACGTGCCCCGAGCGCAGGACTTGCGCTTCAAGCGCATTTACACAGAATCAGTAGCGTAAAAATGCGCTTTAGGCGTATGCTTTGCGCTTCAGGCGCACAACATATGATGTCTGGCATTTATTGTATTTTGCTACTCTTTTAACTCCGAATTTGCTTCCAGTGTCTTCATGAAAGTTGTAGCTATGGATCTTAGCTTTCATTTGCACTTGATTTGACTCCAATTGGACATCTACAACTCCAGATATGGTAGAAATACTCCATTTAAGTCATGTTGATTTCTCACCAAAATTCAGCATTGCACTAAAACAAAGAAATAACATAAAACTACAAAGAAATCTCTACTTAATCACGGAAATAAGAACATAAATATTTTATTAAATCCAATAATTAAAATCACCAAAATATATTAAATAACTCCTTAAATTAATTAGTGATTGCCTATAAATAAGACTAAAAACTGTAAAAAAAATATGTATATGACGAAGAGTTATCACAACCCTAAACTTAGTTTGTTGCTTGTCCCCAAGCAACAATTAGTTTCATATTTGGTACAATTAAAAGTAGTTTAAACTCAATTTTCTCAAATCACATCAAGCTCTATTCTCAAAATTCCCACTACTACAAATCATTCATCATGCTTCATGGTTGCTTAAAAAAAAATTACACAATGTATACACTTTAGCATTCATTCATCAAGTTCAACTTTCTGTTCACACAATCTCACCAAAATTTCTCTCAAGTGTTTAGTCAGGGTTATGAATTTATCACTCAAATCCTTGAACATGCATCACGCTACCACAGGCTTGAAAAAATTCTAGTTAGCAATCACAATGCAACAAACACATACCCGTTTGGAGGACTTTCGGGTTGTAATGAGGCTTAGGTAAGGGTAGGACATTTTGGGATAATAGGCTTTTCTACTTGGAGTTAGGTATAAATTGTGTTTGTCAAATTTGAATTCTTTTTGCTGTTATGTTGAATGTTGATGCGAATTATTGGATGAATAATTGATCAAACATAGCAGCAAAAAATAACAGCATAAGAACACAACAATTTATCCTGGTTCACCATTAACTTGGCTACATCCAGTCCCTTCATCCTGAAGGCTTTAATCCACTAATTCAAATCTTTGAATTACAGCACCTGACCCTCCAAGCCAGTCTTCTCAAACAGCCTAACAACCCCAGACTTTTGAGGAACGAAAACAACACCTTGACTCTACAAGTCATGTCTTCTCCTACCAATGTGACAACCCCAGATTGAAGAAGGAATCTACACCACTATCGGGTTTGATTACAAAGGTTTGAAACTCTGCAAAGTTGCTTCTGGAAAGCAGATTGCTGCACTAAATTTCTCTCTCGAAAACACTTAGAAAATTTTGCTTTTGCACTCAAGTGATTCTCTCTTTTGAACTCTCGGATTGTGTTGAATATGAAGCTTGAGTTCTTGTGTTTTTTTTATCTCTTTGAACTCTAAGATGAATATGGATTTAATGGTTGAGTTCTTCTATTTTGAGATGCTTGTTGCTGCTGCTTGAAGCCTCATTTTATAGTTGCAAATAGGGCTTTGTCCAAGCTTAAATTTGAAATAAATCTTGCTCAGATTTCCTTCGAAACTTTTGTTGGCCAATCCTGTTTCACTTAAATTAAAACCGTATCTTTTTAGCTTCAGATTGCACTTGAAAATTCTGTTGACCAATCTTGTTTCTTTTAATTTCAAACCATATCTCTTTAGGCTTTAGATTGCATTCAAATTTCTTCAAGTCTTTAGTGATTTTTGAATTAAATCCCCTTAATACTTTGATCAAATTTCTATCAAAGTTTAATCAAGTCTTCTTCGAATTTTAATCAAGTCTTCACTAATCTGCATCATGATTTAAATTTTGGACCGTATGATCTTTTGATTTCGACAAACTCTGGACAATGTAATCTGATCTGTACCAATTCTGTGATCCTCTGATCTCGACCAACTCTGGACCATGTGATCTGATCTATACTATTATGTGATCTTCTGATTTCGACCAATTCTGGACCATGTGATCTGATCTGTATCATTCTGTGATCTTTTGATTTCGACCAATTGATCTTTTAATCTGGACATTTATCCTCTGATCTGGACCAAGTCTGGACTAAGTCTAGATTAAATATGGACTAAGTCTTATGTTCTGGTGTATCCTCTGGTGACGTCATCCTCTGATTTTTCCTTCTAAGTCAAAATACGATTTTCATAACATACATTTGTTAACATCAAAACTTTAATTATAAGAACCAACTTGGTTCCAACAATCTCCCCCTTTTTGATGATGAAATTTTTTGTATTTTTGATAACTATTTTTCTTTCTTTGGACTTTGACTCCCACTAAGACTTAGCTTTACTTTGAAGTTTTCTCCCCCTAAGTCTAACGCCCCAAATTCTTTATCAAATATGTAACATCCTCTAAATTTATTATTTAAAATAATTAAGACTAATAAATATATATATTTTTCAATATTAATTTAGGTGTGATATTTATTTGCCTTGTTTGGCTTATTGTAGTTGATAAAATTATTAATAAGAATTATTTAATCAATGGAGAAGTTTTATATAATTGTATAAATATATATATAGATGTTTTTTTTTAGTACAAGAAGAATTTGGGCTAAGAGCTTTGTACTAGGAAGAAAAGTGGCCAAGGTAAGTGCTTTTCCCCGCACAAATTATAGTTAGACCGTTAGTTGGATACATGAAATTAATAATTGTAATTGCTTGCTTTTGAAAGAAATAAATGTAGACTAATAAAATAAAATAATGAAATCCGAAAGCTTTTACGTTGAGTTTGATATGTAATGTATGTCTTTTTAAGAAGTAAAATATGAATTTTTATATTTTATGTGATAAAGTTTTAATTTTTATGATGGGTATGAAGCAAAATATGATTTTTTATATATTATATATATATGATAAGATTTTGATTCGATGATGTATATGAGTTGGAGTTTGAAGTTTCTTGTTATATATAAAGTTTTAATGTTTATGGTGTAAATGAAGTCAAGTCCCGATTTTTATGCGTACGTGGTGAAAATTATTATTTAATGATTATTTGTCTATGAATATATGATTCTCATGATAAGGATGTGCGATATGTGATTTTTGTGATATGTGAATACGACGATGGTTTTAAAAATGTGATTTTTTTGTTGAATGCATATGACATGATTCTTAGTGGGCTGTGTGCGAGTATAGTTTTGATAATATATGGTCATGTCATGGCATATGCATCTTCGTGGGAGTTGCCTTAGTGGCAGGTTTATTTTCCCCTTTGGTTTGGGTGATTTTTCTGTGTGGAAGTTGCCTTAGTGGCATGTTTATATCCAGATCATATAGTTTTTAGGAGCATGCATTATACATATTTTTTTTAATATACGATTTACTGTTTACGCATTTTTTCTTTTAAATTGGAAGTTTTTACTTTTATATGTTTTGTTTTATTCTTCTATATGTTTAGCTTTGGTTTGATGTGGACGATGGAAAAACACTGACCCTTACTACAATATTTTAGGTACTAATGAGTTCGAGGAGATTCAAGAGTAGTAGATGAATATTAACGTGCGGCGAACGTGGGGGTAAAAATAAGGTTTTCAAGACCATTTTGTAATAATAAGATTTCCGCAATATTTTCTATGCCTATTTTAAATCTTGTCACCAAACTTTAATAAGCTTTTTTTGTTTTAATTTTTTGAATAAACATTTTTTATAATATTAAATAAACGTGATTGTTACTAATTATTTAAAAGCATAAATGTTAGATATTCTTACAAAAAAAAATTGACGTAAATTTTTCTAAAAGTATTTTTTTAAAATAATGTTTTGGATCAAAAAACCAAGGGCGTTACATTATGGTATCAGAGCAATAATCATCGGAAAGTTTTTGGGGGGACGATTATGTATGACGCATTGCTTGATTTTTGTGTGATGTTTGACTTTCGTATATTTCATTCTATAATTTATTACTAATTTGGTTATACATATTCATGTAGGGAAAATTAACATTTTGCATTGATTATTTGGTCTCTTTTAATACTAATTGATTTTTTTCTTCTCAAAAACAGAAATTTTATTTCAATTAATTGCAAATTATGATATGCCTTAAATTCTTGATCATACGATTTGAAATAGTTTAAACTTGATTCAATGCAATAACTAATTATGATTTTATGATGGTATGAATTATGAATTTAGTGCATTATAATTTGAAATTATCTCGATTTAATTTGATTCAATGCAATAATTGCTTTTGATATTATGACGTTGTGAATTTACTCTCGTGATTTGAATTTTTTAATAGTTGTTTGTATGTTATGAATTTTTTATTTGTGAATTAATGACGTTATGGATTTTACATTATGATGTTATGAATTTACTCTCGTGATTTGAAATTTTTTAATAATTGTTGTTTGTATGTTATGAATTTATTATTCGTGAAGTAATGACGTTATGAATTTAATACTATGATGTTATGAATTTACTACTCGTGATTTGAATTTTTTTTTTAATAATTGTTTGTACGTTATGAATTTAATAATCGCAATTTAATGACATTATGATGTTATGAATTTACTTTTATGACGTTACAAATTTACTACACCTGATTTGAATTTTTAATAATTTACAATTCGTGATTTAGTTTGACGTTATGTAATAATTGTTTGTATATTTATGACATTATCAATTAATTGCAACGGATTAATTTTTTTTTTAACTATAAAATGATTAGTGTTATTTTGTTATACTGTGAAATTATTGCGTATTAAATTAAATTGATTTGATTTGAAAACATTAGACATTTAATTGGTCTCCACCTTAATTAAGAAATTAATTAGGCCAATTGAATTTATAATGATTATGAATATTCCTTAATTACTTAATTTTGTGTTATGATCTAAATTTTTGTAATAAAGACAATGTGGTAAATCTCTAACTGGTATAAAATTGTATGATTCCCACAATATAAGTGAAGGGTAACACCGTAAAAAGTTGTATTAGTGGAATTCTGTCTAAGCAAAGACTTGGTTATTAAGTGGTCCGTTGACCCACCTCTCTTTCCTGGGAACCCCACTAGTACACGACTTATCATGTGACCTCAAGCTATTGTCCCCATAATAGAAGGGAAGGGTAATACCGTAAAAAGTTGTAGTAGTGAGATTCTGGCTAAGGAAAGACTTGGTTATTAAGTGGTCCGTAGACCCACCTCTCTTTCTTGGGAACCCCCTAGTACACAATTTATTGTGTGACCCGAACCTACTATATAGCCGTGAATAAAATATTCCTTACGACCCTAAGGTTACAATGAGATCACAGTGTTATCCTGATTAGATAATTTGTAGGAAGTATGGCTCGTCGTGCGAACCGACCAATGCCCCAGGGAGAAAGTGACATGACTGAAGCAATCCAAGCCATGAATGCAATGGCTGCCACAATGGCCCAACAAGCTACAGTTCAAGCTCAACAAGCTGCAGACCAGGCTCAACGAATGCGTAGAGGGACCTGAGGGAGGAAGCAGCTATTGCAACAAGAGGACTGACTGAATTCCTTAGGCAAGATCTGCCAAAATTTAAAGGGGAGTATGACCCTTACAAGGCTGACCTCTGGCTGCAGGAGATCAAGAAGATCCTTGAGATCCTCCACTACCCAGATGATATGAAGGTGGAGTATGTCGCCTATTTGTTGATTGGTGAAGTTGAAAACTGGTGGCGGGGGGCGAGACAAATGATGGAAGGAAATCACGAAGAGGTGACCTGGGAAGTTTTCAAGAGAAAGTTCTTGGACAAATATTTTCCGAAGAGTACCAGGACTGACAAGGAGGCGTAATTCCTGAGATTATATCAGGGAAGTCTCATAGTGTCCGAGTATGTAGCAAAGTTTGAGTCCCTAGCAAAACATTTTCGCTTCTTTCGTAACCAAATGGGTGAAGAGTACATGTGTGAGAGGTTTGAAAGCAGGCTTAAATATGAAATTAAGGAGTCTGTGGGACCTCTAGAGATACGTCAGTATCAGGTGCAAAAAGGTGGAGATCATGAAACGGGGCCGCCTGAACAGAGGTGCTATTGGGGGACCAACGAGACCTCAGGTAGGAAATCAAACACAACCTTACCATTTAATTATGGGGTTCTATCTCTAAATATTACTTTAAAACAGGGAAATGGTGACCAACAGAACAAAGGCAGTCAGTTCCAACAGAAAAAGTTGTATGCTTGCCCACAGGGGACTACTGGAGATCGACCGGGACCCTAAAACAGGGGAGATAAGAGGCATCAGAATCCAACACAAAACCAGGCGTATACTGTTCGATGTTATAACTGTGGACAGGAGGGTCATAGGCTAACTGAGTGTCCAAGAAGAACCATGATATGTTATGCTTGTCAGAAACCAGGCCATATGGCAAAAGATTGTCGGGAGAAGGGTACTGTCAACGACAAAGATGTGGCACGCCCTACTGCTCAAGGACGTGTTTATCACATTAGAGGAGAAGAAGCACCATCTTCCTCAGAACTTATCCAGGGTGAATGTTATATTGCTGGAAAAATACATTCTGTGATATATGATTATGGGGCAACACACTCGTTCATTTCATTAGATTGGGTGAAATCGCTCCAAGTAGATGTCACTACCTTACCATTCGAGTTAATGGTTACCTTCCCTTTGTTGAACCAGTAAAATGTAATTTGGCATCTTTGCAATGCCCGCTGACTGTGTTTAAAATGAATTTTAAGTTCGATTTAATTTGTATTCCTCTGAAACATCTTGGAGTAATTTTGGGAATGGATTGGTTGTCTAGCAACTACATCATGTTAGACTGTGCCTGACGAAACGTGATATTTCCAGATCCCAATATTTCGAAGTTTCTTTCAGCCAACAGATTGAAGTTTTCTCTGAAGGGAGGAGTCCAGAAATATGTGTTTCACAACTCAGTCAGCATGAGTCCAGAGGTTGTTGTCGATGAGATCTTGGTAGTGAAGAATTTCTTTGAGGTTTTCCCACTAGACATGAAGGGGGGGTTGAATTGTGTTTGACTAACTTGAATACTTTTCCTATTTTTACACTTTTAAAACAAAACTTGATGTATGAATAAAAACGGAGTTAGCAGCGGATATAAAGTAAAAATAAAACACAGAATTTTTATACTGGTTCACCGTTAACGAGGCTACGTCCAGTCCCTTCACCTTGAAGGATTTCACTAATTCAAACCTTGAATTACAACAGTTCCACTGACCCTCCAAGTCAGTCTTCTCAAACAGTCTAACAATCCTAGACTCTTGAGGAATACAACACCTTGACTTCCTAAGTCAAGTCTTCTCCTGCCAATCTGACAACCCCAGATTGTAGAAGGAATTACAACGCCTTGAATCTAATATCAAAGCATTAAATTTTGTTAAATTGAGAATTACTTTGAGATACTAAAAACATAATTAGAGTAATCTTAAAAAAAAAGCAAATAACATAATCATTAATAAAGAGACACGTATTTAAGTAAGAATTATAATTATATTTCTCGATAATTCAAATTTACAAAGTTACAAAATGTTGTTAAATCAAAACACATGGTATTGCATTGGGAGAAACAAAATTGTACTATCGTGTTTTGAAAATCAACAGAAATTAATAGTCGCAAATCACTAAATTATGTTGCATCAAGAAATATATATCCAATTAAATAAAAATTATAATCTCTTTTAAAAAAACAAAATGCTATCAATGCTAAGTATATTTGATTTCATTAGGAGATAGAAAGAGTGTGCAATGGAAAATACAAAATGTGTATTCCGGCTATTTTAAACATAAACAAAATTAAATTATAATAGACAACAATTCAATTGTTATCATTAATGAAGAGGCAAACATGATGAGAGTGTGAACTTTTATGATGTGCATTAGGGATAGAAAGTGTGTGCATTGAAACATACAAAAAGTGTTCTATTGAGTCTTAGAAATCAACACGATGTAATTATGAAAACCTCTAATTGTCCAATTAAAGGAAATTTTTAGTATCTTCTAGAGGCATTACAAAAATAAGGTGATAGATAGGGTGGTGTCGTGATACTTGGGCACAAATATGATCATTTAAATTTTTAACCATTAATAATAGTAATAAATTTAGATAATCAATATACGAGAATGGTTATCTAAATGAAAAGTAAATAGTGATACTTTATATATTTGATAAGCATGGTCTTGACTCTTGATACATTTTAAAATCACGAAGTCACACATATTTATTATTTATGATATGTATCTCATAATATTAAAATATAAATTATCTTAAATATATTTTAAAAGTTATGGATTTGTATTTATTTTTTATAGAATGAATTTGTATGTTAAATGATGAATTTTTATTTTTTTAAATTGTTGAGATATTTTATATCGATATGCTTATTTTTTTTAATGTGGTTTGTGTTGATATAATTACTTTTTATTTATTAGTTTACCACATTGAAAGAGTGTAGAGTATGTTGAACACCATCTCAATTATCTATATACGTTTAATATACTATTTAAGATAGCCTGACAAAGAGTTGAAAATTTTCATTGATATTAAGAGAATAAAAAGACAAATTTATGTTGAGCCTCGTCATATCTCTCCTGCTATGACAGGTCTATGTGGTTTGATTTTTATGAGAGAAAAATTTCAAACACTGGAAAATAATCGATTTGGGTTAGTTTATTTTTGTTATATTTTTTCAGAAAATTCAAACCCAACAATATATGTTTTTTTTTTATTTAATTCAATCGTGTTTTTGTTTTACATTAATAAAATTATTTGAAAATAAATTAAAAAAGTTATATTTTTTCAAACACTAAATATGTATACTATTATAACAAGTACATAAGTTACAATAAAAAAAAATAATTTATAATAATTAAAATGTTAAATAAATACAACACATTTTTTAGACCACATTATTAATATATTTTTTTTATTAATACTCCTTAAATATATTATGAAATAAAATGAGATAATAATTTAATAATAGTATTATTTGACTATATAGCGGTCGATTTTAAATAACATAATAAAATAGATATTGTCGCGGTTCGATTATATGTGAAAAGGAGTAGCTCAATACCATATATTGAGTCTTTATTGCTTTCTTTTTTAGATGGGCTCGAGTGTCTCACCCATAACCAATCATTAAATTTTTTTACGTATACGATACTCTCCAATTTTACTTTTATTCTCACAAATGCAAGGAAATAACATTTTTGTCTTTGTTTAAACCATAAAACTTGAAAATTTTCACAATTCTATTATTTGACATTTTCGAAAAAAGTGAGTGATTTTTTTCAAACTCTACCGGAAAATTTTTTTAAGTTTTCTGGTAAACAAAATACACTATGAAATTTTTTTTCTTCTTCAAGTTTTCAGGTACACATGCTTATTCCGGAAAACTTTTAACAAGTTTTTAATAGAGTTTGGTTTATTATATTATTATGTTATCATCCTATTATGTAGGATTAGTTAGTTATGTTATCATCCTATTATGTAGTAGGATTAGTTAGGTAAGTTTGAGTCAGTCAACATATCTGTTTTTGAATTTGTTATTATGCCCGAACTTAGGAGTAGTTTGTTAGTGGGCTTGCTTAGTGGTATTAGCAATTTCTTTGTTTCCTGATTTCTTGTAAGGCTATATAGCCAGTTGCATTCTTCTTCAATAAAACAAGTTTTCCCAAATTGGCTATCTGGAAACTAACATCTGGTATTAGTGCTGTACTTCAGAAATCCAATTTGTGTGTTCGAGCGAAACACAGAAGAGGGAAAAGAAACAATCTGTGAGAGAAAACACATATTACAAGAGACGTGAGAAAATCTGTGAGTTGAAACACAGTGCGAAGTGAGAAGACAAGAGAATGTCTGAGGCCAACGAACGATTTCAACAACCATCAATTCCTCATTTTGATGGAAACTACGATCACTGGAGCATGGTGATGGAGAATCTTCTGCGCAGCAAGGAATACTTGACGGTTGTCAGCGTCAGATACACCAATCCCGCCGAAGGAGAAGTGCTTACTGCAGCACAAAGGAAAGCCCTGGATTATATGAAACTCAAAGATTTGAAGGCTAAGAATTACTTGTTTCAATCGATTGACAAGTCAATTCTCAAAAAATTACCAAGAAGGAGACAACAAAGTAGTTGTGGGATTCCATGAAGATGAAATATCAAGGGAATGCTCGGGTTCAACGTGCTCAACTAAATCGTCTTCGTAGGGACTTTGAAGTTCTGGCCATGAAACAAGGTGAATCTATTACTGATTACTTTGGGAGAGTTATGGTGATTGCAAACGACATGAGAAATTGTGGTGAAGACATGGATGATGTCAAAATTGTGGAGAAAATTCTGCGGACCTTAACGGAGAAATGGAACTATATCGTGTGTTGCATAGAATAAGCAAAGGACATCGATGAACTTTCCGTCGATGCTGTGCAGAGCTCACTATTGGTCCATGAGCAGAAATTTAAAAAAGAAAGTAATGAGGAGCAGGCGCTTAATGTCTCCTACCATGATGGCTAAGGTGGTCGTGGCCGTGGGAGATCGAACGCTTTTAGAGGCGGTTGAGGCAGAGGCCGCCAAAGTTACAGCAAAGCGACGTCGAGTGCCACAAGTGTCATCAGTTGGGACATTATCAAGTTGAGTGTCCCAATATGACTAAGCAAGCAAACTTTACAGAGGTGGAAGATTATGATGAGATGCTGCTTATGGCATATGTGGAATCATTACAGCCAAATCAACATGATATTTGGTTTCTTGACTCTGGCTGTAGTAATCACATGAGTGGTGATGTTTCTCTCTTCTATGATATGGAAGAAGTATTTAGAAGAGTTGTCAAGTTGGGAAATCATACGCAAATGCAGGTTGTGGGAAAAGGAAGTGTAAGACTCTTTTATGATGGAGTCAATTATCTTGTCAAAGATGTCTTCTATGTGCCGGAGCTAAGAAACAATCTGATGAGCATCAGACAACTGCAAGAGAAGGGTCTGGGAGTTCTCTTACAGAACAATCAATGTAGGATTTATCATCCTACAAAGGGTCTAATCATCTCAAGCAAGATGACCACCAACAAGATGTTTGTTTTGAGATCTAACAAACAATCACTTGGGCAGACCACAAAAGATGTGTGTTTTCAAGCCAGTACACACGATTCAGCGCAACTTTGGCACCGACGCTATGGTCATCTTAGTTATACAGGGTTGAGAATTTTGCAGAACAAGAAATTGGTAAGGGGGCTGCCTAACTTGCCTGAAATAGACGTTGTATGTACTGAATGCCTCAAGGGAAAGCAACACCGTGAATGTATTCCAAAGAAGAGCATGTGGAGAGCTTCATCTAAGTTGGAATTGGTCCATGCTGACATCTGCGGTCCTATTTCTCCAATGTCAAATGGCAAGAAGAGGTATTTTATATCTTTCATAGATGATTTCAGTTGGAAGGCTTGGGTACTCTTTCTTGCATATAAGGCAGATGCATTCACTCTATTTAAGCAGTTTAAGAGTCATGTTGAGAAAGATTCAGGTCTATCTATTAAATGCTTACGAACAGATCGTGGAGGAGAGTTTACCTCAACTGAATTCACTGATTTTTGTAGAGCTAGTGGAATCAAGAGGCAGTTGACTACGGCTTACACACCGCAGCAAAACGGGGTAGCCGAAAGAAAGAACAGATTGGTGATGAATATGGTCCGCAACATGTTGGTTGACAAGGAGATGCCCAAGAATTTCTGGCCAGAAGTAGTAAACTGGGCCTTTTATGTTTTTAATCGTTGTCCTACATCGTCGGTTAAGGACATGACACCGGAAGAAGCATGGAGCGGTGTAAAGCCTTCAGTTGAGAATTTCAGAGTATTTGGTTGCTTGGTGCATGCTCACATTCCTGATGCTCATCGAACAAAGCTGGAAGATAAGAGCCACACTTGTGTACTGGTCGGTGTGAGTAGTGAATCAAAGGGGTATAAGTTGTATGATCCTTTGAGAAAAAGGATCTTGATCAGCCGAGATGTGGTCTTCGAAGAAGACAAGAAATGGAGCTGGGATTCGATCTATACTGAGTTGATTGCACTTGATTTGGATTGGGTGCTGAAACTGAAATCGAAGAAGTTGCTGGGGTTGAAATAGAGCAGATTGTAACAGACAACAATGAGGAAAATGCTAGTCCAAATGTAGTAATCAGTGCTAGTTCAAGTGCAGAAACAAGTAATTCAAGAAGCAATGAAACCACTGGTAATGAGGCCAACAATGAGGTTTCATTGGCCTCCAACACAAGATCAAATCGCCCTCAATGAGCACCAGCTTGGTTGGACAATTTTGTTACTGGTGACGAAGTGGATGAAGCAGGATTTGCTGATGTTGCTTTATTTGCTGAATTTGATCCAGGAAGCTTTGAAGAGGTAGTCAAAAGCAATGAATGGAAACAAGCCAACGATTCTGAGATAAATTCCATTGATGAAAATGGAACTTGGACTCTAACTAACTTGCCAAAGGGGGAAAAAAGCATAGGTGTCAAGTGGGTTTATAAGACAAAGTTGAATCCACTTGGAGAAATTGAAAAGTATAAAGCTCGATTGGTTGCGAAAGGGTATGCTCAGACTCATGGTGTCGATTATGAGGAGGTTTATGCTCCGGTGGCACGTATGGATACCGTGAGAATGATATTGGCACTCGCAGCTCAGAGAAGTTGGAAAGTATACCAACTAAATGTGAAATCAGCCTTCCTTCAAGGGGAGTTAACGGAGGAGGTTTATGTTGAGCAACCCAAAGGGTATGAGTTGAAGAATGAAGAGGCTAAAGTCTACAAGCTCCACAAAGCCTTGTATGGACTTAAGCAAGCGCCACGAGCATGGTTCAGCAAGATAGACTCATACTTCAAAGACATGGGTTTTGATAAAGATGCTAATGAGCAGACCCTGTACACTAAGGTCAATAGTCAAGGCAAGTGTTTAATTATTAGCTTGTATGTTGACGATTTGATCTATACTGGTGATGATGAGGCTATGATGAGCGAGTTCAAGGAATCAATGATGAAAGGATTTGATATGTCTGATTTGCGATACATGAGGTATTTTTTGGGATTAGAAATGTTGCAGCTTGATGACGGGATATTCATTTGCCAGAGGAAGTATGTGAAGGATATGCTGCAGAAATTTGGAATGGCAGAGTAGCAACCAAATAAGACATCGGTTATGAAGGCAGTCGTAGTCCAACCATATTTTGCGACAACAACTTAATGATTAAGCTATCCAAAAATCCAGTAATGCAAAGAAAGAGTAAACATATTGACATTCGCTTCCATTTCCTGTGCAACTTGGTGAACGAGGGAACTATCCAGCTGAAGTTTTGTGGTACTCGGGACCAGATAGCCAATATACTTACACAACTCAATCCTTGGTATGAGGCATCACAATAAAGTTTGTATGGCTCTTCTGGTTGTGGCAACACTAACACTGGAGATGTAGTTAGTTTCTCTTTCATCAGTTGGAAACTTTTCTCACACTCCTCAGTCCAAGCATAAATCTGGTTCTTCTTCGTAAGGTGTGTCAATGGAGCAGCAATCTTGGCAAATCCCTCAATAAATGTCCTATAGTACCCAGCCAACCCCAGAAAACTCCTAATCTTTGTGACTGTCTGCGGTTGGTTCCATGCCATCACGGCTTCTACCTTGGATGGGTCGACAGTGATCCCTTCCTTAGAAATTACATGTCCCAAGAACTTCACTTCTTCCAACCAAAATTCACATTTTCCTAGATTGGCATATAGTTGTTGCTCCTTCAGTACTTGCAGAACTTGACGCAAATGTTCCTCATGTTCCTCCCGACTCTTGGAATAAATCAAGATGTCATCAATAAAGATCACCACAAACTTGTCTAAGAACGGACGGAAGATACGGTTCATATAATCCATGGGGACAATAGCTTTAGGTCACACGATAAGTCGTGTACTAGTGGGGTTCCCAAGAAAGAGAGGTGGGTCAATGGACCACTTAATAACCAAGTCTTTCCTTAGCCAGAATTCCACTAATACAACTTTTTACGGTGTTACCCTTCACTTATATTTTGGGAATCGTACAATTTTATATCCGTTAGAGATTTACCGAATTGTCTTTATTACAAAAATTTAGATCATAACACAAAATTAAGTAATTAAGGAACATTCATAATCATTATAAATTCAATTGGCCTAATTAATTTTATAATTAAGGTGGAGACCAATTAAATGTCGTATGTTTTCAAATCAAATCAATCTAATTTATTACGCAATAATTTCACTGTATAAGAAAATAACAACTAATTATTTATAGTTTTCAAAAAACATCATCAGTTTCAATTAATTGATAATGTAATAATAGTAAATTCATAACGTCATAATTTTATAAATCACGATTACTAAATCCATAACATACAAATAATTATTAAAAATTCAAATCGCGAGTAGTAAATTCATAACGTCATAATATTAAATTCAGAACGTCATTAATTCACGAATAATAAATTCATAACATACAAACAATAATTAAAAAAAATTTAAATCACGAGAGTAAAGTCATAACATCATAATATTAAATTCATAACGTCATTAATTCACGAATAATAAATTAATAACATACAAACAATAATTAAAAAAAAATTCAAATCACGAGAGTAAATTCACAACGTCATAAAATTAAAAGCAATTATTGCATTGAATCAAATTAAATCGAGATAATTTCAAATTATAAAGCAATAAATTCATAATTTATACCATCATAAAATCGTAATTAATTATTGCATTTATACCATCATAAATTCATAATTTCATTAATTCACGAATAATAAATTCATAACATTTCAACAACAATTATTAAAAAATTCAAATCACGAGAATAAATTCACAATGTCATAAAATTAAAAGCAATTATTGCATTGAATCAAATTAAATCGAGATAATTTCAAATTATAATGCAATAAATTCATAATTTATACCATCATAAAATCGTAATTAATTATTGCATTGAATCAAATTAAAACTATTTCAAATCATAGATTAAGAAATTAAGGCATATCATAATTGCAATTAATTGAAGAAAAATTTTTGTTTTTGAGTAGAAAGAAAAAAATCAATCAGTATTAAAAGAGAGCAAATAATCAATGCAAAATGTTAACTTTCCCTATATGAATATATATATAACCAAATTAGTAATAAATCATAGAATAAAATATACCAAAATCAAACATCACACATAAATCAAGGCATGCGTCATACAAAATCGTCCCACCCAAAAATTTCCGAGGATTATTGCTTTGATACCATAATGTAACGCCCCGGATTTTTTGGTCCAAAACGTTACTAAAAAAAATACTTTTAGAAAAATTTACGATAATTTTTTTTGGTAAGAATATCTACATTTATACTTTTAAATAATTAGTAACAATCACATTTATGCTTTTAAATAATTAGTAACAATCACATTTGTTTAATATTATAAAAAAAGTTTATTCAAGCTAAAATAAAGGAAAAATCAATTATTCCTAAACGGAAGCAAAAATCCACTTCCGTATTTATAGAATTCGAATGCATTTAAAAGTTTAGTGACAAAAATTAAAAAAATAAATAAACATAGAAATTTTGCGGCAATACTTATTATTACAAAATTGTCTTGAAAACCCCATTTTTACCCAACGTTCGCCGCACGTTAATACTCATCAATTACTCTTGAATCTCCTGGAACTCATTAGTACCTAAAATGTTGTTGTAAGGGTCAATTTTTTCCATCATCCACATCAAACCAAAACTAAACATATAGAACAATAACACAAAACATATAAAGGTAAAAACTTGTAATTTAAAAGAAAAAAATGCGCAAACAGTAAATCGTATGTAAAAAATATGCATAATGCATGCTCCTAAAACTATATGATCCGGATATAAACCTGCCACTAAGGCAACTTCCACACAGAAAGATCACCCATACCAATGGGGAAAATAAACCTGCCACTAAGGCAACTCCCACGAAGATGCATATGCCATGACATGACCATATATTATCACAATTATACTCGCACACAGCCCTCTAAGAATCATGTCATATACATTCAAAAAATCACCCTTTTTAAAACCATCATCTTATTCATATCACAAAGATCACATATCACACATCCTTATCATGAGAATCATATATTCATAGACAAATAATCATTCAATAATAATTTTCACCACGTACGCATAAAAATCGGGACTTGACTTCATTTACACCATAAAGATTAAAACTTTATATATAACAAGAAACTTCAAACTCCAACTCATAATACATCATCAAAATCAAAACTTTATCATATATATAACATAAGAAAAATCATATTTTGCTTCATATCCATCATAAAAATTAAAACTCTATCATGTATAATATAAAAATTCATATTTTACTTCTTAAAAAGACATACATTACATATCGAACTCAACGTAAAGGATTTCATATTCCATTATTTTATTTTATTAGTCTACATTTATTTCTTTCAAAAGCAAGCAATTACAATTATTAGTTCTATGTCAACCAACTAACGGTCTAACTCAAATTTGTGTGGGGAAAAACCCTTACCTTGGCCGCTTTTGTTCCTAGTACGAAACTCTAGACCCCCACGAAGTTGCTCACACGAAAAGTTTGCCGCACGAAGGAGATGAGGTGTGAAGGAGATGACGGCTAGGGTTTCGGTATTTTTTTCTGCTTACTATTACTTAGTATCGAAATATTGTGGACTTTAGGGAAAATTTAAAGTGGAGATTATTGGGTAGATAGTGTTGGGCCCAAATAAAGAAAAGAAGAGAGAAAATATTATTTTATTTATTTATTATTTTTTTTTCGTAACCTTGATCATACAAAAACTAAGCCACCAACTCCAAGCCCAAATTTCTATTACGGGTTGGGTCACACCTATCCACAAACCCTTAGCTCAAATTCTTCTTGTACTAAAAAAAACACACACATATATATATATATAACTATATAAAACTTCTCCATTGATTAAATAATTCTTACTAATAATTTTATCAACTACAATAAGTCGAACGAGACAAATAATTATCACACCTAAGATAATAATGAAATATATATATTTATAAGTCTTAATTATTTTAAATAATAAATTTAGAGGATGTTACATGATGCACCAGCAGTAAACTCGTCAGAGTGTTTAGTTTAAGGGGGAAAATGATAGAGTTTGGTTTATTATATTATTATGTTATCATCCTATTATGTAGGATTGGTTAGCTAAGTTTGAGTCAGTCAACATATCTGTTTTTGAATTTGTTATTATGCCTGAACTTAGGAGTAGTCTGTTAGTGGGCTTGCTTAGTGGTGTTAGGAGTTTCTTGGTTTCCTGATTTCCTGTAAGGCTATATAGCGAGTTGCATTCTTCTTCAACAAAGCAAGTTTTCCCAAATTGGCTCTCTGGAAACTAACAGTTTTTCGGTAGTTACTGGAAAAGTTGAGAAAAGTATTTCGGAATAGACATGTGTGTTTAATTTTGATGATAAACAAAGATTAATTAAGAATTATAATTATGATTCTAAAACATGTTTTTGTATCTAATAAATGTGTTTGAGTGTATTAATCAAGATAGGTACCAAGAAACTTAAACAAGATCATTTGAGAGAAGCAAGATCAAATTTGAAGATTCAAGAACATTCTGGACAACATTCTGAATATCACCAGAGGATGTCACTAGAGGATGTCATCAGAGGATGACGTCACAAGAGGATGACATCACCAGAGAATGTCGCCAAAGGATGATGACATCAGAGGATATCACCAGGGGATACCTCCAGAAGATACACCTAGAAGATGTCGCCAGAGGATACCTCCAGGGGATACCAGAAGATATCACCAGAGGATATCACCAGAGGATCCCTCTACAAATTTAATAGCCAAGAATACTAATCACTAAGATCAAGACTCATTTGCCACACAGAAGAAGAACCAAGCCTGCTCTTGAACATCAGAAGCAGAATGAAGAACATTCTTGCTTTTTGGCCTGCTCTCACTTAATCATTGACAAAGGACAACCAGTCTGTTCCCAACAAGCAAATGAGCTGTCATAAGCACTTTTTGAGTCTATAAAAGAGAACTCAAGATAAAGGCAATAATCAGAACTCAAGAAAGCAATTATCTTATCATTGATAATTAGTTTCAACAGCTTCCACCTTTCAACACACATTTTCTCAAGTTCTGTCAAGTACTTAGAAACTGCATCATCCAATTACTGTTGTGCTCTAAGATCACTCTGAGTTCCAAGGATCAGAATCAAACACTCAAACACGAGTTGAGGATACTTAGATTCTGTCAAACACTTTATCATTCCATTGTAATCTCAAGATAAAGTGAGTAGAAACTAGTGAAGGTGCAAACACAAGAAGGGGGGTTGAATTGTGTTTGACTAACTTGAATACTTTTTCTGTTTTTGTAGTTTTAAAACAAAACTTGATGTATGAATAAAAACAGAGTTAGCAGCGGATATAAAGTAAAAATAAAAGCACAGAATTTTATACTGGTTCACCGTTAACGAGGCTACGTCCAGTCCCTTCACCTTGAAGGATTTCACTAATTCAAACCTTGAATTACAACAAATCCATTGACCCTCCAAGTCAGTCTTCTCAAATAGTCTAACAATTCTAGATTCTTGAGGAATACAACACCTTGACTTCCTAAGTCAAGTCTTCTCCTACCAATCTGACAACCCCAAATTGTAGAAGGAATTACAACGCCTTGAATCTAATTGCCAAGTAATCTGCTACCACTTCTGACTCCCTCAGATTGTAGACTCTACTTCAACAACTTAGATCTAACACAAGGGAAAGAAAATAACACGAGTGCTTGCTTCTTGAAAGCTGGAACTCACAATTAACCTCACTGAAAACTTGAGTGTTTGCTTTGGAAGTGTATGACTCTTTTGTGATTTTCAATACTAAGTTTTCTGCCTTGAGCCTCCTTTTATAGATGCAGATTAAGGCCTCTTCCAAGCTTAATTTCGAGCTGAATCTTGCTAGATTCTCTTGCAAAAATATCTTGACCAATTGGGCTTCATTTAAATAAAAAACATATCTTTTTTAAGCTTCAAATTTTCTTTCAAAAATAACTGGCCAATCATGTCTTTAGTTTCTTCCCGCCAACAGCTCCTGAGTTCCACAATACTTCACTTTATTTTTGTAACAAATCTTTTTAATACTTTGATCAAAATAAATTAAAATCTCCACCGTTAATCCTCATGATTAAATCTGGACCATTTGATCTTCTGCGCTAGTCCACATCTGGACCATACTATGTGATATGCTGTGATCCTCTGATTTTGACCAACCCTGGACCACACTTTCTGATATTCTGATCTCGGCCATCCTGGACTTGCAAACTGATATGCTGTGATCCTCTGATCTCGGCCACTCCTGGACCACACATCCTGACCTTCTGATTTCGGCCAACACTGGGCCATGGTCTGATCTTCCGATCTCGGCCAACACTGGGCGAAATACTTAAATCTGAACCATTGATATGAATATCTTCCCTCTGATCTGGACCAATTCTGGACTTGGTCTGGATTAAATTGAAATTAAATCTGAACAAATAATATTTCAGTCTGGACATTTTACCTTCTATTTTGGATCAGTTATGGATCAATTCTGGAGATCATTTCTTCTGGTATGGACTTAGTTTCATACCTTGTACCATGCTATCTTCTGGTCTGGGTCAAATCTGGGTTGAATCTCTTGTTCTGGACACTTTAACTTATCCTCTGATTAAGTCTGGATCAAGTCTGGCCTGTTTATCATTTCACTGCCAGGCCATCTTCTGGTCAGAATAACTTCTGGATTAAGTCTGACTTTTGACTTCTACTGGTCTGGATCAAGTCTCCCTCTTACAGGCTTCCTTCTGGTCTGGTTCAGGTCTCATTTTGACTTTGCTTCCTTCTGATCTGGGCCATCAAAGATACCTTCTGGTGATGTTTTTACATCATGGAGTATCTTCTGGTACCTTCTGGTACCTTCAGGATTCAATCTCTGGAACCCTTTGATCTTCTGCTTTGATTACTTCAGCTTCTGATGGCATTTGTTTTAATAATTCAAGGTTCAAAATAAGATTACATGGAGTGCTTTTGTAAACATCAAAATCCTAAGTACTTTGAACCAACTTGGTTCCAACACGTACCAGGACTATCCCCAGTCCGTGATGTCGAATTTTCTATCGATGTTATTCCAGGTACTAGACCCATCTCTATCGCTCCTTACAGAATGGCCCCCTTAGAGCTATCAGAACTAAAGAACCAATTGGAAGACCTTCTGTCTAAGAAATTCATTCGGCCTAGTGTGTCACCATGGGGAGCCCCCGTGTTATTGGTCAAGAAGAAGGATGGAAAGTCGAGATTGTGTGTTGATTATCCACAACATCTAAATAAAAAACAGATACCCTTTACCTCACATTGATGATTGAATGGACCAACTCTGAGGGGCAAAGGTGTTTTCTAAGATTGATCTAATGTTGGGATACCACCAGATTCGAGTGAAAGAAGATGATATATCCAAGACAGCCTTTAGAACGCGATATGGGCTCTATGAGTACTTGGTGATGCCTTTTGGAGTGACCAATGCGCCAACTATCTTCATGGATTATATGAACCGTATCTTCCGTCTGTTCTTAGACAAGTTTGTGGTGATCTTTATGGATGACATCTTGATCTATTCCAAGAGTCAGGAGGAACATGAGGAACATTTGCGTCAAGTTTTGCAAGTACTGAAGGAGCAACAATTATATGCCAATCTAGGAAAATGTGAATTTTGGTTAGAAGAAGTGAAGTTCTTGGGACATGTAATTTCTAAGGAAGGGATCGTTGTCGACCCATCAAAGGTAGAAGCCGTGATGGCATGGAAACAATCGTAGACAGTCACAAAGATTAGGAGTTTTCTGGGCTTGGCTGGGTACTATAGGAGATTTATTGAGGGATTTGCCAAGATTGCTGCTCCATTGACACACCTTACAAAGAAGAACCAGATCTATGCTTGGACTGAGGAGTGTGAGAAAAGTTTCCAACTGATGAAAGAGAAACTAACTACATCTCCAATGTTAGTGTTGCCACAACAAGAAGAGCCTTACGAAGTTTATTGTGATGCCTCATATCAAGGATTGGGTTGTGTACAGATGCAAAAAAAACAAGTAGTGGCCTATGCTTCAAGGAAATTGAAAGTGCATGAAAAGAATTATCCCACTCATGACTTAGAGTTAGCTGCAATTGTCTTTGCATTGAAAATTTAGAGACATTATCTGTATGGGTGTAGTTTTGATGTATTTAGTGACCATAAGAGTTTGAAATACTTGTTTAATCAAAAGGAGCTTAACATTAGGCAGAGGAGATGGATGGAGTTTATTAAAGATTATGAGTTCACATTGCACTATCATCCAGGGAAAGCGAACGTGGTGGCTGATGCCCTAAGTAGAAAGCCCTTTCATCTCTCGTTTGTAACAATGAATGGGTTGGAGTTGTTAGAGAAGTTCTGTGACTTGAATCTTAATTTGGATTCTCCATTGAGGAAAATGCACTGTGGAATGATCAATATAGATAGTGAACTGATGAATGAGATTAAAGTTCTCCAAGTTACAGACGTGTTGACTAAAGAGAAAAAAAAGTTGATCGAGGTTGGCAGGGCACCTGAATTCAAGGTGGGCCCATATGATATTTTGAGATGTAATGGACGTGTTTGTATACCCGACAATTAAGGAGGACTATCTTGGATGAGGCCCACAAAAGCAAGCTGAGGATTCACCCTAGTACCACCAAAATGTATAAAGACCTTAAGCACAAGTTTTGGTGGCCGGGAATGAAGAAACAAGTAGCAGAATATGTGGCTTCGTGTTTGACTTGTCAGAAAGCTAAGGTAGAACATCAAAAGCCAGGGGGACTATTAAGGCCATTAGACATACCAGTATGGAAATCGAATAGTATATCCATGGATTTTGTGGTAGCATTGGCTAAGACTCAACGGATGTTTGACTCCATTTGGGTGATTGTTGATAGGTTGACCAAATCTGCCCATTTCATACCTGTGAGGACTAATTATGATGTGACTAAGCTTGTAGAGATATACATTGTAGAGATTGTCAGACTACATGGGTTACCCTCTAGCATTGTGTCAGATAGAGATCCAAAGTTTATTTCTCGTTTGTGGGGAGCATTACATGAGGCGTTGGGTACTAAGTTGAGATTGAGTTCAGCCTATCACCCTCAAATCGAAGGACAAACAGAAAGAACTATTCAGACCTTGGAAGATTTACTGAGAGCGTGTGTGTTGGATGAGCGAGGAAGTTGGGATAATATATTGCCTCTCATTGAGTTCACCTACAACAACAACAACTATCATGCGAGCATTGGGATGGCACCATACGAGGCTTAGTATGGGCGTAAGTGCCAATCCCCCTTGTGTTGGTATCAGGATGGTGAGAACTTAATTGTGGGGCCATAATTGGTACAACAGACCACACATAAGGTCCGTTTGATCCAAGAAAGGATGAAGACATAACAAAGCAGACAAAAGAGTTATGCCGACCAATGGAGGAAACCGCTGGAGTGTAAGAGGGTGAACATGTATTTTTGAGAGTGACGCCTACTACTGGAGTTAGTAGGGCACTGAAGTCTAAGAAGCTAACTCCTAAATTCATTGGCCCATACTAGATCCTCCGACGTGTGGGTCTAGTAGCTTATCAAATTGCCTTGCTTCTGAGTTTGGCCAAGCTGCATGACGTGTTCCACGTGTCACAGTTGAGGAAGTACATGGCTGATCCTTCCCATATTATCGTGCCAGATGATATCCAGTTGAAGGAGAACCTTTCTTTTGCAGTTCCACCATTGAGCATTAGAGACAAGTCTACTAAACACCTACGAGGTAAGGAGATCACATTGGTCAAGGTAATTTGGGAACAAACAACTGGAGATGCAACTTGGGAATTAGAGGAAAAAATGAGAGAGCTCTACCCTAACCTTTTCATGTTAGACTAGTTTCGAGGACGAAACTATTTTTAAGGGGGTGAGTATTGTAACATCCTTTAAATTTATTATTTAAAATAATTA
This sequence comes from Cicer cuneatum, assembly GCA_037974295.1. Classification (NCBI taxonomy): domain Eukaryota; kingdom Viridiplantae; phylum Streptophyta; class Magnoliopsida; order Fabales; family Fabaceae; genus Cicer; species Cicer cuneatum. The sequence goes on along the minus strand of JBBPBO010000004.1, from coordinate 19,265,983 downwards.
AGACTTATAAATATATATATTTTTCAATATTAATTTAGGTGTAATATTTATTTGCCTCGTTCGACTTATTGTAGTTGATAAAATTATTAGTAAGAACTATTTAATCAATGGAGAAGTTTTATATAATTTTATAAATATATATATATATAGATGTTTTTTTAGTACAAGAAGAATTTGGGCTAAGGGTTTGTGGCTAGGTGTGACCCAACCCATAATAGAAATTTATGCTTGGAGTTTGTGGCTTAGTTTTTGTATGATCAAGGTTAAGAAAAAAAAAATAATATTTTCTTCCTTCTATTCTTTATTTGGGCCCAACACTATCTACCCAATAATCTCCACTTTAAATTTTCCCTAAAGTCCACAATATTTCCATACTAATTAATAATAAGCAGAAAAGAATACTGAAACCCTAGCTGTCATCTCCTGCACACCTCCTCTCCTTCGTGCATCAAACTTTTCGTGTGAACAACTTCGTGGGGGCTTAGAGCTTCGTACTAGGAAGAAAAGAAGCCAAGGTAAGGGCTTTTCCTCGCACAAATTATAGTTAGACCGTTAGTTGGATACATGAAATTAATAATTGTAATTGCTTGCTTTTGAAAGAAACAAATGTAGACTAATAAAATAAAATAATGAAATCCGAAATCTTTTACGTTGAGTTTGATATGTAATGTATGTCTTTTTAAGAAGTAAAATATGAATTTTTATATTTTATGTGATAAAGTTATAATTTTTATGATGGGTATGAAGCAAAATATGATTTTTTTTTATATTATATACATATGATAAGATTTTGGTTCGATGATGTATGAGTTGGAGTTTGAAGTTTCTTGTTATATATAAAGTTTTAATCTTTATGGTGTAAATGAAGTCAAGTCCCGATTTTTATGCATACGTGGTGAAAATTATTATTTAATGATTATTTGTCTATGAATATATGATTCTCATGATAAGGATCTGCGATATGTGATCTTTGTGATGTGTGAATACGATGATGGTTTTAAAAATGTGATTTTTTTGTTGAATGCATATGCATGATTCTTAGTGGGCTGTGTGCGAGTATAGTTTTGATAATATATGGTCATGTCATGGCATATGCATCTTCGTGGTAGTTGCCTTAGTGGCAGGTTTATTTTCCCCATTGGTATGGGTGATTTTTCTGTGTGGAAGTTGCCTTAGTGGCATGTTTATATCCGGATCATATAGTTTTTAGGAGCATGCATTATACATAGTTTTTTTAATATACGATTTACTGTTTATGCATTTTTTCTTTTAAATTGAATTTTTTTACTTTTATATGTTTTGTGTTATTCTTCTATATGTTTAACTTTGGTTTGATGTGGACGATGGAAAAAACTGACCCTTACAACAACATTTTAGGTACTAATGAGTTCGAGGAGATTCAAGTAGTTGATGAATATTAACGTGCGGCGAATGTGGGGTAAAAATAGGGTTTTCAAGACAATTTTGAAATAATAAGATTTCCGCAATATTTTCTATTTCTATTTTAAATCCTTGTCACCAAACTTTAATAAGCTTTTGTTTGTTTTAGTTTTTTGAATAAACATTTTTTATAATATTAAATAAACGTGATTGTTACTAATTATTTAAAAGCATAAATGTTAGATATTCTTACAAAAAAAAAATTGTCGTAAATTTTTCTAAAAGTATTTTTTTTAAGTAATAATTTGGATAAAAAAATTCAGGGCGTTACAATCTTCTCCCCCTTCGTCATTAGACAAAAAGGTTTGAAGAAAGAAAGAAGATCCTCTGATTTTTTTATATTTTTTTTTTCATCTTCTAACCTCTGTTTTTTTCTTTCTTTTTAATAATAGTACACGAAAATAAAAATAAAATAACATACAAAAAAAAATTAAACTAAGCTATTTGGTTAGGAATGAAGATAAGGTTAAAGTTTTTCTTGATGAAGTCAAACCTATCTTCAGGTAGTGGTTTAGTGAATATGTCAGCCCATTGATGGTCAGTGTCTACAAATTGGATGTTGAGTGTCCCTTTTTGAACATAATCTCCGATGATGTGGTGTTTGATCTCTATGTGTTTGGTTGTAGAATGTAGCATAGGGTTTTTGGTTAGGTTATATGTGAAGTGTTGTCACAGTACAAAGGGATATTGGTTTCCATGATGTTGTAGTCTTCCAACTGATGTTTCATCCAAATGAGTTAAGAGCTGCATCCGGCTGCTGAAAAGTATTCAGCTTCTACTGTTGACATGGCAATTATGCTTTGTCTCTTGCTTGACCAGGATATTAGATTGTCTTTTAAGAATGTGCAGTTTCCACTTGTACTATTTCTTTCGAGTTTATCTCCAGCATAATCAAAGTCACAATATCCACTTAGTTTGTATGTATGAGTTTTCTTGTAGAACAAGGGGAGGTTGGTAGTGCCTTTTAGGTATCTAAGGATTCCTCTTAACGGAAATTAAATGGGATTCCCTAGGGCCAGACTGAAATCTAGCACATACGCATACACTGAACATAATATCAGGTCTCAAAGCAGTGAAATAGAGTAGAGATCCTATCATACCTCTGTAGGATTTTTGATTAACTTTTTGGCCTGAGTCATCCTTTTCAAGTGAGCAGGTAGGGTGCATTGGGGTAGCCATAGGTTTACAGTCACTCATCTTAAACTTCTTGAGAAGCTCTTTTGTATATTTTGATTGATGAATGTATATACCTTTTTTACTTTGCTGAATTTGTATTTCAAGGAAGAACTTAAGTTCTCCCATCATGCTCATTTGAAATTCCTGCTGCATCAATTTTGAAAACTCTTGGCAGAGAGTGCCATTAGTAGATCCAAAGATAATATAATAAATATAGACTTGAATAATCAGAATATCATCTTTTATTGATTTTTTAAAAAGAGTATTGTTGGAACCAACTTGGTTTTTTCACTTAAAGTTTTGATGTTAGCAAAAGTATTTTATGAAAATTAACATATTTGACTTAGAAGAAGAATGAAAAATGCCACCAGAAGATGACGTAACCAGAAGATACAAGTCAGAAGCAGGATGAAGTCACCAGAGGATGATCACCAGACGATGGTCACTAGAGGATATCATCAGAGGATATCATCAGAGGATATCACTAGAGGATATCATCAGAGGATATTACCAGAGGATATCACCGGAGGATATTACCAGAGGATATCACCAGAGGATATCATAAGAGGAACCTGTCAGAGGATACCATAAGAAGATCCCATCGGAGGATATAATCAGAAGTTTCCATCAGAGGATAGAATCAGAGGATAATTCCAGAGGATCTCATTAGAGGCAAAAAATCAGAAGCTACATCATTAGAAGCTGAAAGTATGCTCAAAACAGAATCTGAGCAAAATGCTCAAAACAAAATCGGAGCAAAAGACTCCAGAAACATAATCTAGCTGAAAGTATGCTCAAAATAAAATCTAAGCAAAATGCTCAAAATAGAATCAGAGCAAAAGACTCCAGAAACAAAATCTGAGCAAAATACTCCAGAATATTCTCAAAACAGAATCAATCAAAATACACTCCATAAGTAAAGCAACAGATCAAAGTGTGAAGGTGCAAACACGAGATGGGGGGGTTGACTTGTGTTTGTAATACTTGAATTCTTTTTTTGTTTTTGATGATTATTTAAAATCTGATATATAAGCAAGCAGAATTAGCAGTGGATAAAGTAAAATAATCAACACAAAGATTTATCCTGGTTCACCATTAACTATGCTACATCCAGTCGCTTCACCTTGAATGATTTTTCCACTAATTCAAAACCTCTGAATTACAACAGCACTACTGACCCTCCAAGTCAGTCTTCCCAAACAGTCTAACAATCCTAGACTTTTGAGGAACACAACACCTTGACTTCACAAGTCAAGTATTCTCCTACCAATCTAACAACCCCAGATTGCAGAAGGGATTTCAACACCTTGAATCTAATTGCTAAGTCACCTGCTACTTCTTCTGACTCTTCAGATTGTAGACTCTACTTCAACAATATAAATCTGACACAAGGGAACGAAAAACAAGAGTACTTACTTCTGGAAAGCTGATACTCACAATTAACCTCACTGAAAACTCGAGTGTTTGCCTCTGGAAGTTTATGACTCTTTTACTGTTTTTCGATTCCAAAGTCTTTTGCCTTGAGCCTTTTATAGATGAAAATTAGGGTTTCTTCCATGATCAAATTCGAGCTGTATCTGTCCAGATTCTCTTGCAAAAATAACTTGGCCAATCGGGTTTGAGCTTTATGCTTGATCCGAACCTTTTTGCTTCAGATTTGTTCTGAAAATAACTTTGGCCAATCCTGTTCTTGTTTAATTCTGGACCGTATCTTTCTTCCCTCCAAGACTTCAATTTATTTTTGTATCAAATCCTCTTAATAATTTGATCAAATTTCTATCAAAATTTAATCAAGTGTTTTTTGAATTTTAATCAATTCTTCACTAATTTTCATCATGATAAAAATCTGGACCGTTTGATCCTCTGATCTCGACCAACTCTGGACTATGTAATCTGATCAGCGCCAATTATGTGATCCTCTGATCTCGTCCAACACTGGATCATGATACTTTAATCTGGACCATTGATCTTTTAATCTGAACATTTACCCTCTGATCTGGACCAAGTCTGGACTGAGTCTGGATTGAATCTGAATTAAATATGGACTTATGATATTTTAATCTGGACCATTGATCTTTTAATCTAGACGTTTATCCTCTGATCTGGATCAAGTCTGGATTAAATCTGATATTCACGACCAAGCTATCTTCTGGTCAGGATTAAGTCTGGACCAAGTTTGACTTATGTTTCCTTTTGGTCTAGACCAAGTCTCCCTCTAACAAGCTTCCTTCTGGTTTGGACCAGGTCTCTTTCTGGACTCTGCTTCCTTCTGATCTAGACCAAGAAAGATATCCTCTAATGGTGTTGTAATTCAAAGGAGTTTGAATTAGTGAAAATGCCTTCTGAAGGAAGGGACTGGATGTAGCCTAGTTAAAGGTGAACCAGTATAAATTCAAGGTGTTAACTTTTATTATCCACTACTTATTTACTCTGATTGCTCATTATTCAACTAATTAGCAAAAAGAATTAAATTTTGTCAAACACAATTCAACTCCCCTTCTTGTGTTGCACCTTCAATTGGTATCAGAGCTCAGTCTCAAGGCTGAGCACTTTACCGTGTTTGAGGAATGATCCAAGGATCAATATGTTATAAGAAGCTGTTGGAGGAAACATCAACATACCTCCTCTATTTGATGGAGAACGATTTAAGTACTAGAAGGACTAGTTGAGAAGTTTTTTTATTTCACAAGATCCTGAACTTTGGGACTTGGTGGATGATGGCTATACTATTTCAAATGATGAAAACAATGATGAAATTCCAAGAACAGACATGGATACTATTAGAAGAGGATGTAAAAAATGCATCACAAATCCATAACCTTTATGATCATTGCAATCACCTTCAAAGAATTTGACAAGTGCACCAACAAAGAAACAACAAAGAGCATTTATGATAGTCTGATTCTGACCTATGAAGGAAGTAAGCAAGTTCAAGAAGCTAAAGCAAACATTCTGGTCAAGAAATATGAACTGTTCAAAATGGAGGAAGATGAAGACATTGAAACTATGTTTTCCAAATTCCAGACTCTAGTATCAGGATTAAGGGTATTAGAAAATAGTTACACAACTACTAATCATGTAAGGAAAACACTTAGAAGTCTGACAATCAAGTGGAGACCAAAGATCACAACTATTCAGGAAGCTAAAGATCTGAATACTCTAAAGCTAGAAGAATTAATTGAAGGTGCAAACACGAGAAGAGGGGGTTGAATTGTGTTTGACTAACTTGAATACTTTTTCTGTTTTTACAGTTTTAAAACAAAACTTGATGTATGAATAAAACAGAGTTAGCAGCGGATATAAAGTAAAAATAAAAATACAGAATTTTATACTGGTTCACCGTTAATGAGGCTATGTCCAATCCCTTCACTTTGAAGGATTTCACTAATTCAAAACCTTGAATTACAACAATACCACTGACCCTCCAAGTCAGTCTTATCAAACAGTCTAACAATCCTAGACTTTTGAGGAATACAACACTTTGACTTCTCAAGTCAAGTCTTCTCCTACCAATCTGACAACCCCAGATTGTAGAAGGAATTACAACGCCTTGAATCTAATTGCTAAGTAATCTGCTACCCCTTCTGATTTCCTCAGATTGTAGACTGTACTTCAACCACTTAGATTTAACACAAGGGAAAGAAAATAACATGAGTGCTTGCTTAAGGAAAGCTGGAACTTACAATTAACCTCACTGAAAACTCGAGTGTTTGCTTTTGGAAGTGTGTGACTCTTTTGTGATTTTTGATGCTAAGTATTCTGCCTTGAGCCTCCTTTTATAGATGTGAATTAGGGTCTCTTCCAAGATGAATTTGAGCTATATCTTGCTGGATTCTCTTGCAAAAATACTCTGACCAATTGGGTTTCATATAAATAAAAAACATATCTTTTTATCTCCAGATTTGTTTTCATAAATAACTTGGGCCAATCCTGTCTTTAATTAATTCTGGAACAAATCTTTCTTCCCGCCAATAGCTTCAGAATTCCCATATGACTTCAACTTATTTTTGTAACAAATCCTTTTAATACTTTGATTAAATCTCCACCGATTATCATTATGATTAATTCTGGACCGTTTGATCTTCTGCGCTCGTCTACATCTGGACCTTACTAAGTGATTTGTTGTGATCCTCTGATTTCGGCCAACCCTGGACCACACTTTTTGATCTTCTGATCTTGACCAACTTGGACTTGCAAACTTGACCAACTGTCCAGATTTGATCCTCTGATCTCGGCCAATGCTGGACCACACATTCTGACCTTCTGATTTCGGTCAACACTGGGCCATGGTCTGATCTTCTGATCTCGGCTAACACTGGGCCATATACTTAAATCTTGACCATTGATTTGAACCTTTTCCCTCTAATTTGGACCAATTCTGAACTGGGTCTAGATTGAACTGAAATTAAATCTGGACAAATAATATTTCACTCTGGACATTTTACCTTCTATTTTGGATCAGTTCTGGATCAAATCTGGATATCAATTCTTCTGGTTTGGACTTAGTTTCATACCCTGAACCATGCTATCTTCTGGTCTGGGTCAAATCTGGATTGAATCTCTTGTTCTGGACCCATTAGTTTATCCTCTGATTAAGTCTGGATTATGTTTGGGCTGTTTATCATTTCATTGCTAGGCCATCTTCTGGTCAGAATAACTTCTGGACTATGTCTGACTTATGGTATCTTCTGGTCTGGAACAACTCTCCCTCTGGTAGGCTTCCTTCTGGTCTGGTCCTGGTCTCCTTCTAACTTTGCTTCCTTCTGATCTGGGCCAGGAAAGATATCCTCTAGTGATATTTAAGAATGCACTATTAATTTAAGAATGCACTTTTAACATCCATTTGATACAACATTATATCATGATTAGCAGCAAATGATAAAAGAATTCTAATTGCTTCTAACCTGGCCACTGGAGCAAACGTCTCAGTGTAATCAATACCTTCCTGTTGACTGTATCCTTGAGCTACTAATCTGGCTTTGTTCCTTACCACTTCACCCTTTTCATTGAGTTTATTCCTGAACACCCACTTGGTTCCAATAATGTTTTTGTTTGGTCTGGATACCAGATCCCAAACATCATTCCTTTGGAATTCATTTAGCACTTCTTGCATTGCAAGTATCCAACCTTCCTCTGCCAAAAACTCATCAACATTGCTTGGTTCAATTGTTGAGAGTAAACCAAACAGACTGGTTTCTCTACTTGATGATCTGGTCTTTAAAGGTTTTGTTGCACTGCCAATAATGAGAGATTCTGGATGTGAAGACTTGTACTTCCATCCATTCTTTCCCTCTGACTTGTCTTCAGAGTCAGCATGTTCTTCTTCATCTTGATCTTTCTCAGATTCTGCTACTGGTCCAGCTTCTGGTTCATGTGCCTCTGGTTCACCTGCAATTTCCTCATCTTGCTTTGACTTTTTAGAGTCAAGCTGTTTATCATCAAACTTAATGTGGATTGATTCTTCCATAGTGTTAGTTTCTTTGTTAAACACTCTATAAGCTTTTGATCTCTCAGAGTAGCCAATAAAGGTACACTTTTGAGATCTAGAATCAAACTTAGCTAGATTTTCTTTAGTATTCAACATAAAACAGATGCAACCGAATTGCTTAAAGTAGAAAATATTAGGTTTCTTACCTTTCCACTGTTCATAGGGAGTTTTATTTAAGATGGACCTGATGTAGACTCTATTATGAATGTAGCAAGCTGTGTTGACAGCTTCTGCCTAAAGGTAGGTGGCAACCTTCATATCATTCAGCATGGTTCTGGCCATCTCCTGCAGTGATCTGTTCTTCCTTTCTACCACTCCATTCTGTTGAGGTGTTCTGGGGGATGAGAAGTTGTGAGAGATGCCATTCTCATCACAGAATTCTTCAAAATACTTGTTCTCGAATTCACCTCCATGATCGCTTCTGATGGTTATGATCTTAATACCTTGTTCATTCATAACTTGCTTACAAAAAGAAATGAATACTTTGTGAGATTCATCTTTGTTCTTTAAAAATTTTACCCAAGTCCATCTTGAGTAATCATCAACAATCACAAAACCATATTTCTTACCACCGAGAGAAGCTGTTTGAACAGGACCAAATAGATCTAAGTGAAGCAGTTCAAGTGGTTGAGAGGTAGAAACACATTTTTTAGTTTTAAAAGAACTTTTAGTTTGTTTACCTCTTTGACATGCTTCACACAGAATCTCAGTTTTGGAACTTACCTTGGGAAGCCCTCTTACCAACGGAAGTTTGCTCAACTCAGATATAAGTCTGGGGTTTGCATGCCCTAGCCTCTTGTGCCAAATCAGATTCTGCTCACTTATAGATAATAGGCATTTAACCTGTTGCTTAGCAAGACTAAATAGATCAATTTTATAAACATTATCCTTCCTAATGCCAGTAAAAAAAAACAGTCCCATCAAGTTAACTAACAGCTTTGCAAGTTTTCTGATTAAAGATAACATCATAATTGCAATCACTTAATTGACTTATGCTCAGCAGATTGTGTTTCAGCCCCTTAACTAATAGAACATTTTTAATAGAAAGGGAAGAAGAAGTGTTACCAACAGTTCCTGTACCAATAATTTGACCTTTCTGGTTTCCTCCAAAGGAAACTTTGCCTCCATTCTTCATCGTCAGATTCAAAAACATGGATTTGTCTCCTGTCATGTGTTTGGAGCAGCCACTGTCAAGATACCAAGCTTTGTGTTGCTGATCGGACCTTGCTCTTTCTCTGTCAGAATCAGAGTCATACTCATACTCAGCTTCTATTCGAGCCATTAGAGCCAGTTCTGCTTCTGGCCTGTTTGAGCAGTTTCCTTGATTCTACTTTGGTCGATAAACCATGTTCCTCTAATGATTCTGGAACATGTTTTGGTTCTGGTAATTTTGGTGAATCCTGTGATTCTGATAAGCTTGATGATTCTGGTGATTCTGGTGAGTTGGGTGAATCTGGTGGTTCTGATGAATCTGGTAATTCTGGTGATTCTAGTAATTCCTGTTCTGATTCTGGTTATGGTTCTGGTTCTAGTGTTGATTTTGATTCTGGTTCTGGTTGAGTTGACCAAACCTTCTTCCATCAGACTCAGATTGCCTTTGTCTTGTTGTAGCAGGAACATAAACCTTCTTCTGCTTGTGCATTTCCAACATCCATTGTCCAGGCACCATTGTTGGTGTCTTCTTCTGGTTGCTCATAATATCTGCAACATAGACAATTTGATCTTTTGGTACCCAGAACTGATTGGGTCCAGGTTTGTTAGTCTTAACAGCTCTCTGATCTTGTTCAGATTTTACCATTGGACAAGATAGTTCAAAGTGACCTTTCTTAGCACAAACAATGCATAAAACATCAGAATGAACAGCTTTACTTTCAGCAATCGTTTCTGTAAAACCAAGCCTCTCTTTCCGGTGTTACTGTTTCCATAAATCATATATGCATATTTACTTATTTCCATTCCATTGGAAATAATGTTTTGAAAAAATTGCTCATGCATATCAGATTCACAAACAGTTTTGGAAGTGGAACAAATATTACTTTTGAGAGTTTGGTTTTCAGATTTGAGTCTTGCAACTTCAGTTTTAAAATCCTTGTTTTCAGTTGCATACGCATAATTTCGATTCTTTAAAACTTGGACTTCTTTGGTTAGATTTTTCTTATCTTCCCTAAGAGTTTTCAGTTTTAAAGACATCTTATGATTTGCATTTAAAAAGTCTTTTAAAGCCTCAATTAATTCAGATCTAGTGAGATCAGAAAATACCTCATTGTCTTCATCTTCTGATTCTGCTCCAGAGCCTGAGCCATATCCAGAGCTTGAGTTGGTATGAGCCATCAGAGCTAGAATTGCTCCCTCTGATGTGCTTCCAGACTTGCTTGAATGACTGCTTCGATCATTCTTCCTTCTTCCTGCTTTCCTTCTAGAAATCGTGCCTCTTTGAAGCCCAGAGGTAGACCTGATGTGTGCCATCTTGCTGTTTCTGCCTCTTCTTCATCAGACGATTCTTCCTTTGATTCTGATGCATCCTAGGCTGCCATCAGACCCTTCTTTCTGAATATTGAATTCTTCTTGTGCTGTTTGCCTTTTTCGAAATTTGGACATTCTAACTTGATATGTCCAGGTTCATTGCATCCATAACAAACGATACTCTTCTTGTTAGATTCTTCAATTCCTTTGTTGTTATGTTTCTTCTTGAAGCTTCTCCTCTTCCTGTTTTCCCAGATCTGAACCATCTGTTTGGTTAAGTAGGCCATATCATCACAGTCACTGTCACTATCCTCTGATTCTGATGCTGCCTTTGCAGCTTTCTTCTGTTTTGACTTCAGGGCCAGATTCTTCTTCTTCTTTGGTTCATCTGCTTCTAGTTCTATTTATGAGACCTGAGTGAGCTGATCTTTGGCTTGCTGATATGCAGTAACCATTGGTCTCCACTTGGTTGGTAGATATCAGAATCTGGAATCTACAGAACATTCCATTGATGTCTTCATCATCTTCCATCTTGAACATCTCATACTTTTTGACCAGTATGTTAGCCCTTGCTTCTTGAACCTGCTGGCTTCCTTTGTAGGTCAGAACCAAACAGTCGAATATGCTATTTGCTGTTTCTTTATCTGTGCATCTGTCAAATTCCTTGAATGTGATGGCACTGATCATGATATTTCTAGACTTGTGATGCAGTTTGAATAATTTGCTCTGGTCTGGTTTCATATCATCCATGTCCAGTTCTTTAATTGGATCTCCTGGAACAGTAGGTGCAGTGTATCCTTTGACTACCATCTTCCATAATTTAGGATCTTGAGATATGAAGAAACTTCTCATTCTGTCCTTCCAATACTCAAACCTTTCTTTATCAAACAGTGGTGGTCTATTGATGTTGCCTCCCAAATCATCTTTGGATTCTGCCATGTTGAACCCCTTGGACCTTTCCTCAAACATTGTTAAGTGCTCAGCCTTGAGACCGAGCTTTGATGCCAATTGAAGTTGCAAACACGAGAATGGGGGGTTGAATTGTGTTTGACTAACTTGAGTACTTTTTTTGTTTTTTTAGTTTTAAAAAAAAACTTGAATCTACGTCTAGTCCCTTCACTTTGAAGGATTTCACTAATCCAAAACCTTGAATTACAACAATACCACTGACCTTCCAAGTCAGTCTTCTCAAACAGTCTAACAATCCTAGACTTTTGAGGAATACAACACCTTGACTTCTCAAGTCAAGTCTTCTCCTACCAATCTGACAACCCCAGATTGTAGAAGGAATTACAATGCCTTGAATCTAATTGCTAAGTAATTTACTACCCCTTCTGACTCCCTCAGATTGTAGACTCTACTTCAACAACTTAGATTTAACACAAGGGAAAGAAAATAAGACGAGTGCTTGCTTCTGGAAAGCTGGAACTCACAATTAACCTCACTGAAAACTCGAGTGTTTGCTTTTGGAAGTGTATGACTCTTTTGTGATTTTTGATGCTAAGTATTCTGCCTTGAGCCTCCTTTTATAGATGTGAATTAGGGTCTCTTCCAAGCTGAATTTTGAGCTGTATCTTGCTGGATTCTCTTGCAAAAATACTTTGACAATCGGGTTTCATATAAATAAAAAACATATCTTTTTATCTCCAGATTTGTTTTCATAAATAACTTGGGCCAATCCTATCTTTAATTAATTCTGAATTCAACTTATTTTTGTAACAAATCCTTTTAATACTTTGATTAAATCTCCACCGATTATCATCATGATTAATTCTGGACCGTTTGATCTTCTGCGCTAGTCCACATCTGGACCATACTAAGTGATCTGCTGTGATCCTCTGATTTCGGCCAACCCTAGACCACACTTTCTGATCTTCTGATCACGGCCAACTTGGACTTGCAAACTGATCTGCTATGATCCTCTGATCTCGGCCAATGCTGGACCACACATTCTGACCTTCTGATTTCGGCCAACACTAGGCCATGGTCTGATCTTCTGATCTCGGAAAACACTGGGCCATATACTTAAATCTTGACCATCGATGTGAACCTTTTCCCTCTGATCTGGGTCTGGATTGAACTGAAATTAAATCTGGACAAATAATATTTCAGTCTGGACATTTTACCTTCTGTTTTGGATCAGGTCTGGATCAAATCTGGACATCATTTCTTCAGCTCTAGATCAAAACTTTATCCTCTGGTGGCATTTAATTAATAATTCAAGGTACAAAATAAGATTACATGGAGTGCTTTTATAAACATAAAAATCCTAAGTACTTAGAACCAACGTGGTTCCAACATTAATCAGCTCCCTTAGATCACATGAAATTGAGTTGGAAGAAGATGAACCAAGAAGAAGAACAAAACTCTAGCCCTGAAATCCAAGCAGAAGAAGGCTCTGAAAGCAACATCAACATCAGATGATAGTGATTCAGATGATCAAAATCTGAACTCAAAGGAAGAAGAAATTGCTTTCTTATCTAGAAAGTTCAGAAAGATGTGGCACAACAAAAGGAAGAAATTTCCCTAGAGATATTCCAATCAGTCCTACAAAGGAAGTGATGATACACATGACAAGAATGGTATCATCTACTACGGATGCAATGAATCTGGACATATCAAGTCAGAATGTCCAAATATGGAGAAAGGGAGGCACTAGAGGAAAGATTCCAGAACCAAGAAGAAAAGTATGATGGCTACATGGGATGATTCTGATGAATTCTCTGAAGATGAACAAGTAGGTTAGGCTATGATGGCTCACACCAACTTTGTCTCTGGATCCAACACAGAATCTAATTCTGGAAGAGAATCAGAAGATGATGAAACTGAGATGTCCTTAGCAAACAAGTTAAAACACCAGTCATGGTACCTGGACAGTGGATGCTCGCGACATATGACAGGAAAAAGGTTATGTTCAAAGAATTGACATTGAGCAAATGAGGCACGGTAAATTTTGGAGGAAAGCAAAAAGGCCAGATCAATGGTCAAGGAACAGTTGGTAATGTTACGTCTCCTTCTATTAAAGATGTCTTGTTTGTTAAAGGTCTTAAACATAACTTGTTGAGTATAAGTCAGTTAAGTGATAACAATTATGATATTATATTCAATCAAAAAACATGCAAGGCAATCAGTTAGAAGGATGGATCTTTTCTTTTCAACGGTCAGAGGCACAATAATATTTATAAAATAAATATGTTTAGTCTAGAAAAGCAAGAGGTTAAATGTCTTATGTCAGTAAATAAAGAGAATTTAATGTGGCACACAAGATTAGGTCATGCTAATCTTAGATTAATTTCAGAATTGAACAAACTTAAGTTAGTAAGAGGTCTACCTAATCTTAGTTACAAAACTGAAATCATGTGTGAAGGCTGTCAAAAGGGAAAACAAAACAAAAATTCTTTTACTCCTAAGAAATCAGTAACTACCTCAAAGCCTCTCGAACTTCTACATATGGATTTGTTTGGACTAGTGAAAGTAGAATCTCTAAATGGAAACAAATATGGCTTTATTATAGTAGATGATTACTCTATGTGGACATGGGTAAAATTTCTAAGAAGTAAATATGAATCCCACACTGTATTTGTAACATTCTGTAAACAAGTCATGAATGAAAAAGGTTTTAAGATAGTGTCAATTAGAAGTGATCATGGAGGAGAATTTGAGAACAAGTTATTTGAAAGTTTCTGTGATGAGAATGGAATTTCTCACAACTTTTCTTCTCCAAGAACACCTCAATAGAATGGAGTTGTAGAAAGAAAGAATAGATCACTCCAAGACATGGCCATAACTATGTTAAATGATTTAAATGTTACAAAACACTTTTGGGTTGAAGCAATCAACACTGCATGTTACATTCAGAATAGAGTCTATATTTGATATGTGTTGAATAAAAACATATGAATTGTGGAAAGGTAAAAGGCCTAACATTTCTTACTTTAAACAACTTGGATGTATCTATTACATGCTGAATACTAAAGATATCCTTGGTAAGTTTGATTCTCGATCTCAAAAGTGTATCTTTATTGGATACTCTGAAAGATCTAAAGCAAATAGAGTGTTTAATACTGAAACTCATATTGTAGAGGAATCTATACATGTTAAACAGCTTGACACTACAAAGTCAAAGCAAGATGTTGATATTGCAGATTTACCAGAACCAGAGGAAGCAAAAGAAGACAAACCAGTAGAAGCAGATAAACCAGCAGAACTTGGAGAAGTGAAGGATACAAGCAAGTCAGAAGTATGTGACACATATTCAAAGGATGAATTTGATCAAATCAGAACCAGTCATGAGAAGTCAGAAGAGAAATCTGGATGGAAATACTAGTCATCTCATCCTGAAAATCCGATCATTGGAAATGGAAGTGATTCCTTAAGAACCAGATCATCACTAAAAGACATCACTCTGTTGGCTTACTCTCATCGATTGAGCCTACCTCTGTTAGCTAAGCATTGGCAGATGATGGATGATTATTGCAATGCAAGAAGAGTTAAATGAATTTAAGAGGAATGATGTTTGGGATCTAGTTCCAAGACCAGAGAAGAACATTGTTGGAACCAAGTGGGTCTTCTGAAATAAGCTAAATGAAAAAGGTGAAGTGGTCAGAAACAAGGCAAAACATGTGGCACAAGGTTACAATCAACAGGAGGGCATTGATTACACTGAGCCATTTGCTCCAGTGGCCAGGTTAGAAGGTATTCGAATCTTATTGTCTTTTGCTGCAAATAATAACATCAAACTATTTCAAATGGATGTTAAGAGTGCCTTTCTCAATGGTTATATAAGTGAAGTTTATGTTAAAAAAACCCCAGGTTTTGAAAGTTCTAAATTTCCAAACTATGTTTTTAAACTTAAAAAATCTTTGTATGGTTTAAAACAAGCACCTAGGGCATGGTATGATAGACTCGGCAACTTCTTGCTTAAAAATAACTTTGAAAGAGGACAAATAGACAATACTTTGTTTAGAAGATCAATAGAAAATGATATTCTGATCATTCAAATTTATGTTGATGACATTATTTTTGGATCTATTAATGGCATTCTTTGTCAAGAATTGTTTGAATTAATGCAGCATGAATTTCAAATGAGTATGATGGGAGAACTTAAGTTCTTCTTAGGGATACAAATTCAGCAAAGCCCAGAAGGTATTTACATTCACTAAACTAAATATACAAAGGAACTTCTCAAGAAGTTTAAAATGAGTGATTGCAAACCTATGGCTACACCAATGCATCATTCTTGTTCACTTGATAATGATGAATCAGGAAAAAAAAGTTGACTAGACAATCTACAGAGGAATGATTGGATCATTACTCTACCTTACTGCTTCTAGACCTGATATCATGTTTAGTCTGTGTGTATGTGCCCGATTTCAATCTGACCCTAGACAATCTCACCTCACTGCTGTGAAGAGAATTCTTATATATCTAAAAGACACTACAAACCTTACCTTGGTCTACAAGAAATCTCCTAAGTACCAACTTAGTGGATATTGTGATTCTGACTATGCTGGAGATAAACTTGAAAGGAAAAGCACCAGTGGCTATTGCACCTTTTTAGGTGAAAACTTGATCTCTTGGTCCAGTAAAAGACAACACACCATTGCCATGTCAACAGCAAAGGCGGAATACATTTCAGTAGCTGGCTGCAGCTCTCAACTACCATTTTATCAGAGATTATGTTCAAAAAGAAGAACCCAACATTCAGTTTGTAGATACTGAACATCAATGGGCTGACATATTCACTAAACCACTCCCTGAAGATAGGTTTGACTTCATCAAGAAAAACCTAAACCTTATTTTTTTAAATGATTAATTTTGTAATGTCTTCATGTAGTTTAGTTTACAATATTTGTTTTTTTTTTAAAAAAAAAAATCATCAGAGGATAAAAAAAAATTCAGCAACATTTCTTTTTGTTTGACGACAAAGGGGGAGAAGATGTAGTATTTGATAAAATATCCGTGGAAAGATGAGGTATTTGAAAAGGGGAGAAGATTATGTATTTGATATGATATCTGGGCATTAGACTTATGGGGAGAAAATATAAAATGAAGCTTAGTCTTAGGGGGAGTCAAAGTCAAAAGAAAGAAAAACTATTTTTAAAAAAACATGGTTTTGTCATCATCAAAAAGGGGAAGATTGTTGGAACCAAGTTGGTTCTTTCACTAAAAGTTTTGATGTTAATAAAAGTATTTTATGAAAATAACATATTTGACTTAGAAGAAGAATGAAAAATGCCACAAGAAGATGATGTCACCAGAAGATGAAGATGACTTCACCAGAAGCAGGATGAAGTCACCAGAGGATATCATCATAGGATATCACCAGAGGATATCATCAGAGGATGTCAATTGAGGATATCACTAGATGATATCACTAGAGGATATTACCAGAGGATATCACCGGAGGATATCATTAGAGGAACCTGTCAGAGGATATCATAAGAAGATCCCATCGGAGGATATAATTAGAAGTTCCCATCAGAGAATCCCGTCGAAGGATAATTCCAGAGGATCTCATTAGAGGCAAATAATCAGAAGCTACATCATTAGAAGCTGAAAGTATGCTCAAAATAGAATCTGAGCAAAATGCTCAAAACAGAATCGGAGCAAAAGACTCCATAAACAGAATCTAGCTGAAAGTATGCTCAAAACAAAATCAAGCAAAATGCTCAAAACAGAATCAGAGCAAAAGACTCCAGAAACAAAATCTGAGCAAAATACTCCAGAATATTCTCAAAACAGAATCAATCGAAATACACTCCAGAAGTAAAGCAACAGATCAAAGTGAAGCTCTAATTTCAACTATAAATAGAGGCTTAATGATGAAGAATAATGCATCGAAAAATAGAAAAACTCAAGCAAAAATTCCTAAGTATTCAAAGAGTTCAAAGGAGAGAAACACTTGCTTAAAAGATAAATATTTTCTAAGTGTTCTTTTCTTAGAGTGTGAGGCTGATTGTCATCATAAATTTTTCAGAAGTAAACACTCAAGTTCAAGTTAAGCTTATTATGAGTATCAACTTTCCAGAAGTAGTTACTCAGTTTTAATTTTGATCCCTTGTATAAAATCCTATAGTGTTGAAGTTCCTTCTAAAATATGTGGTTGTCAGGTTGTTAGAAAAAGACTTAGCTTATAGGTTTAAGGTTGTGAAGTTCCTCAAAAGTCTAGGGTTGTCAAACTGTTTGAGAAGACTTGGCTGGTATAGTCAAGGTATTGTTGTTTCTCAAAAGTCTGGGGTTGTCAGGCTGTTTGGGAAGACTGCTTGAAGGGTCAGTGGTGTTGTAATTCAAAGGAGTTTGAATTAGTGAAAATGCCTTCTGAAGGAAGGGACTGGACGTAGCCTAGCTAAAGGTGAACCAGTATAAATTCGAGGTGTTAACCTTTATTATCCACTGCTTATTTACTTTGATTGCTCATTATTCAACTAATTAGCAAAAAGAATTAAAGTTTGTGAAACACAATTCAACCCCCATTCTTGTGTTGCACCTTCAAGTATTGTCTACTTGTCCTCTTTCAAAGTCATTTTAAAGTATGAAGTTACTAAGTCTATCATACCATGCCCTAGGTACTTGTTTTAAACCATACAAAGATTTTTTAAGTTTAAAAACATAGTTTGGAAATTCAGAACTTTCAAAACTTGGGGGTTGTTTAACACATGCTTCTTCACTTATATAACCATTTAAAAATGCACTTTTAACATCCTTGTGTAACACATCGTGCCTTGTTTCTAACAACTTATCCTTTTTCATTCAGCTTGTTTCTGAAAACCCACTTGGTTCCAATAATGTTCTTTTCTAGTCTTGGAACTAGATCCAAAATATCATTCATTTAGCTCTTCTTGCATTGGTAGACTCTATCTATCTCCTTCTTCTTACTCATCTATAGATTTATCCTCTGAAGATTTGTTGTATTCTTGCTTGTAGCTTCAAGTTCTGGTAGATCTGTATCAGCTTCTGGTTCTAGTAAACCTGCATCAGTTTCCTCTGGTTCTGGTAAACCAGCTTCTGTTTCCTCTGCTTCTAATAAACTAGCATCAGTTAACTCTGGTTCTGGTTAACCTGCATTAGCTTCATCTTGCTCTGACTTTTCAGGTCAAGCTATTTGTCATATAACATAATACAAATTAAATAATTTAAAAGTGAAATTAGTACAACCAGAACATCAATTCTGCTTCTGGTGGTTTCAGCTTGTTTTTTAAACCACTAGAATGTTGTTTCTGCTGAAGTGTTCATATTATATGGATCACTTGATTTCTCTGACAGTTTGAAAACCTGCAAAATACTTATCCAGCTTTGATTTTTAAGATCAAGCTTTTTGTTATCACAATAAACATAATATCAAATAATAATAATATTTAAGGATAGATATAATCTATATGTCATAGCTTCAGTTTCATTATGAAAATCCTCTTGTTTCTGATTTTCAGATTCTGAATCTGCATATTTTGTGATTAGAGGGTCTGGATGAAGAGCTTTGCGTTTCCTTCCAGATTTGTAGTCTTGATGAATTTCACTGGAGTGTTCGAAGAAGTCTCCAGATTCTAACAATGCTGATATTTTAGGATCTTCTTATAGTTCTGGAACTGATGATAATTATGATTCGTCTGGTAGTTCCAGTTTTGTTGATATGTGTCATTCCTTTGCCTTTTTTGATTTGGTTGATATGTGTGATTTCTCTGTCTGTTTGATATTTCTGGTTCTTCACGTGGTTCTGGTTCTGATAGTTATTTTGTTGACCAGTTCTTCTTCCACCAGAGTCAGTTTGCTTCTGTTTGGCAGATGTTGGAACATAGACCTTTTGAGTGACCTTTCTTAGCACAAATAGCACACAAAGCATAAGAGGAAATAGGTTTAGTTACAGTTACAGTTTCAACAAATCCTATGCCTCTTTTACCATTCTTACTAACTCCATAGATCATAGAAGCATATTTGCTTCTTTCGATACCATTAACAATAAAATCTTGTAAAACTTGTTCATGCATATCAAAATTACATACAGTATTTTTACTTGATGTTGAACAAAGATTACTTTTTAGAGTTAGGTTTTCAGTCTTAAGCTCGGCAATATCAGTTTTAAGAGTTGCATTTTCTGTTTTAGATTCTGCATTTTGATTCTTTAAAACATGAATTTCTTTGGTTAGAGTTTTATTTTCTTCCCTAAGTGTTTTCAGTTTTAAAGAAAGTTTGTTATTAATAGTTAAAATATCATTCATTGTAAGAATCAAATCATATCGAGTAAGTTCAGAAAATACCTTTTTTCATCTTTTGATGATTCACTTCGAGAATTAGATTCTGTATCGAATCCAGAGGAAGCGCTTGTGTGAGCCATCAGAGCCAGCTCTTTTTCTGATTCACTTCCAGAATCAGAGTCTGGGTTGGATCCAGAGGCAGAGCTGGTGTAAGCCATTAGAGCCAATTCTGCTTCTTCATCTTATGATTCTTTTCCAGAGTCAGAATCAGTGTCGTATCTAGAGGCAGAACGCATGTGTGCCATCAGAGCCAATTTTTCTTCTTCTGCTTTACTTCTAGAGTTGGATCCAGAGGCAGAATTTATGTGAGCCATCATGGCTAATTCTGCTTCTTCATCTTTAGAAGATTCATCAGAATCATCCCATGTAGCCATCAGATTCTTCTTCTTGGGTCTGGAGTCTTTCTTCTAATTTTTCCCTTTCTCCAGATTTTTACATTCAAACTTGATGTGCCCAGGTTCATTGCATCCATAGAAGATGATGCTCTTCTTGTCTTGTTCATCCTTTCCTCTGTTGGAGTGCTTGGAATACCTCTGGGGAAACTTATTCCTTCTGTTTTGCAACATCTTTAGAACATTTTTGGTTATGAAGGAAATGTCTTCTTCTTTTGTTTCTGATTCTGGTCCTCAAAATCACTATCTTCTGATTCTATTTCTGCTTTTAGAACTTTCTTCCGTTTGGATTTTAAAGCTAGGGTTTTGTTCTTTCTTGAGCTCACCTTCTTCCAACTCTATTTCATGTGACTTGAGGGAGCTGATTAATTCTTCCAGCTTCAGAGTGTTCAAGTCCTTTACTTCCTGAATGGCAGTGACCTTTGGTCTCCACTTGGTTGGCAGACTTCTGAGAATCTTCTTCACGTGGTCAGCAGTGGTATAGCTCTTCTTGAGCACTCTTAATCTTGACACCAGAGTCTGAAATCTGGAAAACATTGCTTCAATGTCTTCATCTTCTTCCATCTTGAACAACTCGTACTTCTTGACTAGAATGTTGGCCTTTGCTTCTTGAACTTGCTTGCTGCCTTCGTAAGTCAGAACCAGACTATCATAGATGCTCTTTGTTGTTTCTTTGTTAGTGCACTTGTCGAACTCCTTGAATGTAATTGCATTGATCATAAACGTTCTGGATTTGTGATGCAACTTGAACATCTTCTTCTAGTCAGCATCCAAATCTTTCCTGGGAATTTTAACACCATCAACATCTTCTGGAGCAGTATAACCATCTTCCACCATGTCCCAAAGTTCGGGATCTTGTGAAAAAAAGAAACTCTTCAGCCTATCCTTCCATTACTCGAACCGTTCCCCATCAAACATAGGTGGTCTGTTGATGTTTCCTCCAACAGCTTCTTCATTGATTCTAGACATGTTGAACCCTTGGATCTTTCCTCAAATACTGTAAAGTGCTCAGCCTTGAGACCGAGCTCTGATGCCAACTGAAGGTGCAAACACGAGAAGGGGGGTTGAATTGTGTTTGTCAAACTTGAATTCTTTTTGCTGTTTTGTTGAATGTTGATGCGAATTATTGGATGAATAATTGACCAGACTTAGCAGCGGAAAATAACAGCATAAGAACACAACAATTTAGCCCGGTTCACCATTAACTTGGCTACATCCAGTCCCTTCATCCTAAAGGCTTTAATCCACTAATTCAAATCTTCAAATTACAGCACCTGACCCTCCAAGCCAATCTTCTCAAATAGCCTGACAACCTCAGACTTTTGAGGAACGAAAACAACACCGTGACTCTACAAGTCAAGTCTTCTCATACCAATCAGACAACCCCAGATTGAAGAAGGAATCTACACCACTATCGGGTTTGATTACAAAGGATTGGAACTCTGCAAAGTTGCTTCTGGAAAGCTGATTGTTGTACTGAATTTCTCTCTCGAAAACATTTAGAAAATTTTGCTTTTGCACTTAAGTGATTCTCTCTTTTGAACTCTCGGATTGTGTTGAATATGAAGCTTGAGTTCTTGTGTTTTTTTTATCTCTTTGAACTCTAAGATGAATTTGGATTTTATGCTTGAGTTCTTCTACTTTGAGATGCTTGATGCTGCTACTTGAAGCCTCCTTTTATAGCTGCAAATAGGGCTTTGTCCAAGCTTAAATTCGAAATAAATCTTGCTCACATTTCCTTCAGAAATTCTGTTGGCCAATCCTGTTTCACTTAAATTAAAACCGTATCTTTTTAGCTTCAGATTGCACTTGAAAATTCAGTTGACCAATCTTGTTTCTTTTAATTTCAACCCATATATTTTTAGGCTATTGCATTCGAATTTCTTCAAGTCTTCAGTGATTTTTGAATTAAATCTCCTTAATACTTTGATCAAATTTCTATCAAAATATAATCAAGTCTTCTTCGAAATTTAATCAAATCCCCTTAATACTTTGTCCAAGCTTAAATTCGAAATAAATCTTGCTCAGATTTCCTTCAGAAATTCTGTTGGCCAATCCTGTTTCACTTAAATTAAAACCGTATCATTTTAGCTTCAGATTGCACTTGAAAATTCAGTTGACCAATCTTGTTTCTTTTAATTTCAACCCATATATTTTTAGGCTATTGCATTCGAATTTCTTCAAGTCTTCAGTGATTTTTGAATTAAATCCCCTTAATACTTTGATCAAATTTCTATCAAAATTTAATCAAGTCTTCTTCAAATTTTAATCAAGTCTTCACTGATCTGCATCATGATTTAAATTCTGGACTGTATGATATTCTGATTTCCACAAATTCTGGATAATGTAATCTAATCTATACCAATTTTGTGATCCTATGATCTCGACCAACTCTGGACGATGTGATATGATCTGTACCGTTCTGTGATCTTCTGATTTCGACCAATTATGGACCATGTCATCTGATCTGTACCATTATGTGATCTTCTGATTTCGACCAATTGATCTTTTAATCTGGACATTTATCCTCTGATTTCGACCAATTGATCTTTTAGTCTGGATAAAATCTGGACTAAGTCTTATGTTCTGGACAATTATATCTTCTAATTTGGACTAGTCTGGACCATGCTATCTTCTGGTCTGGACCAAGTCTGGACTAAGTCTAGACTAAGTCTGGATTAATTCTTGACCAAGTTTGGATTAAGTCTGGATTAAGTCTGGACCAAGTTTGGACTGAGTCTTATGTTCACGACCATGCTATCTTCTGGTCAGGACTAAGTCTGAGCCAAGTCTGACTTATGTTTCCTTCTGTTCTGGACCAAGTCTCCTTCTGGACTCTGCTTCCTTCTGATCTAGGCCAAGAAAGATATCCTCTGATGATATTATTTTTCCTTCCCTTTGATGATACCCTCAAATTTATGGTATCCTCTGATTTTTGCCTTTGATGACATCCTCTGGTATCCTCTAGAGGTATCTTCTGATATCCTCTGGTGACATCCTTTGGTATCCTCTTGATGCATCCTCTCGTACCCTTTGGATTTTTCCTCTGGTATCCTCTGGATGTTTCCTCTGGCCAAAACTTCTGGTTACATTTTTATCTTCTGGTGACGTCATCCTCTGGTGGTGTCACCCTCTGATTTGCTAACATCAAAACTTTAATTGCAAGAACCAACTTGGTTCCAACAAGGTACACATTGTTGGAACCAAGTTGGTTCTAAGACTTAGGATTTTGATGTTTACAAAAGCACTCAATGTAAACTTATTTTGTACCTTGAATTATTAAATTAAATACAACCAGAATATGAAGAAATCAGAAGCAGAAGATCAAAGGATTCCAGAAAATGAATTCTGGAATTACCAGAAGATACTCCAGGATGTCAAAAACATCATCAGTAGATATCTTTGCTGGCCTATATCAAAAGGAAGAAAAATCAGAAGGAAACATGGATCATACCAGAGGAAAGCCTGCCAAAGGGAGAGTTGATCCAGACCAAGAGGAATCAAATATCAGATTTATTCCAGAAGTTATTTTGACTAGAAGATGGCCTGGCAGTGAGAAATTAAAAACATCCCAGACTTGTTCCAGACTTAACCAAAAGATAAGTTTATGAGTCAAGAACAAGAGAATCAATCCAGATTTGACCCAGACCATATGATAGCATGATTCAGGGCATGGAACTGAGTCCAAACTAGAAGAAATGAATTCCAGAATCAATCCAGACCTGGTCCAAAATCAAAGGTAAAATGTCCAGACTGAAATATTTTTTTCTCAAGTTAATTTCAGTTCATTCCAGACCAAGTCCAGAATTTGTCAAGATCAGAAGAAAAATATCTAGTTCCATGGTTCAGAATTAATTATTAGGTCCAGTGATGGCCCAGATCAGAAGATCAGACCATGGCCTAGTGTTGGCCGAAATCAGAGGGACAGGATGTGTGGTCCAACAATGGCCGAGTTCAGAGGATTATAGCATATCAGGTGCGAGTCCAGGATGGCCGAAATCAGAAGATCAGAAGGTTAAGAAGTGTGGTCCAGGGATGGCCGAAATCAGAGGATCACATCGTATCAATTAGTTTGGTCTAGATGTGGACTAGCGTAGAAGAATCTAATGGTCCAGATTTAATCATGAGGATTAACGGTGGAGATTTTAATTTATTTTGATCAAAGTATTAAAAAGATTTATTACAAAAATAAAAGTGAAGTATTGTGGAATTCAGGAGCTGTGGCGGGAAGCAACTAAGGATTTGATTTGCCAGTTAATTTTGAAAGAAATCTGAAGCTTAAAAAAGATATGTTTTTTATTTAAATGAAGCCCAATTGGTCAAGTTATTTTTGCAAGAGAATCTAGCAAGAGTCAGCTCGAAATTAAGCTTGGAAGAGGCCCAAATCTACATCTATAAAAGGAGGCTCAAGGCAGAATACTTAGCATCGAAAATCACCAAGAGTCATACACTTCCAAAGCAAACACTCTCAAATTTTCATAGAAGTCAATTGTGAGTTCCAGCTTTCAAGAAGCAAGTACTCGTGTTATTTTCCTTCCACTATGTCAAATATAAGTTGTTGAAGTAGAGTCTACAATCCGAGGGAGTCAGTAGAGGTAGCAGGTTACTTGGCAATTAGATTCATAGTGTTGTGATTTCTTCTACAATCTGGGATTGTCAGATTGGCTGAAGACAGGAGTTGCATTCCTCAAAGAAGTCTTGGATTGTTAGACTGTTTGAGAAGACTGACTTGGAGGGTCAGTATAAAGGTTGTAATTCAAGGTTTGAATTAGTGAAATCCTTCAAGGTGAAGGGATTGGACGTAGCCTCGTTAACGGTGAACCAGTATAAAAACTGTGAGTTTTACTTTTACTTTTATCCGCTGCTAACTCTGTTTTTAATTATACATCAAGTTTTGTTTTAAAAGTATAAAAACAGGAAAAGTAATCAAGTTAAGTCAAACACAATTCAAACCCCCTTCTCGTGTTTGCACCTTCACACATTTTCTAATTATTCTACCTCTTTTGATTTTTCTTCACCTTTTCATTGTGGAGATTCTCAAATATTGACAAAAAACTAAGCAGATGTTAATTTTCAGAGTACAAAATTGTCTCGGTGTATGCATAAATCACAAGCGATGCAAGTTAGAATTAGTGCAAGTTTTGAAGGGTTAACACATGTCTAGATAATCACACAACAAGAAATTGAAGTGTTTAGGCCCAAAATCTCATAGCTAGGATAAACAAGAGAGAGTGTGAACTTCCAAAACTATGCCAAATGTGTTACTAAATTTTTTTTTTTTTAAAATTAATGCCATGTTTAACAACAACTTAGTAATCAACAATGTATGTATTATTGAAACTCGTCGAATGGATCAATGATATGAGCAAAGAAACATAAAGTTGAATTTCAAAATCCCAAATAGAAAACTTGAGACAGACTACAACTTATTATACTTCTTCATCATAGTACACATTTAATGACCAAACAAAGACATACAATTCGACTACTAACATAAAGAAAATACGAACAAAGAAAAAGGAAAGAAAACTTCTCTCAATCAAGTGACTCAAGGAGCGTTGCTTGGGTCCTGAATTCCCGCACCATGGATCTCACCAGTATACTGGTGAGATGAGAACAAGTTAGAGTAGAACATGCCGCCCGGTGTTTGTTGCGATGACACGAAGGCTCGATAAAGATTGGTCATCCCCAGTTCTATCCTGGCCTGTCCATCTCGCTGGTCGATCCTCATCTGCTCCATCATAGCTTCTAGTCTTCCAAATCTTTCCTCAGTGGAAAGCTGTGGGGGATGTCGAGGGTGGTCATGTGGCCCTATGGGATTAGAATCTTCTTCCATCGGCATCACTGCTTGTGGAACACCAAGAAGATCTGCCGAAATTCTAGAGTGTTTTTCAATCCACTTGGCAGTGATTGGGGCAGTAGGTTCACCATTTCTTCACCTTTTTTGGGTGACACTCTCATCTGCTCACAGAGTTTGCCTGTCAGACAGGCATGATGGAAGTAGCCCGCCGAAGGGTCAAGAAGAGTTGTCCCCAACAGATCACTAGCAAGAAGCACACCCACATTAATTATGTCACCTTTGATGATCATCGCTAGTAGACATGCTCGTTGAACTGTTACATCTGACACATTTGAATAGGGCAAAAGCGTATGATGAACAAAGGTACTCCATGCTTTTGCAATTGGGGTGAGATCCAACGAGCGCAATTTTCTAGGAGTGTCATCTCTGTTTCTTACCCAATCTATGCTGAGTCTACACAAAGTGCGCAACATGTCTCGAGTGTCTATTTTTGTGTTTGTGTCGTCCAATACTTGAAAGCGGCAATCCTCATAGTTTGGCATACCAAAGAGTTCATTGATTGCTTGAGGCGTAAAGGGAACCCTTTTTCCCCTCACATAACTCACAAATTCATCATGTGGAGCAGACTTCAGATCAGAGGCATCTGAGAAGAATTCCACTGCTATTGGTTTACTCGCATTGGTGAAAAATGTGGTTAACTTCTCCCATCCCCTGGCAGCAATCATTGCTTGGATGTCAAAAAATTCATTTTCCTTTAGATCAAAATTTTTCTCACTCACAAACTTCTTGATGGTGGGGAGTTTGGCATGATACTCTTGCATTGCCATGTTATTGAATAAGAAAATATCATGCGGTTGGGAGGATGATGCATCTGTAACCTTTGTTCATTTTGCTTTTTGTTGGGTTGCCATTTGGTCCTATAAAACAATTATACACAACCAAGGTTCAAAGTATTCAACGTTAGAGCGTTAGTTTGAATGCTCATCCACTTGACAAAGACAACCACAACTATTGTTCCATATTAATCCAATGCAAATTAATCCAATGACAATTTATCAATTAAGATTCCACGGCGGTTGTGGCATTTTATCAAACACTTAGAGTGCAAGACAATTTTCATTCATAACAAGTTCTAAGTGAAGGCTAACACAAGCACAACTTCTAATTCAAACAACACACAAACATATAGCAATGCACATATACTGACAATCCATCAATTAAGATTCGACAGTGTGTGTGGCATTTTCTCAAACACTTATAGTGCAGTAAAATGTTCCTTCATAGTAAGTTCTACTTAAAGGTAAACACTAACACAACTTCTCATTCAACAATGCATATAACAACACATAATCATGTAACAATGCATGCAACCATAGTGGACATAAAATTCAACCAACCAACAAACAGATAGGGAACTCACTTGACAATTAATGAACATTTGAATGCTTGAAGTTAAGAAGACTTACCTTTGTTAGGTTGAACAATAAGAAGTGTTAGAGATGCAAAACAGATGCTTGAGATGAGCTATGTAATTGGAGGTATGTTAGAGAACTTGGAGCCGGTTTTGGGACATAGTGGAGGGGTAGGTGATATAATACCCATTGCAGAATACCCATTCATATAATACCCAAAAGGCGCGCTTTAGGAGCAAATTGGCAGTGACATTTTGTGTGAAATGCGCTTCAGGCGCTCGAGTTGTGCTTCAGGTGCTAACTGGCAGTAATAAAATGAGCGAATGCGCTTCAGACGCGTCTTGACAGTGGCAATTTACGCGAAATGCACTTTGGGCGCAACAGGTCCGCTTTAGGCGCGTCTTGACAGTGGAAATTTACGTGAAATGCGCTTCAGGTGCAACAGGTGCACTTCAGGCGCGTCTTGACAGTGGAAATTTACGCGAAATGCGCTTCGGGAGCAACAAGCGCGCTTCATGTGCGAATTTAAAAGAAACTCAGAAATGACATGCGCTTCAGGCGCACAGAGTGCGCTTCAGGCGATGCATTTCAGGCGCACCAGTAGCGCGTCAAGCACAAAGAGACAAAATTGAAACACCAACTCTGCTATTGGATGCGGCTCCCGGCAAAATCTACTCTCTAAACCCACCTTTTGGTTCCTTGAGCATACAAAACATCAAGAACTAATATAACTAGTAATTAATAGAATAAAGCAAATAAAATGAGATTAAATCTAAAAATAAAGTGCAAAGGATACGAATTTGGGTTGCCTCTCAATAAGCGCTCGTTTAATGTCTTGAGCTTGACATTCCCCTTTTCAAGTGGTGATTAGATTGATGGACTCCATCGAAAATTTTGACTCTCCCCCTAAATAATGTTTGAACCTTTGTCCATTCACCTTGAAACTTCAGTTTGAGTGTGTATCCTTTAACTCCATTGCGCCGTGTGGGAACACTTTGATTATTCTGAACGGTCCCGACCATCTTGACTTTAATTTTCCTGGGAACAACTTTAATCTCGAGTTAAAGAGAAGAACAAGTTGTCCTTCTTTGAAATCCTTGAACTTAATTTTTTTGTCATGCTACTTCTTGGTTTTTTCTTTATAGGTCTTGGCATTTTCATATGCGAAATTTCAGAACTCCTTTAACTCGTGAAGCTGGAGAATTCTAGATTGGTCTGCCTTTACCAAGTCAAAATTCAAGTACTTTGTCGCCCAAAATGCTCGATGCTCCAACACAAGGAGTAAATGACAAGCTTTACCATACACAATTTGATACGGTGACATACCAAGGGGGGTCTTGAAAGCTGTTCGATAGGCCCAAAGTGCATCGTGAAGCTTTGTCGACCAATCTTTCCTTGAAGTGTTCACCGTCTTTTCAAGAATTTTTTTTTATTTGTCTGTTGGATACTTCACATTATATTTTTTATTTGTCTGTGGGTGATATGGGGTTGCCACCTTATGATGCACGTTATATTTTTTAAGAAGGTATTCTAGCTTCCAATTAAGAAAGTGAGTGTTCTCGCCACTGATCAAAGCTCTAGGTACCCCAAAATGCGCGAAGATGTTCTTCTTGAGAAATGCGATTACCTGTTGTGAATCATTGGTTGGTGTAGCAACTGCTTCAACCCACTTTGATCATAATCCACCGCCACCAGAATATAAACTTTTGCATACGAGGATGGGAATGGACCCATGAAATTGTTACCCCACACGTCTAACACTTCTACTTCTAATACAGGATTTTGAGTTATCTCATCCCGTTTTGAAATATTACCAGTGCGCTGACATCGATCACACTTCTTCACATAGTTAAATGCATCTTTAAACAATGACGGCCAGAACAATCCTGATTGGAGAGTCTTTGATGCAGTTCGATCCGCACTAAAATGACCCCCAAAATCAGAGTCATGGCAGTGCCACAATACCTTTTCTTGCTTTTCCTCGGGAACACATATTCACAACAACCCATCCACTCCTTTCTTGTATAGAAAGGGTTCATCCCATACATAGAATTTGGCGTCATGGATGAACTGTTGGAACCAACTTGGTTCTTGCAATTAAAGTTTTGATGTTAACAAATGTATTTTATGAAAATAACATATTTGACTTAGAAGAAGAATGAAAAATGTCACCAGAAGAATAGATCAGAGGATGACGATACCAGAAACAGAAATCAAAGGATGACGTCACCAAAGGATGCACCAGAAGATGACGTCACCATAAGCAAAAATCAGAGGATGATGTTACCAGAATGTTATCAAAAGATAACGTCACCAGAAACAGACATAAGAGGATGACGTCACCAGAGGATATCGTCAGAGGAATCTGTCAGAGAAAAATGCTCAAAACAGAATTGGAGCAAAAGACTGGAGAAACAGAATCTAGCTAAAAATATGCTCAAAACAGATAACGGGGAACCAGTATAAATTGTTGTCTTATTATGTCATTATTATCCGCTGCTGAATCTGATTAGTTATATATCAAATAATTCACATTAACATTCAACAATACAAAAAAAGAAATAAAGTTTGACAAACACAATTCAACCCCCCCTTCTCGTGTTTACACCTTCAATTGGCATCAAAACTCGGTCTAAAGGATTAGCACTTTACAGTGTTTGAGGAAAGATCCAAGGGATCAACATGTCCGGATTCAATGAAGAAGCTACTGGAGGAAACATCAACAGACCACCTCTGTTTGATGGAGAACAATTTGAATACTAGAAGGACAGGCTGAGAAGTTTTTTTATTTCACAAGATCCAAAACTTTGGGACTTGGTGGAAGATGGTTATACTACTCTAGAAGATGCTGATGGTGTTAAAATTTCCAAAAGAGATATGGATGTTGATCAGAAGAAGATGTTCAAGTTGCATCACAAATCCAGAACGTTCATGATCAATGCAATCACGTTCAAGGAGTTCGACAAATACACTAACAGAGAAACAGCGAAGAGCATCTATGATAGTCTGATTCTGACTTAAGAAGGCAGTAAGCAAGTTCAAGAAGCAAATGCTAACATTCTAGTCAAGAAGTACGAGTTATTCAAGATGGAAGAAGATGAAGACATTGAAACTATGTTTTCCAGATTCCAGACTCTAGTATCAGGATTAAGAGTATTAGAAAAGAGTTACATTACTGCTGATCATGTAAGGAAAATACTTAGAAGTTTGACAGTCAAGTGGAGACCAAAGATTACTGCTATTCAGGAAGCTAAAGATCTGAATACTCTAAAGCTGGAAGAATTAATCAGCTCTCTCATATCACATGAAATTGAGTTGGAAGAAGATGAACCCAAGAAGAAGAACAAAACTCTAGCACTGAAATCCAAGAAGAAGAAGGCTCTGAAAGCAACATTAGAAGATAGTGATTCAGACGATCAAAGTCTGAATTCAGAGGAAGAAGAGATTGCTTTCTTATCCAGAAATTTTAGAAAGATGTGGCACAACAGAAGAAAGAAATTTTTCCAAAGATATTGCAAGCAGTCCAACAAAGAAAGTGATGATACACATTACACGAAAGATATCATCTGCTACGGATGCAATGAATCTGGACATATCAAGTCAGAATGTCCAAATATGGAGAAAGGAAAG
Organism: Cicer cuneatum; assembly: GCA_037974295.1. Lineage (NCBI taxonomy): Eukaryota > Viridiplantae > Streptophyta > Magnoliopsida > Fabales > Fabaceae > Cicer > Cicer cuneatum. The sequence continues at coordinate 19,234,931 of JBBPBO010000004.1, read as the reverse complement.
TACCAGAGGAAAGATTTCAGAACTAAGAAGAAAAGCATGATGGCTACATGGGATGATTCTGATGAATCTTCTGAAGATGAACAAGCAGATTTGGCTATGATGGCTCACACCAACTCTGTGAAGGTGCAAACACGAGAAGGGGGGGTTGAATTGTGTTTGACTAACTTGAATACTTTTTCTGTTTTTACACTTTTAAAATAAAACTTGATGTATGAATAAAAACAGAGTTCGCAGCGGATACAAAGTAAAAATAAAACACAGAATTTTTATACTGGTTCACCGTTAACGAGGCTACGTCCAGTACCTGCACCTTGAAGGATTTCACTAATTCAAACCTTGAATTACAACAGTTCCACTGACTCTCCAAGTCAGTCTTCTCAAACAGACTATCAATCCTAGACTCTTGAGGAATACAGCACCTTGACTTCCTAAGTCAAGTTCTCCTGCCAATCTGACAACCCCTGATTGTAGAAGGAATTACAACGCCTTGAATCTAATTGCCAAGTAATCTGCTACCCCTTCTGACTCCCTTATATTGTAGACTCTACTTCAACAACTTAGATCTAACACAAGGGAAAGAAAATAACACGAGTGCTTGCTTCTTGAAAGCTGGAACTCACAATTAACCTCACTGACAACTTGAGTGTTTGCTTTGGAAGTGTATGACTCTTTTGTGATTTTCGATGCAAAGTATTCTGCCTTGAGCCTCCTTTTATAGATGCAGATTTGGGCCTCTTCCAAGCTTAATTTCGAGCTGAATCTTGCTGGATTCTCTTGCAAAAATAACTTGACCAATTGGGCTTTATTTAAATAAAAAACATATCTTTTATTAAGCTTCAGATTTTCTTTCAAAATAACTGGCCAATCAAGTCTTTAGTTCCTTCCCGCCAACAGCTCCTGAGTTCCACAATACTTCAATTTATTTTTGTAACAAATCTTTTTAATACTTTGATCAAAATAAATTAAAATCTCCACCGTTAATCCTCATGATTAAATCTGGACCATTTGATCTTTCTGCGCTAGTCCACATCTGGACCATACTAATTGATATGCTGTGATCCTCTGATTTCGGCCATCCCTGGACCATACTTCCTAACCTTCTGATCTTCTAATCTCGGCCATCCTGGTCCAGCAAACTGATCTACTGTGATCCTTTGATCTCGGCCACTACTGGTCCACTCATTCTGACCTTCTGATTTCGGCCAACACTAGGCCATGGTCTGATCTTCTGATCTCGGCCAACACTGGGCCAAATAATTGAATCTGAACCATTGATCTGAAAATCTTCCCTCTGATCTGGACCAATTCTGGACTTGGTCTGGATTAGACTGAAATTAAATCAGGACAAGTAATATTTCAGTATGGATCAATTTTGGAACTCATTTCTTCTGGTCTGGACTTAGTTTCATACCCTGAACCATGCTATCTTCTGGTCTGGGTCAAATCTGGATTAATTCCTTTGTTCTGGACCCATTAATTCATCCTCTGATTAAGTCTAGAACAAGTCTGGACTGTTTATCATTTCACTGCCAGGCCATCTTCTGGTCAGAATAAGTTCTGGAATAATTATGGCAGGCTTCCTTCTGGTCAGGAAAACTCTCCCTATGGCAGGCTTCCTTCTGGTCTGGTCCAGGTCTCCTTCTGACTTTGCTTCCTTCTGATATGGGCCAGCAAAGATATCCTGTGGTAGTGTTTTGACATCCTGGTGTATCCTCTGGTAATTCCAGAATGCATTTTCTGGTTCTGCAATCTTCAACTTCTGGTGACATTTGATTTAATAATTCAAGGTTCAAAATAAGATTACATGGAGTGCTTTTGTAAACATCAAAATCCTAAGTACTTAGAACCAACTTGGCTCCAACACTCTGGATCCAACACAGAATTTGATTCTGGAAGAGAATCAGAAGATGATGAAATTAAGGTATATTCTGAATTCACTCGATCTGATTTGATTACTGCTCTGAATGATTTTTTAAACAGTAATTACAAATTATCTTTAAAGCTGAAAACTCTTAAGAAAGAAAATACAAATCTAACAGAAGAAGTTAATGTTTTAAAGAATTAGATTGCAGAATTTAAAACAGAAAGTGTCATTCTTGAAACTGATATTGCAGAATTGAAAACAGAGAATGTATATTTGAAAAACAGTTTTGTTGAACTTCAAGTTGAAAGTCTAACTCTGAAAAATGACCATAATTCAACATCAATTGAAAATACCACAAGTAATTCTGATATACATGAACAAGTTCTTCAAGAATTTCTTGCTAATGGTATGGAAAGAAGCAAATATGCTTCTATGATTTATGGAGTCAGTAAGAATGGAAATAGAAGTATAGGATTTGAAGAAACTATAACTGAACCTAAACCTGTGCTAAAACATGTTCCCTCTGATATAGTGTGTACTGTTTGTTACAAGAAAGGTCATTCCAAAGTGTCTTGTCCTATGCTAAATACAAGGGAAAACAAGAAACTTTTCAAGACTAACAAACCTGGACCCAACCAGATTTGGGTACCAAAAGATAAAATTGTCTATGCTCCAGATGTTCTGAGCAACCAAAGTGAAACACCAGTCATGGTGCCTGGTCAATGGATGCTGGCAACATATGAAGGGAAAAAGGTCTATTTTCCAACATCTACCAAACAGAAGCCAATTGACTCTGGTAGAAGAAGAACTGGTCAACACAATACCAATCAGAACCAGAACAAGAATCATACGAGGAACAGGAAATATCAAAGAAATCACACATATCACACAAATCAGAACAGACAGAGAAATCACTTATATCAACAAACCTAAAACTACCAGAAGAATCGGAATTAACATCAGTTCCATAATTATCAGAGGAACCTGATATATCAGCAGAAAGAGAAGAATCAAAATCAGGAGAGTTCTTCAAACACTCCAGTAAAATTCATCATGACTACAAACCAGGAAGGGAATTCAAATTCCTTCATCCAAACCATCTAATCACAGAACATACAGATTCAGAATCTGAAAATCAGAAACAAGAGGATTTTCAGAGTAAAACTGAAACTGTTGACATAGAGGTTACATCTTGCGGTAAATACTATTATTGTTTGATATTTATGTTTAATGTGATAACAAGAAGCTTGATCTTAAAAATCAAAGCTAGATAAGTATTCTACAGGTTTTCAAACTGTTAGAGGAACCAAGTGATTCACGTGATGTGAACACTTCAACAGAAACAGTATTTCAGTGGTTTCAAAACAAGCAGAAACCACCAGAAGCAGAATTAATGGTTTGGCTGTATTGAGTTTATTTTTAAATTAATTGATTTGTATTATGTTATATGACAAATAGCTTGACCTGAAAAGTTAAATCAAGATGAAGTTGATTCAGGTTAACCAGAACTAGAGGAAACCGAAGCTGGTTCACCAAAACCAGAGGAAACTAAAGCAGGTTTACTAGAACCAGAAGCTGATACAGATCTACCAGAACCAGAAGCTGATGCAGGCAAAAGAACTTCAAAATGCAGAAGATACCAGCAAGCATACAACAAGTCTTCAGAGGATAAATCTGAAGATAAGTTAGAACAAAGAATAGATCACTCCAACACATGGCCAGAACTATATTAAATGATTTAAATGTTGCAAAACAATTTTGGGCTGAAGCAATCAACACTGGATGTTACATTCAGAATAGAGTTTATATTAGATTTACAAGAACCAGAGAAAGTAGAAGCAGATAAACCAGCAGAACATGGAGAAGTGGGGGATACAAGCAAGTCAGAAGCATGTGACACATTTTCAAAGGATGAATCTGATCAAATCAGAACCAGTCATGAGAAATCAGAAGAGAAATCTGGATGGAAATATCAATCATCTCATCCTGAAAATCTGATCATTGGAAGTGGAAGTGATTCTTTAAAAACCAAATCATCACTAAAAGACATCAGTTTGTTTGGCTTACTCTCATCGATTGAGCCTACCTCTGTTAGTGAAGCATTGGCAGATGATGGATGGATTATTGCAATGCAAGAAGAGTTAAATGAATTTAAGAGGAATGATGTTTGGGATCTAGTTCCAAGACTAGAAAAGAACATTGTTGGAACCAAGTGGGTCTTTAGGAATAAGCTAAATGAAAAAGATGAAGTTGTCAGAAACAAGGCAAGACTTGTGGCACAAGGTTACAGTCAGCAAGAAGATATTGACTACACTGAGACTTTTGTTCCAGTGGCCAGAATTTTCTAAATTAATGCAGCACGAATTTCAAATGAGTATGATGGGAGAACTTAAGTTCTTCATAGGAATACAAATTCAGCAAAGTCAAAAAGGTATATACATTCATCAATCAAAATATACAAAAGAGTTTCTCAAGAAATTTAAGATGAGTGATTGCAAACCTATGGCTACTCCAATGCAACCTACCTGCTCACTTGAAAAGGATAACTTAGGACAAAAAGTTGATCAAAAATACTACAAAGGAATTATAGAATCTCTATCATATTTAGTGTATGCGTATGTGCTAGATTTCAGTCTGACCCTAGGAAATCCCATTTAACTGCCGTTAAGAGAATCCTTAGATACCTAATAGGCACTACCAATCTCATCTTGTTCTACAAGAAAACTCCTACATACAAACTGAGTGGATACTGTGATTCTGACTATGCTGGAGATAAAATTGAAAGGAAAAGCACCAGTGGCTATTGTACCTTTTTAGGAGACAATTTAATTTCGTGGTCTAGTAAGAGACAACACACCATTTCCATGTCAACAGCAGAGGCTAAATACATTTCAGCAGCTGGCTGCAGCTCTCAACTACTCTGGATGAAGCATCAACTTGAAGACTACAAAATATTAGAATCCAACATACCCATCTATTGTGATAACACCTCTGCAATTTGCCTAACCAAAAACCCTATCCTACATTCTAGAGCCAAACACATAGAGATCAAACACCACTTCATTAGAGATTATGTTCAAAAAGGGGTACTTAACATTCAATTTGTAGATACTGATCATCAATGGGCTGACATATTCACTAAACCACTACCTGAAAATAGGTTTGAATTCATCAAGAAAAACCTTAATCTTATCTTCACTTTGAATTTGTAGAAAATAGGTTTGAATTTGTAGAAAAACCTTAATTTGTAGATGATGTATTTGAAAGGAGGAGAATATGATGTATTTGATATGAGATCTGGGCATTAGACTTAGGGGGAGAAAATATAAAATGAAGGTTAGTCTTAGGGGGATTCAAAGTCAAAAGAAAGAAAAAGTATTATAAAAAATACATTGTTTGTCATCATCAAAAAGGGGGAGATTGTTGGAACCAAGTTGGTTCTTGCAATTAAAGTTTTGATGTTAACAAATGTATTTTATGAAAATAACATATTTGACTTAGAAGAAGAATGAAAAATGTAACCAGAAGAATAGACCAGAGGATGATGTCACCAGAAGATGACATCACTAGAAGCAGAAATCAGAGGATGATGTCACCAAAGAATGTTATCAGAAGATGATGTCACCAGAAGCAGAAATCAGAGGATGACGTCACCAGAGGATATCATCAGAGCAATCTGTCAGAGAAAAATGCTCAAAACAGAATTGGAGCAAAAGACTGGAGAAAAAGAATCTAGCTAAAAATATGCTCAAAACAGAATCTGAGAAAAATGCTCAAAACAGAATTTGAGCAAAAGACTCATGAAACAGAATCTAGCTAAAAGCATGCTCAATACAGAAGCGGAGCAAAATGCTCAAAACAGATTAATTGAAATATACTCCATAAGTAAAGCATCAGTGAGCAAAAGACTCAAAACAGAATCTGAGCAAACTACTCCAGAAATTCTCAAAACAGATTAATCAAAATACACTCCTGAAGTAAAGCATCAGTGAAGCCTTAAAGTTCAATTATAAATAGAGGCTTAATGCTGAAGAATAAAGCATCGAAAAATAGAAGAACTCAAGCAAAAATTCATAAGTATTCATAGAGTTCAAATGAGAGAATCACATGCTTAAAAGATAAATATTTTCTAAGTGTTCTTTTCTTAGAGTGTGAAGCTGATCGTCATCATAAATTATTCAGAAGTAAACACTCTAGAGCATATTGTGAGTATCAACTTTCCAAAAGTAATTACTCAGTTCTTATTTCAATCCCTTATATTAAATCCTACAGTGTTGAAGTTTTTTCTAAAATTTGGGGTTCTTAGGTTGTTAGAAAAAGACTTAGCTTGTAGGTTTAAGGTTGTGAAGTTCATCAAGAGTCTGGGATTGTCAGACTGTTTGAGAAGACTTAGCTGGTTTAGTTAAGGTGTTGTTGTTCCTCAAAAGTCTGGGGTTGTCAGGCTGTTTAAGAAGACTTAGCTGGTTTAGTTAAGGTGTTGTTGTTTCTCAAAAGTCTGGGGTTGTCAGGCTATTTGAGAAGATTTGGCTGGTATAGTCAAGGTGTTGTTGTTCCTCAAAAGTCTGTGGTTTTCAGGCTATTTAGGAAGAGTGGCTTGTAGGGTCAGTGGTGTTGTAATTCAAAGGAGTTTGAATTAGTGAAAAGGCCTTCTGGAGGAAGGGACTAGACGTAGCCTAGTAAACGGTGAACCCGTATAAATTGTTGTGTTATTATGTTATTACTGAATCTGATTAGTTATATATCGAATAATTCACATTAACATTCAACAAAACAGCAAAAGAAATCAACTTCGTGAACTTCTTTCGTTGTTGGTAGGTGAAATAAGATGGAATTGCCTTTCCTACCTTAAAATTTGCAATGTCAGCGAAAAATGGTCAGCTATGTTCACCGGCGAACTGGTCTCGAATCTGTCTAGTGTCATCATCCTCCTCCCCTTTCTCCAATCGAGAAAAATGGTCAGCTATAGTTTTTTCTGAATCCTTCTTATCTCGGATCTCAATATCGAACTCTTGTAGTAATAAAATCCACCTGAGTAGCCTTGGCTTTGATTCCTGCTTAGCAAAAAAATACCTCAAGGCAGCATGATTAGTGTAAACAATAACTTTCGATCCTAATAAGTAAGATCGAAATTTATCAAAAGCATAAACTACAGCCAATAACTATTTTTCAGTTGTTGCATAATTATGTTGTGCATGATTCAAAACATGACTCGCGTAGTAAATTACATGCAACAACTTATCTTTTCTTTGTCTCAGGACTGCTCCGATAGCAATGTCACTTGCATCACACATGATTTCAAAAAGGTAGTGACCAATCGGGTGCAGTGACAATAGGGGCAATTATCAACTTATTTTTCAGGGTGATAAAAGCATTCAAACAATCCTCATTGAATTTGAAAGGGGGAGATTGTTGGAACCAAGTTGGTTCTTTCAATTAAAGTTTTGATGTTGACAAAAGTATTTTATCGTATTTTGACTTAGAAGAATGAAAAATCAGAGGATGTGCAAAATCAGAGGATGACGTCACCAGAGGATACACTAGAGGATGTCATTAAAGGATGACGTCTGCAGAAGATACCCTCCAGAATTTACAACCAGAAGATACCTCCGGAAGATAAAAATTAGAAGCAGGAGATGTCACCAGAGGATGAAGACACCATAAAATAAAAATGCCACCTGAAAATTCAGCCAGAGGATACTAGAGGATGTCACCAGAGTGTACTAGAAAATACCTCCAGAGGATATCACCAGAGGATATCACCAGAGGATGTCATCAAAGGAAAACATCAGAGGATATCATCAAAGGAAGAAACAATAACATCATCAGAGGATATTATTCTTGGCCTAGATCAGAAGGAAGCAGAGTCCAGAAGGAGACTTGGTCCAAACCAGAAGGAAACATAGGTCAGACTTGGTCCAGATTTGTTCCAGACCAGAAGATAGCATGGTCCATAATAGAAGACTTGGTCAAGACTTGGTCCAAACCAGAAGATAGCATGGTCCAAAACATAAGACTTAGATTACATGCCCCAGAGTTGGTCGAGATTAGAAGATCTTACGGTCAGGAATTTAAATCATGATGCAGATTAGTGAAGACTTGATTAAATTCGTAGAAGACTTGATTGAATTTTGATAGAAATTTGATCAAAGTATTAAGGGGATTTGATTCAAAAATCACTGAAGACTTGAACGAAATTTGAATGAAATCTGAAGCTAAAAAAGATACGTTTTGAAATTAAGAGAAACAGGATTGGCCAACAGAATTTTCAAAGGAAATCTGAGCAAGATTCATCTCGAAAATAAGCTTGGACACAACCGAAATTTCAGCTATAAAAGAAGGCTCCAGGCAGCATTAATATGCATCAAAAAACACATAACTCAAGCTTCAAATTCAAAGTTATCCGAGAGTTCAATAGAGAGAAATTATTAAGTGCAAAAGCAATATTTTCTAAGTGTTTTCGAGAGAGAAATTCAGTGCAACAATCAGCTTTCCAGAAGCAACAAAAGAGTTGAAGAATCAGTGCAGCAATCAGCTTTCCAGAACCAACTTTGCAGAGTTCCAAACCCTTGTAATCTATCCCGATAGTGGTGTAGATTGCTTCTTCAATCTGAGGTTGTCAGATTGGTAGGATAAGACTTGACTTGTAGAATCAAGGTCCTATTATCGTTCCTCAAAAGTCTGGGGTTGTTGGACTATTTGGGAAGATTGACTTGGAGGGTCAGGTGTTGTAATTCAAAGTGCTTTTTAGTGGATTAAAGCCTTCGGAGTGAACATACTGGATGTAGCCAAGTTAATGGTGAACAAGGATAAATCGCTGTGTTCTAATGTTGTTATTATCCGCTGCTAAGTCTGATTATTTATTCATTGCGTAATTCGCATCAACATTCAACAAACCATCAAAAGAATTCAAGTTTGACAAACACAATTCAACCCCCCTTCTCGTGTTTGCTCCTTCATGTCTTTCACAAGTAGGTTTGTAAGTGGTTTTGCAACTTTAGAAAAATCTTTTATAAACCTCCTGTAAAATCCAACATGACCTAAAAAGCTTCTAATGCCTTTTTCATTGGTGGGAAGGGGAAGTTTTTCAATAACTTCAACTTTGGCCTAGTCAGCTTCGATCCTCTTGTGGGAGATTCGGTGGCATAACACAATTCCCTCTCTTACCATAAAATGACATTTTTCCCAATTTAGGACCAGGTTGGATTTTTCACACCTTTCCAATACAAGGGATAAATTAATCAAACAATTGTCAAACAATGAACCAAAAATAGAAAAGTCATCCATAAATACTTTGATATGTTTCTCAATCATATCGGAGAATATTGACATGATGCACCTTTGAAATGTAGCGGGCGCATTACATAGCCCAACAGGCATCCGCCGATAGGCAAACACCCCATAAGGACATGTAAATGCAGTTTTCTCTTGATCCTCACATGCCACAGCTATCTGATTATACCCCGATTATCCATCTAAGAAGCAATAATAATCATGTCTTGCTAGTCTCTCAAGCATCTGGTCAGTGAAAGAGAGCAAAAAATGATCCTTCCTTGTGGCAGTGTTCAATCTTCTATAATCAATATAAACTCTCCACCCTGTGACCGTTCATGTAGGAATTAGCTCGTTCTTTTCATTTGTGATGACGGTCGTTCCACCCTTTTTTGGTACAACTTGAACGAGGCTCACCCAAGAGCTATCTGAAATGGGGTAAATGAGAGCGACTTCTAGGAGCTTTACCACTTCTTTCCTAATCACTTCTTTCCTAATCACCTCTTTCATCGTTGGATTCAATCTTCTTTGGGGTTGTACAACCGGTTTGTGATTGTCCTCCATTAGGATCTTGTGCATACAAAAATTCGGACTTATTCCCTTCAAGTCTTCAATGGACCAAGCGATGGCACCCTTATGCTTCTGCAAAATTCTCAATAGCTTCTCTTCTTGTAACTCACTCAAGCTTGCACTAATGATAGCTGGATTATTATCTTTTTCACCAAGGAATACATATTTTAAGTGATAAGGCAACTGCTTGAGTTCAATAAGTTGTGTCTCTTTCTTTTTCTCTAGGGATTCCTCTTCATTCCCCTTCAACTCCTCCCATCTAGTGCGGAAGCGGGAGGAGTGAGATGGTGATGCTTCTAACATGGCTAAAACTTCTTTTTCCCTCGGGTCTTCACTATCTTTAACAACATCTTGGGGTAGGCATAACACTCTTTCTAGCGGCAGAATGGGTACTTGATGCTCAACTTCTTCATCAACTATCGAATCGAATATCTAGATTTGGTTGCACCCTTCTCTTTCTTTAGAATGTTCCATGGCTTTTAGGATATTAAAGGTGACTATTTCCTCATTTACTTTCAAGGTTAAGGTGCCATCCGCCACATCAATCATAGCTCTCCCTGTTGCTAAGAACGGTCTCCCCAAGATCAAGGGGATATCATTGTCTTCCTCCATGTCCAGTACCACAAAATCAACTGGGAAAATGAACTTATCCACTTTGACCAACACATCTTCCACCACTCCATATGGGTGTTTCATTGAGCGGTCTGCAAATTGTAACATTAGTTGTGTGTCTTTTACTCTTCCAATGCCTAACCGTTTGTATATAGAAAGAGGTATAAGACTCACACTTGCCCCAAGATCACACAGGGCCTTCCCAAAAGTTCTATTCCCAATAGCGCACGAGATAGAGAACCTTCCAGGATCCTTGAGCTTAGGTGGTAGCTTCTTATGTAGAATAACACTGCACTCTTCGGTAAGCATCACTGTTTCACCGCCGATTTTCCTTTTCTTTGACAGAATCTCCTTCATGAACTTGGTGTACGTCGGCATCTACAAAAGGAATGTTAATTTGCAATTTCTTATAAACATCAAGAAACTTACCAAATTGTTTTTATGTTTCTTCCCTTTTTAATATTTGAGGGAATGGAAGTTGAATTTTGGGCTTTGGCAGGGCTTCCTTTTTCTACACCACAAGTTCTTCCTCATTTTTCACAACCAATATCCCCCTCAACTGATGTCGGGGTGACTATTTCCTTCGAGTGGATTGGGATTGAAGCACTTCCACCCTTTTTGGCTTCAGGTGGTGTTGGTTCACTTACTTTGCCACTCCTTGTTGTCAAGACATTGACATTGTTTCGCGCATTTGGAACTGTGTCACTAGGCAAGTTTCCGGGTGCTCTTTGTGCTAGCTGTTGAGAAATTTAACCCACTTGGGTCTCAGGATTCTTGATAGAGGCTGATTGATTTTTCTGGATGGCTCTTGACTCTTTAATGAAAACACTTGTGTTTGTTGCCAACTTCTCAATAGCAATCTCCCAAGCAGCTTTATGCGATGGTGCTTGATTTGTTTGAGCTCCTTGTTGGCTTTGGGATCCACCCTGTTGATCTTTCCATGATAAATTTGGATGATTTCTCAAACCCAAATTGTACGTACTAGAGTAATGGTTATTTTGCTTTCCGTTGTTACCCATAAAATTCACCTTTTCTAGTTCTTATGTGTCATCTGAAGGTGCAAACACGAGAAGGGGGTTGAATTGTGTTTGCCAAACTCGAATTCTTTTTGTTGTTTTTGATGAATGTTGATTTAAGTTACTTGTTGAATAAATAATAAGATTCAGCAGTGGATAATAACAACATAAGAACACAGCGATTTATCCTGGTTCACCATTAACTTGGCTACATCCAGTCCCTTCACTCCGAAGGCTTTAATCCACTAATTGAAAATCTTTGAATTACAGCACCTGACCCTCCAAGCCAGTTTTCCCAAACAATCTGACAACCCCAAATTTTTTAGGAACAACCATACCTTGACCCTACAAGTCAAGTCTTCCCAAACAGTCTGACAACTGTAGACTTTTGAGGAACAATAACAGCACCTTGACCCTTCAAGCCAAGTCTTCTCCTACCAATCTGACAACCCCAGATTGAAGAAGGAATCTACACCTGTAACGGGTTTGATTACACGGGTTTGGAACTCTGCAAAGTTGCTTCTGGAAAGCTAATTGTTGCAATGACTTTTACTCTCTTTAGTTGCTTTTGGAAAGCTGATTGTTGCACTGATTTTCACTCTTTTTAGTTGCTTCTGGAAAGCTAATTATAACATTGACTCTAACTCTCTGAAAACACTTAGAGCATATTTATTTTTTGCACAAGTATTTCTCTCTTTTGAACTATCGGATAACTTTGAATTGTAAGCTTGAGTTCTTGTGTTTTTCAGAGCCTATTGCTGCAGCCTGAAGCCTCTTTTTATAGCTAAAGTATGGGCTTTGTCCAAGCTTATTTTTGAGATAAATCTTGCTCAGATTTCCTTTGAAAACTCTGTTGGCCAATCCTGTTTTACTTTAATTTTGAACCATATCTTCTTGCTTCAGATTTCATTCGAATTTCCTTCAAGTCTTTAGTAACTTTTCAATCAAATCTCCTTAACACTTTGATCAGATTTCTATCAAAAATCAATCAAGTCTTCTTCGAATTTTAATTAAGTCTTCACTGATCTGCATCATGATTTAAATCTGGACCATATAATCTGTTGATCTAGACCAAGTCTGGACCATGTGATCTGATGTGTACCATTTTGTTTCCTAATCTGGACAGTGTAACCTTCTGATATGGACTATGTGATATTCTGATCTGGACCTGTGATCTTCTGATCTGAACCATGTGATCTGTTCTGGACCATGCTATCTTCTGGTCTGGACCAAGTCTAGACCAAGTCTTCTGTTTTGGACCATGTATGGAACATGTCTTCTGTTCTAGACCAAGTCTAGAACATGTCGTCTGTTATGGACTGAGTTATCTTCTGAACCTCTGATTGATGATATCCTTTCATGTGTGCCTTTGACGACATCCTCTGATTCTTGCTTCTAATGGGATCCTCTGGTGATATCCTCTAGTATCCTCTAGAGGTATCTTCTGGTGACATCCTCTAGATGCATCCTCTGATGACATCCTCTGGATGTATCCTCTAGTGATATCTTCTGGCCGTATCTTCTGGTGGCATTTTTATCTTTTGGTGACGTCATCCTTTGATGACATCTTCTGCTTCTGATTTGTATCTTCTGGAGGTATCTTCTGGTTGTATCTTCAGGAGGTATCTTCTGCTGACATCATCCTCTAATGACATTCTCTGGTGTATCCTCTGGTGACGTCATCCTCTAATTTTTCACATCCTTTGATTTTTCATTCTTCTTCTAAGTCAAAATATGATTTTCATAAAATACTTTTGTTAACATCAAAACTTTAATTTAATCAACTTGTTTGGTGCTTGATTTGTTTGAGCTCCTTGTTAGCATTGGGATCCACCCTGTTGATCTTTCCATGAAAAATTTGGATGATATCACCAACCCAGATTGTACGTACTAGAGTAACGATTATTTTGCTTTCCGTTGTTACCCACAAAATTCACCTTTTCTGGTTCTTCTGTGTCATCATCCTCTAGTACTTTACAAGCGCCATTTTTATGTGCTCCCCCACAAAAATCGCAACTTGTATGTTTTAATCATTTGACAGGGGTCACTTGGGGTTGTATGTTTAGAGCTGCCATCCCTTTTTTATCTCAGCAGCGATAACCTCTTCTATCTATTTTGGGAGTAACTTTCCTTGAGCCAACCCGACAACCATAACACTCAATTCTAGCATACCACTTTTTGACCCATCACCTTTATCATACAACATCATTTGATCATTTGATGCCATAGTCTTGATAGTTTTTCGTGCTTTTGATGCGGTCATGTAATTCAAAGAACCACCTGCTGTTGCATCCAACATAATTCTGGTGCTCGGCCTCAACCCATTGCAGAATATTTGCATTTGAGCAGTGTCATCATAAGCATGATTGGGGCATCCTGCTAGTAAACTCTTGAACCTCCTGTAAGTGTCACGAAGTGATTCTCCTTGTTTCTGTTTATAACCTGATATCTCTTGCCTTTTTCTGAGAAACACAACTGGGGGAAAGTATTGTTCCAATAACTTGTCTTCAAGATCGTCCCATGTGGTTATGCTACCGGAGGGTAAAGAATTTAGCCACTCCTTAGCATCATGTCTTAATGATAATGGAAATAGTCTCAACCTCTTGCCTTCTTCACTGTTACCATCCACCTTCATTATCTCACATAGTTCAAAGAAGTTTGTGAGATGTCTATTTGCATCTTCATTATGTTTACCGGAAAAATGAATCTCGTTAAACTCTCGGTACAAGGCGGGACTTATTTCAAATTTGTTAACTGTAACCGGTTGCTTACGAATAGCCAATTGAGCCCGGTTTCTATCATGATTCCCATACTCCCTGAGGGCATTCAAGTGGTGGTGGATCAGCCATTACAACAAATATGAAGCAATCCCCTAGATCATGTTCTTCCGCTGCTAACTTTCTTTCCCTTTTCCTTCTTTGTTGAACCACCTTTCAATTTGCTTTTTCGGTCTTTTCTATTTCTGGATCAAAAAGAAGCTTAATTGAGGACTGGCCTCGCATACACGGTTAGAAATATCGTGAGTAAATAAAAATAAAAATAAAAAGTAAATAAAAGAAAAATAAAAATTTAATAACTAAAGACCCAAAATTTTTTTGCAGAGCAAAAAATTCCAATTAAGTAAGTAAATTATAACTCAATAGTGATATGGCAATCTCCGGCAACGCCGCCAAAAACTTGATAGCATTTCAGCAAGTGTACTAAATCGTTGCAAGTAATAATTAAAACGGTAGTACCGAGTGTCGAACTCAAGGATTGCGTTTTACTATTGAATTGTCTTTAATTACTGAAATTGAACAAAAAGTTTCCGAATTGATTTAGGTAATATTTGAAATAAAAAGTGTAGTAGAATTGAACTTTTATTATGAGATAAATGTTAGGGATGAGTTTCACTTTGAGTCTAACCTTGGTTTCTAATCTGATCCTAGTTACTGAATTCCTTTATTGAATTATTACCGAATTCTCTTTAGTATTCTTGCCCTAATGTCTTAGTGATAGAACCTTTAATTCCAAAAAAACCCCTAATTCCTTAATGGATTTAAAATTACGATTAAGCTTTACAGTAAAAAAATTCTCTTTTTAAACTGCTGCCTCTACAACTAATTCAATTGGTTTCATGACCTGCATCTATTCCTAGATTACAATCTCGTGAATTTCTCAAGCATTCGTAAAGTCCACTTCCGTTTCAAAATACGAATCGTAAAACATTTTAATGTTTATTAGGTAATAAAAAGCATTAAGCACAGAGATGAGAAAAATAATTCAATAAATTTATTCATATAACTAGGAATCAAATCAGACAAATAAGGGTTTCATCTTGTTTCACTCATCCCTAACAACTAGAGTTTAGTTACTCATTACATAGATTAAAGAGATAGAGATTAAAGAAGAATTACAAGAAATATTTATGAATGATTCTTGATAAACTTCTTCAATAGTGTAGAACAGTCGTCTCTGAGCTTCTCTGCTAGGGCACAAGTCTCTGAGCTTCCCAATTGACCAAAAGATCCCTCAAAAATTCAGATACACTCGGTTTTATGCATTCTGCAGCGCGCCACACGCCCCCGGTGCAGGACTAGCGCTTCAAGCGCATTTACACGGAATCAGCAGCGCAAAAATGCGCTTTAGGCGCGTGCTTTGCTCTTCAGGCGCACAGCATATGATGTCTGGCATTTATTATATTTTGCTACTCTTTTGAGTCCGAATTTCATTCTGGTATCTTCATGAAAATTGTATCTATGGATCTTAGTTTTCATTTGCACATGCTTTGACTCCAATTGGACAACTACAACTCCAGATATGGTAGAAATACTTCATGTAGATCATGTTGATTTCTCACCAAAATTCAGCACTGCACTAAAACAAAGAAATAACATAAAACTACAAAGAAATGTCTACTTAATCAAGGATATAAGAACATAAACATTTTATTAAATCCAAGAATTAAAATCACCAACATATATTAAATAACTCCTTAAATTAATTTGTGATTGCCTATAAATAAGACTAAAAACAGTAAAAAAAAATATGCATATGATGAAGAGTTATCAATATGCAATACTAAAAAGTGGTCCAACTGACTAGGATTCGATGAATAGTCAAAAAGCAAGGATGTCTAACACTACACCGATGCAAGATTAAGTGAATTGAGACCCGCGAGTTAGCCTTAATGTCAATAGTGAGGGTGTTGGAAAAAAAGGAATTGGAATTGTGTTTATCATTTCTTTTTGGTTGCTAATAAAAAGATATGTTCTTTATCAAAACATTCAACTTATGATTATATATCAAATAAAGTAAAATAAAGTTAAATAATAAAGAACATAGATTAAATAAAGAAGGGACACATGTATCTTTATAGTAGTTCACAATAAGTCGTTGCTACATCTAGACCTCTCCTAATAGAGTGATTTTGCCTCAGAACAATCGGTGACTTAATCCACTATTGAACAATAGCATACAAGTATTATTTACTCTGTCTCTTCAAGATTTGAGTGTTCTTTTTATGCCTCTTCTGGTTTTCACCAATCGAAACTTTTCTAGTCTTCTCAACATGCAAGCTTGCATTGAGGTTCACAAGTATTATTACACCTGTTCATATACATCTTATGAATGAAAGAGTTGTTGCTATTATCGGGCTGATTTACATCAGTTTCATTTTGTGTCTAAATTGACACAAAACCTGTTTCTACGATTTTAATTCTCATCGAGAGAATATTACATTTTAAATCCAATATCAATTCAAGTGTATTAAACAACTTCATGGATTTACATAAATTCTAACAACTCTCTACAAAGTGGATTTTTCATTCATTCTTTTCTTTTGATGTGTTCTAGGCTTTTACATAAATCTTTTTTTGCCTCTTTTCTTATTATTGGTCCCTAACTATTTTAGAAATGATTATACTTAAATATTGAAGAATATACCCGTTTGAGATCTTGACTCAACAATTAAAGCTTGTCTATACTTGTCTTCATAATTGATTCAACGTATTTGGATTTAAAACTACAAGAATATGAGAGGATGACATTTTTAGAGGATGTCATTACATTCCTTTAATCAGAGGATAAGTCCAACTTTGATGAGTAGAGGATATTGAGAAGTTGACTTCTTCAAAGTTCTAGACTCAAAAGTTTGACTTTAGAGAGTTGACTTTTTTATCATAGCGTTGACTTGAAGTGTTGATCAGAAGATCAACAGGGTGACCACATAATCAGACAAATGATTATCAGAGTGAACTGCATTAGTCAGATTCACTAGAGACGTGTTGATCAGAATCTCATAGGATTTGATTTTCCATGGTTAAAGTGCATTTGCCTTGATTAGTTAATTCTTTTTCTTTGTTTATCATATGATTTGACTTTTACCAGAGCATTGACTTTGTCAGAGACATCATTCAAAGTTTTCTTCTTTGGTCTTGAGTCAGAGAATCAATAGAGGTCTTGACTTTTAGTTAACTTTAGTAAGGCATCATTGTAGCGTTTTTTTTCCTTTGGGATCAGAGTACCAATCCTTGACTTATATTTCTTTTGTCTTTAACACTTCGTCTTGAACTATAGATTGTCGTATGCTTGTTGAAGTGCTTCTTATCGCTATATCATGACTTACTCTATTAGTAATTAAACATAAATTATTTGCTTATTAGGTGATAATATTCTGTGTTAAAAATACTTAGATTAATATCTCTAACTTACTCATAATTTATGCTACCTTGAAATAAATAATCACTAATATAAATATTTATCTTCTAACTTAATATGCACACTTAGTAAATAGTTAAGGAATAATTGTACTTATTTTTTTTCATCAAAATATAAATTAGATGATTGTAGGTTAAATCATTTTTGCTCAGACAAATAAATCTATAACCTTGAGCAACAACCAACTCCAAACCCTTCAAGATAGCCCCAGTTCCGCCATTATGATGGAACAATCACCAAGAGAAGACACCAAGCCAAAGATAAAATTTCAAAATTGATCACGAGCAACACCCCACATGTTGTTGGAACCAAGTTGGTTTTACACTTAAAGTTTTGATGTCAACAAAAGTATTTTATGAGAATAATATATTTGACTTCGAAGAAGTATACCACCAGAGGATGCCACCAGAGGATGTCACCAGAGGACGTCACCAGAGGATGCCACCAGAGGATATCACCAGAGGCAAAAATCAGAGGATATCATCAGAGGCAAAAATCAGAGGATAATTTTAGAGGCAGGAATCAGAGGACATCATCTGAGGATACCATCCGAGGCAAACATCAGAGTCTAAAAGAAGACATGAAGATTCGTAGAAGATTTGATTCAAATTTGAAGAAGACTTGATTAAAATTTGAAGAAGATCTGATCAAAATTTGAGGAAGATTTAATTTAAATCAGAAGAAGATTTGGTTCAAATTTAAAAAGGAACAAAATCAAGTTGAAGAATTTACAAAAGAAATCTGAATAAAATGCAATTTGAAATTAAACTTGGACCAAATAGAAAGCCCAAATCACAACTATAAATAGATACTCCAGGCTAAAGAAGAAATTATCGAAAAACAGAAGAGAGTAGAAGAACTCAAGATTAAAATCCAAATTCATCTTAGAGTTCAAAGAGAGAAATACTTGTGCGAAACAGAAATATTTTCTAAGTGTTCTTTTCTTAGAGTGTGAGAGTCATTGTTATAATCAGCTTTCCAGAAGCAACTACTCCAGTTCCAAACCTTTGTATCCAACCGGATAGTGGTGTAAGTTCCTTTTTCAATCCGGGGTTGTCAGATTGTTAGAAGAAGACTTGGCTTGTAGGGTCAAGGTGTTGGTGTTTCTCAAAAGTTTAGGGTTGTCAGGATGTTTTGGAAGACTGGCTTGAAGGGTCAGGTGCTGTGTAATTCAAAGTATTTGAATTAGTGGATTAAAGCCTTCTGAATGAGGGGACTGGATGTAGGCAAGTTGATGGTGAACCATGATAAATCTATGTGTCCAAATACTTATGCTTTTAATATTCGCTGCTACTGAATCTGATTGCTTCTTCTCCAAGTAATTTATATCAATTTTCATCAAATCAGCAAAAATTATTCAACTTTGGGAAACACAATGCAACCCCCTTCTCGTGTTTGCACCTTCAATTGGCATCAAAGCTCGGCCGCAAGGTTGAGCACTTCATAGTGTTTGAGAAAAGATCCAAGGATTCAATATGTCTGGATTCAGTGAAGAAGCTGCCAGAGGAAACATCAACAGACCACCTCTGTTTGATCGAGAACGTTTTTAGTATTGGAAAGACAAGCTGAGAAGTTTCTATATTTCACAAGATCCTAAACTTTTGGACTTGGTGGAAGATGGTTATATTGCTCCAGAGGATACTGATTGCATTAAAATTCCAAGAAAGGACATGAATGTTGATCAAAATAAGATGTACAAGATGCATCATAAATCTAGAACATTCATGATAAATGCAATCAACTTCAAGGAATTTGACAAGTGTACCAACAAAGAGACATCAAAGAGTATTAATGATAGTCTGACTTTGTCCTATTAAGGAAGGAAGCAAGCAAGTTCAAGAAGCAAAGGCGAACCTCCTAGTCAAAAATTATGAGTTGTTCAAGATGGAAGAAGATGAAGACATTGAAACAATGTTTTCCAGATTCCAGACTCTGGTCTCAAGATTAAAGGTACTTGAGAAGAGTTATACTACTGCTGATCATGTGAAGAAAATCCTTAGGAGCTTGCCAACCAAGTGGAGACCAAAGATCACTGCCATTCAGGAAGCAAAGGATCTAAATATTCTAAAGTTGGAAGAATTAATCAGCTCCCTCAGATCACATGAAACTGAGCTTGAAGAAGATAATTTCAAGAAGAAGAACAAAACCCTAGCCTTGAAATCCAAGCAGAAGAAGGTTCTAAGAGCAAAATTAGAATCAGAAGATAGTGATTCAAATGATCAGAATCTAAACCCAGAGGAAGAGGAGATTGCTTTCATAACCAGAAAGGTTCTAAAGATGTGGCACAACAAAAAGAAGAAATGTCCCCAAAGGTATTCCAAGAAATCCAACAGAGGAATGATGAATATGACAAGAAAAGTATCATCTACTATGTATGTAATGAACCTGGACATATCAAGTTAGAATGTACAAGCATGGAGAAAGGGAAACACCAAAAGAAAGATTCCAAGCCCAAGAAGAAGAATCTGATGGCTACATGGGATGATTCTGCTGAATCCTCTGATGGCTCACACCAACTCTGCCTCTGGATCTAACACATATTCTGACTCTAGAAGTGCATCAGCAGATGAAGAAAAAGAGGTATTTTCTGAATTCACCTGATCTGATTTAATTACTGCGATAAATGATTTTTTAAATATTAATAACAAATTGTCTTTAAAACTGAAAACACTTAGGAAAGAAAATAAAATTCTAACCAAAGAAGTCAATGTTTTGAAGAATCAAAGTGCAGAATGTAAAACAGAAAATGCAGCTCTTAAAACTAATATTACTGATCTTAAGGTTGAAAATTAACTCTAAAAAGTAATCATTGTCCAACATCAAGTGAAAATACTACATGTAATTCTGATATGCATGGAAAGAAGCAAATATGCTTGTATGATTTATGGAGTTAGTAGCAATGGTAAAAGAGGTATAGGATTTGAAGAACCTGTAACTGAAACTAAACCTATTTCCTCTGTATTTTATGTATTGTTTGCACTATGAAACGTAACTCCAAATTATCTTGTCCCATGATAAATACAAGGAAAGACAAGAAACCTTTCAAGACTAACAAACCAGGACCCAACCAGATTTCGGTACCTAAGTACAAAATTATCTTTGTTGCAGATGTCCTCAGCAATCAAGTTACAACACCAATCATGGTACCTGGACAGTGGATGCTCGCGACATATGACAGGAGAAAAGTCTATGTTCCAAGAACTAACATTGAGCAAAGGAGGCACGGTGACTTTTGGAGGAAAGCAAAAAGGACAGATCATTGGTCAAGGCACAGTTGGTAATGGTACCTCCCCTTTTATTAAAGATGTCTTGTTTGTTAAAGGTCTTAAGCATAACTTATTAAGTATTAGTCAGTTAAGTGATAATAATTATAATATCACTACAACATTTTTCATTTTAGGCCACACTTCACTTAGCAACGGGTAAAAAAGTGTGGCTGGAAACAGAAATAGGCAACAGTTTTTCGGGTGTTGCCTATAATTTACTTATATAGTACAATTTTTTAACTTTGAATGAAAAACCGTTGCATATTTGGTATTGTCACCGATTAAGCCACAATTTTAAAAGTGTTGTTGTTTTACCACCAAGAAAAACCGTTGCCTAATTAAGTTTAATAAATACACATTTTAACTGTGGTCTAAAGCAATAAAAAATGTGGCCTCAAGTTAGTTTAAATAATAATTAATTAATTATTGTACTTTTTTTTATTTTTTCTTTGGTTGAAAAATTTCCTCCATATCAACAGTCGATATCAACATTAATTAATTATTGTATTCTTTATTTTATTTTTTTTGCTCCGATATCAACATTCGATTTTCGTGATTCGTTGTGTCTCGCTCCGTCTTCTCCGTATTCGCTCAAGGTATTCATCTTCTCCCTCTTTGCTTAATATTAATGATGTAGGTCTTGTTGTCTATGAATAAAAAGGTATAGATAGTCTATTTAGGTTTGGTTTCTAAGTTGATTCTGCCAGGATAGTTTTCTTTAGTTGATAATCAAAATGAATCTTAGCCTTATTTAGGTAAAACCAGTTCATAATCTGGAGAATGCAGAGGAAGTCATTCCCGAGCCTAAAACCAGTTCATTCCATGCAGGGAGTATGATTGGTTCAAGTGCTTTTTCTGTGGTCCATCAATACCACTTGATCTACCTTAACAAGATTAGAGAACCTATCTGTCCTTATTCTTGATGGGAACCATTTTTCTTCCCCTGTTCCAGAAACATTTGCCAATTTTAAAAACCTAACCACCCTTAGTCTTACAGGTTGTAAATTGATTGGAACATTTCCACAAAAGATCTTTCAGATTAGAACACTGTCTGTTATTGACTTATCCTCAAACAACAATCTCCAAGGTTCTTTTCCAAACCAGTCACTGAGTGAATCTCTTCATAGCATGAGATTAAGTAACACAAAATTCTCTGAAGCATTACCTAAACCTATTGGCAACTTGAAGTATTTAACTGAATTGGATCTTTCTGTTTGTCAATTTAATGGAACACTTCCAAATTCATTGTGAAACCTTACACAACTCAGATACTTGGATTTGTCATCTAATAGTTTTACTGGTCCAATGCCATCATCTTCTCACATTGAAGGATTGCATAATCTTGTTAGCATTGACTTGAGTTATAATTCTATCAATGGAAGCATTCCTTCAGTCATTTTTACACTCCCATTATTGGAAAATGTTTTGCTTTCATTCAACCGCTTCAGTAAACTTGAAGAATTCACAATCATGCCATCCTCCATTTTAAACACCATTGATTTAAGCTGCAATGATATATTAGGATCTTTTCCAATACTAGAAAGACTTGTGGACTTGATCTATCACAAAATTTTCTCAACCTAAATCCCATCATCTTTTGAAAATATCAAACATTTTGAATCTTTGGATGTCTTAATATCTCTTCATCATTTGCAAATTTTTAGTATCTTTTGAGTCTTTAATTATTTTATTTATCATAGGTTTTAGACGATTTTAGGAATTATTTGAATAAGTTGCTGCTTTGTAGATCTTTAATTGGTTAGGTGTTTATGCTTTTCAATTTCTTCATTAACCAAACAATTCTTGTTGTTTGTTTTAGTTCATTGGTAACTACTTGTCAATTTATGTAGTTATGCTTTTCAATTTATGTAGTTACCTCTGCTGCAGGTTGTTTATATTTTCAGTTGTGTTATTTGATATTCTCCTTTTTCATTGATAAACCACAATTATTTCATCCCTATATATAACTTTTCTTAGAAAGCTAAGGATAAGAGGCAGAGGCATTACTGTCACTACATATCTTCTTGAAATCCAGAGGCAGTATATAAACTGCATAACTTGGTAGCTGAAAAACATATGCTACACACTAATAATTGGCCAAAAGTATGGTCATCAGTGCAAGTAAATGATCCAATAGTTTTCTATATTCAGAGCACTTGTGAGTTAACTGGGTGGAGTATACTTGCCCTTTTTATATGTTACTTATATTTTGTTTTTGAATTGATGACATGGGTTGTTTCCATGCATGTAGAATTTGATGCATTGACAGGAGGCAAGATTTCTGCTCTTGACATTGGGGCACCTGTTGTCCGCATGTCATATAGTCCTACAAGTGGGCATTCTGTGATTGCAATTCTCTAGGTTGGACCCACCTGAACTTCTCTTACATTGATGGTTATTCATTTCTTATTACTTGGACATAGAATTATTTAGACTATGTTTTTCTGAATTTAATGTTGCTCAACTTGTTGTGTATTTAGTTTATTTGTGTGTGTTGTTATTGCAGTGTACTATTTTTTGGATATTCTCTAAATAATTTGTTGCTTAATGATCTTAAATCATATATTGGGATTTACATAGTTCTGATTAACAAACTTTTCTTTTTAAGGAAGCTAAAACAGAGCTATGTAACTTTCTTGAGAGTGCATGGGCTTATTTAAATGTCTAGGTGGCTGAATTGGACTAAAATGAAAAAATTGTCTAAAGTGCTGAGTAGTAGGCAAAGTTTGATGTGTGACTTAAGCTACAAAGTTCTCTAACATCAACGAAGATTACTCAATGCAAGTATTTGATATTTCAACTTGAAAATAATATGAATTGCATTTTTCATTTCAAATACGTACACACATTCACTTCTCAAAAATTGGAAACATTAAAATTGTTCTCTCTATTTATAAATCTTAGGAGACTCCATTTATACAATATCAATAAATATGTAGACAAAGAGATACCAATGATATTTTCATACGATAAAGTCCTTCTAAAATTTTTAATATACAAAAATGCATTCTTGATCTATCAATTCTATCCAACTCCATGTTCAATAAAAGTTTGCATGATTAAATATTGGTTCTGCTAGTAAACAAGATAGATACTTGAACCAATTTACAATATATGAAAAATACAAGGAGAAGTTGAATAATTATGTACTAGCTTTAAATGAATGATTAGAATTTGATTCTTGAAATTGAAAATCATTGATCACATTAGTCCCTTCAAAATAATTGCAAGGATTAAATGGCTAACCCAACACACAGACTAATGCTAATATATACTCCGACTCAATACTTTTTTGCACCATTGGAAACGTAGGAGGTGAAATGGAATCTGTTATGCATTCTACAACTTGGTGGCAGTTGAAGAGATAGCATAATGGTGGTTAAGAATAATAAACTTGCAAAAATAGGAATTTCAGCTTATCAACACTAATTTTGTTTTTGGCTTTCAATAAGCTTAAAGGGCTTTTTCTAATAATTTATTTTTGGTTCTTGTTTTATTTACCAAGCTTTAGAGCTAAGTTATAACAAGCCCTGTATCTAGTTTAATTATCCAAATAAAGCAATCAATTATCCAAAAGGAAACAAAATTCCACATTCAAACTTCAATGCAAAAGAGAAAGTTACATAAGTGAAAGGGTCAAGTTTCACTACAATATTTTTTATTTTAGGCCACACTTCACTTAGCAACGGGTAAAAAAGTGTGGCTGGAAATAGAAATAGGCAACAGTTTTTCAGATAATTGATTGGTAACTACTTGTCAATTTCTTTAGTTATGCTTTTCAATTTCTGTAGTTACCTCTGCTGCAGGTTGTTTATATTTTCATTTGTGTTATTTGATATTCTCCTTTTTCATTGGTAGAGTCTTAGACGCAAAAATATTATTTTTTAATTTAATTTAATTTATAAAAATTGTTTTTGTTATTATCTTTGCCAGAGGATACCTTTAGATTTTCTACAAGGTGATAGATTTCGAGAAGCAGCAGCTAGTTATATTAGGCCGCTCCTAACTAAGGTATACACAAATCCTCTTTGGTATAAGTTCTGCCTAATTTATCATTGATATGATATATTATGGGTTTTAAAGTTTAATTATCATGCATAAATTGGACTCATTTCAGTGCTATTTTAAATTGGACTCGTATTGAATGTAGCGTTTCTTTTTTACTATACTATTTAGTATGATAAATCAAATTCAATTTAAAGTTAATAATATTGTTTTTCACATGTGTCAGTGTCTAACACCGACAAATTATAAGATCATTGTTGCATTTCTCTACTGTATGCTTTATTTTGGTTTTATTTTGGTATTTTGATGCTGTGTGTGTTATTTTGAAGTATGATGATTTGTTTCTAAAGCACTAAAGTTGTAGCTGAAATAAATAAATATCTATTGTTTGTTTTTTTCCTTTTAGAATGAAATAATTAAACTTCAATCTACTTGGTATTATTTTTGTTATTTAGAGTGATGGACAAAAAGTGGACTACACTTCATAGACTTAATTCAGAGTATCGGAAAGGTGTAGAATCATTTTTAGATTTTGCCTTCACCAAAGGAGAACCTCAAGGCCGCACGATTTTATGTCCTTGTGTTAAGTGTAGAAATCGTTGTTGGAGAAGAAGAAAAGTCGTTCGTGATCACCTAATAGGATTTGGTTTTGAACAAGGCTACGATGTTTGGGTATATCACGGAGAGCAAATATCATTGCCTAAGGAAATTGATGCTCATATGGAAGATCAAGAGGACTCGCGTGATGACATCAATGGCTTACTTTTTGACACATTTAGGCACGTTGAAAAAGTAGAGGGTGGCAACAAGGGACCCAATGAGGATGCTAAGAAGTTTTATAATTTAATTAAGGAGGCAAAGCAAGAGTTGTATCCGGGATGTGAAAACTTCACTACTTTATCATTTATAATTCGACTTTACATATTAAAGTGTCTTCATGGGTGGAGCAATGTATCGTTCAATGGTCTTTTGTAGTTATTGAAAGAAGCGATGCCTAATCTGAACATTCCCGAATCTTTTAACAAAACAAAAGCCATAATCAAGGATTTGGACCTTGATTATAAAAAAATTTATGCATGTCCAAATGATTGTATGTTGTATTGGAAAGAGCATGAAAATGATGATACCTGCAGCACTTGTAAAGATTCAGAGTTTGAGGATCCAAAGTATGATCACAAAGTTCCTGCAAAGGTTTTGAGGCACTTTCCACTGATTCCAAGACTTCAGAGACTATTTATGTGTTCGAAAACAGCCGAGTCGATGAGATGGCATGAAGAATGTCGATCAAAGGATGGTAAATGAAGGCATCCTGTTAATGGCCAAGCATGGAAGGACTTTGACATGCTTCATCCTGATTTTGCTTCTGAGAATCGTAATGTAAGGCTTGGCTTATCCAGTGATGGTTTCAATCCATTTAGAACTAATAGCATATCGCACAGTACATGGCCTATCATGATGGTGGTATACAATTATCCACCTTGGATGTGCATGAAATCTGAGTATACAATGTTGTCGTTATTGATTCCTGGACCACAATCACCAGGAAATGATATCGATGTGTACCTTCAGCCATTGATTGAAGAGCTAAAGGAATTGTGGGAATTTGGAGTAGAAACATATGATGCCTCAAAAGATCAAACATTTCAATTGCAGGCATCTCTGCTATGGACTATTAGTGACTACCCTGGGTATGCTATGTTGTCAGGTTGGAGCACCAAAGGAAAGTTGGCATGTGTATGTTGCAATTATAACACTAATTCAACCAACTTGAGACATAGTAAAAAATGTGTTATATGGATCATCGTGTTTTTTTACCGGCTAGTCATGCTTGAAGGGCCAATAAAAGGTCATTCAATGGAAAGAAAGAACATAGGTCTGCACCACCTATGTTAGAAGCTATAGAAATTGTGGAAAGCTTAAAAGATTTTGAGAGTGAATTTGGAAAGAAGAATAAGAAGAAAAAAAATGATGGTCCATGGAAGAAGAAGTCAATATTTTTTGAGTTATCGTATTGGGCTCAAAATACTTTACGTCATAATCTCTATGTAATGCATATTG
Source organism: Cicer cuneatum (assembly GCA_037974295.1). Classification (NCBI taxonomy): domain Eukaryota; kingdom Viridiplantae; phylum Streptophyta; class Magnoliopsida; order Fabales; family Fabaceae; genus Cicer; species Cicer cuneatum. The sequence continues at coordinate 19,208,073 of JBBPBO010000004.1, read as the reverse complement.
AGAAAAACATATGTGATAGTATTATTGGGACTCTTTTGGACATATCAGGAAAGACAAAAGATCATTTTAATGCTCGTTGTGATCCCCAAGATATGGGGATTAGAAAGGAACTTCATCCAATAGAGATTGGCGGAGGTCGGACAAAGTTTGCAAAAGCATCTTTCTCAATGAATTCCCAAGAGAAGTCTACTTTTTGTAGTGTTTTGAAGGCTACCAAGTTACCCGATGGGAGTGCTTCTAACATTTCAAAATGTGTGCATGTTGGCGATAAAAAGATATTTGGTTACATGTCATGATGCACATTTCATGTTACACTACTTATTACAAGTAGCAATAAAGAGCACAATGCCAAATCTAGTGGCTGAACCTTTAATTCGTCTTGGGTCATTTTTCCGCTCTTTGTGTCAAAAAGTTATCCAAGTGCAAGATTTGGATTATCTAAATGGAGAGATTGCTGAAATACTTTGTCAACTGGAGATGGTTTTTCCTCCAAGTTTTTTTTGATGTAATGGTTCATTTGCCTATTCATCTTGTACATGATGTTAGATTGGGCGGTCCCGTTCAATTCCGATGGATGTATCCCACAGAAAGAAACTTATGTAGACTTAAAAGTTATGTTCGTAATAGAGCTCATCCAAAAGGTTCTATTGCTGAGGGATAATTGGCTGAAGAAGCTTTGACTCTTCGCTCAAGATATTTGCATAAAAGTGTAGATACAAGGTTGAATAGAATGAGTAGAAACTATGATAACAATTATTCTTGTGAAGTAGATTCAAATGATTACTTTTCAAGTATTGGACGACCTTTAGGGAGGAAGCAAAATGGAAAGTTATTTTCAATAGACTCAACATCAAAAGCTCAAGCCCATCGATACATATTGTTCAATTGTGATGATATTCAAACATACATAAGGTACCATAATAGTTTATTGTTTATTCCCTACTTGTATACAAAACATAACTTAGAGTTATTTTTAACAACCAATAGTGTTACCTTTGTAGAGAGTACGATGAATGTGTTAGTGGTCACACTAAAGGAGGAAAATGGATCAAGGCTAAAAGACAAGGTGAAGATTTTAGTGAATGGTTTAAAATTCGAGCCTTGGAAAATGATGTGTCATATCACCTCAAAGCATAGTCTAGAGGTCCAAATGGTGCTGCAAAGAGGTTTTCAGGTTACCTGATCAATGGTTATAGATTTCACACTATGAAACGTGATGCAAGGCGCAAAACTCAAAATTCTGGTGTAACTTTGGTTTCCTTGACCGATTCTAAGGATGAAAATCCTAAAACAGATCTTGTCACTTACTATGGAGCAATTAATGACATATTTGAGTTAGACTATTACAGCCAACTCAAATTTGTGTTGTTTAAGTGTGATTGGTTTGAGGCTAAAGAAGACAAATATGGGCTTACTTGTGTACATTTCAACAAAAAATGTTACCAAAATGATCCATTTGTCCTGGTGTCTCAAGTCCACCAATGTTTTTATGTGCAACATCCTTTTGATGAAATAAACATTATGTTATGAAAACCGTTCCTAGAGATCTGTTTAACATGGGTGACCAACCAAATGCTACAGTTCAAGAAGAATATTTTGATGATCAATTTGATGATATTGGAAATTTAAATGCATCCAATAATGAAAATGACCTCAATTGGGTTAGGGAAGATATTCCAGCTACAATAGTTGAGAAGCATGCACATGTTGTGAAGGAATTCGAAGACAAAGATGATTATGATTTGGACGATGAAGAGCTGATCAGAGAAGTTCCAAGCACCCGGCGACCTATGATCACTTGAAGAATTGTGCAACTGTCCTTTATGCAGTTTTTATGTACTTGTTTATGCAACTGTAGCGAAATTGCATAGTGTTCCCTTCTCATTATCTACAGGAATTTGTGTTTAGTTAAAAATTGTTTTAGCCATAGTTCAAAGTTATCGATCAATTAAAATTTCATCAAAGCTGATTAATCATTTAAATTCAACCAAAATTGTTATTATAAGTAGAAAATCACAGTCTGCTTAATTTCAAAGTCGTGCTATTATTGGTAATTGTTTATTAAATGATCAAGTTTTGCTTTTTTGAATGATTAGTGGTGATGAGTGATGGGAAATGTATTTAGTGAGATATATCGTGTAATGTGTAGCCTTGCTTACTTTGATTACTTGGAAAGATGCCTAGGCTAGAATTGAAGTCCCTACAGACATCATCGAGCACACAATGTTTTTATTATTTCCTTTCATATTAAATTATGCTTTTAGTTTCCTTTTTAGGGTGGGGCAAGTTTTTTTTTTGTGGTACTGTTTACCCTTTTGGTTGTCCTCACTCACTCTTGATTTTGTAGAGCATTAACATTGATAGTCACGAATTCACAATTTCAGCTTTTGATGCTTTATAATTTTATTCATTTTTTTCTATTTTTTTTAATGCTTTACTAATATTTCATTTTTTTTCTACAGAAAATGAATAAGGAAGCAGGGTTAAAACAAAAGATGAAAGCTCAAGACCAAGGTGAAAGAAGTACTTCTAAGTTTGAGCTACTTCAAGCAAGATCAAGCAATGAATTATTAAGGAGATTCAAAATCAAGCGTGAAAAGATAATGAGAGGCATTGTAGTAACTAATGAAGATATGGTTGGAACCAAAGAACCCCTTAGCAAGCAAAACAATTCATCAACTAAACAAATAATTAGTTCCAAGGCTTCAGGGTTAGACAAGCAAATTCAAGGACACAAGCATGCTTCAATTAAGATTGCACCTCAAGCACAATTCAAGTTATCAAATTTTACAACTACTGGTCAAACAAATATATCTTCAAATAAGGATTCTTGTTCAACAAAAAAGAAGTTTGACAATGTGAAGAAAGTTTCAAATGAAGCATCAATGAATAACAATCAAGGATCAAGAAAAAACCAAGATCCAAATAGTCCCATCATGAATCAAAGTAAATCACCTATACAGAATCAAAAAGCAAAAAAAAAGAGTGGAGAATGATGAAGTTCAGTCACCAATGAGAAAGGCATCGGGAGAAAATGACATTTTAAGAACAAAACAAAAGGCCAAAAAAAGGGTGGAGAATGAATATGACGAGGTAATGACAACTCAACAAAGTGCAACAAAGAAAACCAAAACAATACCCTTGTGAAAATCAATGTTAATTGAAGATTTTCTTAACGAAAATAATGAACTAGATGATGAAGAAGAGTTGGCAAATGATTTAGAAATTGAAGAGGAAGAATATGTCATGGAAGAAGAAAATGAAGACCAACATGAAGATGACGAATGTAGTGGTAATTATCAAATATAAGCTTAGGATTTTATCTTGTCTTATATATTAATTTTTCATATATATATTTGTGACTCATCAAATATATTAATTTTTTATATATATTTGTGACTCATCTTTAGGATTTTATCTTATCATATATAAGCTTAATGTCAAAATAAGGACAGCTAAGAAAAAAACAAGGGGACCAACTCAGTGCAAGCAAATACATGGAAGAAAATTTCGTATAGAAGTCATCTTAGACAATGACGAAGAAGTGATAGGACCTGGCGACAATGTTGTAACTGACTTGGGTTATTTCCTTGGCACTATCGCAAGGAATTCAACTTTTTGTCCCTTGATTTACACAAACTTTAAGGAAGTGTACAAAAATCACGAGGAACGTATATGGTCTTATATTCAGGTATAAGAGTTTAATTTTCGTATTTCATTTGATCGTCAAATAGTTATCACATGTTGATCACAATAATGTTTTTCAGAGTAAATTTATTATTTCTGAGAAAGGAAAGAAAGTCGTATTTTCTCGGATAAATGATGCATGGAGACGTTACAAATGTTATATCAAGAGAACCTATTTTCTGAAATACTCAACCTTAAAGGAAAGGATAAAAAACAGGCCTGAAAGCATACCAGAACCTCATTTCAAGAAATTGTTGAAATATTGGAATAACAGTACCATCCAAGTAAGTGTGTACATAGTTTACATTACTTTTAGTCACTCTTTGTTGTATAGAATCTTTTATATATATCCTACTTTAATTTTTTTCACTTACATTGTAGAACATTAGCAAGAAAAAGGTTGTTAATAGGGCGAAACAGAAGTTTATGCATCAAATGGGGATGACAAATTTTGCTAGAATTCGGGCAAAAGAGGTACAATATTTATTCTTATTTATGTGTCTTTGTTATATATAAATAACAAGTTGTCATAATAAGTTTTAATTACTCTATTTTCAATTATTTACCAATAAAGCGTGGAAAGAAGGAAAATGGGGAGGAAGTCAGTCAAGCTGAAATGTTTGTGATAACTCGTCAGCGAAGAAAAGGAAAAATTGATAAAGAAACAGATAATGCCATTGTATGTTTTTCTTTTCATTATATACTTTTAATGTCTACATTAAAAACATTTAACATTGATTTTTTTCCTATCAGGCTAAACATCAAGATTCAATTCAAAATTCTAGTGAGCCTTCTAACCAAGCCTTTCAATCATTGTTCGGTAAAGAAAAGCCCGGTCGAGTTCGTTGTTATGGAAGAACAGCTACACCAACAATGTTAAAAAAAATGAAGAGATTGCTAACATTAAAAAACAGTATGAAGGTGAAATTATTAGCATGAAGGAAATGATGGAAGAATATGAATCATTTACAAAGAAAAGGATGGAAGCATATGACTAAAATATGTGTTGAAGCAGCAAAACCCAAGATTAAGTGAAACTGTTGTTGATAACATGATGGGACATGCTTTAGGCATTGCAAATAGTGCGGCACTCCATTCTTCTACATCAACCCATGTTCCTGAAAAGGTATAAGTATATTAGTTTGAATGATATAACTAACTATACCTGATATGTAAAACACATTTACATTACATGCATATTTACGCATACATACATACACATAGTCTCACATACATATTTTGATAGTGTACTTCTTACTGTAATCAATCAGAATTACAATCAGTTTGAAATCACTCCTTTTTTTCAATTGCATACACTTAATACTTACTATTTTCAGGTTGGACTTGAAGATCGTCACCAAGATAGATGAAGCTAGTGGAATGTATCGAAGACTTGCTTGTTTGATAAGACAATTGATTTTTTTGGGATGCCTAGTAATAGAGCTCATACAATATTTTGATAAGTAAATTGTTTGATTATCATGTATTGGTTTTTCTTGGATGTTTATTAATATTTATGTTACAATATTTTGATAAGACCGTGGCCTAAACTTTTTACAATATTTATGTTACAATATTTTGATAAGACTGTTGGCAAAACCAACTCATAAAATATTTATGCAATATTTATAGATCTAAACTATTTATGAAATGTTGGCAAAACTAACTCATAAAACCGTGGCCTAAACAAATAGCCAAAATCTAAAACAATTGTGGCTGAAATGTGTTACCAACGTTTCAATAATTGTGATCTAAAGTTATATACAACACGTACAAATCTATTGCCTTAAACCAAAAAACCGTTGCCTATGTTTTTGACAACTTTATAAATGTGTTGCACCACACTTTTTTATTGTTGCAACAACTTATAAAACCGTGGCCTAAACAATTAGGCAACATCTAAAACAATTGTGGCCGAAATGTTTTACCAACATTTCCATAACCGTGGTCTAAAGTTATATGCAACACATACAAATCTATTGCCTTAAACCAAAAAATCATTGCCTATGCTTTTGACAACTTTATAAATTTTGTTGCACCACACTTTTTTATTGTTGCCACAACTTATAAAACCGTGGCCTAAACAATTAGGCAACATCTAAAACAATTGTGGCCGAAATGTTTTACCAACATTTCCATAACCGTGGTCTAAAGTTATATGCTACACATACAAATCAATTGCCTTACACCAAAAAATGTTGCCTATTCTTTTGTCAACGTTTTAAATGTGTTGCCTGAAACAAATATAATATGCACAAAACCGTGGCCTAACTGTATATGCAACATTTATGAAATTTTTGGCAAAACCAACTCATAAAACCGTTGCCTGAAGCATTCAAAAAAACTGTTGCCTCTTTCAGTGTCTTCGGCAACGGTTTTTTAGAATTCGTGGGCAAAAGTAAAAAACTGTTGCGTTTGCTAATAGGCCACGACCACCTACACCACACTTTGTAAACCGTTGCCTAACCTTTAGGCCACGGTTTATTTGGTTTACACCACACTATTTTATTGTTGCCACAACTAAAAAATGTTGTAGTGTATTATATTCATTCAAAAAACATGCAAGGCAATTAGTCAGAATGATTGATCTGTACTCTTTACAGGTCATAGGCAAACCAACATTTATAAGATAAATCTGTTTAGTCTAGAGAATCAAAAGGTTAAGTGTCTTATGTCAGTAAATGAAGATAAACTAATTTGGCACAAAATATTAGGTCATGCAAACCTTATATTAGTTTCAAAACTGAATAAACTTCAACTGGTGAGAGGTCTACCTAAGCTTAGTTACAAAACTGAAATTATGTGTGAAGCTTGTCAAAAGGGAAAACAAACAAAAAACTTCTTTAACCCTAAAAACTCAGTCTCTACCGCAAAGCCCCTTGAACTCTTACATGTAGATCTATTTGGGCCAGTGAAAATAGCCTCTCTAAGTGGAAAGAAATATGGCTTTGTTATAGTAGATAATTACACTAGGTGGACATGGGTAAAAATTTTAAGAAGTAAGGATGAATCCCACAAAGTGTTTATCACATTTTGCAAACAAACCATGAATGAAAAGAGTCTTAAGATTATAACAATTAGAAGTGATCATGGAGGAGAATTTGAGAACAAGTTCTTTGAAAGTTTTTTTGATGAGAATGGAAGCTCTCACAACTTTTCTTCTCCTAGATCACCCCAACAAAATGGAGTTGTAGAAAGAAAAAATAGATCACTCCAAAAAATGGCTCGAACCATGTTAAATGATATGAATGTTGCAAAACACCTTCGGGCTGAAGTAATAAATACTGCATGTTACATTCAAAATAGAGTCTATATCAGATCCATATTGAATAAAACACCATATGAATTGTGGAAAGGTAAAAAGCCTAACATCTCCTATTTTAAACAATTTTGTTGTACTTGTTATATGTTGAATACCAAAGATAACCTTGGAAAATTTGATTCTCGATCTCAAAAGTGAACCTTCATTGGTTACTCTGAAAGATCGAAGGCTTATAGAGTGTTTAATAGGGAAACTAATAATGTGGAAGAATCCATATATGTTAAATTTCATGACAAACAGCTTGACCTTGAAAATTCAAAGCAAGATGATGATAGTGCAGGTTTACCAGAACCAAAGGAAGCTGATGCAGACAAACCAAAAGAACTTGAAAAAGTAGAGGATACAAGCAAATCAGAAGAATATGACAAATTTTCAAAGGATGAATCTGAAGATAAGTCAGAAGAAAGATGTGGATGGAAGTACAAGTCATCTCATCCTAAAACTCTAATAATTAGAAGTGCAAGTGATCCTTTAAGGACCAGATCATCACTTAAAGACACCAGTTTGTTTGGCTTACTCTCATCAATTGGCAGATAATGGATGGATTCTTGCAATGCAAGAAAAGTTAAATTTATTTAAGAGGAATGACGTTTGGGATCTAGTACCTAGACCAGAAAAAAAACATTATTGGAACCAAGTGGTTTTTCAGAAACAAGCTAAATGAAAAATGTGAAGTGGTCAGAAACAAGGCAAGACTTGTTGCACAAGGCTACAATCAGTAAGAAGGCATTGATTACACTGAGCCATTTGCTCCAGTGGCTAGGTTAGAAGCTATTCGTATCATACTCTCTTTTGCTGCAAGTAATAACATTACATTATTTCAAATGGATGTTAAAAGTGCTTTTCTAAATGGTTATATAAGTGAAGAAGTCTATGTTAAACAACCCCCAGGTTTTGAAAGTTCTGAATTTCCAAATCATCTTTTTAAACATAGAAAATCTATGTATGGTCTAAAACAAGCACCTAGGGAATGGTATGATAGACTTAGTAACTTCTTACTTAAAAATAACTTTGAAAGAGGACAAGTAGACAATACACTTTTTAGAAAATCAATAGAAGATGACATTCTTATTATTCAAGTTTATGTTGATGACATTATTTTTGGATCTACTAATGGCACTCTTTGCCAAGAATTTTCTCAATTAATGCAGCATGAATTTCAAATGCGTATGATGGGAGACCTTAAGTTCTTCGTAGGCATACAAATTCAGCAAAGTCAAAAAGGTATATACATTCATCAAATGAAATATACAAAAGAGCTTCTCGAGAAAATTAAGATGAGTGATTGCAAACCTATAGCTACACCGTTGCACCCTACTTGGTCACTTGAAAAAGATTATTCAGGCCAAAAAGTTGATCAAAAAACCTATAGAGGAATGATAGGATCTCTACTTTACCTTACTGCTTCTAGACCTAACATCATGTTTAGTGTATGTGCAAGATTTCAATCTGACCCTAGGGAATCACATCTAACTGTTGTTAAGAGAATCCTTAGATACCTAAAAGGCACTACTAACCTTACCTTGTTCTACAAGAAATCTCTTAAGTACAAACTTAGTGGATAATGTGACACTGACTATGCTGGAGATAAACTTGAGAGAAAGAGCACAAGTGGAAACTGCACCTTTTTAGGTGACAACTTAATATCCTGGTCAAGTAACAGACAAAACACTATTGCAATGTCAACAACAGAGGCTGAGTACATTTCAGCAGCTGGATGCAATTCTCAACTCATTTGGATGAAACATCAGCTGGAAGACTACAAAATCCTGGAAACCAACATTCCCATCTACTATGACAACACTTCTGCCATCAATCTAACCAAAAACCTATACTTCATTCCATAGCTAAACACATAGAGATCAAACATCACTTCATTAGAGACTTTGTTCAAAAAGGGGTACTCAACATTCAATTTGTAGACACTGAACACCAATGGGCTGACATATTCACCAAACCACTACCTGAAGATAGGTTTGACTTCATCAAGACAAACCTAAACCTTACATTCATCTCTGACTGATAGTGTAATCACTTCAAAATAATTTAGTTTTAAAGTAGTTTTTATATTTTCTTGTAATATTCATGTTATTCACACAAAAAAAGATGAAAAGTTCCAAACCTTTGTTATAACCAGCTTTGTAAAAGCAACTACTCAAGTTCCAAACCTTTGTATCCAGCCCGATAGTGGTGTAAGTTCCTTTTTCAATCTGGGGTTGTCAGATTGTTAGGAGAAGACTTGGCTTGTAGGGTCAAGGTGGTGAAAGTTCCTTCTTCAATCTGGGGTTGTCAGATTGGTATGAGAAGACTTGGCTTGTAGAGTCAAGGTGTTGGTGTTCCTCAAAAGTTTGGGGCTGTCAGGCTGTTTGGGAAGACTGGCTTGTAGGGTCAGGTGTTGTGTAATTTAAAGTGTTTGAATTAGTGGATTAAAGCCTTTTGAATGAGGGGACTGGATTTAGCCAAGTTAATGGTGAACCAGGATAAATCTATGTGTCCAAATACTTATGCTTTCATTATCCGCTGTTGCTGAATCTGATTGCTTCTTCTCCAAGTAAATTATATCAACTTTTATCAAATCAGCAAAAAGTATTCAACTTTAGCAAACACAATTCAACCCCCCTTCTCGTGTTTGCACCTTCACATGTAGCATTAGTACCATTGTTGATAATAGAACCATCCCCGTTACGTTTTAAACAACTATTTATCAGATGAGTTCAATTGATAGACATGATACCACCATTACTAGGAGATGTAACGACAATCTTCTGTTTCAAAACCAATGACTAAAAGATACCACTCTTTTGAAGCTTTATTTTTGCAATCAGCAACTAAATTGAAATAGCCTTATTGTTAATCTTTTTCCAAGCCATCCACATGCATTCAGAGAAATCACAAAAGTAATAGGTTAACTATCATTCATCAAGCTAAATGACCATTTAAGTGGTGCAAAACTAGAAACTAATGTCACACAACCAAAAGTCTAAGGGGATAGTGAAGGTGCAAACACGAGAAGGGGGGTTGAATTGTGTTTGACAAACTTGAATACTTTTCCTATTTTTATACTTTTAAAACAAAACTTGATGTATGAATAAAAACAGAGTTAGCAGCGGATATAAAGTAAACATAAAACACATAATATTTATACTGGTTCACCCTTAACGAGGCTACGTCCAGTCCCTTCACCTTGAAGGATTTCACTAATTCAAACCTTGAATTACAACCGTTCTACTGACCCTCCAAGTCAGTCTTCTCAAACAGTCTAACAATCCTAGACACCTGAGGAATATAGCACCTGTCTTCAGCCAATCTGACAATCCTAGATTGTAGAAGAAATTTTAACACTATGAATCTAATTGCCAAGTAACCTGCTACCCCTTCTGACTCCCTCAGATTGTAGACTCTACTTCAACAACTTAGATTTGACACAATGGAAGGAAAATAACACGAGTACTTGCTTCTTGAAAGCTGGAACTCACAATTGACCTCTCTGAAAATTTGAGTGTTTGCTTTGGAAATGTATGACTCTTTTGTGATTTTCGATTATAAGTATTCTGCCTTGAGCCTCCTTTTATAGATGCATATTAGGGCCTCTTCCAATGCTTAAATTCGAGCTGAATCTTGCTGGATTCTCTGTAAAAATAATTTGACCAATTGGGCTTCATTTAAATAAAAAACATATCTTTTTTAAGCTTCAGATTTCTTTCAAAACATAACTGGCCAATCAAAACTTTAGTTGCTTCCAGCCACAGCTCCTGAATTCCACAATACCTCACTTTTATTTTTGTAACAAATCTATTTAATACTTTGATTAAAATAAATTAAAATCTCCACCGTTAATCCTCCTGATTAAATCTGGACCATTGGATTCTTCTGCGCTAGTCCACATCTGGACCAAACTAATTGATATGATGTGATTCTCTGCTTTCGGCCATCCCTGGACCACACTTCCTAACCCTGTGATCTTCTGATTTCGGCCATCCTGGACTAGCACCTGATATGCTACAATCCTCTTATCTCGGCCATTGCTTGACCACACATCCTGACCCTCTGATGTTCTGATCTTCTGATCTCAACCAACACTGGGCCAAATAATTAATTCTGAACCATTGATCTGGAAATCTTCCCTCTGATCTGGACCAATTCTGGACTTAGTCTGGATTAAACTGAAATTAAATCTGGATAAGTAATATTTCAGTCTGGACATTTTACCTTTGATTTTGGATCACGTCTGGATCAATTCTGGAAATCATTTCTTCTCGTCTGGACTTAGTTTCATACCCTTATCCATGCTATCTTCTGATCTGGGTCAAATCTGGATTGATTCTCTTGTTCTGGACTCATTAACTTATCTTCTGGTTGAGTCTGGAACAAGTCTGGGCTGTTTCACTGCCAGGCCATCTTCTGGTCATAATAACTTCTGGAATAAATCTGATATTTGATTCCTCTTGAACTGGATAAACTCTCCCTCTGGCAAGCTTTCCTCTGGTATAGTCCAGGTCTTCTTCTGACATTGCTTCCTTCTGATCTGGGCAAGTAAAGATATCTTCTGGTGATCCTGGAGTATCTTCTGGTAATTCAAGGATGCATTCTGGATGCATCTTTTGCCTCTGCAAACTTCATTTTCTGGTTGTATTTAATGTAATAATTCAAGGTACATAATAAGATTACATTGAGTCCTTTTGTAAACATCAAAATCCTAAGACTTAGACCCAACTTGGTTCCAACAGATAGTAGATCCAAAGATCTCACACCAAACATTGCCACTACTAAAGCAATCCCTGAAAACATAAAATCAAGATTCATTATTAGACGCACAAATCAAACAAGTACTCACCTAAGCCATCTGACGATGGACACAATTGTCATTTGCAAAGAGATCGTTATGAGTGACCTTCCACATCAAAACCCTAAATCTTTCTAGGTTTGGCTAGCGCCAAATTAGTTTTTACAACTCGTTAGATGAAGATCTACCCACACCTTTGACAATCTTATAAGCTGAACTAGTAGAAAAACACTATTAGGAAACCAAATCAAGGATTTATGGATATTAATTTCTTATGGAACAGGCATGGCACGAATATAGTAGATAACATAATGAGGGACCAAATCAAGCCCATTAACAAGATCTCAGTCACGACCATTATAAAGGTAACTTTGAATTAGTTTAGTCAAATCCCTTGTCGGAACACTTACAAAAGCACAATCACTCTACTGAGGCTACTAGCTAGAATCTATGTAATAGTCTTGTATGACACATTAGACAAACTGATAGGGAGAAAATGCTTCATAGAAGCAACATTATTCATTTAAGGAATTAAGGAAATGAGAGTTTCATTAAGCAAATAAACTTTGTTAAGATTGTCAAAACATCCAAAATCATACTAATAAAGGTGCCCCTGACGACACTCTACTAAGACTGATGAAAGATAGTTTGTAACCATCTAGCCTAAGCTCTTCAATAGCTCCCATACTTCTAAATGTATTAAAGATTTTGTCCCAAGTGATATATTATGGCAGCAAACCAATCTCCTTCTGGCTCAACTTTTTATGAAAAGTTTGATGTAAGCAAAAAACAAGCTCAAAGGAATCATTTATTGCAAATAATAGTTAATCACTAGACTTTCCAACAAATTATGGTCACTAATCCAATTTCCATCTTCATCTTGAAGCAAATCATAAGAGTTCTTTCTCCATCTGATAGTTACTACACCATGGAATTACCGAGTGTTTTTTATCCTCCAGACTTAACTACATAGCTCCCGACTTCCAGAACCACAAGACATTTTCCTAATATAGAATACCCTCATACTCTATT
>JBBPBO010000004.1:18554076-18594522 GCA_037974295.1 Cicer cuneatum | reverse complement strand
GTTCTTGACACTTTCTGGTTCGGCGCTTGGATTTCCAAGTAATTTGACTTTTGAGGATGCTCTTTTGTTACCACCAACACAAAAACAGAATGAGAAGAGGAAGAAGGAAACTGGCGCAGCAGTGAGGAAGGAAATGTTTCTGATTTCTTTTCTTGCTTCTCACTTACATATATATAAGCATATATGTGCCACCTCACCCAACACAGTAATATTATAATATTGCTTGACCATCAAGTACTTAACCACTCCCGTCGTAATTAACAGATAACATCTTAATTAACGGCCCGATATTTAATTACTCGTAATTAAATTAATTTATCCTTCATCCAATAATTTTAATCCAACCTCCAAAATAAATATTTATATATATATACATATATTAAATATTTTACAAATATTCCCAAAATACACTTAATATTAAATCCATAATTTAATTTTAAATTTAAGGGTCTTACCTCGGCCAACACTGGGCCATGATGCTTAAATTTGGACCATTGATCTGAACATTTTCCCTCTGATCTGGACCAAGTCTGGACTGAGTTTGGATTGAATTAAATCTGGACTAATGATATTTTAATCTGGACATTTACCTTCTGATCTGGATCAAATCTGAATTAAATCTGGACAATAATTTCTTTTGATCTGGACTGAGCTTTATGTTCTGGACCATGCTATCTTCTGGTCTGGACCAAGTCTGGACCAAGTCACTTGTTCTGGACCAGTTATCTTCTGCTCTGATTAAGTCTGGACTGATTCTTATAATTACTACCAGGCTATCTTCTGGTCAGGATTAAGTTTGGACCAAGTCTGACTTATGATTCCTTCTGGTCTAGACCAAGTCTCCCTCTGACAAGCTTCCTTCTGGTCTGGACCAGGTCTCCTTCTGGACTCTGCTTCCTTCTGATCCGGGCCAAGAAAGATATCCTTTAATGATGTTAATTTACCTTTGATGATATCCTCTAATATCCTCTAGAGGTGTATCCTCTAGTGCCTTCAGGATGCATCCTCTGGTACCTTCTGGATGCATTATCTGGCCTAACCTTCTGGTGACATTTCTATCCTCTGGTTGCTTCCTCTGGATGTATCTTCTAGTGGTGTCATCCTCTGATTTTGCACAGCTTCTGATTTGTTCTTCTAAGTCGAAATAAAATACTTTTGTTAACATCAAAATTAAGTATAGAACCAACTTGGTTCCAACAGTTTCTCTCTTCGAACTCTATGATGAATTTGGATTTTAAGCTTGAGTTCTTCTGTTTTTTTATGATTTCTTCTTCAGCCTGGAGTCTCTATTTATAGTTGAGATTTGGGCTTTTACTTGGTCCAAGTTTAATTTCGAATTGTATTTTGTTTAGATTTCTTTTGTAAATTCTTCAACTTGATTATGTCCCTTTTTAAATTTTGAACCAAATCTTCTTCAAATTTCAATCAAGTCTTCTTCGAATTTGAATCAAATCTTTTACGAATCTTGACCATGTCTTCTTTCATACACTGATGTTTTCCTCGGATGGTATCCTCTGATGATGTCCTCTGATTCCTGCCTCTGAAGATATCCTCTCATTTTTGCCTCTGATGACATCCTCTGATTTTTGCCTTTGATGATATTCTCTAATTTTTGCCTTTGATGATATCCTCTGATTTTTGCCTTTGATGATATTCTCTGATTTTTGTCTCTGATGATATCCTCTGATTTTTGCCTCTGATGATATCCTCTAATTTTTGCCTCTGGTGATATCCTCTAGTGGCATCCTCTAGAGGTATCCTCTGGTGACATCCTCTAGAGGTATCCTCTAGTGACATCCTCTGTTGATATCCTCTGGTGGCATCCTCTGGAGGTATCCTTTGGTGACATCCTCTAGTGGCATCCTCCGGTGGCATCCTTCTTCGAAGTCAAATATATTCATAAAATACTTATGTTAACATCAAAACTTTAATTGTAAAACCAACTTAGTTCCAACAAAAACCCAACTTAAATAATTTTGATGATAAACAAAGATTAATTAAGAATTATAATTATGATTCTAAAGCATGTTTTTGTATCTAATAAGTGTACTTGAGTGTATTAATCAAGATAGGTACCAAGAAACTTGAGTGTACATACATGGCATGCTCAAATGATATAACAACAGTAATGATGAAGTATGCTTACTTATGAAACGTATACATTAACATCTTCGCGAAATAGCCAATTTACATATTAATTATATTGCAAGTACAACAAAATCAGCAATCACAAACACCCATTCGGCACTCAAATTTCAATGGATACTTGCCACCCTCGGTTTCAACTCATCAACTCATATTAAAACATGACTCACAGTCAACCACCCCGATGTAATATGTAAATGCCAATGTACACAACTCTTGGAATTTCCATGGTGCAGTCTCTCACGGACCAGCACACGCGCAGTCTCTCACGGACTAGCACAATTTTACAAATGGAATGGACCTTCAAATACACGCGGAACCATTCCGTAGCCCGGATAGAATAAACCGTCTAATACACGTGGAACTACTCTAAACCCGGATAGAATAGACCGTCTAATACACGCGGAACTATTCTACAACCCTTCACGGTTACTACATTGAGGTGTATTAGCCTCTCACAGGCCAAATACATAGAAGTTAAATCCTCGCACGGATAGAATGGATCGTCTAATACACGCGGAACCACTCCGTAGTCCGAGTAGAATAGACCGTCTAATACACGTGGAACTACTCTGACCCTGGATAGAATAGACCATCTAATACACGCGAAACTATTCTATAACCCATGGTTACTACTTAACTTCGCGGCCCATCACGGTCACCGCATCAGCTCTGTGGTCCATCTCAGTCACCACCTGACTATGCAATGCATGAACATGCGATGTTTTCTCTTCACTGAAAACAGTATGCAAATACCAGCTGAAAATCCAGCCACTCCATCACCACCTCAAACCATCTCAACAAATTCATTATCACCACATCAACAAAAAAAATCTCAAGAACCTCATCATCACCACCTCAAACCATCTCAAAAATTCCATTTAATTCATCAAAGCCTTCCCAATGTTTCCCCAACTATTTAAGTGCATAACCAATGTTTAAATATGGAATTTTTGAAAAAAAACCAATCTGTATTCGAATACAGTTTCCTTGTATTCGAATACATATGCTAAAACAGTGAAAAAAATCAGCATTATGTATTCGAATACGAGGTTGTCGTAGCCGAATACAGATGCGAAATCAGTGGCAAAACCAGCAAATCTGTATTCGAATACGACAGGGTCGTAGTCGAATACAGATGCGAATACACTGGCAAAAATTTCAATCATGTATTCGAATACGGTAGGGTCGTAGCCGAATACAGATGCTAAGTCAGAAGCAAAAATCACTTATCTGTATTTGAATACGGAGTGTCGTATTCGAATACAAGTTCAAAATTTGAATAAAACAGGAATTTTGCAGGAATGTATTCGAATACACCTTCGAAAACAGTAAAATTTCCAGAAGACCTCCACCCATTTTTAAAATCCTTTTCTTTTGAAAACCACCATCAACACCAAAATAAAATCACAGCTTCTTTAACCACCAACACCAGAATGTTAACAACACAACAGAATCGATTTCCTTCACCACAATAAAACCATAAAAGCATCCTCCACTTAACAACAAATCAACAACAACAGAAGAAAAAAAAATCTTACCCTCCTAAAGCAGTCACAAGACAGTACAGCCATATCCCAACACATGCATTTTGATCATCCCCAAAACGATATGCAAAGCACTTTCAGTATCCACACACAACCAAAACCTCATTGATGTATCAACCAATACAGCAACAACACAGATCATAAAAAAAACATCAACATCATGCATTTTCATCATCCATAACAACATGCACAACAGTTTCATTTTCAAACCACAAAAAATCAAATATAATCACACATCAACATGCATTTACAGCCCTAAATGCAATCTAGAAAGTTGGAAGGTGCCCTTTACCTTAGTTACGTTTTCTTCGCTCGTTCACGTTACCGCGACAAAATTCGGCGAAACTCCCGTTCGCATCGTCGCTACCAAAGTTAGTTCTTTAGCTCCGTAAAGATGAGGGGAACAACTTTCGTTCTTGACACTTTCTGGTTCGGCGCTTGGATTTCCAAGTAATTTGACTTTTGAGGATGCTCTTTTGTTACCACCAACACAAAAACAGAATGAGAAGAGGAAGAAGGAAACTGGCGCAGCAGTGAGGAAGGAAATGTTTCTGATTTCTTTTCTTGCTTCTCACTTACATATATATAAGCATATATGTGCCACCTCACCCAACACAGTAATATTATAATATTGCTTGACCATCAAGTACTTAACCACTCCCGTCGTAATTAACAGATAACATCTTAATTAACGGCCCGATATTTAATTACTCGTAATTAAATTAATTTATCCTTCATCCAATAATTTTAATCCAACCTCCAAAATAAATATTTATATATATATACATATATTAAATATTTTACAAATATTCCCAAAATACACTTAATATTAAATCCATAATTTAATTTTAAATTTAAGGGTCTTACCTCGGCCAACACTGGGCCATGATGCTTAAATTTGGACCATTGATCTGAACATTTTCCCTCTGATCTGGACCAAGTCTGGACTGAGTTTGGATTGAATTAAATCTGGACTAATGATATTTTAATCTGGACATTTACCTTCTGATCTGGATCAAATCTGAATTAAATCTGGACAATAATTTCTTTTGATCTGGACTGAGCTTTATGTTCTGGACCATGCTATCTTCTGGTCTGGACCAAGTCTGGACCAAGTCACTTGTTCTGGACCAGTTATCTTCTGCTCTGATTAAGTCTGGACTGATTCTTATAATTACTACCAGGCTATCTTCTGGTCAGGATTAAGTTTGGACCAAGTCTGACTTATGATTCCTTCTGGTCTAGACCAAGTCTCCCTCTGACAAGCTTCCTTCTGGTCTGGACCAGGTCTCCTTCTGGACTCTGCTTCCTTCTGATCCGGGCCAAGAAAGATATCCTTTAATGATGTTAATTTACCTTTGATGATATCCTCTAATATCCTCTAGAGGTGTATCCTCTAGTGCCTTCAGGATGCATCCTCTGGTACCTTCTGGATGCATTATCTGGCCTAACCTTCTGGTGACATTTCTATCCTCTGGTTGCTTCCTCTGGATGTATCTTCTAGTGGTGTCATCCTCTGATTTTGCACAGCTTCTGATTTGTTCTTCTAAGTCGAAATAAAATACTTTTGTTAACATCAAAATTAAGTATAGAACCAACTTGGTTCCAACAGTTTCTCTCTTCGAACTCTATGATGAATTTGGATTTTAAGCTTGAGTTCTTCTGTTTTTTTATGATTTCTTCTTCAGCCTGGAGTCTCTATTTATAGTTGAGATTTGGGCTTTTACTTGGTCCAAGTTTAATTTCGAATTGTATTTTGTTTAGATTTCTTTTGTAAATTCTTCAACTTGATTATGTCCCTTTTTAAATTTTGAACCAAATCTTCTTCAAATTTCAATCAAGTCTTCTTCGAATTTGAATCAAATCTTTTACGAATCTTGACCATGTCTTCTTTCATACACTGATGTTTTCCTCGGATGGTATCCTCTGATGATGTCCTCTGATTCCTGCCTCTGAAGATATCCTCTCATTTTTGCCTCTGATGACATCCTCTGATTTTTGCCTTTGATGATATTCTCTAATTTTTGCCTTTGATGATATCCTCTGATTTTTGCCTTTGATGATATTCTCTGATTTTTGTCTCTGATGATATCCTCTGATTTTTGCCTCTGATGATATCCTCTAATTTTTGCCTCTGGTGATATCCTCTAGTGGCATCCTCTAGAGGTATCCTCTGGTGACATCCTCTAGAGGTATCCTCTAGTGACATCCTCTGTTGATATCCTCTGGTGGCATCCTCTGGAGGTATCCTTTGGTGACATCCTCTAGTGGCATCCTCCGGTGGCATCCTTCTTCGAAGTCAAATATATTCATAAAATACTTATGTTAACATCAAAACTTTAATTGTAAAACCAACTTAGTTCCAACAAAAACCCAACTTAAATAATTTTGATGATAAACAAAGATTAATTAAGAATTATAATTATGATTCTAAAGCATGTTTTTGTATCTAATAAGTGTACTTGAGTGTATTAATCAAGATAGGTACCAAGAAACTTGAGTGTACATACATGGCATGCTCAAATGATATAACAACAGTAATGATGAAGTATGCTTACTTATGAAACGTATACATTAACATCTTCGCGAAATAGCCAATTTACATATTAATTATATTGCAAGTACAACAAAATCAGCAATCACAAACACCCATTCGGCACTCAAATTTCAATGGATACTTGCCACCCTCGGTTTCAACTCATCAACTCATATTAAAACATGACTCACAGTCAACCACCCCGATGTAATATGTAAATGCCAATGTACACAACTCTTGGAATTTCCATGGTGCAGTCTCTCACGGACCAGCACACGCGCAGTCTCTCACGGACTAGCACAATTTTACAAATGGAATGGACCTTCAAATACACGCGGAACCATTCCGTAGCCCGGATAGAATAAACCGTCTAATACACGTGGAACTACTCTAAACCCGGATAGAATAGACCGTCTAATACACGCGGAACTATTCTACAACCCTTCACGGTTACTACATTGAGGTGTATTAGCCTCTCACAGGCCAAATACATAGAAGTTAAATCCTCGCACGGATAGAATGGATCGTCTAATACACGCGGAACCACTCCGTAGTCCGAGTAGAATAGACCGTCTAATACACGTGGAACTACTCTGACCCTGGATAGAATAGACCATCTAATACACGCGAAACTATTCTATAACCCATGGTTACTACTTAACTTCGCGGCCCATCACGGTCACCGCATCAGCTCTGTGGTCCATCTCAGTCACCACCTGACTATGCAATGCATGAACATGCGATGTTTTCTCTTCACTGAAAACAGTATGCAAATACCAGCTGAAAATCCAGCCACTCCATCACCACCTCAAACCATCTCAACAAATTCATTATCACCACATCAACAAAAAAAATCTCAAGAACCTCATCATCACCACCTCAAACCATCTCAAAAATTCCATTTAATTCATCAAAGCCTTCCCAATGTTTCCCCAACTATTTAAGTGCATAACCAATGTTTAAATATGGAATTTTTGAAAAAAAAACCAATTTGTATTCGAATACAGTTTCCTTGTATTCGAATACATATGCTAAAACAGTGAAAAAAATCAGCATTATGTATTCGAATACGAGGTTGTCGTAGCCGAATACAGATGCGAAATCAGTGGCAAAACCAGCAAATCTGTATTCGAATACGACAGGGTCGTAGTCGAATACAGATGCGAATACACTGGCAAAAATTTCAATCATGTATTCGAATACGGTAGGGTCGTAGCCGAATACAGATGCTAAGTCAGAAGCAAAAATCACTTATCTGTATTTGAATACGGAGTGTCGTATTCGAATACAAGTTCAAAATTTGAATAAAACAGGAATTTTGCAGGAATGTATTCGAATACACCTTCGAAAACAGTAAAATTTCCAGAAGACCTCCACCCATTTTTAAAATCCTTTTCTTTTGAAAACCACCATCAACACCAAAATAAAATCACAGCTTCTTTAACCACCAACACCAGAATGTTAACAACACAACAGAATCGATTTCCTTCACCACAATAAAACCATAAAAGCATCCTCCACTTAACAACAAATCAACAACAACAGAAGAAAAAAAAATCTTACCCTCCTAAAGCAGTCACAAGACAGTACAGCCATATCCCAACACATGCATTTTGATCATCCCCAAAACGATATGCAAAGCACTTTCAGTATCCACACACAACCAAAACCTCATTGATGTATCAACCAATACAGCAACAACACAGATCATAAAAAAAACATCAACATCATGCATTTTCATCATCCATAACAACATGCACAACAGTTTCATTTTCAAACCACAAAAAATCAAATATAATCACACATCAACATGCATTTACAGCCCTAAATGCAATCTAGAAAGTTGGAAGGTGCCCTTTACCTTAGTTACGTTTTCTTCGCTCGTTCACGTTACCGCGACAAAATTCGGCGAAACTCCCGTTCGCATCGTCGCTACCAAAGTTAGTTCTTTAGCTCCGTAAAGATGAGGGGAACAACTTTCGTTCTTGACACTTTCTGGTTCGGCGCTTGGATTTCCAAGTAATTTGACTTTTGAGGATGCTCTTTTGTTACCACCAACACAAAAACAGAATGAGAAGAGGAAGAAGGAAACTGGCGCAGCAGTGAGGAAGGAAATGTTTCTGATTTCTTTTCTTGCTTCTCACTTACATATATATAAGCATATATGTGCCACCTCACCCAACACAGTAATATTATAATATTGCTTGACCATCAAGTACTTAACCACTCCCGTCGTAATTAACAGATAACATCTTAATTAACGGCCCGATATTTAATTACTCGTAATTAAATTAATTTATCCTTCATCCAATAATTTTAATCCAACCTCCAAAATAAATATTTATATATATATACATATATTAAATATTTTACAAATATTCCCAAAATACACTTAATATTAAATCCATAATTTAATTTTAAATTTAAGGGTCTTACCTCGGCCAACACTGGGCCATGATGCTTAAATTTGGACCATTGATCTGAACATTTTCCCTCTGATCTGGACCAAGTCTGGACTGAGTTTGGATTGAATTAAATCTGGACTAATGATATTTTAATCTGGACATTTACCTTCTGATCTGGATCAAATCTGAATTAAATCTGGACAATAATTTCTTTTGATCTGGACTGAGCTTTATGTTCTGGACCATGCTATCTTCTGGTCTGGACCAAGTCTGGACCAAGTCACTTGTTCTGGACCAGTTATCTTCTGCTCTGATTAAGTCTGGACTGATTCTTATAATTACTACCAGGCTATCTTCTGGTCAGGATTAAGTTTGGACCAAGTCTGACTTATGATTCCTTCTGGTCTAGACCAAGTCTCCCTCTGACAAGCTTCCTTCTGGTCTGGACCAGGTCTCCTTCTGGACTCTGCTTCCTTCTGATCCGGGCCAAGAAAGATATCCTTTAATGATGTTAATTTACCTTTGATGATATCCTCTAATATCCTCTAGAGGTGTATCCTCTAGTGCCTTCAGGATGCATCCTCTGGTACCTTCTGGATGCATTATCTGGCCTAACCTTCTGGTGACATTTCTATCCTCTGGTTGCTTCCTCTGGATGTATCTTCTAGTGGTGTCATCCTCTGATTTTGCACAGCTTCTGATTTGTTCTTCTAAGTCGAAATAAAATACTTTTGTTAACATCAAAATTAAGTATAGAACCAACTTGGTTCCAACAGTTTCTCTCTTCGAACTCTATGATGAATTTGGATTTTAAGCTTGAGTTCTTCTGTTTTTTTATGATTTCTTCTTCAGCCTGGAGTCTCTATTTATAGTTGAGATTTGGGCTTTTACTTGGTCCAAGTTTAATTTCGAATTGTATTTTGTTTAGATTTCTTTTGTAAATTCTTCAACTTGATTATGTCCCTTTTTAAATTTTGAACCAAATCTTCTTCAAATTTCAATCAAGTCTTCTTCGAATTTGAATCAAATCTTTTACGAATCTTGACCATGTCTTCTTTCATACACTGATGTTTTCCTCGGATGGTATCCTCTGATGATGTCCTCTGATTCCTGCCTCTGAAGATATCCTCTCATTTTTGCCTCTGATGACATCCTCTGATTTTTGCCTTTGATGATATTCTCTAATTTTTGCCTTTGATGATATCCTCTGATTTTTGCCTTTGATGATATTCTCTGATTTTTGTCTCTGATGATATCCTCTGATTTTTGCCTCTGATGATATCCTCTAATTTTTGCCTCTGGTGATATCCTCTAGTGGCATCCTCTAGAGGTATCCTCTGGTGACATCCTCTAGAGGTATCCTCTAGTGACATCCTCTGTTGATATCCTCTGGTGGCATCCTCTGGAGGTATCCTTTGGTGACATCCTCTAGTGGCATCCTCCGGTGGCATCCTTCTTCGAAGTCAAATATATTCATAAAATACTTATGTTAACATCAAAACTTTAATTGTAAAACCAACTTAGTTCCAACAAAAACCCAACTTAAATAATTTTGATGATAAACAAAGATTAATTAAGAATTATAATTATGATTCTAAAGCATGTTTTTGTATCTAATAAGTGTACTTGAGTGTATTAATCAAGATAGGTACCAAGAAACTTGAGTGTACATACATGGCATGCTCAAATGATATAACAACAGTAATGATGAAGTATGCTTACTTATGAAACGTATACATTAACATCTTCGCGAAATAGCCAATTTACATATTAATTATATTGCAAGTACAACAAAATCAGCAATCACAAACACCCATTCGGCACTCAAATTTCAATGGATACTTGCCACCCTCGGTTTCAACTCATCAACTCATATTAAAACATGACTCACAGTCAACCACCCCGATGTAATATGTAAATGCCAATGTACACAACTCTTGGAATTTCCATGGTGCAGTCTCTCACGGACCAGCACACGCGCAGTCTCTCACGGACTAGCACAATTTTACAAATGGAATGGACCTTCAAATACACGCGGAACCATTCCGTAGCCCGGATAGAATAAACCGTCTAATACACGTGGAACTACTCTAAACCCGGATAGAATAGACCGTCTAATACACGCGGAACTATTCTACAACCCTTCACGGTTACTACATTGAGGTGTATTAGCCTCTCACAGGCCAAATACATAGAAGTTAAATCCTCGCACGGATAGAATGGATCGTCTAATACACGCGGAACCACTCCGTAGTCCGAGTAGAATAGACCGTCTAATACACGTGGAACTACTCTGACCCTGGATAGAATAGACCATCTAATACACGCGAAACTATTCTATAACCCATGGTTACTACTTAACTTCGCGGCCCATCACGGTCACCGCATCAGCTCTGTGGTCCATCTCAGTCACCACCTGACTATGCAATGCATGAACATGCGATGTTTTCTCTTCACTGAAAACAGTATGCAAATACCAGCTGAAAATCCAGCCACTCCATCACCACCTCAAACCATCTCAACAAATTCATTATCACCACATCAACAAAAAAAATCTCAAGAACCTCATCATCACCACCTCAAACCATCTCAAAAATTCCATTTAATTCATCAAAGCCTTCCCAATGTTTCCCCAACTATTTAAGTGCATAACCAATGTTTAAATATGGAATTTTTGAAAAAAAAACCAATTTGTATTCGAATACAGTTTCCTTGTATTCGAATACATATGCTAAAACAGTGAAAAAAATCAGCATTATGTATTCGAATACGAGGTTGTCGTAGCCGAATACAGATGCGAAATCAGTGGCAAAACCAGCAAATCTGTATTCGAATACGACAGGGTCGTAGTCGAATACAGATGCGAATACACTGGCAAAAATTTCAATCATGTATTCGAATACGGTAGGGTCGTAGCCGAATACAGATGCTAAGTCAGAAGCAAAAATCACTTATCTGTATTTGAATACGGAGTGTCGTATTCGAATACAAGTTCAAAATTTGAATAAAACAGGAATTTTGCAGGAATGTATTCGAATACACCTTCGAAAACAGTAAAATTTCCAGAAGACCTCCACCCATTTTTAAAATCCTTTTCTTTTGAAAACCACCATCAACACCAAAATAAAATCACAGCTTCTTTAACCACCAACACCAGAATGTTAACAACACAACAGAATCGATTTCCTTCACCACAATAAAACCATAAAAGCATCCTCCACTTAACAACAAATCAACAACAACAGAAGAAAAAAAAATCTTACCCTCCTAAAGCAGTCACAAGACAGTACAGCCATATCCCAACACATGCATTTTGATCATCCCCAAAACGATATGCAAAGCACTTTCAGTATCCACACACAACCAAAACCTCATTGATGTATCAACCAATACAGCAACAACACAGATCATAAAAAAAACATCAACATCATGCATTTTCATCATCCATAACAACATGCACAACAGTTTCATTTTCAAACCACAAAAAATCAAATATAATCACACATCAACATGCATTTACAGCCCTAAATGCAATCTAGAAAGTTGGAAGGTGCCCTTTACCTTAGTTACGTTTTCTTCGCTCGTTCACGTTACCGCGACAAAATTCGGCGAAACTCCCGTTCGCATCGTCGCTACCAAAGTTAGTTCTTTAGCTCCGTAAAGATGAGGGGAACAACTTTCGTTCTTGACACTTTCTGGTTCGGCGCTTGGATTTCCAAGTAATTTGACTTTTGAGGATGCTCTTTTGTTACCACCAACACAAAAACAGAATGAGAAGAGGAAGAAGGAAACTGGCGCAGCAGTGAGGAAGGAAATGTTTCTGATTTCTTTTCTTGCTTCTCACTTACATATATATAAGCATATATGTGCCACCTCACCCAACACAGTAATATTATAATATTGCTTGACCATCAAGTACTTAACCACTCCCGTCGTAATTAACAGATAACATCTTAATTAACGGCCCGATATTTAATTACTCGTAATTAAATTAATTTATCCTTCATCCAATAATTTTAATCCAACCTCCAAAATAAATATTTATATATATATACATATATTAAATATTTTACAAATATTCCCAAAATACACTTAATATTAAATCCATAATTTAATTTTAAATTTAAGGGTCTTACCTCGGCCAACACTGGGCCATGATGCTTAAATTTGGACCATTGATCTGAACATTTTCCCTCTGATCTGGACCAAGTCTGGACTGAGTTTGGATTGAATTAAATCTGGACTAATGATATTTTAATCTGGACATTTACCTTCTGATCTGGATCAAATCTGAATTAAATCTGGACAATAATTTCTTTTGATCTGGACTGAGCTTTATGTTCTGGACCATGCTATCTTCTGGTCTGGACCAAGTCTGGACCAAGTCACTTGTTCTGGACCAGTTATCTTCTGCTCTGATTAAGTCTGGACTGATTCTTATAATTACTACCAGGCTATCTTCTGGTCAGGATTAAGTTTGGACCAAGTCTGACTTATGATTCCTTCTGGTCTAGACCAAGTCTCCCTCTGACAAGCTTCCTTCTGGTCTGGACCAGGTCTCCTTCTGGACTCTGCTTCCTTCTGATCCGGGCCAAGAAAGATATCCTTTAATGATGTTAATTTACCTTTGATGATATCCTCTAATATCCTCTAGAGGTGTATCCTCTAGTGCCTTCAGGATGCATCCTCTGGTACCTTCTGGATGCATTATCTGGCCTAACCTTCTGGTGACATTTCTATCCTCTGGTTGCTTCCTCTGGATGTATCTTCTAGTGGTGTCATCCTCTGATTTTGCACAGCTTCTGATTTGTTCTTCTAAGTCGAAATAAAATACTTTTGTTAACATCAAAATTAAGTATAGAACCAACTTGGTTCCAACAGTTTCTCTCTTCGAACTCTATGATGAATTTGGATTTTAAGCTTGAGTTCTTCTGTTTTTTTATGATTTCTTCTTCAGCCTGGAGTCTCTATTTATAGTTGAGATTTGGGCTTTTACTTGGTCCAAGTTTAATTTCGAATTGTATTTTGTTTAGATTTCTTTTGTAAATTCTTCAACTTGATTATGTCCCTTTTTAAATTTTGAACCAAATCTTCTTCAAATTTCAATCAAGTCTTCTTCGAATTTGAATCAAATCTTTTACGAATCTTGACCATGTCTTCTTTCATACACTGATGTTTTCCTCGGATGGTATCCTCTGATGATGTCCTCTGATTCCTGCCTCTGAAGATATCCTCTCATTTTTGCCTCTGATGATATCCTTTGATTTTTGCCTTTGATGATATTCTCTAATTTTTGCCTTTGATGATATCCTCTGATTTTTGCCTTTGATGATATTCTCTGATTTTTGTCTCTGATGATATCCTCTGATTTTTGCCTCTGATGATATCCTCTAATTTTTGCCTCTGGTGATATCCTCTAGTGGCATCCTCTAGAGGTATCCTCTGGTGACATCCTCTAGAGGTATCCTCTAGTGACATCCTCTGTTGATATCCTCTGGTGGCATCCTCTGGAGGTATCCTTTGGTGACATCCTCTAGTGGCATCCTCCGGTGGCATCCTTCTTCGAAGTCAAATATATTCATAAAATACTTATGTTAACATCAAAACTTTAATTGTAAAACCAACTTAGTTCCAACAAAAACCCAACTTAAATAATTTTGATGATAAACAAAGATTAATTAAGAATTATAATTATGATTCTAAAGCATGTTTTTGTATCTAATAAGTGTACTTGAGTGTATTAATCAAGATAGGTACCAAGAAACTTAAACAGATCATATCAAAGAAGAAACAAGCTAAGTCAGCAAAACCAAGAACATTCTAGTCAATTTTGAAGAAAACGAAAAACGTTCTTGAGGTGCTCCAGAAATGCGAAAACGCAAATGCAGTTCCAGATTCAAGTTTTGTGCAGTTCCAATTCAATCATGCTAAGAGCAAGTCAGTATTGGAAGACCCCTCTACAAATTTAAAATTCAAGTATACGGATCACTAAGATCAAGACTCATTTTCCACCCAGAGAAAGAACCATGTTTACTCTTGAACATCAGAAGCAGAATGAAGAACATTCTTGCTTTTTGGCCTGCTCTCACCTAATCACTGAAAAAAGACAGTCAGTCTGTTCCCAACGGGCAAATCAGTTGTCATAAGCACTTTTTGAGTCTATTAAAGAGAACTCAAGATGAAGGCAATAATCAGAACTCACGAAAGCAATTATCTCATCATTCATAATCAGTTTCAACAACTTCCACCTTTTAACACACATTTTCTCAAGTTTTGTCAAGTACTTAAAAATTGCACCATCCAATTACTATTGTGCTATAAGATCACTATGAGTTCCAAAGATCATAATCAAACACTCAAACACGAGTTGAGGATATTTAGATTCTATCAAACACTTTATCATTCCATTATAATTTCAAGATAAAGTGAGTAAAAACTATTCTTGTGAAGTTGTAAAAATCCTTTTATGTTATAGAGAAGGTAATGTGATTAATCCTTTGTAAAGATTGAAGGATAGATCAGTGAAAAATTCCTTTTTGGATTGAAAGGTAGTGGTTGTAACAGATCAAGATAGATCTGCAGAAAGTTTGTGTAAAAGTCAAGAGAGTTCTTGCCTTGGAGCACTTAGTTGAAAATCTCACAGTTGTGAGGACTAGACGTAGCCCAAGTTGGGTGAACCAGGATATATCTGTGTGTTATATTCCTTCCTTTATCTATTTACTTTTAAGTCTTTAAATATCAAGTTTGATAGATTAACTAAAACTGTCATTTTTAACTAACCAAGAACGTTCTCCGTTTTTGGATCAAAACCAATAACGTTCTCCGTTTTTTTGATTTACAACCAAGATCAATCTTGAGTTAATTTTTTTCAGGAATTTTTAAAAGGTTAATTTACAATTCAAACCCCATTTCTTGTAAATTGCTACTTCAATACCTTGGTGAGATTATCGGGATAAAGTGTAGAGGTTTTGTGATTTATCAAAATCCTTATGACTTTAACAACAAACGTGGGCACAAAATCAGTTCCAACAAACTATTAGTAGTTGAAGGGACGTCAACATACAACCTTGTCCTTGGAAGGCCATTCCTCAACACACTCAGAGTTATTGTGTCTTCACCTTATTTAGTAATGAAGTTTCCCGAAGAAAACGGAAAGATTGCCACAATGCATGTGGATCAACAAATAGCTAGACAATGATATGCTAACAGTCTCAAGAAGAAATTGAAGAATTCGGATCACAACGACAAATCTTGGATGGTGGCATAGAACCGAGTCTCCTCATCAAGTACTTTAGGAGTAGATTTAATTTTTGAAATTTCATAAAAAAAAAATTATAGTAAACAGATGAAATCCTTAAAATAATATTTTATAATAATTTATTTAAATCAATTTTTAATTTGAAACTTTAGTTTTTGATATTCTTATTTAAAAAATTTATAACAAAATGATGAATATTTAGGACATATTTAGGAATTATCACAATACTACACTATTACCCAATAAATTTTTTCTTTTGCAAATTTTTCTACGAAGGTACCCACTTTAACGAAGTCACGTGTCCATCAAATTGAGACTTTTATATGTCAATATACTAACAGAATCCAAAACATGAAGTTCTTTTATACCAAAAAAAAAAAAGATTATGATATAATTTATTATTATAAAAATTATATACGAAGAAAATATTTGTCACTAAAAATTAGTTAAATTAATAAATTTTTTTAATATTATCAATATAAAAATTAAAATAATTATAATACATAACTAAAATTTTTATGTTGACATAAAAGTTTTACGTTATATTCCAAAAATTATTCACTAAAAAAGTTAAAAGCAGCATTATAACTCTTACACAAAACAAATTTTATCACCGATTAATTAATCCATTTTTGTTTATTTTTTAAAAAAAATAAAAATAATTATAATATATTGACAATAAATTTTTCACACATCAATTTATCCACTTTATTTGTCTATAAATAAGTCGTTAAAGAAGCTATTGAAATATACAATTCATACACAGGTCAACTGTTTGTTGCTAATTAATTACTTGAATTTCTAATTTTATTGATATTTTTAAAATAAAAATGAGAGTTGTTATAATATGCTAATTATAATTTATTATAAAAATCATACACTCAACAAATGTTTGTCAACCTAATTAGTTAAATTTAATATTTTTTAATATTATTAATATAAAAATGAAAACAAATATAATACACTGATAATAATTTTTTAAGAATAATTTTTTCACACTTCAATTATATAATGCTATTTTTTCTTGAAATTAATCATTAAAGAAGTTGTTAAACATACAATTCATACCCGAAATATTATTATATATTTTTGTTAGGCTGGACATCGGTTACCCAAATTGAAACCTGAGATTTTCATGTTATGTTTGTCACTCCATCTATAAACACAAAAAAATTATTTTTTTATATATGATCTTCTAAAAAATATGAATAATTATAATATACTAATACAATTTATTATAAAAACCATACATAAAATAAATATTTATATATCTATCAAAATAAGTAGATATAATAATTATTTTAATGTCGTCAATATAAAAATAATAATAATTATAAAAATAAAAATAAAAATAAAAATAAGAAACTAACAATTGTTTTTTCACAATTCACATTTTTACTTGGCTTTTCTAAAATTTAATCATTAAAAAAGCCATTGAAACTTACAGTTTATACATGGCACAAATGTTTGTATAACTACATAATTGGTTATAATAAATATTTTATAATACAATCGATATAGAAAAAGAATAATTATAATACACTAACAATAATTTTTAACACTTTAATTTTTTCACGTTACATATATTTTTTGATATAGGTCTCTAAAGAATCCGTTGGAGCGTACAATTCATACACGAGACAAATGTTTATCAATTTGATAATAATAAATTTATAAAAAAAAATATGGGTCAAATGATTGTCACTGATAAATATAAAAAAAAAACGGGACAGATATTTACCACTGATAAATATAAAAAATATGATACAAATATTTGTCATTGATACATACAAAGAATACGAGACACATATTTGTCATTGATAAATATTAAAAAAAGTGCACCATAAATATTTATCATTGATAAATATAAAAAAAACATGGAATAAATATTTATAAATGATAAATATATAAAAAAACATAAGACACATATTAGTAATTGATACATTAAAAATATGAGATATATATTTGTCACTGATAAATATAAAAAACACGGGATAAATATTGATCGTTGATGAATCTAAGAAAATACAAAATAAATATTTATCAATGGCTAATATAAAAGTATACATGACAAATATATGTTATTGACACATAAAAATATATGGGAGAAATATTTGTTACTAATAAATATAAAAAAAAATATACAGGATGAATATTTATCACTTATACATATAAACTAGACACTAAACAAATATTTGTCATTGATAAATAAATAAATGCGGGACACATATTTGTCACTGATAAACATAAAAAAATTATTAAAAATAAAATATTTGTCATTGATATATAAAAACTGTATAAAATAAGTATTTCTCACTAAGAAATATAAGAAAACAAGGGACAAATATTTATCACCATAAAATATAAAAAATAATATAGAATAAAAATTTGTCAGTGATAAATACTAAAAAGCATACATAATAAATATTTATCATTGATAAATATAAAATAATTACGAGTTGAACAGTTTTCATTGATACATAAAAAATGAGACATATTTGTCATTAATCAATTTTTAAAATAAATACAGAACAAATATTTATTATAAATACATAAAAGAAATACATGATAAATATTTAGCACTCATAAATATAACAAAAACACATGACAAAGGAAAAATATTTGATATTTTTATATTTTCTAAATAAAATGGAGGATAATTATAATTTA
Source organism: Cicer cuneatum (assembly GCA_037974295.1). Taxonomy (NCBI): domain Eukaryota; kingdom Viridiplantae; phylum Streptophyta; class Magnoliopsida; order Fabales; family Fabaceae; genus Cicer; species Cicer cuneatum. The sequence continues at coordinate 18,575,961 of JBBPBO010000004.1, read as the reverse complement.
TTATTTAAACCATACACAGGATAACTATTTGTCATTAAAAAATTGGTTAAAATTTATTTCTTTTTAATATTGTCTACATAAAAATGAGAACAATTATGATACATTAACTATAAGAAAAATCATACACAAGACAATTATTTATTGCTAATTAATAAATTAAATTTAGCACTTTTTGCAGGTGGTGCTACTCACTCCATTTACAGACTTATACCAAATTGGGTGTACAATGTACTTCGAGGTTAGTCTATCTAAATACACAACAACATATCCCAATTAGTTAAGTATTAATAATTTATTTAACTTTATATTTTGTTTCTTTTAAATCTCATAATAAATAGAAGAAAATAATTAATTTTGTTATTATTTTTTAAATTCTACAAGGAGTTTTGTAGAATATATAAGGGCATATAACTTTGACACTATTAGTTTACATGGAGATAATTGTGACAATGTATCTTTCAATCCATATTATGAACCAGATGTAAGCACATAAAATAAGAATTGGATGGTGGAAATTTTATATTCGCAATGACTTCGTATAGAAAAATCACATTCATTTTAAATTTGTGACAGTAAATCAGAATACATTAATTCGTATTTTTGAAGTGAATATGAAATCACTTGTGTCTATGACATATGACTTTTGTAAAAGCTTTCTTAGTACCATAAAATTTTCAGTTCATTACAATATTGAAAAGCTCAGTAGCCTCTCAACATTAGAAACTAATTTCTTTTTTTCTTTCTCCATTAGAGAGGAGTGGTTTATGATTATTTTTTGTCCTAAAATGACTCCTCCAAATCACTTCTCCCCTTTATTTAATGTAAATTAGTGATTTCTACACAAATTTAATTTTTCTTTTGTATTTATATTTTGTGATTTCGTCGTTTGAGTGTGGAAATTTTTGGTTTTCTCATCTTAATACAATGTTTTTTTATTTTTCCCGTCTTGGTGTAGTGTTCTTTTTGTTTAGATTGACAGAATAACTTTGACTCATTATATAACGCCCCGTTTTTTTTGTTCTAGCTTTGAATAAACACTTTTTAATAATATTAAATAAATGTGATTGTTATTAATTATTTAAAAGCGTAAATGTTAGATATTCTTACAAAAAAAAAACTTGTCGTAAATTTTTCTAAAGGTATTTTTAAGTAACTTTTTTGATCAAAAAATCTGGGGCGTTACACATTACAGGTTCCATAAATGATTTTGGCATTGTCAACGATACAAATCAGGGAGACATAGGTATTACAGAGAATTTTGTCATATTTATAAGCATGTTGTCATCTTGTGCTATGTTGTTGTTTTTCGCTATTAACTTAAATTTATTTGCAGATTCATCTTTTAGGTATTTAGCAAATTTGAATTTGTATTGTATCAATGTATTCTACCATTTGAATCAATAAATATCATTTCTTTTAGTAAAACAAAAAAAAAAAGTTTTATCAGTTTATTAACTATCTATGTATTGTTAATTAACTTTCCTTCTAAATTTAAGATAACTTTTGTCTTTATTAAATAAAAGTTTAATTATGTAAGCTTCAACTTTTTAGTATCATATCATTTATAAGATTAAAACAACAAAGATTTATAATTCATTTTAATATTTGCAATACACGTAAAACAAAATATTTTTGTAATAATTGAATTCAATCAACTATTTAAAATAACATATCATAATTGTTTATATATATATATATTTTTTGAAATACCTATATTAGTAGTTAATTGTTAGTTTTTTTTGTTAGAGAAGAGAGTTATACTCATAATACAGAAAATACGCATGGGTCTCATGCTAGTTTGAGCATAAAAAATATCATTTAGTCCAACACCAAGTGCACCAGGTCATAACAAAAAGATGATCATTCGAATAATAACCAATCATCCATTCAAGTGTTGAAGGCAACTTCTCATCAAAGAAATGTAGCATCATCTGATCAAAGAGAAGACACATCATCTGACCAAGTCAAGAAGCATCTTATGACCAAGCATTAAAGACATCATTTGGTCAAGTTTGACTATCAACTTACAAAGGATCTCATATTAAATTCAAATCATGAGCAATTACTGAGTTTGAGGAATTCTTCCAAAATAGACAAAAGGTAAAAAGGCCTTTAATTGATATATCTGACACATAGCATTAAAAAAGAGAGACTCAAAATTTCGAAAAGAATTTTATTTGAACCAAATACCAATCAAAATACTTATCAGTACATACATCATACATGGCCTAAACATCAGCCCCAAAATATAATCAAAATAAAACTGAACCATTAAATTACACCAGGACCAAATGCAATTATACACCACCTTCAACACCATCACATTCTTATATACTATTACTAACCAAATTCACTAACTTCTTTCTCTCATACCAGTACCATAACACACTACACAAAAAACTATTCACTGTCACCCTGATGCCAGTTATCATAAATTGTAAGAAAAAGCTGCAGCACCAGCAACATTACAATCTCAAATAACAACTAGAGACGCCATTGTATTTTTCTACTAATATGAACTCAATGACAGCAGACGTGATATACTCATTATCTTATACTGTAATGGTCTTCATTAAACAATAATTTTCCAATTCCGGTCTATTCTACCTCTTACTTTGAAATTGACTTTGAAACTTTTCAAATATTTCATTATTCAGCTCATTGACTTTGAAATTTAACAGTAAGTGACATAACATGAGAGATATGTAAATAAAAGATATAAGAATTAAGGTTAGTACACCCTCAACTATGTATAAATATCCTCATAACAGAAAGACTAAAGGACCTTGTTTATTCAAATGAATAAGAAAAGGGGTGGAAAAACACACTTTTGCTACAAATTAAATAATACAGTTGGTAAGATGACAATCTAACACCAAATAAAAATTGAGTATCAAGGGAGGTTCAAATCCAAATACTTATGATTAAATGCTAAAACAAAGTAACAAAAACCATCATAAGCCATATATGAAAATCATAAAAAAATGAATAGTCAACTGCTGGAATCAAGTACAACCAATTAAAAGCTTCAAAGTTTAGAGTATACCCAGATGATCAATCTAACTTGTGACCTTTATATGCATCCAACAACAAAGGGGCGTCTTTTTGAAATCGGGTTACATATTTCTCCAAAAACATTTTCTCACTCATCGGAATAGCACTACTTATAAGAAAGTTACTCTTTATCAAACCCTTTGACTTCAAAATTTTAAGAACAGCCCATCTAGGTATAATTGTCTTCTCCAAGTTTCGGTTCAGAATCCCAGGCCTTCTCACAATGTCTTCTGGTTTAACACCCACATTTTTCACCAAGAAGTTCATTGTTTTCATAATCTTCTTTTCTGAGATCATCATATACTGAGGATCTTTCTGGAAAGCCGAAAGACACATATCTCTCGACCAACCCCACTTCTTGAAAATCTTAAATCTTGATTCCCAAGTTTCTCTGTCCATCTTTGCAATTACTTGAACTGCCAAAACAAATTTGGACTTCAAAGGATCGAACCCCATTTCCTTCACCGAATTAACAGCCTCAACAAATTTGTTATGCTTGGCGAATGTTACACTTGGAAAATTAGATACCAAAAGGGAAATGCAACCTTGAGGCACACCAAGTTGCTTCAAAACCTCAATGTTTGGAACTGCATCATTTACAACCCAACCAGAATGAAGGTTCCATGAACAATGCTTCAAAGTTGAAACTACCTCTTCATCATTCCGAACTAGGCTTCGAATGATTTCGTAACGAGGGATAAGGGTTTTCTCCAAGCTTTTTGACAAAAAGGAAGTGTTCCCAATGAGGATTTTGGGGAGATCAGTGGTTGAAACCCCAATGGAATGAAAAAACTTGAGTTTGGGCAAAAGGGTTTTTACAGGATCTGATAAAAGAACCGAAGGGTGTTTTTTGACATAACTACATAACTGTGAATCAGAGAAGCCATAGGTTTTGAGAAGCTGAATAACAGCATTTGGGGCATTAGGGTATTTGATTTGCAACCTTTTGGAGAGTTTAAGGGCTGTTCCTGGGGATAACCCACATGAATTTATGAGGGTTGATAACGTAAAGGTGTCACCTTTATGGTTATTTGTGTTGGGAACAGATTTAACAGAGAAAGAACGATAATTGAAGAATAGAGAAAAAGCATGTTGGGAAATAACACTGGAATTTAGGGTTCTATGAGTGAAGCTAGTAATCAGAAAATGGTGCATTTGGAAATCAGTAATGAGTAATAGAAGTAAAAGTGAAGAGAGATTGACTCACCAAAATTCAGATAGTAGGATTGTGCTCAATTGGGCACACTATTCAAAGAGATTCAACATTGAATCACAAAACAACGCCATGTGAAATATGAATGAATGTCTTTACGGTCTGTTTGAGTTCAGAGTCTCGAATAGGAGGGATTCCATCTTTGCTGTTCCGAACATGTAAAACGGCATCGTTTTCTTTGAAGCTTCCCACTCTTTTTCCTTTAATTTTCTCATTGACTAAAAGTAGGATTTTGTATATATATATATATCCCCGTTTTTTTCTTTTTTTCAAATACACCCCACTTTAAAAAAAAAAATTCAGGTTGCCCTACTTTTTGGACTCAGTTGCTCGTCACAACCTGGGCCTGCGATGAACTGAAGGGAAATTTTTTGAAGCCTGTTGATCTTCGCACCCCCAGGGGGCGATGATCTGAAGGCGTTTTTTTTTGCTCATCACACCTCCAGGGTGCGACGATCTACACCCCCCCTTTTTTTTTTAATTTTAAAAATTTAAAATAATTATAATAAATTATAAATATTTAAAATAATTAATAAACCCCAAACCCTAAATCCTAAACCCTAATTTTTTTTAATTTAATAATTAAAAATAATTATAATAAATTATAAATATTTAAAATAATTCATAAACCCTAAACCCTAACCCATAAACCCCAAACTCTAAACCCTAATTTTTTTTATTAATTGAATAAGTAAAAATAATTATAATAAATTATAAATATTTAAAAAACCCTAAACCCTAAAATGAAATTAAAAAAATAAAAAACTTTCATAAATAATAATAATAATATTAATAATTTGAATAATAATAATAATAATAATTACATATTAAATAATAATAATAATAAATAAATAAATAAAGAAAATTATTATAATAATAAACATAATAAAAAAATTAAAATAAATTAATATTTATTTAGGATAAAAAAATTTGTAATAATAATAAAATAACAACAAAATAAAATTATAAATATAATTAATTATTTCCATCTAAATTATAATAATAATTTATATTAATGAATTTAAAAAAAATACATTAAATTGAAATGAAAAAAATACATCAAATTTGAGTAGATGTGCCGGCAGCGTTTGGACAATGTTTTCTAGTATGACCAGAGACCCGCCATAATCCGCACTTTCTTGACACCCTTTCTCTATTGTCCATTTCTGTTCTAATGCGTTTGGTTTTTGGGCGACCTTTCTTGACTCTCCGCATGAGAGGATTGTGACATACCTTAACACCTTGATATTCTGGCCAATATCCTTTGTGTTGGTATAGGTCTAAACGTTTCGTCGTACACTTTTAGTAACGTTTCCACCTTGTACACATCAGGTATAAGCCTCCAATAATCATATTTGATACTAGAACATGCTGCTATCACATGTGAACAAGGCATGTGTTTAGCTTGATATTTCCCACAGTCGCACCAATTGTTAGAAAGGTTTACACTGTAATGACCAATTGGTCGTCCTTCTATTGGATTTACCGTCTCGTGGACCATGAAAGTATGGTTGCTTCGATCAAAACTATCAACTCTATGACTATTAGATTTAGTTATTTCAGATTTCATAAAATTGAAGCATGTTTCTGTGAATACCTGACCAGAAGCTAAAATTGATACGTATAGTTTTCCCATTGATGGAAATAGTGTCCCTGTTTTATAATATGTTGATTGGACCAAAGCAGTGATAGGAAGGTTCCGCGGTGCTTTTAACACTCCGTTGATTGACTCCACAAGGTTGGTGGTCATCTGACCCCAACGGCTACCTTCATCAAATGCTTGAATTCAATCTTGTCGCGGTATGTTATCTAATCATTTCAAAGCCTCCGGGTTTAATATGCCGATTTCTCTGCGGTAGTGTCGATATGTAGGTTCATTAATTGAGTAACCTGTATTGAATAGTAGACAATTCATTGTTAACTAATTATAAAAATTAACAATTAAATTATTAAAAATTACACTAATTATAAGAAATAAGAATGAAATTATTACCCATGCAAACAACTTTTTTCTTCAAAGCATTATCCTTAAATTCCCTTGCGAAATTTTGTGCAATATGTCGGACGCAAAACACATTCTTTGACGGAGGATCTTGCCATCCATTATTTGGATTGTTGTAAGCACTCTTAATGGATTCGTGTCTATCCGAAATCAAACAAATGTTGGGTTGTGGAGTGACATGTTTTCTTAAATTTCTCAAAAAGAAACTCCAACCCTCTTTTGTCTCACCTTCCACAAGAGCATAGGCAATAGGAATTACATGGTCGTTCCCATCTTGGGCAACTGCTACTAATAGAGTTCCCTTGTACTTGCCGTACAACCAAGTCCCATCAACTTGTACAATTGGTTTGCAAAATTTGAACGCAGATATGCACGGAAGGTAAGCCCAAAATAGTCTATGAAATATTGTTATCCCACTTATCAAACTATTCTCATGATAAGTTGGGATCGTTTCCATTTCAATTTTGGTTCCTGGAGCAAAAGTTTGCATAACCAATAACCATTGTGGGAGTTGATTGTAAGACTCTTCCCAATTGCCATAAATTTTTTCGATGGCTTTATTTTTTCCCATCCAAGCCTTTTTATAACTAATTGTGTAGTTGTGTAAGGCTTGAATCTGAGCAATAATGACCTTCACTTTGATTGAAGGATCCACTTTCAAAACTTGCATTATGCTTGCACATATCATATTAGAATTGAGCTTCGTATGATATTGTGACAATGCTGAATTTGAGCATGTATGAGGCAAATTCAATTTACCAATCACCCACAAATCACTTTTTTTTGCGTTTTGAAGCTCTACATCTAAACAAACAATTTGGAGATGAACAACAAATAACGTACCTTTCTAAATCTGATTTCTGTACCACAAAATTCAACGATTGTTTTAAATGGTACCGTTTGATTGCATGTACGCATTCATCCTTGTTTTGAAACTTCATTCCAACGGCAAGAGTTTCATATTTTGCTGGGTCTTCGTTAACGAACATGGCATCAAATTCACTTGATTGCTCTCCATTATCCAAATTGATATTCTTCATGTATGAGGGTGGATTGAATTCTGCTTCCATATCTTCGTCAACAACATTGTCATCGTCAGAATCACCAGATGATTCATCGAAGTATGTCTCATCATCTTCACTATAATCACTCAATTCTTCCTCGTTGATATCATATAAGACACTAAGGGGAAGATCACATTGGGGACTTACTAGAAGAGATTCCTGATGGAGTTGAAAACTTTCTGGATGAGTTTGTTCTAGTTGGCTAGAGAATGGTTCATAATGTTGTGATGGTTCACATTGTGATGGTTCACACTGTGATGGTTCATAGTATTGTGATGGTTCATAGTATTGTGATGAAGAATATAAGTTGGGTTGAGAAGGGTTGGTTTGATCAAAAGATGGGATGTAGTCGAGATTGGGTATGTTTGAGGATGCTGGTTGATCAATGATTGAGTATGTTTGAGGACCATCTTCAAAGTTAACATATAACTCAATGGTGCCAAGTTGTGACCATTGTGCATAAACATCAAACATTAGCTGAACATCTTCGTCGTCGCAAACCTTAAGAAGTTCAAACCTTGTTATATTTTCACCAAAGAAAACAAGGTGTCGATACTATATCAGTTATCGTCACTTTGTCATCGAGTTGTAACTTTTTTTTAATAACATTCTTTAGACGAGCAAGATTGCTTCGAGAATGTATTTTGAACGCCTTTTTGTAATCACTTACAAATGTTTTACCTTCAACTCCGTCGACTATTGTACCATTGTAATAAACAATACAAATTACTTGTTGAGAATCCATGATAAATTTTTTTTTAGTAAGTATGAAATGCTACAAGGTATATTGAGATAGAAGGTGTGGTAAGATAGTGAGATTTATTGTTCTATTTATAGAATGTATTGAGATTTATTTATCATCTAGATCATCCACAACCGTTGATAAAAATAATTGAAAGGCCAAGATTAAATATGATTGATATTTTTCATCCAGATCATCCACAACCGTTGATATAAAAATTGTATGGCCAAGATTAAATACGAATTAGACCAATTTGATTGGTCTAAATCCAATAACTTGGATCCATCATCACAACCGTTGATAAAAAAAATTGGAAGGCCAAGATTTAATACAACTTGGACCAATTTGATTGGTCGAAATCAAATATCTTGGATCCATCATCCACAGCCGTTGATAAAAAAATTTGGAAGGCCAAGATTTAATACAAGTTGGACCAATTTGATTGGTCCAAATCAAATAACTTGGATCCATCATCCACAGCCGTTGATAAAAAAAGATGGAAGGCTGAGATTAAAACAGCAGAGATGGATGGCGCGCATCGTAAGGGTGCGATGATCAGAGGGCCAGCAGGCCTGCGCATCCTGGGGATGCGATGATCAGAGGGCCAGCATGCCTGCGCATCCTGGGGATGTGATGATCTGAATGATCAGATGGCCTGCGCATCCTGGGGATGCGATGATCTGAATGGTCAGAAGGACAGCGCGTCCTAGGGATGCGATGATCAAGGGCATCGTACGGTGGGGATGCGATTATATAATGGTGCACCCACCTTCAACTTTCTCAAACTCAATTTTCTCAATCTCATTCTTATTCTCAATCTCAAATTTTTTTCAACCTTCTCAAACAATTTTTTTAACATTATCAATCCAAATTTTCACACATGGAATTATCTACTAATCATCGGGCTGAATTTCGATACATTAATGCATTTGTAAGTTTATTTATTTATTATTATTATTATTATTATTATTAATTTCTTTATAGAATGATAATAATATATTATTAATATTATTTTCATTAACTTCATAATATTATTTTTATTATATTCATAATATTATTTTCATTTTTTTTTATTTACAGATACCATCAACGGACAAGTTGAAATGTCATGGTCACGTAAACAAAAAATCAAATGCGGCAATATTACCATATTTGCAACAGGCGGGATTTGGTGAAGTCATCAAACTTGGAAACTATAAAATAGATGTCGGCCTAATTACCGCGATGGTTGAAAGATGGAGACCAGAAACTCATACATTTCATCTCCCAATAGGTGAGTGCACGATAACTTTAGAAGACGTGTATTACCTTTTAGGATTAAATGTGTCTGGTATTCCAGTTTCTGTTTCAAATTTTGTAAATGTTAGAACTGTATGTGAAGAATATTTAGGAGTTATCCCACCTGAGGGGGCAACCACAGGTAATTTTATTAAATTAAAATGGCTTAAAGATACATTTGACGGTGTTGGTGAAGATGCATCCGAAGTACAAAAACAAGCATCGTGTCGGGCATACATTCTACGTATGATTGGTGGACTGTTGATGCCGGACAAATCCAACAACCGTGTACATTTAAAATATCTTTCCTTAATAGGGGATTTAAATAAAGCATCCCAATATAGTTGGGGTTCGACAGTTTTAGCTACGCTGTATAGAGAATTATGCGTTGCTACGAAACCGGATGTCAAGTCTATTGGAGGATGTGCTCTGTTGTTACAAAATTGGGCATGGTATCGTTTGTCTTGTGTCGCTCCAGAATCACACAGTGCATGTGTATTTCCACTTGCACAAAGGTAACTATTGAAATTAATTTTTATATCTTTTTCTTTTTTTAAAACTAACCACTTACCATATTACTAATATTATTATATTTTTTATGTTTGATATATTCCACAGATTTAATTCTGGTGGTCTAAAATTTAGTAGTTTTCCTCATAACGACATAGAAGGCTACCGGAATACAATCGATCACATGATGGTTCAGGAAGTAATATTAATATTCATTCACATTTAGTTAAACTTTTTTAATTATATATTTTTATATATCTTAATATTTATTTAGCATTTTTTTAACATATCAGTTTCGGTGGAGGCCGTATCTCGGGTTCCAACACGAGGTACCCAAACAAGAGATGAACACTTGGATGGCATGTACCTATCTACATTGTTATCATATTGTTGAAAAATATCATGTAGATAGAGTCGCACTTCAGTTCGGGTTCTATCAACCAATTCCGCAACCACCAGAGGACATGAAAATGTACCATGAGCTCGACATGAGGCGTGGCATTGATGAAAATTGGAGGGTGGTTTGGAAAGATGAGATTCAACATTGGAATGAACGTCAGAATTACGTACTGCACGGTCAATTCATAGAAGGTTTTTTATGCCACAGTAACGAATATATGAATTGGTTCAGAAATCACACCAAATTATATATATCTGTGGAAAGATATCTGCGTGATCCACGTTCGCAAACTTCAATGTATTCTGATGTTCACTCAAACCCTCAATCAATGCCACAACAACATACCATGCACCAAATACCATCTTTATCGTCACCAACACATCTACATATATACCGACTCAGGAATACGTTCCTTCAGTGCCAACATTGCCAACACCCGTTAATCTGATAGATTGCGGAATATTCTATAATTTGTTTGGTACTCATTGCACAACACCTGAGTCAGCTTATGCTGTTTTTGATTCGATGTATAACATCGAATCTCAAAATTATACGGAGGCAGGTGGTAGTGGTTCTAATCCGCATACAACTTATAACGAACATAATGATCAAAATGACGATCAACCACAACAACCTAAACTCGTACAAAGGGCTAGACGAGTTCGACGACCGCGTAGATGTGGAACCGGAGGACATTTAGATGGAAATAATTAATTGCAAATTCATGTAGTTTTTTTTTTCAATTTGATGTATTTTTTTCATTTCAATTTAATGTATTTTTTTAAAATTCATTAATATAAATTATTATTATAATTTAGATGGAAATAATTAATTATATTTATAATTTTATTTTGTTGTTATTTTATTATTATTACAAATTTTTTTATCCTAAATAAATATTAATTTATTTTAATTTTTTTATTATGTTTATTATTATAATAATTTTCTTTTTTTATTTATTTATTATTATTATTTAATATGTAATTATTATTATTATTATTAAAATTATTAATATTATTATTATTATTTATGAAAGTTTTTTATTTTTTTTTATTTCATTTTAGGGTTTAGGGTTTTTTTAAATATTTATAATTTATAATAATTATTTTTACTTATTCAATTAATAAAAAAAAATTAGGGTTTAGGGTTTAGGGTTTGAGGTTTATGGGTTAGGGTTTATGAATTATTTTAAATATTTATAATTTATTATAATTATTTTTAATTATTAAATTAAAAAAAAATTAGGGTTTAGGATTTAGGGTTTGGGATTTGGGGTTTATTAATTATTTTAAATATTTATAATTTATTATAATTATTTTAAATTTTTAAAATTAAAAAAAAAAGGGGGGGTTGTAGATTATCGCACCCTGAGGGTGCGATGAGCAAAAAAAAAAAAACGCCTTCAGATTATCGCCCCTTGGGGGTGCGAAGATCAACAGACTTCAAAAATTTTCCCTTCAATTCATCGCAGGCCCAGGTTGCGACGAGCAATTGGGCCCAAAAAGTAGGGCAACCTGAGAATTTTTTTTCAAAGTGGAGTGTATTGGGAAAAAAGAAAAAAAAAGGGAATATATATATACAAAATCCTATTTTTATCCATGGAAAATTTTAACATTTCAATATAGGGTTAAAAAATAAAAAAATTTGTCCATATAAAATTATTACCAATGTATTTTTAGTTAAGATCGTTAAACTAACATATATTATAACATTATAAAAAATTTATAATTAATCTACTCCAAGTTAATAATACCTCTAAATATTCGTGGAGGAATTTTTTTCAAAAGTTCTAAACATGTAAAAAAATCAATTTTTTTTCATTTGTATTCCTTTTTTTTTAACTTTCTAATATACCTTACATCAAAATTTATATATTATAATATTTAATTTTTTTTTTCAGTGGGAGGTCGCATCTCTGGAATACAACCATCTACAACCTTTTAACTTTTTTCTTCAATGCATTGTCCTTAAAATAAAAAATAAAAAAATTAAAAGGGTAAAAAAAATTAGGCCATTTTGATATATAAATTTCAATGTAGGGTATTTTGGAAAGTTTTTAAAAAAAGGGATATAAATGAAAAAAAACCAAAAAATCATTCAAAATTTTTGAAATTAAAAGATAAATTAATATGTTTTGGTTTAGTAGAGACTAAAATTGTTTATCAAATAATTTTGTATGGACTAAAAGTTGTTTTTTTATGGAGACTAAAATGAAATTTTATAAGGACTAACAATATATTCAATTTTTAAAGTATTTGAAATTAGATATTTATTGGCAATTTAGTGCATTTTTGCAATTATAGTGAGTTTGGTAGAAGAAAGTTTCTCCTTCTCTATGTTCTTAGATGCCCCAAACCTCAAATTTTCAATTTTAACCCTATTTGGATTGAGTGATCTTAGCACGATTTGTTTGGATTGACCAATGTAAGACAATACCTACATAGTAATCAGATCGTCCATCTTTCTCATTTTTGCATTTTTGTTAATTCAAACCCCAAACTCTCAAAATCCTTTTCAAATATTTGGTTTTCCATTGATACAAACTCCAAAATATCACATTTTGCTCATTTACAAGTCCAAATTTTAAAAAATTTCTAAGTCATATACACATACTCTAGATTAGCGGATCCGAAAAAATATAATATTCAATCAGAAAATTGTAGTATAAAAAAACTATTAGATCGATCAATTTAAATGTGTATATGACTTAGAAAATTTCTAAACAAATTTGAATGAATTTAAACATCCAAATCTGCCAATTTAAATGAGATTATTTTTTAAATAACACTATCAAATTAGCAATTAAGACTAGTATATGTTTTAGAATTTACATTGTAAACGACAAAACAAATTAGTTCATATATAAAACATAAAAATTTGTAATTCCTACATAATTCAACAAATCCTTTCCCATATCGATGGCCAAATCAATATCATCTATAACTACTGAATCTTTAGCGTTGGTGTTTTTAGGTTGGTCATCGCATTCAATGTTGAAGTTCACTAAACAAACATGTCATAGCAAAAAATAGAATCTTACATGATGTTTCTTTTGGCTTTTTGATAGGGGTGTTCAAAAATATCAACATTTGAACCAAATTGTATATTTAAACTAAACCAATTTATTAACCGAACTAGTTTTAAAAAACTAGAACTGAATTGAACTTTTCCAAACCAAAATTAAATTTAATTGTCTAAAGATCTCTCTCATCAAATTAAATACTCTCTCTACCTCCATCCCCACAAATTTCTACGATTTCCATGAATATATGAGCTCTAAATGGTGAAATACTACACTAATCTTAAACCACAAATTTGCTCTATTACCATGAATATATGAGCTTTGAATAGTAAAATACTACACAGTAAGCTTATACCACATATTTCTACATTCTTCTGTGAAGCTTCAGTTCACTATTGAATTTCATTTTCATGCTGCATAATTGGTCTATGTTCGATTATTATGATTTGTGTTTATTGCATATTGTAACAATTCAGTTCACATTGAACATGAGCATTTAAGTTAAAAACAATTCGGTTCACAGTATAAAACCGGCTCATTGGTTTAAAAATCAGTTCAGATCGATTCAAGTTGAACTAGAACCATATATGTTTGTTTCTTAATAGCTGAAAACCAACACAATTCAGTTTAAGTTGAATTTTCGTTTTGAACCAAATTTTACCCATCCCAAACTTTCCGTATTGTTGCCATTAAGGGGGGTATTGGACTCGTCCTTGATAGAATTATATATTGAAACACCAATTTTCTGAAACAAAATGTTTGTGAAAATAGTGTAGAAATTTTCAATGGATGATATGATTGTGTATTGAAACACAATTTTTTGATGAAAAATGGATTATGTTTAGAGGGTTTTGAGTTTGCTTGTTAAGGAGATGAAGTTTTTCAAAATTATGATTTTGTTTGTATTTAGGTAATGTCTGGATTGGTCAATCAGAATAAATTTCGTACCAATTAGTCAATTCAAAGAGGATAAATTTAAAATTTTAAGAGGCTCTTAGAATTAGAAACGATAAAGTAGAATTTCTTAGTAGAATTAGGAACAATAAAGTAGGTCAAACCTCCCCCATCACATAGTATAATCCAAGAGAGTTAAATTATATATGATTTTTGGGTGACTTGATCTTGTCAAACTAAAATAATTACAATTAAACAACTCACGTAGTATAATCCAACTGGAATAGTAAAACTCTTTGTGTATTGAGTTTTAGTGAAAAAATATGCTAATGGTTGAAGAAAAAATAACTAGGAAAAATAGAAACTTAAAAAGAGGTTGAATGAGTTGGTTTGGCGCTTCAATATATTCTATCACCCTTAGATTGAATCACTATGATCTATTATGATTTTGCAAAAAATTGAAATGACTTTATAACTTTTATAAAATCATGATATTATCAATCATACCACAAAGCCAAACACACACTAAAGTGTAGTTAGCCATTGATGACTAGACTAAAAGAATGAAAAAATTCCTTACAAATCCATTAAGGGGAAGAAATAAAAAAAATTAGAATTTAGTAAAAAAAAAATTTAGAATTGAAAGCTAAAATTTTATATGCTCTTGTAGATACTATGCATCTTCCTCCTTTAAAATACTTTTGAATTGTTGTGTAATTCATAGAGTTAAGACTTTTTTAAGTTCTTTTCATAATATTATTTTAGTTGATATTCTAACATATAGGTTACAATATATTTGATTTAGATAGAAATTCTAAAATTTGTATTTTGATCACAACCATCATTTTTTTGTTAATTGTGATCGTTACACTTAAATATTAATGAATAATTATCAACATCTCTTAATAAGTATTTTACATGTATATATATTTTTTATAAAATTTTTGTTAATAAATCTGAATTTAATGTGTATGTGTATCGAAGTGCACCCGTACCATATATCTAGTTTTTGATAATTTGGAGTGCAATACCGACGCTACACAATCTCTTAATGTACGTTTGGATTGGCGTTCGATTTCAACAAAATTGCAGTGAAAAACCACAGAAACACATATGCTACCTATTAGAGCTTTTGATTTTGCGGTAAAAAATGCTTAGGGATGCTAGAATTTGCTCGCAAAAGCTGTTCCAAACACACGCTTAACATTTTGGGTATTGCAAACCGATAATGAATGAATTTCTCTACAATATTGCTTAACTTGAACTCGAGATGTATGTATACATTAAACAAAAAATATTTACAATATAATTTTTATCATTCTGATTTCTAAGGAACTGAATTCAATGCTTTGTGGGCACAATATTACATTTATCTAATCATTTTGGTTAACTTTGGTGGGCCTAAAAAAGCTCTTCCATAAGCAACAGGTAATGATAAGAGCTTCTTAGCTTTTCCTACATAAGCCCTTTTAGTGAAGTTATTATAGTCATTAGCTTCAATAGAATCTAATATCTGCCTATACAACAACAATGATGCCCAAACAGGCCATCTACTAGCAGAATTGAGCTCTGAAACTCCCTTCTCTGCTTCATCAAAAAACATTCTTGCTCTCTTTATTTGTCCCTTCATGAAATTGCGCCACTTGTCGGTAACTTTCCCGCGAAAAATGTCATCATCTGATAGGCCAGCTTGTGACAATTCATCTTGAGGAAGATACACTCTTCCTCTTCTAGCACTATAACACAACCATGACCAACAAGTAATAATTAGATGATATTCAATGACTTTTGTGAGTTTGTGGCATGCTAAGGTACCTTAATCACTAAGAAATCTTATTAGAAAGATAAGAAGAAATAAAAAACCATTTTTAAGCTTTCTTCCTAGTTCAATGTAAAATTAAATTGAGAAATTAAATTAAATGCAATCTTAATTTCTAAGTTATTTTGAATTGAAGAGTGTAACTTTTTCTTTTATATTTTACTTTCGTATATTGTTAGAGAATAATTTTGGTGCACTGTTAATGTAAATTGTTTTGTACTGTCAACCAATCACAAACTGTCATTCATATAATTGATTGCCAAGATAAAATCTAACATTGTCCATCCATATGAACTAAATCCTTTAGGAATCAATGTTTTCTTAAGTTTGAAAGAAATTGAGGTTTTCATATTTGTAGTTTAAGTGTCCTTATATATTTTTTGATCTTACACTCCGATTCCAGAGCAAAAGAGTTTTAGTATTCGGGATTTCGGCCGAAGATATATAAGTAAAGTTTAATCAAAGACCATTTGAGTCAAGGTTTGAATTCGAATTATCTCGAATGATCCATCTTTCACTGAAGCTCATTAACATGTGCTCAAACACTTAGTTTGATTAGGTGTCCTTCTTATATAATATTACTAAGTGTAATTTAACTTTGTTTTTGTTCTTTGATTCATATAAATCTCATTTGTTCTTTGATTCAAATAAAACTCATTATTGTAATAGTATTTCAAAGAATCTTACTCTTCTCCAACGTCTCTGAGTATGTTGGTAAGTTGATTAGCAATACCAAGTGCCAATGCAGCATTGTAAACACTCTCTGTTGAAGCCTTTGATTCTGGTGCTATCCCCATTACAGGAACACTCATAAGGCCCACTGTCCCAGCTACATAGTAGCAATAAAGGTAGAGTTCATCAAAGTTATTGTATCTTGACTTTCTTAGGTCCAGCCTCATCCCTTCAATCATGTCCTTAAAGGGCTATTCAAATGAACAATTCAATGTAAATAAAATCAGTATTATCTAATATAATTGATAACCTTATTGTTGCTTAGTAATTATTTTAAAAAACTTTTTCTTCATGTTAGTAGTGTTCCAGTTCAACGGATCTGAGAGTTGTGTACGGTCACAATCTTGTGACTCTATGACTGTACATAGTCACACACATTTCAATATTGTGATAAGAAATTGAATGATTCAAATTTCATGTTCGGTATCATCAAAATTAACTTTGTTACTTTTGGTATTGGCTCAACGAATCAGAGTAGAAAATAATAATATTTTTAAATTGTACATCATTAAAAGGTGTTTGATACATGTCAAAAATGTGTTAAAGAAATGTTAGATTCTGAGGCATGTTTGACATGCCTACACGACAATTTGGTTTGAGCATGTCGAAAAAATTCATATATTTAATTGGACATCGTTAAAATATCTCAAAAGTGTGTAAGAGAAATGTCAGATACTAAGATATGTCTCACATAGCGACACGACAATTTGGTTAGACCATATTTCGAGAAAAAAATCATATTTTAACTGGACATTATTTAGAGGTGTTTGACACGTGTCAAAGACATGTAAGAGAAATGTCAGATTCCGAGACATGTCTATCACACGGACGCCGGCAGTTTGGTTAGGGCATGTAGCCTACCTCACCTGTATATCAACATGGTACTTTGAGACAGAATCTGAGAGGGCAGCATCATACATATCATAAGGACGTCCTTCAAAAACATCAGTTAATCTTTGTTCCCATCTATCCAAAGCCTTTGGTGTGATGTGTGAAGCATTAGGACCATCAACTAGTTCATCTGTTCTTCTACACCACACTGCAATACACAAAGTGTGATCAATTTCTATAGAGGACCACAATCCACAATGGAGAGTAGTTGTAGTTGGTAATTTAAAGTTACTAATTAGACATACCATAAATGGCCCAAATGGCTTTTCTGCGCTCTTGTGTCATCAATTGTGTGCCTGAGAACATTTGAAGGAATCAATCGATTTGATAACAATGTTTAGAAACCTTGAGTTTTACTGCAAAACCTTGCGTCTAAAGAGAAGCTACAACTAGTAGCATCAGGATCACCGTGCGTTTGTTTGTTCACACTACGTTGCCAAACATATGCTCCGTGTATGTTTGCTTTTATGGTAAGATTGACAAAATTATAACAAGCCACCATGATTTTTTTAAAAACCTACCGTGATTTTGCCAATTCAAAACAACACATCTTATTCTTAAGAAATATTAATTAGACCAACAAGGGTAGCTACTAAATTTAAAAGCATATCTTACTAATATCTTATTAATTGATTTCTAACCCTCACATAAAGTTAAAAAAAGGGTAGGAACATTTTTTGAAAAACTGTAAAAAAGATCCCTTTAGTATCTAAATTGAATATTCCACTTGAACCAACCAAAAGGGTAGATAAAAAGTATGAACTTTGAACAGTGAAGTGGTTACTTCAAGAGGAATTAGTCAATGACTAAAGTTTCTTTATGTAGAACTGAAGGTAATAATGAACTTAATAAAGGTCCAAAAAAATATTCATTGAATCAAGATACATATGAATGAGAAAAGGCCCAAAACAACACTCATGGTGTGATATTATAGTAATTTCCTAGAATGAAATATAATCAAAAACTATATTTGAAAGTCGATGTATCTCACCTAAAATTTAAGCCAGATTTCATTTTTTCAAATATCATTTTTGATAATATTTTATTTCAGAAAAAGTAAATGGTTAGGTCTCTTAACCATTTGATTGGAGATTCCATCTTTAACTGTGCATACAAAAAAGAATATGTCACGACAAGAGGTCAACCCCATAAATGAATCTCAGTTGCATCAAAAGATTATATTATTCTCTATACGCACGTAGATACCTTAGTTTACACAAGAATGAAAAAAAGGGCAAAGAAGGTACCTAGATAAAATGTTTTAGCATACTCAGCACAAACATCACCACACCTATCATAAGCAGAACTCAACAGATCTCCATTAGTGAAATCACCTTCAATAGGCTTATCAAAATCCAAACCTCTCTTTCTATCCTTTCTCTGTTCTTTCAAAAGTGCTGCTTGCTTCAACACCACTTCATACACCCTCTCTTCTGAAGATCTTGATGGTTCAACAACAGCACTTGAAAAACTTGAAAAACTAATTCCAGAACACAGTCTAAACCTTTTTTGGATTCTCACATTTTTTCTTGCAAAATCCACCAAGGAAATGGCATTCTCTTTAGGTCCACAATTCACCCAAAGAAGAACACCAGACATTTCAGAAACAGAACAAATTGCTTCCTTACTTCTAATGCAACTTTGAATGGCTGCAAAATATAAAGAACCAATTACAAGCAGACAATTAAAATGAGACAAAGAGAATTACAAGGCTATTATTCTCTTTATCGTTTCAAAATTTCCCCAAAATTTTAAATATGAGGATATAGAGAAAAAAATGTGAATGGAAGGGTTATGTAAAGGTACAATTTTTTAGGAATATGCTAAGGTCAGCTGGAACCTTACCTGACACTTGCAAATGTATGGCCAGTGATGTTGTGATCTTAAAATTGAAAAACTTGTTTGTCTTTATTATTGCAAAACAATCCTCTCTTTCTCTCTCTCAGCACTTTTTAGTGGTCCAATCTTTTGTTTTGATTTTCAGATGTACACTTGCTGATGGGTTATTTATGTGTCTTGGCGTGTAGAGTTGCAAACTCTATATGTGTATCTACCTTCTCCACATATATATTTATATCATGTGTTTGAATAATGAAAGGTTACTATGTGTTTAAATTTTTAGGATGCATTTTATCAAATCACACTATAGTGTTACTTATGTAAAGTTAATTTTTAAAATAGTTATACAAAAATCTACATAGAGTAATTTGATTGAATTCATGTCTAAAAATATTTTACAATCTCAACGTATACAAATTAAATTTATTTAGTATAAGTTTATGGTTATTTTTAAATATATTAAAGAAAAATAGATAATATTCTTAATGTATAGGTTCTATTTTTAAAATACTCTTTTGTAAAAAAAACGCGTTTAACTCTGAATTTTTATTTTACAAAATACTTAGTAGCATTAATTATATGGGTTATGTTTTAAAAAAAATATAAATTTTTCTTTAAAATGGAAATTTATTTAGACACCAATTTTTTTATTTTAAAATCTTATATTTATAGACGAGATAGTATTATAATGTGTGGTAAGTTTATTTGTAAAGTCAAATTTGACGTATCAAATCTTATTTATGCATAGGTGTACCTTTGTAAGGTTGAAGTACTAAAGGAGTGTTAAATCTAAATAGTTAAGATAGGGAACATGTCTCCTTAATAACTAGCCTAATCAAGAGTTAAAGATAGCAATCTTAGTCACATGGTGGTCTTTTGATATTGCTGAGAGTCAAAGTCAAATATAATTAATATGATATTTACCCATTAATTTGAACTTAAGAATTTTAAGATCTGAGTCTAGATCACAATCAAAAACACTTTTTAAAACTATAAATTATTCATATATTGTCTCTTATTTTATTTATAAAAAGATATAATAATTTATATTATTTTGAAAATCTTTAATATAAGGAAATAACAAAGGATTTTTGTTATATAAGATAAATTTAAGTACAATAAGCATGCATTTTCCATTAAATTTACAGCAACTTAGAGCTTCTTATTATGATAGAAAAAAGACAGTAATCCAACATGCACATGATTAAGATTTTGATAATTTGTCCTGTGCTGAGAACTGGTATTAATAAATCTTATAAAATCAGAACTGTATCGATGAAATACAATATTTTATACACCTAACATGGTTAAATGGACATTAAAACTATGATTTAATTCATATACTAGAAAGAGCCTTAACTCCCCTGAATTAAGTTTCACTAAACGACACAAAGACTCCCTCTAATTTTTACGATTGTAGCCAGAGAAAAAGTGTTATCCTTCCTTCCACTCACTTATGTTCTCTTTCTCTCTATACGTCTTTCTTTCCAACCCATCAACAAAAACGAATGCTATGTATATTATATTATTAAAAATAAATCTTGCAGAGATTTATTCTGCTTACTAATTCTAAATTACACTATATTAGATTTTAAAGAATGACAATAATATAACAAAAATAATTAATATTAATGTGAAATTTTATGGGTTAAATAATTATTTAGTCTAGATAAAATTTTATTTTTAGTCTCTATAAAAAATTATCAACTTTTTAATCCTAGAAATTTTTATTCACTTTTAATTCCTAATCATCTCTTATAGTATCCTTCATCTCTTATAGAAATTTTTATTCACTTTTAATTCCTAATCTGCTATTTTTAGGTCATTATTTATTTATTTTATAGTATCCTTAATCATTTATAATATCATCTCTTATATTTCTCTAATTAATGTTGTATAAATCTTTGAAAGTAACAGTTAAATAGCAACAAAGTTTTCCTATAAAATTGACAATTAAAATAGAACAAAAGAAGTATTTAATAAAGATTAATTGGTATCATAGTATTATTTGTATAGACTAAATTAAAGAAGACTTGCCTATATATTCTTGCATTCACACACTCTAATATAAAACATGCATTATATATATAATAATAATGGTTATTTGGTATCATAGTATTCTTTATAGAGACTAAATTAAAAAAATACTTTTTAATATATTGTTGCATTCACAGACTCTTAGTAAAGAATCTTTTTGCTCTTTAATGAATATCTACATGAACTTTGTTTTCTATTTTTCACATCAGGTAGAATTAGAATGGTTCTTGTTAACAATAAATTTAATATGATTTGTAAATTTTTTATGGTAGAATTAGAATGGTTCTTGTTAACAATAAATTTAATATAATTTGTAAATTTTTTATTTACAATAATATATATTTTAATTGTTAAGAACACACGTAATTTTTAAAATTTTGTTATCCAT
>JBBPBO010000004.1:18487674-18553974 GCA_037974295.1 Cicer cuneatum | reverse complement strand
ATATATATATATATATATATATATATATATATATATTAATTAGTGACTTAATATACCTTTTATATTATAATATATATATTAAATACTACTCTTTAAAAAACTTGAACAAAATTTTCTTCATCAAATAAAATTTTATAGACCATACACACATATTTCATTGAATAATATATAAATTAAATTAAAATAGAGAAAATATTTATTTGTTCGTTAAAATTTGCACAAAAAGAATATACATATAAAATAAAACATGTGAATTTTAAGAAAATAATGAATTGATTCAAATTATCAACGTAACTTATCTTTATTATATAAATATCTCCAAAATAAAAAATCAAGATTATATGTATACATATATATTATAAAGAAACACTCATATCTCACATGTAATATTTATACAATTATTCAAATTTATCTTGCTTTAAACCAGTTTTTTTTAGAACTTTTACATATAACAACAGATATGATAATTGTTTTTTTTTTTCTAACACACTACAATATTAAGGTACACACATATATTGAAGACATATCTAGTGAAAAATAAGTTTTTATTTGAGAAGGAGGACTCATTATCAACAGTTGGATTAAAATAAATGACTTAGATTAAGGGAATGAAATTATGTGACTTGTTCTCTCTCAATTTTGGGTTATGTTCTATCTTAACTTAATTAACGTTTTCCTCTTCTCCCCTAGCATCTTTATGTTTCTGCAAATATTGTCCCATTTCTTTGTTATCCATTACAACAAACCATGTCCTCGTTTCCTATATTTGATGGCAATCAAGTCAATGGTGTATATCATTTAAGAACAAACACATCAGTTTATTTTTCGATGGGCTATTATAATTATAATAAAAATATACACAAAGGGAGTGAATCCATTCTGGGTATTTTCTGTGAATAGAGAGAGAGGAGAAGACATATGGTTTCATGTTTTAGATTAATGGTCTAGATTAAAACACATCAATGAAGGCATAAGATTTCATGAAGGCATATGATTTCATCTTTCGATAATGTGTGAATCTATAAATATGAAGTCCTTAATACATAAGTAGCGTTCTAGTCTCAAATACAAGAAGATAATAGTTAAATATTTTTTATATTTAGTTAAAAATTTAGATTAGATATATTATTTTTTTAATCTATTTTTATTTATATTTGAAACTAAAGTGAATTTCAAAATAAAATTTTGTAAGTACAAATGTGCACCTAAGAGGGGGTGAATTAGGTGTTTAAAAACTTTTCTGTTTTTTAGAGTTTTGTGAATTATTTTACTAGTTGTGTTAAGTGTATGAAAGCTTTGTAAATGACTGAAAGTAAAACACATAGAAATTTATTCTGGTTCCCCTTACAACCAATGGTACATCTAGTCCTCTTGCACACCACAAGAGATTTTCCACTATTTGTTAGAATAAGTTACAAGTCTAACACTAAGACTTCACTTACAAATTCTTAACACTTTGCCTAAGATAGCACACCACTATCTTAGTTTACAACACTTGAAGAACCTACACTAAGTTCTTCATATAATACAATAACTTCAAATGATTTTGTGACTATGTTTTTAACTAAGAACAATAATATAACACTAAGTATAATGATACTAATCAGGCATACTTTCAAGTACAACTGAGAATCTTTCTTAATGATATGAAATTGAAAAGCATGTACTTGAAAATATGAAAATGAAGCTTTGAATTTTTTTGATATTTTAGAAAATAGTTCTAAGATTGGTAGGTAGGATTAGTCAGTAAGAACTGAAGCTATGAGATATTTATACTCCATAGACAACACTTCAGATCTGTGGCAATTGTTCCCATAAGTTTTGATGAACTTATGCAATGATCCGGAATTGAAAAATTGCATTGTTTCGAAGTTGTATTCGAATACAGCCTCATCGTATTTGAATACACTTATGTAACGTTCATTTTTTATTCAAAATTTGAACTTCGTATTCGAATACGATACCTCGTAGTCGAATACAAGTATGTGATTTTTGCCACTGACTTGAGTTGTATTCGAATACGCGAAGCTGTAGTCGAATACAAAAGTTCAGTTTTAGCTACTGACTTGATATCTGTATTCGGCTACGACACTTCGTATTCGAATACAGATCTTCAGTTTTAGCTACTGACTTGCTATCTTATTCGGCTACGAAACTCCGTATTCGAATATGGATCTTCAATTTTAGCTACTGACTTGTTATCTGTATTCGGCTACGATACTTTGTATTTGAATACCGATCTTCAGTTTTTGCTACTGACTCAGCGTTTGTATTCGGCTACGAGAAGCTGTAGTCGAATACAACATTGATTTTTGTCAAAAATTTTATTTTTAAATATTTGTTTATGCATTTAAATACTTAGAAAATACTTTTGATGCATGTGCTAAATATAGAAGGTTCTCATAATATTGTATTTGAAATGTAATTTGAATTATTATCAAGTACCTTAAAGCTGAAGTTACCTAATATGACTTGAAAGGTGATTTTCCTTTGAGTTTGCATTTTGATCATTACACATAGTCTTTTGTCTTCATAAAAAATACAGATCTTATTCTTTTTCATTCTGATTGAATAATAAGTTTGTGTTGTTTATTTCATATTGTTCATTTTTAAAGATATGGTTTTCACTATAGATTAACGTGTACACACTGGGTTGGAAAGGACGAGAAGGTAAACAGGTTTGTGAGATTGGATACAATGTGGAAAGACATATGTGTAATTTAATATTGAACTCTTAATCTCAATAATTTATTTTGATATAAAGGATGAGAAGTGTTCCTCTTATTCTCACATAAAAAATTTATTCTCACAATAAATTTTACTAATCCAACCATCTAATTAAAAGTTTTTATTATGTACATCAATTTCACAAATTTTTTAAATTATTTGATATTTTATTAAATAATTTCAAATGAACGTATAATAAATTTTTTAAAAATATAACTAAATATCGTTAATCAGATTACATAGCAACAAATTTAAATTTATATAAAATTTTGTGTTTTTGATTATTAATATATTACTAGTATGTTAATCCATACATCACACGGGATCGCACCAGGTTTATAAGTGAATTGTAAATATACACATAAAATTTTATAACATGTTTATTCGATATTCTTCTAAATTATTGTATTTTTGTAAATTAAAATTTATAAGATAAGAAAAATTAATTAACAAATTATCGTACAAACTGATTACTTAAAATATTAATAGAAGAAGCCAGCATTTATTTTAAGTAACTATCTTCTCTATATAAGGTGGAGGATGTAATAAGTAATAATACAAATTAGTGAAATGATTGCATACATATCTCAATTTATGATACGTCACCAAATAGGAGCACATGCATTCTTGGTTTTACACGCATACATTCTTGATTTTATACTTGCGGTAGTGATTGAAGTTGTGTTGATAACTTTTCAATTCCATAAACCACGGGCTCGCCGCCCCAGATGTAATACAGAATCAAATCCCTCACAAACTTATTCTCACGGTGAAAAACTAATAGAAAAGTTCATCATGTAAAGTAAAAAAACAACACACAAAAGACAAATATTTCATCCCCATCAAACATTAATAACATTATAATAAAAAAAAAAAGTAAATACACATTTTGATTCCACAAAAAGAAAAATAAAAAACCATAGTAGAATAAAAGAAAACAACAATAAAGTCACATGTTGGTCCCCAAAAAGAAGAAAATAAAGACAAGTGATCCAATAACATTACCTTAACACGTACGCACGACTACACCAACACCAATCGTTTATCTCCGTTGCAAAAGAAGATCATAAAGACAAGCATACATAATTTCGCAAAAGAAGATCACAAAGAAACTCATGCCGCCACAGAGACACACGATAGCAAACTAAAACCAAGCGTCGCCGTTCACATACACGAGTTCATGATCGATGCTGTTCGCAGCCGATGAGATAGGATTTGGTCGCCACCAATGAGAAACAATGAAGAAGAAGGCGTTCAGGATTTAGGTTTTTTTTTAGGGAAGGCTGAAACATTTGGGGGTTAATTTTGGATTAAAAAAAGATTATATTTTATCGAGAATTTATTTTTAGGTTATAAAAAGGTTATGTTTTAATTTTATTAAGGTTAATTATGTTCAGGTTAATAAGGGTAATTATTTAATTAATTTCCATATCATATAATAGAGTTTTTATTGCAACAGAAGTTGGATTGAAAGACTATTTTAAAATCAAACTATATTTACAAGGATGTAAACCAAACAAATACACTTACGTGGATCAAAATAAAAAATGTTATAATTGCAAGAACTAAAGACATATTCAAACGATACAAAAAAATGGAGTTGATGCAGATCCATTTGCAGTTACAATGCTATTGTAGACATAGGCAAATCCAATATGATACCCTAAACTTTGAAAAATTGCACCAATATGCTTATTTTTTTGCATTATGACCACTCTAAAATTTTCTTTTTGTACCTTGGACCCAATACACCTAAACACTGAAACTACTCCTATAATTCTATTACAAACTTCTCCCTACACGTATCTCTAAACCTAATTTCTTTCATCCCATTTTCTCATCTCCTCTCCACACCACTTCTCTGGTGGTGACAGCCTACCAGGCGCCACCTCCCTGTTGGGTATTGGGCTCCCTTCCTTTGTGGAGAAACGGCCAAATATTATAACCCATTATATATGTCACTTATTCAAATGGAGAGAAGTCTTATTAGGGTGTGAAGAGAGAATATTTTGAAAAAAAAAAAACCAAAGGTAGTCACCAAAAGAGAAAAGAGAAGAGTAAACTCTATTTTTGATTTTGTCAAACCAATCTCAGAAAAACATTGATTGCACATTCGTTTACTATTGGATAAGGCTGATTTTTGGACAGTAGGTCCAAAACATACATGCCTTCATTTTCAATGGCCAGATAAGAGAAATAACGCATGGAGAGGGAGAAACAATGCTCGCACAATAGCAAATTTTTGGAGTGTTTTTCATTTGTAAGCTTTAGTGCTTTGTTATTTTGGATGGTTGTAGGCACAATTTGTGGATCATTTTGAGATTCTCTTGTACTTTTATTTGATTATAGTGGAGCTATTTCTTTGGTCAGGACTGAAGGTGCAACACAAGAAGGGGGGTTGAATTGTGTTTGAAAAACTTTAATTCTTTTTGCAAATTAGTTGAATAATGAGCAATCAGAGTAAATAAGTAGTGGATAATAAAAGTTAACACCTCGAATTTATACTGGTTCACCTTTAACTAGGCTACGTCCAGTCCCTTCCTTTAGAAGGCTTTTTCACTAATTCAAACTCCTTTGAATTACAACACCACTGACCCTTCAAGCCAGTCTTCTCAAAAAGCCTGACAACCCCATACTTTTGAGGAACAAAAACACCTTGACTATACTAGCCAAGCCTTCTCGAACAGTCTGACAACCCCAGACTTTTGAGGAACTTCACAACCTTAACCCTACAAGCTAAGTATTTTTCTAACAACCTGACAACCCCAAATTTTAGAAGGAACTTCAACACTATAGGATTTTATACAAGGGATCGAAATTAAAACTGAGTAACTACTTCTGGAAAGTTGATACTCACAATAAGCTTAACTTGAACTTGAGTGTTTGCTTATGAAAAATTTATGATGACAATCAGCCTCACACTCTAAGAAAAGAACACTTAGAAAATATTTATCTTTTAAGCAAGTGTTTCTCTCTTTTGAACTCTTTGAATACTTAGGAATTTTTGCTTGAGTTTTTCTATTTTTCGATACATTATTCTTCATTATTAAGACTCTATTTATAGTTGAAATTAGAGCTTCACTTTG
The DNA here is from genome assembly GCA_037974295.1 of Cicer cuneatum. Classification (NCBI taxonomy): domain Eukaryota; kingdom Viridiplantae; phylum Streptophyta; class Magnoliopsida; order Fabales; family Fabaceae; genus Cicer; species Cicer cuneatum. The sequence goes on along the minus strand of JBBPBO010000004.1, from coordinate 18,548,161 downwards.
ATCTGTTGCTTTACTTTTGGAGTGTATTTCGATTGATTCTGTTTTGAGAATATTATGGAGTATTTTGCTCAGATTATGTTTCTGGAGTCTTTTGCTCCGATTCTGTTTTGAGCATTTTGCTCAGATTCTGTTTTGAGCATACTTTCAGCTAGATTCTGTTTCTAGAGTCTTTTGCTCCGATTCTGTTTTGAGCATTTTGCTCAGATTTTGTTTTGAGCACACTTTCAGCTAGATTATGTTTCTGGAGTCTCTTGCTCCGATTTTGTTTTGAGCATTTTGCTCAGATTCTGTTTTGAGCATACTTTCAGCTTCTAATGATGTAGCTTCTGATTTTTGCCTCTAATGAGATCCTTTGGAATTATCCTTCGTCGGGATCCTCTGATTGTATCCTCTGATGAGAACTTCTTATTATATCCTCTGATGGGATCTTCTTATGATCTCCTTTGACAGGTTCCTCTGATGATATCCTCTAGTGATATCCTTTGGTAATATCCTCTGATGATATCCTCTGGTGATATCCTCTAATGATGTCCTCTGGTGATATCCTCTGGTGATATCCTCTGATGATATTCTTTGATGATATCCTCTGATGATATCCTCTGGTGACCATCGTCTGGTGATCATCCTACTTCTGACTTGTATCTTCTGGTGACGTCATCTTCTGGTGGCATTTTTCATTCTTCATCTAAGTCAAATATGTTATTTTCATAAAATACTTTTGTTAACATCAAAACTTTAAGTGAAAGAACCAACTTGGTTTCAACAAGGACGACTCGTGGTTTTTACCCTTTCATTGAGGGGTTTTCCATGGTAAAATATCGGTGTCCTTTACGTGCTTTTATTTGATCAATTTGTTGCCATATATTTGTTATAGCTCCTCATGTGTTCTTGTAAGATAGGGGAATTTTATATCCGCTACATATTGCTTATTATCATATTTCTGTGTTTATTCCCATCAAAGTGACATCAGAGCTCTTGGTTATAGGGCTATTTGGTTTGCTTGAAGGATGGAGTCAAATATGAATATAAAGATGGTATGCTTGAATGATACTCATTACCTTTTGTGGAAGGGCAACATGAAAGATTTATTATTTGAGAATACAGGGTTTAGTCGCAGACTAGGTAGCTCTCTAAGATGTCTCATGGCATTATCCAATATTGAGCAAGGCAATCTATCAACCATGATGTTCGCAAGAAAAAATAGCCAAATAAAATTGTATCGAAGTTCTACTGCACCGTAGAAAACCGTTCTAGAATTACACCCTCAAATTACGACGGTTAAGGCCGCTTGTAAGATGGTACTCTGACCACTCAAATTTGTGAGATTGAAAGAAAATTTAAGAAAAGAGAGAAAACTTGGATTTTTTTTTAGAGTTTTTGATGTGTTTGCTTAACTGGGATGAATCCTCTATTTATAGAGGAATCCTACAACTGACGAGAACAAAATGTGCGGTCCAATTGACTAGAATCAGAGAAACAGCGGCACAAAAAAAGGTTCGATTGGGACAGCGGGAAATGCTACGCGAAAATTGGGGAGGAGTTGAACGAATCCGTTGTTGACCATTGACTTACATATTTAAAATATTTTGTATTTTATTTTTCAGATACTAAAAATAAGGGAGTAGTTGAACAGTTCTAATTTTTAAGTTGTTTGCCTATTGACTTCAAAACTGCCCCGATGAATTTCTTCTTCTTGTTTGAAACAACTAGTACTTCATCTTTCTGGTCTTTCTTTCGAGGTTCTTCCTCAATTCAGAGGTGGGTTATCAGACTCTATTGTGAAAATTCCTTTGTTTTATGCCTGAGAGAATTTTTAAAATATTTCCAGGCAGATGACAGTGTGTCAATTAAAACAGTTATTTGAAATTATTCATCTAAAGTCATACCTTTAAAGATGATCTCAAGAGCTAATTTCTGAATTTCATGGGATTAAGCCTCCACTGAACTGTCCTCAGTCATCTAATATTTGAGGTGGCGACTCACGTACTTTTTAGCTTAGCTTCCTCGGTATCATACTTCTTTTTCAGAGCATCCCAAACATATCTAGCAGAATTGCTGGAACTGTAGTAATCATACAAATCATCAGCAAGTCCATTAAGAATATAATTCTTACCAATGAAATCATTATGTTCCCATTGGGTTAATTCAGCAGGTTTCTTATCCTTTTCTGTTTGTTCACATGTTTCTGGAACAATTGGAATGTCATCTTTTAGAAGAGTGGCAACCATTTTCATAGTTTAGAAAAATAAAATCTTTTGTTTCCGTCGTTTGATGTGACATCCCTCAAACTGAAACAATTAATAGAAATCAGAAGCAGTAGAACCAGATCTAGAAATTTCGTTAGTAGACATGGCAGAAAGAAATGTCTTAAAATAGTTGTTTTGGAGTTTTGAAAAATTGTTTTCAAAATTATTTTCAGCCACCGAAGAGATTACTAAGTTGAGTCGCGGACTAGGTCGCTCTCTTTAAGAGTTTTTGTAGCACGTCCCAATATTGAGCAAGGCAGACTATCGGCCATGATGTCCCCGTGATAACATAGCCCATATAAAACTGTATTGCAGTTCTACTGCAATGTAGAAAACCTTTCTAGAATTACACCCTCTAAACATGGCAGTTAAGACCAATTATAATATGGTACTATAACCACTCGAATTTGTGAGATAGAAAGAGAATTTGAGATGAAAGAAGAAAAGAGAGAAAACTACGATTTTTTTTAGAGTTTTTGATGTGTTTTCTAAACTTACCTGAACCCTATATTTATAGAGAAATCCTACAACTGACGGGAAAATAGGGGACTAGTTGAACAGATAAGTTGTTGATTGTTGAGTCACATGTTTAAAATATTTATACTTTATTTTTCAGATATTAAAAATAGGGGACGAGTTGATCGGTTTTGATTCTTATATTGTTTGCTTATTAGCTTTAGAATGGCCCTAATAAATTTATTCTTGTTTGAAACAACAATTGCTTCATCTTTCCGGTGTTGCTTTTGGGATTCTTCCCCAATCCGGAGGCAGGTGATCAAACTCTGTAGTGAAAATTCTTTTGTTTTATGTTTGAGAGGATTTTTAAAATCTATTGAAGTATGGGACAGTTTGTAAATTATAACAACAATTAGAAATTGTTCATCTAAAGTCATTTCTTTAGAGATGATCTCGTGAGCTATTTTATAAATTTCGAGGGATTGAGCTTCCACTTTTCTGTCATCGGTCATATGATATTTGAGGTAGCGGCTCACAACATACTTTTTAGTTCCAACTTCTTTTGGTAGCATATTTCTTCTTCAGTGCATCCCAAACATCTCTAGAAATAATGTTGGAATGTAGTAATCATACAAATCATCAACAAGTTACTTAAGAATATAATTCTTACAAAGGTAATCATTATGTTCCTATTGGGTTAATTCAACTACTTTCTTATCATTTTTTGTTTGTTCACTTGTTTATATGGAATCTTGTTCATTGTTAAGAAAAATAACATCTTTTGTTGGCATCGTTTGAAACGAAATCCGTCAAACTAAAACGGTTTATTGAAATAAAAAATAGTAGAACCAGATCCATTAATTTTTGCGGTAGACTTGGCAAAAAGAAATATCTTAAAATTGTTGTTTTCGAGTTTTGAAAAACTGTTTTAAAAATTGTTTTCAGCCACCGAAGGGATTACTTGGTTGAGTTGTAGACTAGGTGACTCTCTTTAGGACATTTCGCGACACTGCCCAAAATTGTGCAAGGCACATTTTTAACCACGATGTCCCCAAGATAAAACATCCCATGTAAAATTGTAATGGACTTATACGGAATTGTAGAAACATTTCTAGAATATCACCCTCTAAATCTGGTGGTTAAGATCACTCGTAATATTATACCATGACCACTTAAAATTGTGATAAAGAAAGAAATTTTAAGATGATGCTGAAAAGAGAAAAAACTCAAAATTTTTGAGTTATTTAGGTGTTTTCTAAACTGAGCTGATTCTGCTATTTAGAGCGGAATTTTGCAATTGATGGTAGTAAAAGGTGTAGTTCGTCGAACTTGATCAAGGGTTTTGACAAGGTTTGTGGAACTGCCTCATGAAAATAGGCCAGGAGTTGAACGGATTAATTGTTGACTATTGACTCACACATTTAAAATAATTTTAATTTTTGGATTTTAAAAATAGGGAATGAGTTGAACGGTTCTGATTCTTAAGTTGTTTTCCTATTGGCTTCAGAACTGCCCAGATGAATTTTTGTTGTTGTTTGAAACAACTAGTAATTGATCTTTCTGGTCATGCATTCGGGACTCTTTTGTTTTAAACCTAAGAGAATTTTTAATTCTTTCCAAGCAGGGGCAGTTTGTTAGTTACCACATTAATTTGACATTTTCATCTAATATTGTACCTTTAAAGTTGGTCTCGTGAGCTAATTTCTGAATTTCATTGGATTGAGCCTCCGTTGATCTGTCCTCGGTCGTATGATATTTGAGTTAGCGGCTCACGCCCTATTTTTTAGCTCTAGCTTTGTCGGTATCATTTTTTTCTTCTTCAAAGCATCTCAAACACCTTTAACAGTTTTGCTGGAGCTGTAGTAATCACACCGATCATCATCAAGTCCATTAAGAATATATTTCTTACCAAGGTAATCATTATGTTTCCATTGGGTTAATTCAACAACATTCTTATCGTTTTATGTTTGTTCACCTATTTCTGGAACAATTGGTTTCATGGTTATGAAAAATAACATCTTTTGTTGGCATTGTTTGAAGTGACTTCGCTCTAACCGAAACGATTTATTGAAATTAGAAGCACTACAATCATATCCAGTAATTTCGTCCATATACATGGTAGAAAGAACCTTTCTAAAATTGTGCAAGAAATACTATTTCGTCCAAAGACATGGTAGAAAGAACTGTCTTAATTTCGTACTAGGTTGAGCCACGGAATAGGTTGCTCTCTTTAAGACGTTTTGTGGCACGACCTAAAGTTGTTCAAAGCAAACTATTAACCATGATGTTCCCATGATAAAACAACCCAGGTAAAAATATATGACATCTTTTCTGTACTGTAGAAAACTGTTCTAGAATTACACCCTCTAAATATGATTGTTAAGGCCACTTGTAATATGGTACTATGACCACTCGAAATTGTGTAATTTTTTTAAGATGAAATAGAAAAGAGTGAAAACTCAAAAAATTTCAAAGTTTTTGATGTGTTTTCTAAATTGAGAAAAATTCTCTATTTGTGGAGGAATTCTTCAATTAACGGGAGCAAAAGGTGCAGTCTAATTGACCTGATCCACAAAAACATCAGCAAAAAAATACAATTTGAATAGGTCGGTGAAACTGTCGGGCGAAAATAGGGGAAGGGTTGAACGGATAAGTTGTTTACTGTTGACTAGCACATTTAAAATATTTTTTATTTTTTTTTCAAATATTAAAAAAAAGGGATGAGTTGAAAGGTTCTAATTCTGAAGTTGTTTGCCTATTGGTTTTAGAACGGCCCCAATAAATTTCTTCTTGCTTTCAGGGTTCATCCTCAATTCGGAAGCATGCTATCACACTTTCTAGTGAAAATTCTTTTGTGTTACGCCTGAGAGAATTTTTATAATCTTTCCAAGCAGTGGATAGTTTGTCTATTATAATAGCAATTTGAAAATTTTCATCTAAAGTAATACCTTTAGAGATGATCTCATGAATTATTTTCTTAATTTCATGGGATTGAGCCTCTACTCATCGGTCATATGATATTTGAGTTAATGGCTCAAAGCATACTTTTTAGAGGATCCCAAACATCTCTAGCAATATTGCTATAACTGTAGTAACTATACATATCATCAACAAGTCCATTAAGAATATAATTTTTACATAGGTAAGCATTATGTTCCCATTGGGTAAATTCAACAGTTTTCTTATCCTTTTCAAGTCATTCATTTGTTTTTGGAACAATTGGAATCATTTGAAGGGACATCCTTCAAACCAAAATAGTTTATTTAGATCCAATTATAATTCGGCAGACATGGCAGAATGAAACGTCTTGAAATTTTTTTTTTGAGTTTTGAAAAAATGTTATAAAAATTATTTTCAGCCACGGAAGAGATTTCTGGGTTGAGTTGCAGACTAGGTTGCTCTCTTTAAGACGTTTTGCGCCATTGTCGAAAATTGTGAAAGGTAAACTATCAACCACGATGTCCCTTAGAGAAATCAGCCCCAATAAAAATATATCAGAGTTCAACTGCAATGTAGAAAACCGTTCTAGAATTATTTCCTGTAACTATGGCCGTTAAGACCACTTGTAATATGGTACTTTGACCACTAGAAATTGTGATATAGAAAGAAAATTTAAGATGAAGAAAAAAAGAGAGAAAACACATAATTTTTTAGAGTTTTTGATGTGTTTTCGAAACTAGGAGGAATCCTCTATTTATGGAGGAATTATGTAGCTGACGGGAGCAAAGGGGCTATCCAATTTAATGGATTCACAGAAATTGTCGTGCAAATATAATTACGGTTTGACCAAGTCGGCAAAATTGTAGTTGACTGTTGACTCACACATTTAAAGTAATTTTTAGGATACTAAAAATAGGGGAGTTGTTGAACGGTTCTGATTCTTAAGTTGTTTGCGTATTGGCTTCAAAACTGCCCTAATGAACTTCTTGTTGTTGTTTGAAACAACTAGTACTATATCTTTCTGGTCTTTCTTTGAAGATTCTTCCTCTATTTGGAGGCGGGTTATCAAACTCTCAAGTGAAACTTATTTTGTTTTATGCTTAAGATAATTTTTAAAATGATTCCAAGCAGGAGCAGTTTTTCCACTATAACAGCAATTTGAATTTTTTCACTTAAAGTCATAAATTCAGAGATTATCTCATGAGCTATTTTCTGAATTTCATAGGATTGAGCTGCCACTGATATGTCATTGGTCATATGATATTTAATGCAGAGGCTCACAACATAGTTTTTAGCTCAAGCTTCCTCAGTATCATATTTCTTCTTTAGAGCATCCCAAACTTCTCTAACATTATTGCAAGAACTGTAGTAATCATATAGATCATCAGCAAGTCCATTAAGAATATAATTCTTAGAAAGGTAATCGTTATGTTTCCATTGGATTAATTCAACATCTTTCATATCCTTTTCTATCTGTTAACCTATTTCTTGAACAATTGGAATGTCATATTTAGGAACGTTGGAAACCTTTTTCATAGTTAAGAAACAAAGTTTATTTCTTTGCCATCGTTTGAATTGATCTCCCTCAATCCAAAATGGTAATATTAAAAATCATTTTCAACCACCAAAGATTTTACTAGATTAGGTCGATGACTTGATCGCTTTCTTTTAGACGTTTCATGTAATTGTTCAAAATATATCAAGGATTGGATCGCTCTTCTTCAGAGCATCCCAAACAACTCTAGGGGAATTTTTTCAATTGGCACTATTCAAAATTGTGCAAGGCAGACTATCAACCGATGTCTCTAATATAAAAAAGCCCTGATAAAATTGTACGGAGTTCTACTGTACCGTAGAAAACTGTTCTAGAATTACACCATCTAAATATGGTGGTTAAGGTCACTCGTAATATGGTATTATGACCACTCGATATTGTGATATAGAAAAAAAATTTAAGATGAAGAAGAAAAGAGAGAAAACTCTGAATTTTTCAGCTTTTGGTGTGTTTTCTAAATTGACTAAATTAAATAAAGGTATTCTGCAACTGAAAAAAGCAAAAGGTGTAGACCAATTGACTAGGACTACAAAAATTTCCACACGAAAATAGGGAAGGAGTGGAACGAATCAATTGGTAATTGTTGCCTAACACATTTTAAATTGTTTTTTCGGATACTCAAAAAAGGGGAGGAGTTGAACGGTTATGATTCTTATGGTTTTTCCCTATTGGGATTCTTCCTTAATTTAGAGGCGGGTTATTAGTCTCTTTAGTGAAAATTATTGTTTTTTTCCTGAGAGAATTTTTAAAATCTTTCCAAGAAGAGGGAAGTTTTTCAATTAAAATATAAATTTAAAATTTTTCATCTAAAGTCATACCATCATTGATGATCTCCTGAGCTATTTTCTAAATTTCTTGGGATTGAGGGTCCATTGATGTGTTATCAGTCATTTGATATTTGAGGTAGTGGCTCACAACATACTTTTTAACTCCAACTTTTTTGGTATCATATTTCATCTTCAAAGGACTTTAAACAACTCTAGCACTGTTGTTGAAACTGTAGTAATCATATAGCTCCTCAGCAAGTCCGTTAACAAAGGTAATCATTATGTTCCCATTGAGTTATTTCAACAGGTTTCATATCATTTTCTGTTTGTTCACCTATTTTTGGAACAATTGGAACCTTTTTCATAATTAAGAAAAATTACATTGTTTGAAGTGACGTCCCTCAAGCTGAAACAATTTATTGAAATACAAGGCAATATAACCAAATCCAGTAATTACGTGGGTAGACGAGGCATAAAGCAATGTCTTAAAATTGTTGTTTTTGAGTTTTGAAAAACTTATATAAAATTTATTTTCATCCACCCAAGAGATTACTGGGTTGAGTTGTGGACTAGGTCGCTCTCTTTAAGACATTTTGAGGAACTGCCCAAAGTGGTGCAAGGCAGACTATAAACAACGATGTCCCAGGGATAAAACGGTTTAGATAAAATTGTATAGGAATTCTATTGCATCGTAGAAAAATGTGACACCATAAATCTCAAAATAATATATAATAATTTATGTCATATGTTTTTTTTTTATAAATTTGTAGCGGATAAATAAAAATTATTTTAAAGGACTTCACACGGCATAGCCACATCTCATTAGTCATCATTATTATATTTTATTTATATAAAAAAATTTATTTATTCATATTAAAAATTCTTGGAAAAGTACGTGCCCCTGCATTTAATAGCATGCTTCTGGTAGTTCAACATGTTTCTGATAGTTCAACGTGCTTCTGGCAGCTTAGCGTGCTTCTGGTAAATCAATGTGTTTTTGGTAATTTAGCGTGCCTCTGGTAACCCAATATGCTTCTTGTAATTCAACATGCCTCTGATGATTTAGCGTGCCTCTAATACGCACGTTTCAGCCTACGTCTGATGAGTTTGTTTGAGCATGATTCTAAACTCCAAAGCTAATGTCGAAGATTATAGCTCATGTAGAGCTCATCTAAATAGTTGCAACACACTCCAATATGCTGCCTCAGATTTGTAGCCTCTGAAATTGAAATGACTCTGATAATGCAACAAGGTTATTTGCCCAAGCCACTAATTCCAGTCATGCAATTGCCTTAGTTTCTGACTATAAAGAATTATACAACATCTGGTTCCAATAATCAAGTCATACTTTGATAAAGAAAAGTCAACGTCTCTGATGAAAAGTCAACAATTTTGATAAACGATAAATTTCACTTAGCCGAATCAGAATTCCTTGAAGTCCAAGCATACGCCCGAATCCATTCCCGCTCTAATCAATGAAGCGTGTGAAGGAAGATTAACATAAAGAGTTTTCAAACAAAATCCAGATTTGATAGGATATCAACATTCGAAAAGATCCAATTTGGAAATAAGAAATTTTCGAACGGTCACATTATCAAAACATGTATTTCAGAATTATAGTTGAACGAAATCTTTGTTGACCAAGGTGAATTTGAGATACGATTCATAAACTCAACAACAAATTCACAAATCCTAAATTCAAATATAAAAAGTGGTTCAATGCTGAAGAATCAAGTACAAAAACAACACAAAAACAAAAAACCAACAATACTTAATACCTTATAGCTCATACTTTTTTAATACTCATTATTCAAAGGTTTAAGTTTCAGCAAAGACACTTTTTCAAGGTTACATCTTTTAGTGCTTAAGTTTTGTAACCCGTGTGTGAAAAATCAATGTAACTATCTGCTTAGTAGAAATGGCAAAAGAGGAATAGGGTTTGAAGTAAAAGTAACTGAACCAAAGTCCACTCCCTATAATATTTTATGTACTGTATGTTCAAAGAAATTCACTCCAAAATATCTTGTCCTTTGCCAACGACATGGAAAAATGAGAATTCTTTCAAGACTAACAAACCAGGACCCAAAAAAATGTGGGTACCTAAAGATAAAATTGTTTATGTTATAGATGTTCTCAGCTGCCAAGTTGAAACACCAGTGATGGTAACTAGACAGTGGATGCTCGCGACATATGACGAGATAAAAGTCTATGTTGCAGGATCTAACATTGATCAACTGAGGCTCAATAACTTTTGGAGGAAAGCAAAAAGGCCAGATCATTGGACACAACACAGTTGGTAAAAATTCTTTAATTTCTACGAATAATGTACTATTAGTAAAAGGACTAAAACATAACCTACTTAGCATAAGTCAATTAAGTGATAGTGGTTATTACATATCTTTAGTCAAAAGTCACGTAAAACTATAAAAGTCAAAATGAAGTTTTTGTTCTATTTATTGGCTAGAGGCAAGAGAACCTTTATAAAACCAACCTTTTTAATTTAGCAAAAACAAAAGGTCAAATGCTTTGTGTCTTTAAGCAATGAGCAACTGTTGGGCACAACAGATTAGGCTATGCCTATTTGTGATTAATCTCAAAATTAAACATATTCCAACATGTTAGAGGCTTGCCAAATCTTAAGTTCAAATCCTAAGTCTTTTGTGAGGCCTGTCAAGAAGGGAAACACACTAAGAGTTCTTTTGCATAATAGAATATTGTTTTAAAAAGTAGACTTTTGGAGCTTATGCACTTTTACCTTTTTGGTTAAATTAAAACTACTTTGGTGAATGGTAAAAAGTATGGACTAGTCATTGTTGATGATTACTCTACATAGACATGGGTTAAGTTCTTAATCACAAGGATGAGTCTCATAAGGTGTTCACTACCTTTTGCAAACAAGTGAAAAATGAGAAGCAATTTTCTCTAGTAACTATCCATAGTGATCATGGTGGATAGTTTGAGAACAAACTAATTGAGCAATTTTGTGAAGAAAATGGTATATTACATGATTTCTCATCCCCTAGAACACCTCAACTTAATGGTATTGTGGAAAGAAAGAATCGTACTCTTCAAGAAATGGTTCACACTATGGTGTACGAAATCAATGTTGGTAAGCATTTTTGGGCAAAAACAGAGTTACATTCATAACAGAGTTTGTATCAGACCTAATATGAATAAAACTCATTATGAATTATGGAAAGGTAAAAAGCCCAACATTTCTTTCTTTCATGAATTTGGCTGTGTATGTTATGTTTTAAATACTAAAGATAACCTTAGCAAGTCTGACATTCGTTTACAATAGTGTACTTTCCTTGGATACTCTGAAAGATCCAAAGCTTATAAAGTGTTCAACTTTGATTGTAGAGGAATCAATTCATGTAATGTACGATGAAAAATAGATTGACCTTCAAAAGTCAAAGCAAGTTGAGAATATTGTAGGTTTGCTGGAACTAGAGGAAGCAGGTAAATCAAAAGATGCAGACAAGGCTGAAGAATTAGAAAAATTAGCGGATGCAAGAAAATAAGAGGAATGTGACAAAATATCAGAAGAAGAATTTGATCAAGTCAGAAGTAGCCAAAATAGTTCAGAAATCAGAATTGGATGGAAGTAAAAATCATCATATCCTAAACTCTAATTATTGGAAATGCCAATGATCCTTTGTAGACCAGATCTTCACTGAAGGACACCTCACTCTTTGTTCTAATCTCCTTGATTGAACCCGTCTCTATTGATGAAGCTCTAACATATGGTGGCTGGATCCTAGCAATGCAAGACGAACTCAATGAGTTCAATAGAAATGAGGTTTGGGATCTTGTACAAAGACGAGAGGCAACAAGATTGATTAGAGCCAAGTGGGTTTTTAGGAACAAATTGTATGGAAAAGGTGATGTTGTGAGAAATAAATGCAGACTAGTAGGTCAAGGTTATAGTCAAGAAGATGGAATAGATTACACTAAGACATTTTCTCAGGTGGCCAGGTTAGAGGCCATACGTATCTTACTATCCTTTGTTGCTTGTAATAACATTACTCTATTTCATATGGATGTTAAAAGTTCCTTTTTGAATGGTTACATAAATGAGGAAGTGTATGTAAAACAACCTTTTGGTTTTGAAAATGTTGAGTTTCCATATCATGTATTTAAGCTTAAAAAGTCTTTATATGGATTGAAACAAGCTTCTAGAGCATGATATGATAGACTTAACACTTTTTCCTGAAAAATAATTTTGAAATAGGGCAAGTTGACACTACCTTGTTTAGAAAACCAATTAAGAAGGGCATTCTTGTTATTCAAATTTATGGTGATGATATTATTTTTGGTTCTACTAATGACACTCTTTGTCAAGATGGGAAAACTAAAGTTTCTATAAGTAATCCAAATTCAACAAAGTCAGAAAGGTGTATACATGCATTAGACCTAGTATACATAAGAACTTTTCAAGAAGTTTAAGATTAATGATTGCAAGCCCATGGCTACACCTATGCACCCTACATGTTCACTGGATAAAGATGTTAAAGCAAGAAGGTGGACCAGAAAACATACAGAGGGATGATTGGATCACTCTTATACCTCACTGCCTCCAGACCTGACATTTAGTTTAGTGTGTTTGTATGCCAGATTTCAAGCAGACCCAATGGAATCTCACTTAATTGCAATTAAGAGGATTCTTAGGTATTTGAAAGACACTACTAAACTTGGCTTGTTTTATAAGATGTCAACTGAGTACAGGTTATAAGGTTTTTGTGATGCTGATTATGCTAAAGACAAGCTTGAAAGGAAAACACTAATGGAAATTGTAGATTACTAGGTGCAAATCTAATCTTCTGATCAACCAAGAGACAAAACACAATTGTTATATCAACAACAGAGGAAGAATACATTTTTGCAGCTGGATGCAGCTTTCAACTGCTTTGGATCAAACATCAATTGGAAGATCACAACATCTTTGAGAGTAACAATCCTTTATACTATGATAATACTTCTGCCATTTGCCTAACTAATTGTCCAATCTTATATTCTTGGGCTAAACGCATAGAAATAGAACATCACTTTATTAGAGACTTTGTTCAAAAAGGTGTGCTAAATATACAACTTGTTGATACTGACCATCAATAGGCTGTCATATTCACTAAACCACTAGCTGAAAATAGTTTTGAATTTCTTTAGAAAAATATGAATTTGGTTATGATATTTGAATAATGTTGTGTTTGATATATGATATGTGTAGAACAGTTCTATTTTGATAATTACTTAATTGGAGGTCTGAACTCTAATCTACTAAATCTGTGTTGACTCTCTAGTCAATTGCAAATTTAACTTGCAAGACTTTTTGTTTGATGAAAAAAAAGGCGAGAAAGAGATTTGAAAACAATTTAAATTATTAGAGTTAGGGGGAGTTCAGTCTGATTGCATGCTTAAGTCTGCTTAATTAAGTCTATTCAATTGCAAGTTGCTTCTGATATGCCTTGCATGTTAATCTGATCTGCTTTGCATAATCTACAACTTCTTTTTAAAATAAATTGTTATCAAAGATACAATTTTTTCATCATCAAAAAGGGTGGGGATTTTTGGAACAATTGCTCTTGTGTTTTGATGTTAACAAAATTTATTTCATGAGAACAACTTATTGGACTAATGGCTTCAATTAAGTGTGCAGAAGTTAGAATAGGAAAACCAGAGGTAGTGATTAGAGGAAGTCACTAGAAGAAGTGACTAGAGGAAATAACCTAAGGAAGTAAAAAGGTTAGAGGAAACAAAGTCAAATAAGTCAACGAAATCCTCAGAATCGGAAAAATGCACGTTTTTGAAAAGTATGTGCATCTACCTCTGATAGCGTGGTTCTAGTAATTCAATATGTTTCTGGTAGTTCAACGTGCTTTTAGCAGCCCAACGTGCTTATGGTAAATCAGCGTGCTTCTGGTAACTCAGCGTGCCTCTGGTAACCTAGTATGCTTATGGTAATTCGGCATGCCTTTGATGATTTAGTGTGCCTCTAAAACACACATTTCAGCATGCCACCGAAGAGTTTGATTGAGCATGATTCTAAACTATAAAGCTAATGTCCAAGATCAAATCCTATGTTCTGCTCGTCTAAACAATTGCAACACACTCCAAATGCTACTTCTGATTTGCAGTCTCTAAAGTTGCAATGACTCTGATAATGCAACAAGGTTATTTGCCCAAGCCACTAATTCCTGTCATGCAGTTGCCTCGGCTTCTGTCTATCAAGAATGCAAAGTATACAACATCTAACTCCAACATTCAAGTCATACTTTGATGAAGAAAAGTCAACGCCTTTGATGGAATGTCAATGATTCTGATAAAAGATAAATTTCACTTAGCCGAATCAAAATTCTCGGAAGTCCAAGCTCGAGCTCAAGCTTGAATTCATTCCCGCTCCATTCAATCAAGCGTATGAAGGATGATTCGCAAGGAGTTTTCAAACAAAATCCAAATTTAATATGATAGCAACGTTCAAATAGATCTAGTTTGGAAACAAGAAATTTCCTAACAGTCACATTATTCAAACATATCTTTCAAAATTATAATTGAAGGAGATCTTTGTTGACTAAGGTGAATTTGAAATACGATTCAGAAACTCCGCAACAAATTCATGAACCCTAAATTCAACAATAAAAAGTGGTTCTTGGCTGAAGAATAAAGTAAAAAAAAAAAACAATACTAAATACCTCAAAGCTCATATTTTCTAAGTACTAAGAATTCAAAGGTTGAAGTTTCAGCAAAGGCACTTGTTCAAAATTACATCTTTTAGTGCTTAAGAGTTGTAACTCATGTGTGAATAATCAGTATAACAATATGCTTAGTAGAATCAAAACACAAATAGTTCCAAACTTGTGTAACCTAGACCGATAGTGGCTTTAATGTGCCTAAAGCAATTTGTCATTTTTAGGCCGTGTTGAGAAGACTTGACTTGTTGGGTCAGGGTGTTGTTCTCTTCAACAAGTCTGCAGGTTTAGGTTGTTTTGAGAAGACTTTCTTGTAGGGCCACATATTGTGTAATTCAAGGTTTTGAATTAGTAGATGAATCATTTTGTGTGAAGGGACTGGACGTAGCTTCCAAGTTTTTAGAGAACCATGATAAAATCTGGTGTGTGGATTTTATTTGTGCATTATCAAAGAGGGAAAAGAATTAGCTTAGACAAACACAATTCAACCCCCTTCTCATACTTAGGATAAAATCTGGTGTGTGAATTTTATTTGTGCATTATCAAAGAGGGAAAAGAATTAGCTTAGACAAACACAATTCAACCCCCTTCTCATACTTGACACCTTCATACTTAACCATAACTATAGTCATTCAAATTCAAATATGAGTAATTAAAAACATCTTTAACGCGGTTCAGGAGTGCGAAGGCGGCGCCACAACTCCTACTCCTTACTTCAAGTTAAAAACTTAATTGCACATTCATAATAATTCATTTGTAATTTACAACTAGTTAAAGCAAAAAAAGAAATGACACTTACATTTATATAAATCAACAATCAAAATAAAATAAAAAAGAAAGAATTATGTCACTTTTATATACTTCCAACTACTCTAAACACTATACCCAAGTTACCGGCTTAGAACATTTGAAACACAAACACTTTCATATTCCCATAATCATATACACATCCAAATAACTAAACCAACTATTTGGCACAATGATTCTACGTTTATTTAACAAATCAAACCCTAATTCTAAACTCAACATATTATTACACCAATCCAACAATTCCAAATTTATGATAATTATTGCTTGAAGATACAATACATTACCAAATTAAATTGAATCAGGTAGGGTATAAACCACTTCCAAGCTTACACAACATTATAAAAATTGATTTTTAGACTTAAATTATTGTAAAAACTGTCACTAATCATTTAGCGTCACAAAAAAATAATAATGAGAATTCTGAACTTTTTCTTGAATTTCTTATCAGTAAATCATATGTCTAAATAAGAATAAATAAAATAAACCACTTTTCTAAATATAATAAAAATAAAATAAATCACGTGTATTTTAAAAATTTATAAGATTCCTAAAATTTCATTCGTACTTTAATTATCAAAAATACATTTCTAAATAATTAAGGACTCTAAAAATCATTATTTTCAACCTATATTTTGAAAGAAAATCATACCATATATATAAAAATAGATAGAATATTTTCCAACTCACCAAAACATAATTTCTCAAAACTATTTCTACAACCAATCTTTTAGATTTTCTTAAAAACAACACATAGTAAAAGTTTGTGTGAATTTCTTTTCTTTTTGGCCAATCTAAAATTTAAAATAAATCATCATAAATATATATTTTTTATTTTAAAAATCAACACAACTCCTACTCAATTTAATTCTCTAAAATAAGTCAACAATAATTCAAACATAAAATCATTTTCTCTTTACAAAATTAATAAACATTAACTCTTTCACAATTTATTTTTTAGAAATAGTAACATTAAAGTTCTACCAACCTTCAAGAGTTAATATTACTAACAATATGAATATACTAATGTTCTGAAAGTAAGAAGAATGTTCTAAATTGATTTGAATGGCAAGACCAAACCCTTAATCATCCAAATACAACCCTCAATATTTTTAAGTGGTTTAAGATTAAGAATTACACTTTAAAATCAATTTTTCTTCAAAGTTTGCACTTCTAATTAATTTTTTTTATCACCAAAAGAGTGTTTTTAACTGTTTGAAGATGAAAATCAATATTTTTACTTGAATAGAATCAAGTTATGCGATATATATATATATATATATATATATAAATATATAAATAAATAAAGAAAACATAATTTTAATATTTTATATATATTTTTGAAGACAATATTTTTAATTGAGGACAACATCTACGATATTAATATCTTAAAACCAATAACAATAATAACAACAACAAACACCTGTTTTTTCCACACAAGCCAACTTAAAATTAAAAATAAGAATTTTCTAGTCAAAATTAAAACTTTAAATATAAGAGATATATTTTCTATTTAACTAAAAGTTTAGAAAGAAACATCTTTTTTTTTTAAATTGGGTTTTAATAAAAAAGATAATATTTTCTACCTAGTAAAAGTCGATACTTGAAGCCTTAAACATATAGTTCATATTGAATTCGATGTTTCAATCAATTAGCTATTAGATCAACCATTTTAAACTTATTAAAGTGAAAACTAAACTTTGAAATACAATGGCAAAACAATAAAACTCATACTTTAAACTCTGAATATACTAAATGGGTTTAAAGGAAAATTAAATCACTACTAAAATATATTAATTAATTAAGCTTACTGGTGGAAATAACTTACTAAAATTTGAAGAAAATCAGAGTAAGTTTCCCATACAATTACAAATAGGTAAAATCTATCAATTCAATAATTAGGATTACCTCGATGAAATTCAAAAATTAAAACATATAGCTAGCTATTCAAAAATTTATTTTTAGCTATTCACATTAAATAAGAGAGTAGAAAAATTATAGTTAGGCGTATAACCCACAAGTCCACTAAATATGTAAATAACGTAATCATGTCAACAATTCAAGTTAACTCAAATCTTAACAAATACACAAGACAACAAGAATAAGCAAATATTTAACAGTTAACAATCATCTTTAAAAATCATGTATTGCAAGAGAAAAATACATAACACTTAACACAAGACTAATAGGTAAGCATTTAGGCAGTTAACAGAGAACACGAATAAACACAATTGGCTGAAGGTTGACACTTGACTAACACACGATTGACACATAATCCACTCGGCCTGATTGGACAGACCTGCTCTAATACCACTAATGTGAAACCCTAAACCCTAAAATAATATATATAATAATTTATACCATATTTTTATAAAATTTTGCTACAGATAAATAAAAATTCTTTCAAAGTAAAAGAAACTTTTATGAGTTATTTAGGATATCACATTTCTCAAAATGCAAATGGAACACTTGATTTAACTATAAAACATTGCAATCTCTATAAACTTGATTTAACTATAATTTCTTAATTTAATTCCTAAAACTTACTTGTACTTATAAAGTTTTCATACCAAAAAGTCGTTTCTAATAAAATAAGTAAAATACAACGTTTAAGTATAATTCCCAATATCACCTATCAGAGTGGGGCTCCTCCCAAACTTGAACTTCAAGATTCATTAACCTGTAATAATTACGATTTCGCAAATGTAGAGCCAACCTAGTCAAACACAAACAACGAAAGAAGTGAATTTAGAAATCATGTTGATATTATAATATAAATAATAATAATAAACCGTATCATAACACATCATGATATATCACAATATTCAAGAAAATAATACCATATTATAACATCAAAGTCATTTAAGTAAAATCATTATATCATGATAAATGTGCATCAAATCATCTAAGATAAACTATTAACACTTTTGAAACACATTAATCACCATAAAACAATCATAAGAAAATTCAATGTTATGCGGTGTACTTGGTTAGCAGGCTTGATACTATGCCATCAAACAAGTGGACGGACAATTCAAATTGGCCATGGTCTCATTGATCCCCTCAACTCAACCCGAGACACATATACACAACAATCGAGGTAGACATGTGTTGTATGATAGCTTCCGACATTTGGAAGGCTACAACCAAATCACCTAGGAATTCCCCACCAGAATACCCATAAGGTCTAACCATTTTTCCTTAAGGCTCAATAGTTTACCACCTTGATCAAGCTTATTTAGTTGTACTTCCCCATCATCACTAGGCTTGTTAGACCCTACCTATATGATGACAAGATAATCTCCATGTCAAAAATTCCCATCAACTTCAAAAATTTCCAACATCTATTTTCTCCTCTCATTGGCCTAGACTACGTCATTAAGGGCACCATCTTTAGCATAAGTTGAAATCATCACTGTTTTATCAACTATGAGGTTACTTCAATATTCTCCTCACAAATTTATGACATCATTATCGTCACATAAACTCATAACATACAATGCATCCATCTTGTATTATCACATCACATAAACCCATCTAATCAAACATATATACAAAATTCATTCGACATCCAATATCACAATAATATCAAATAGCACACATTCAAAGAAATTAAATCAATCAACACCTTATAAATGTTTTTATTCCACATTTTAATCCCACAATTTTCATATTTGCACAATAATTAATTTATCACTCAAAGGGCCACCGTCGTACATAGCGAGCCCAAGATGAATTGTGGGGAAATACAACTTTCCTTTTCATCTCACAATATATTACACTCATGAATTCAAACACTATCTTCCTCTTTGCTTTATTTCGTCGCTTTCTCAAACACAGAAGTAAATGAGAGTTTTCAACAGCAACTACATATCGACAACGTATAACGAACGAATCCAAAAATAAAAATGATTCACAAAATCGCCGAGACACAATTGATAGATTACGCGGAGTATAGAAATAAATATTAAATAATTAACAATAATTTTAGAAGCAAAATGTAGTCTAAAGGAAGAGAAAAAACTACAGAAAAGTCTCATTGGCTCGTCGGAGCGCCGAAATGGTTCGATGTGAAATTCACCGAAAAACACAAATGAATAGTGCTTCTTGAAGTTTTTGACGAGATAAATCCAAAAACGATGTTCATTTTTCGAAAAGATGAACATGATTTCCAGAAAAGCCCAATAATAGTCTGCCCAAGGGACGAAAGGCGGTTGTTTACGGCTAAACAGAGCCATGATCGGCCAAGGCGAGGCAAAAAATGAGGACAACGGTGGATTTTGTGTGAGAAGGCGAGGTTTCGTGGATTTCCATGGAAAAAGGAGAGGGAAACTTGGTTACAGAAGATAGTGTACAAGCTAAATTGGAAAATAGTTTCTTGTGACCGGTGAGAAAAGAACTAAAATTTGGAGAAGAAAAACATACATTATGTGTTGCGGAGCTAGTAGAGAAGAAAAAGGTAAAGTTATTAGAGTGACTATTAGCTTGGCCGATAATATGTATATCATCATATATTTGTATGCATATTAGGACTTCACAAGACATAACCGTATCCCATCAGTCATCATTATTATATTTTATTTATATAAAACAATTTATTTATTCATATTATAAATAATTTAGTTAATATATTTATATATAATAAAAATAAATTTAACTAAATGTCTAGTTAACAATAATAATAAAATATCAGGCTTAAAATAATAACTATCTAAAATTAATATATACAAATCTATACTTATATATAATAATAAAAAATGGATTGAATATCAATAATCACTAATTTACATAAATCGTTAGGGCAAATAGATAAAGACAATTACATGGAGAATTATCACACCACAATAAACACACATATAAGGAAATATTACTAATTTATAATAATAAGAAATTCAAGATGTTACAATTCTCCTTTCGTTAAAAAAATTTTGTCATCGAAATTTGTGGTGAATAGCAAGCAAACTAATATCTAGCTAACTACCACCAAGAATCAAACTTATTTTCCAAAGATATAATAACCATATTTAAGGCATTAACAACTCATTTAAGCTAACATGACACAACAAATTAATTAAACACATCACATTCAACAACTCAAATATGAGAAATATCAGGATTAATCATTATCGTTTATAGATAAAACTAAGTACTTGAATTTAGTCAACAACAATTTACTACATTTAGTTGAATCAAATAACACACATATCATATACGCTTTCAAATTCAACTAACTTCTCAAATAATATTCTACTAGTTTCACTCTCTTAAAAGAATGTTTAAATCCTAACAACGATCACTCTACAAGTTTCACAAAAGTTAGACATATAGAGAAACATTCAAAATATTTCACACCTTTAAGAAACACAAATGGAAAGATATATAACAACTCAATGACATCCAATCTCTTAAGTTTTTTAAAATAAATCTATTGTGTATAATTATAGTATAATAGGATAAATGTTTTCACAAATAATTTCAAACACACTCAAAGTCCTTCTTTATTTCAATGTCTTATACACAAGACTCATTTATAGAGCTTCTACAATAGTTCTAAATTTTTATCAAATGATACAATATAGAATACCAAAGGTCTAGTTAACAATAATAATAAAATATAAGGCTTAAAATAATAACAATCTAAAATTAATATATATGAATCTATACTTATATATAATATTAAAAAAAGGATTGAATATCAATAATCACTAATTTACATAAATCGTTAAGACAAATAGACAAAGACAATTACATGGAGAATTATCACACCACAATAAATACATATATAAGAAAATATTACTAATTTATAATAACAAGAAATTCAAGATGTTACAATTCTCCTCTCGTTAAAGAAATTTTGTTTTTGAAATTTGTAGTGAAAAAACAAGCAAACTAATATCTAGCTAACTAACCTCAAGAATCAAACTTATTTTCCAAGGATATAATAACCATATTTAAGACATTAACAACTCATTTAAGCTAACATGACACAACAAATTAATTAAACACACCACATTCGACAACTCAAATATGAGAAATATTAGGATTAATCATTATCGTTTATAGATAAAACTAACTACGTGAATTTAGTCAACAACCACTTACTACATTTAGTTGAATCAAATAACACATATATCATATACACTTTCAAGTTCAAATAACTTCTCAAATAATATTTTACTAGTTTTACTCTCCTAAAAGAATGTTTAAATCCTAACAGCAATCACTCTACAAGTTTCACAAAAGTTAGACATATAGAGAAACATTCAAAATATTTCACACCTTCAAGAAACACAAATAGAAAGATATATAACAAGTCAATGACATGCAATCGCTTAATTTTTTTAAAAGAAATCAATTGTGTATAATGATAGTATGACAGGATAAATATTTTCACAAATAGTTTCAAACACATTCAAATTCTTTCTTTATTTCAATGTCTTATACACAAGACTCATTTATAGAGCTCCTACAGTAGTTCTAGATTGTTATCAAATGAGACAATATAGAACAGATAAGATACTAACACAATGCAGTTATTTATTTTATGTTACATAGAAGATCAAACATACTTAATTGAATGTTTAATTGATGTACACAACTCCAACATAATATTGACACCACATAAACAATTCTCAGCCTTCAACATTAATGCCACATAAGCCTCATAATGACTTAAAATCGTGTAAGAGATGAACATGGTTTATAACTATTTCAAAAATTAAATTAACAAATAGTTCTAACGATAATAACAAAGAGTTATTGTTGCCTCTTTTATCGATGATGAGTCATTGAGGTAGCTAGTCCTTCTTACTCATGTAGTTAACTACTTATGGTAACCATAACTGTAGTAATTCAAATTCAAACATTAAGAATATCTTTAATGCGGTTCAGAAGTGCGAAGACAGTGCCACAACTCCTAGTTTATTGGCAATTTACAATAACTGTACACATTCACAATAACTGTACATATTCACATCAATTTATTGGCAATTTACAACTAGTTACAACAACAACAAAAGAAATGACACTAATATTAATATAAGTCAACAATGAAAATAAAATAAAAAATAGAATTATCTCACTTTTAAACACTTCCAACTACTCTAAACACTATACACAAATTACTAACACATAGAACATCTGAAACAAAAACGTTTTCATATTCACATAATCATATACACATCCAAATAATTAAACCAACTTACTTTTTAGCGGCTCACAACATACTTTTTGGCTCCAACTTCATTGGTATCATTTTTCTTCTTCAGAGCATCTCAAACATCTCTAACTGTATTGTTGGAAGTGTAGTAATCACCCAGATTATCAACAAGTGCATTAAGAATATAATTCATGCAAAGGTAATCATTATGTTCCCATTGAGTTAATTCAACAACTTTCTTATCCTTTTTTGTGTGTTCACATGTTTCTAGAACAATTGGATTGTCATCTTTTAGAATGTTGACAACCTTTTTCATAGTTAATAAAAATAACATCTTTTGTTGGCATCCGTCGAATCGAAACGGTTTAGTGAAATCAGAAGCAGTAAAACCATATCCAAAAATTTCGTTTGTAGTCATGTCAAAAAGAAGCATCTTAAAATTGTTTTTAAGTTTTGAAAATTTGAAAATTTGATTTACAATTATTTTCCATCATCGAAGAGATTGCTGGGTTGAGTCCCAGACAAGGTTGCTCTCTTTAAGACGTTCCGCGACAATGCAAAAAATTGTGCAAGACAGTATATCAACTAAGATGTCCCCATGATAAAAAAACTCAAATAAGACGGTATTCGAGCTTTACTGCACCTTAGAAAACCGTTCTCGAATTATACCGTCTAAATCTGGCATTTAAAGTTACTTGTAATATGGAACTATGACCACTCGAAATTGTTATATAGGAAAAAAATTTAAGATGAATCAGAAAAGAGAGAATACTCAGAATTTTTCAGGGTTTTTGTTGTGTTTTCTAAACTAAGCGGAATCCTCTATTTAAGTAGGAATTTTGCAACTGACGGGAGCAAATGGTGCAGTCTAATTGACTAGATCAAGAGAAATTTCTGTGCGAAAATAAATAGGGTTTGACTAGGTTGGAGAAACTACCGCGCAATAACATGGGAGAAGTTGAAAGGATCAGTTGTTGACTTTTGACACACATTTAAAATATTTTAATTTTATTTTTGGATACTAAAATATGGGAGGAGCTGAACAGTTCTGATTCTCAAGTAGTTTGCCTATTGGCTTAAGAATTGTCCCAATGAGTTTCTTATTGTTGTTTGAAACAACTAGTACTTCAAATTTCTAGTCTTGCTTTCTAAATTCTACCTAAATTCAGAGGCGAGTTATCATAATCTCAAGTAAAAGTTAATTTGTATTTTGCCCGAGATAATTTTTAAAATCATTCTAAGAGGGGGGTAGTTTGTAAATTATACCATCAATTTGAAATTGTTCATCTAAAGTAATACCTTTAGAGATGATCTCATGAGCTATTTTCTAAATTTCATGTGATTGATCTTGCTTTGACCTATCATTTGATATTTGAGGTAGCGGCTCACAACATACTTTTAAGATCCAGCTTCCTCAGTATCATATTTCTTCTTTAGAGCATCTCAAGCATCTCTAACAGTATTGATGGAACTGTAGTAATCATATAGATCATCAGCAAGTCCATTAAGAATAAAATTCTTTCAAAGGTAATTGTTATGTTTCCATTGAGTTAATTCAATAGTTTTCTTATCGTTTTCTGTTTGTTCACCTGTACTTGGAACAATTAGATTGTCATCTTTTAAAACGTTGGCAACCTTTTTCATAGTTAGGAAAAATAACATCTTTTGTTTTCATCATTTGAAGTGACATCCATCAAACCAAAATGGTTTATTGAAATCAGAAGGCATTAAAACCAAATCCAGTAATTCCGTCCGTAGACATGGTAGAAGCAAATGTCTTAAAATTGTTGTTTTTGAGTTTTGAAAACAACTTGGATAAAACTACATTTGGAGCTCTACTACACCGTTCTAGAATTGAACCCTCTAAATATGGCGGTTATGTCCACTCGTAACATGGTACTATGACCACTCTTAAATAACACGGTTAAGGCTATTCGTAATATGGTACTATGACCACTCGAAATTGTAAAATAGAAAGAAAGTTTTAGATGAAGCAAAAAAGATAGTAAACATGTAATTTTTAAGAGTTTTTGATGCGTTTTCTTAATTGAGCAGAATAATCTATTTATAGAGGTATTCTACAATTGACCAGATCAGGAGAAGCTTACTCACAACCAGGTCAGAAAAATAGTGGCGCAAAAATAAGGGGAAAAGTGGAACGAATCAGTTGTTTACAATTGACTCGCACATTTAAAATATTTTTATTTTATTTTTTGGGTACTTCAGATTGGGGAGGACTTGAACGGTTCTGATTATAAAGTTATTTGCGTATTGGCTTCAGAACTACCCCGATGATTTTTTACTTGTTTTTTTAAATAACTAGTACTTCAGCGTGGGACTTTTAATCAATTCAGAGTCGGGTTATTAGACTTTCTAGTTAAAATTATTTTGTTTTATGTTTGATTGAATTTTTAAAAGCTTTCCATGTAGGTGGTAGTTTGTCAACAATAACAGCAATGTGAAATTGTTCATCTAAAGTCATACCTTGAAAGATGATCTCATGAGCTATTTCCTATTTCATGGGATTGAATCTGCATTGATCTATCATCAGTCATTGGAAATTTGAGGTTGCGGCTCACAACATACATTTTAGCTCCAGCTTCCTCGGTATCATTCTTCTTCAGAGCATCCTAAACATCTCTAGCATTATTACTGGAACGATAGTAATCATACCGATCACAAGCTTTCTCATCCTTTTTTATTCGTTCACCTGTTTTTGGAACAATTGGAATGTCATTTTTATTGAACGATGGCGACCGTTTTCATTGTTAAGAAAAATAGCATCTTTTATTGGCATCGATTGAAGTGACATCCCTTAAAATGAAACGACTTATTGAAATCAAAACAACTAGTACCAGATCTAGTAATTTCATCAGTAGACTTGCAAGAAAGAAATGTTCTAAAAGTGTTGGTTTTGAGTTTTGAAAAACATGTTTGAAAAATTACTTTCATCCACCGAAGAGATTATTGGGTTGAATCACGGACTATGCAAGATAGACGATCAAGGACAATGTCCCAAGGATAAAACTGTGCAAGATAGACGATCAAGGACGATGTCCCAAGGATAAAATTGTATTGGAGTTCTACTACACCTTAAAAAATCGTTCTAGAATTGCAGCTTTAAAATATGGCGGTTAAGGCCTTTTGTAATATGGTTCTATGACCACTCGTTAATATGGTGGTTATGACCACTCGTCATATGGTACTATGACCACTCGTGAATAACGCGGTTACAACTACTCGTAATATGGTACTATGACCACTCGTATATAACGCGGTTACAACTACTTGTAATGTGGTACTATGACCACTCAAAATGGTTAAATAAATAGAAAGTTTTAGATGAAGCAGAAAAGATGGAAAACATGGAATTTTAAGAGTTTTTGATGTGTTTTCTAAATTGAGCAGAATCATCTATTTATTGAGGTATTCTACAACTGAGGGTAGCAAAAGTATGGTCCATTTAAGTGGATCAGGAAAAGCCTTCGTACAAAAATATATAGGGTTTGACCAGGTCGGCAAAACAGCAACACAAAAATAGGTGAAAAGTTGAACGGATCAGTTGTTTACTGTTGACACGCACATTTAAAATATTTTTATTTTACTCTTTGGGTACTTAAAATTGGGGAGGAGTTGAACAGTTCTGATTCTAAATTGGGGATGAGTTGAACAGTACCTTGATGATTTTTTTGGTTTTTTTTAAACAACTAGTACTTCTGCGTTTTGGTCTTGGTTTTGGGATTTTTCTACAATTGAGAGGTGGGTTATCAAACTCTCTAGTTAAAATTATTTTGTTTAATGTCTGAAGGAATTTTTAAAAGCTTTCCAAGTAGGTTGTAGTTTGTCAATAATAACAGCAATGTGAAATTGTTCATCTAATGTTATACCTTGAAAGATGATCTCATGAGCTATTTTTTAAATTTCATGGGATTGAGTCTGCATTGATCTATCATCGATCATTTGATATTTGAGGTTGCGGCTCACAACATACGTTTTAGCACCAACTTCCTCAGTATAATTCTTCTTTAGAGCATCCCAAACATCTCTAACATTTATGATAACTCAAGCTACACAACTTAGAAACATGTGATTCCAAAATGAGTTGAACGAAGACGTTTTGAAAACAAAATTAGGTAGTTGAATCATAAAAAAAGGCTTTGTAAAATGCGATATATGAGTGCAAGTTACTGATCACGAAAATTGGTAAAATTGGTGTATTATGGTTTGATGTAAAGGAAATTGGGAATTACAATTCAGCAAAGTCCCGAATAACGAAATAGCGCCATAAGCAAAGGATTGATAAGCCGAATAGAACGCCACAAGGATCAAGACCCTTGATAAGTTCAAAGTGAATTATTTCAAGTTCTCTAGAAAGCATAGCCTCACAAAACAACAATATGTTCAAAATCTTATTTCCCTAAGCTAGGGGCTGGCCTTATATAATGGCACTACCTTAAAAGTTCTCTAAATTTGGCCCAACTAAAGTTTTATAATTAGACCCAAAGTAGTTACTAATTCAATCTACTACTTCAATTAAAACTAATGTTAAATTTTGATAACACATAGATGAAGCCTTCATTCCTTAATTTCTTTAATTAGGAGTAAACAGTTTACTATCTTGGATTTAAATTCTTTATTATTTGGACTTGCTTCAAATAAAGTGGCTGCCAAGTTATTTAGAGCCTATTTTTCCTTCTTCGACCTTACTCTTGTCATTAGAGTTTTAAGACCTTGAATGTCCTCTATGCTTCCTTCCTTGATTATACTTTCTATGTCCTCATATTTAAACATGTATTGCGGATTTTAAACTTTGTTGAAATCAGACAACAATGCCATATTCTTTGAGGGGTGAAGTATAACCATCTTAAATTATATTGTTAAGTTCAAACTGACGGGATAGAAATAAAGTTTTGATTTTATCCTTCCAATGTTATAGTTGATTCCGGTATACAATGGTGGACCATTAACACTTGTTCGTACAAGTTCAGTGATGATGTTGTTTGTCATGATGATGATGGATTTTTTCTATGACACCATTAAGTGTTAACCACATAGATAGACGCTGATATCAATTAAAAGTGAGAAATTAACATTAAAAGGGGCTGAATTTTAGTTTATAAAAATTTATCTTTAAAACCTCTATAAAAATATTATTTTCAAAAGATTAAGTGTTGAACACTTAGTATGTATAAAAAAATATTTTAAAATACTTTGACAAAAAAATATTATTGAAAAAATGTGTTAGTTATAAAATCTAGGTGCAAAGACAATAAACATGTGCTAGAGAGAATTGCAGAGCAGATGCACACTTCAATTTATCTTATTTCATTATAAACCTGATAGTTACGTTCAATCATTTATTTATTTGAAGGATTTTTCTGTCGGTATAGCGCCAATCTATTTTATATAGATTATTATTTGTATCATGGATTTAAATCATATATCTAGTTTTATTATGTTATTAACTGTATAATATAAGAAAATTCTTAGAATAGACAATTCGTTTAGTAGAACATGAAGTGTGACTTGATCGTGATACCATATTGTACATTATAACACTATTATTAAAATATTTGTAGTCAAAGTATTACTGTTAATTAGAACAACAATAATACATCAAGACTATTATGTGAGTAGATTGATGCCACATCGCACGAGTCATGGATATGAGATAAGTCATTACATAAGTATAAATATTAAGAGTAATAATGACCACATCGCACGGATCATGGATATGAGATAGGAAGTCGTTACATAAGTATAAATATTAGGAGTAATAATTATACTGGTTTTACACGCCATGAGAATGCTACATAATAATTGTGTAAGTGTCACTAGCGACTCTCATGCGATCATAGTGAGTAGTCTTTTGACTTGAAGTTACCTCGATCCCTACGTGGGGAGTTGTAGGCTTTAAGGTCATCAAACATTGTATGTAATAAGACAATCATAAATGTTGTTATTGGGCATGAAATAAACCATGATGAGGGGTGTGAGTGATGTAGATAGGATTCGTCTCTCCTACATGACATGAGTTATGTCTTGGGCCACTCGATATAGTGAGACCGTGATAATGCATTGCCATGATAGAATGAACCAATATGTGATATTGGGCCAATTGGTTTAATACACCTACTTTGGGATCGACAAATAAAGAATTGAACATTGCAAGGATGACACATACTGTGACTTGCGTTCAATTAGACATTTGGAGGAAGAGATAATTACTGCACAATAAGCAGTGGTCGAGGTAAGTTTTAAATCGTTCACCTATTTTCTCATGATTTGGGTAGCAATGCTTCATTGCTAGATGCAAATCATTGTTTACAATATTTTATATTATATAAACTATATATGGCATTTAATATTATCACCATTTTAGTGAAAACATATAAATGTCACACGCATAAAGTGCTGATAGTGGAACAAATGATTTCATTAAATTAAATTAGGGTTGACAATTAATTTAATTAAATATAATTTAATTTAATTAATAATTTGTATTTAATTGAAAGAGTTTAATTAAATTTAATTTTTAGTCCTTAAGTCCTAGCTTAATTGGCAAATGGTGATATTGTTAGGTTTATGGTTTTGTTTCGGGTTCAAACCCAAGACCTCACAGTTGTATTAGTTAACTATGGTGATATTTACCATCTCTTCTAATACACACACACACATATATATTGACTTGTGTCCAAAATAAGAGTCCAAACACTCCCCAAATAATCTTGATTGCGACTACCCTAGTAGAATGGCTAGCACCACATTTCGTTTTGTGCTCACGTGAACTATGTAGAGACGCTATTAATTTTTGCGTTGGTCGTCAAAGTTGAAACACATTTCATGCGATATGCTATCAACACACAAGATTTATACTAGTTCACTATCTAGTTGATAGTTACATCCAATCCCTTCAACCCGAAGGATTTTCCACTAAACGGTCAACTAACCAACATTCACTAGAGTATACATATGTCAATGTACTATACTCTAGTCTTTTCAAACTTTGTTTCGACACCTTCAAACAGTTTTGAGGAAAACGCCACTAATGAGGGTAAGCTTTTTACTTGTTTACTGATGATACCTTTGTCCTTTATCTTCTTGTCTGCTTCTATTAGCTTTTGGTCCTTTCTTTTCTTTTTGTCCGCTTTTAAATATTGTTTTTAAGAGTTGAGTCTTTGGTATGAGTGTATAATTTTTATTTCCAGCAAAAAGTTGCCTATAGATTTATTTAAGATGGATTCTTTTCTTTTGCTTGTCAAGAGTTTTCAGTCCATCATCATTGATTTTTTAGATATTGATTGCTTACATGATATGTGTTAGGAGCATAGGTGAGAGCGTTAATAAAGTGTAATAATGTCTTGTGTTATTTTTCTTTAGCATTTAATGCACCTCAATTCTTGAACTCGTAATCCCGTATGATGATGATGTGCTCTATACTATATGATCCAAATACTGAACTTCTGATAGACATGTAATCAGAAGATGTATGCTCTCACTAAGGATCCGATTATGAGATGCAATATAAATCTTGATAGATTTTGTCTCAAACATTCGTTGCAATCATTCCATCTCGAGTGTTGACTTTGAGTTTATTGGAATACATCTTGATTATATCCAGAGGATGATCATGTCTTCGAGTGTGTTACTTTACTTCAGATGAAATGATCATAGGATAATGATTTTGCTTTGAATATCTTCAATATGTGTTGTCACTCATTATTTGTACACTTGATCACATGTTAGCAAATAAATTATTCTTCATTCATATTCTTTGTTATGATAAAAACACTTAAAGATCATTGTTCTCAAACCAACATGATATATTATGTTTGTCACGAATAACTTTAAGGATCGTTCTAGCTTGAAAACTTATATTTGAGCACAAATTATGTTTTGCTGGAGAATATTACTAGCGGCACAAAAATAGGGGAAGAGTTGAACGGATCAGTTGTTTACTGTTGACACACACATTTAAAATATTTTTATTTTATTTTTTGGGTGCTTAAAATTGGGGAGGAGTTAAACGGTTCTGATTCTAAAGTTGTTTGTGTATTGGCTTAAGAACTACCCCAATGATTTTCTTCTTGTTTTCTAAAACAACTAGTACTTCAGCATTTTGGTCTTGCTTTTTGGATTTTTTTGCAATTGAGAGGTGGGTTATCAGACTCCCTAGTTAAAATTGTTTAGTTTTATGCCTGATAGAATTTTTAAAAGCTTTCTAAGTAGGTTGTAGCTTGTCAATTATCACAGCAATTTGAAATTGTTCATCTAAAGTCATACCTTCAAAGATGATCTCATGATCTATTTTTCTGAAATTTCATGGGATTGAGTCTGCACTGACCTATCATCGATCATTTGATATTTGAGGTTGCGGCTCACAACATACGTTTTAGCTCCAGCTTCCTCAGTATCATTATTGTTTAGAGCATTCCAAACATCTCTAGCAATATTTCTGGAACGGTAGTAATGATACTGATCACCAACTTTCTCATTCTTTTCTATTTGTTCAGGTGTTTTTGGAACAATTGGAATGTCATCTTTCTGAACGATGGCAACCTTTATCACAGTTAAGAAAAATAACATATTTTATTGGTATCGATTGAAGTGACATCCCTCAAATTGAAACAATTTATTAAAATCAAAACCACTAGTACCAGATCTAGTAATTTCGTTGGTAGGCATCGCAGAAAGGAAAGTTCTAAAACTGTTGTTTTTGAGTTTTAAAAAACTGTTTCAAAAATTATTTTCAGCCACCGAAGAGATTATTGTGTTGAATCGCGTACTAGGTCGTTCTCTTGAAGACGTTTGTAGCAGTGCCCAAAATTGTGCAAGGAAGACTATCAACCACGATGTCTCCAACATAAAATACTTTGGATAAAATTGTATCGAAGTTCTACTATACAATATAAAAAATGTTCTAGAATTGCAATGATCAAGGCCATTCGTAATATAGTCCTATGGCCACTCATAAATATGGTTGTTAAGACCACTCGTAATATGGTATTATCATCACTCGAAATTGTGACATAGAAAGAAAGTTTTAGATGAAGCAAAAATAAGAGAAAATAGAGAATACTTGGAATTTTTAAGTGTATTTGATGTGTTTTCTAGGTTGAGAAGAATCCTATGTTTATAGAGGAATTCAGTAACTGAGGGTAGCAAAACTTTGGTCTAATTGACTGGATCCAGAGAAGTTTTTGTGAAAAATAAATAGGATTTGACCATGTCGGCAAAACTGTTGTCCGAAAATAGGGGAGGATTTGGAAAGATCAGTTGTTGATTGTTGACCTTCACATTTAAAATATTTTTATTTTATTTTTTGGGTACTAATAATAGGGGAGGAGTTGAATGATTCTTATTCTAAAGTTGTTTGCCTATTGGCTTAAGAATTACCCCCATGATTTTCTTCTTGTTGTTTGAAACAACTATTACGTCATCTTTCTGGTCTGGCTTTCAGGATTCTTCTTGAATTATGAGGCGAGTTATCAGACCTTTCCAAAATGGTTTATTGAAATAAGAACTAGCAGAATCAGATCTTGTAATTTTGTCGGAGAAATGGCAAAAATAAAATATCTAAAATTGTTGTTTTTGAGTTTTGAAAAATTATCTTCAAAGACCGAAGAGATTATTGGGTTGAGCTACAAACTAGGTCAATATCTTTAAGAAGATTTGTGGGAATGCCCATAATTGTGCAAGACAAACTATTAACCACGATGTATCTAATATAAAACAATGTAAAAAAAATTTGTATTGGAGTTCTACTACATCATAGAAAATTGTTCTAGAATAACACCCTCTAAATATGGATTAAGGCCACTCGGAATATGGTACTATGACCACTCGCAATTGTAATATTTAAATAAAATTTAAGATGAAGTAGGAAAAAGAGAAAACTTGAAATTTTTCAGAGTTTGTATTGTGTTTTCTAAAATGAGTAGAATCCTCTATTTATAGAGGTATTCTGTAATTGACGACAGTAATAGTGTGGTGAAATTGACTGGATCCAAAGAAACCTACGCCAAAATAAATAGTGTTTGACCAGGTCAATGAAACTACCGTGCAAAAATTGGGGCAGAGATGAACGAATCAGTTGTTGACTATTGCCTAAGACATTTAAAAATATTTTATTTTATTTTTTGGATACTAGAAATTAGGGAGGAGTTCAATGACTCTGATTCTAAAGATGTTTTCCTATAGAGTTTAGAATTGCCCCTATAAATTTCTTCTTATGGATTGATACAACTGGTACTTCATCTTTTTGGTCTTACTTTCGAGATTTTTCCTCAATTAGGAGGTGAGTTATCAAACTCTCAAGTGAAAACTCTTTTGTTTTATATATGAGAGGATTTTTATAAACTTTCCAAGCAGGGACCAAGTTGTCAATTGTAATAGCAATTTGAAATTGTTGATATAAAGCCATACCTTCATAGATGATCACATGACCTATTTTCTAAATTTCACGGGATTGAGCCTCCACTAATCTGTCATCTGATATTTGATGTAGGCGCTCACATCATAATTTTTAGCTGCGTCTATTTTGGTATCATATTTCTTCTTCGGAGCATCTCAAACATCGCAAATAGTATTAAGAATATAATTCTTTCAAAGGTAATTATTATGTTAATTCAACTGCTTGCTTATCCGTTTCTGTTTGTTTACCTTTTCTTGGAACAATTGGATTGTCATATTTGAGAACATTGGCAACCTTTTTCATAGTTAAGAAAAATAACATCCTTTTTTGGCATCGGTTGAAGTGACATCCTTCAAAC
This sequence comes from Cicer cuneatum, assembly GCA_037974295.1. Classification (NCBI taxonomy): domain Eukaryota; kingdom Viridiplantae; phylum Streptophyta; class Magnoliopsida; order Fabales; family Fabaceae; genus Cicer; species Cicer cuneatum. Next base: position 18,514,773 of record JBBPBO010000004.1, on the reverse strand, counting down.
CGAAATGGTTTATTGAAATCAAAACCAGTAAAACTAGATCTAGTAATTTCGTCGGTAAACATGGCAGAAAAAAAGTTCTCTAGTTGTTGTTTTTGAGTTTTGAAAATTTGTTTGAAAAATTATTTTCAGCCACTAAAAAGGTTATTGGGTTGAGCAGGGGATTAGATCGCTCTCTTTTAGACGATTCGCGGCACTGCCCAAAATTATGTAAGGCAGACTATCAACCACGATGTCTATAATATAAAACAACATAGATAAAGTTTTGTATTAGAGTTCTACAACACCGTAGAAAACCCTTCTAGAATAGCACACTCTAAATATGGCGGTTAAGGCCATTTTTAATATGGTACTATGACCACACGAAATTGTGATACAGAAATAAAATTTAAGATGAAGCAGAAAAGAAAGAAAACTCAGAATTTTTTATATTTTATTATGTGTTTTCTAAACTTAGTGGAATCGTCTATTTTTAGAGGTATTGTGCAAGTGTCTGGAGCAAAATATGCAGTCCAAATGACTGGATCCAAAGAAACTTATGCACGAAAATAAATAGTGTTTGACCAGGTCAATGAAACTACCGCACGAAAATTGGGGCATAGATGAACAGATTAGTTGTTGACTATTGCCTCACACACTGAAAATATGTTAATTTTATTTTTCAAATATTAAAAATAAAGGAGGAATTGAACGGTTTTGATTCAAAAGTTGTTTGCCTATTGGGTTCAGAATTGCCCCTACAAATTTCTTGTTGTTTGAAACAACTAGTACTTCATCTTTTTGGTCTTGCTTTCGAGATTTTTCCTCAATTCAGTGGCTGGTTATCAGACTCTCTATTGAAAATTCTTTTGTTTTATGCCTGAGAGAACTTTTACAACATTTTTCAAGCATGGGGCAGTTTTTTAATTATAACAGCAATTTAAAATTGTTCATCGAAAGTCATACCTTCAAAGATGATCTCATAAGCTATATTTATGAATTTTGTGTAATTCAGACTCCACTAATTTGTCATTGTTCATCTGATATTTGAGTTAGCGGCTCACAACATTCTTTTTAGCTCCATCTTTTTCGGTATCATATTTCTTCTTCAAAGCATCTCAAACACCTCTAGCAGCATTGCAGGAACTCTAGTAATCAAATGGATCACCATCAAGAATATAATTTTTAGAAAGGTAATCATTATGTTTGCATTGGATTAATTTAGAAGCTCTCTTATCCTTTTCTGTTTGTTCACCAGTTTTTGGAACAATTAGATTATCATCTTTTAGATATGAAGTGACATCCCTCAAACTGAAACCATTTGTATCTTCCTTTGGTACCTTTAATTTTCTTGTTCTAATTTATGCACACTTAATGAAGCCATTAGTTTAAACAAATTGTTCTCATAAAATACCTTTGTTAACATCAAAATCACGAGAAGAAAACCAACTTGGTTCCAACAATCTTCCCCTTTTTGATGATGACAAAAATATAATTTTTTATAACCATTTACTGGCTTTCATTACTTGACTCCTCACATGCATACACGATCCCTCCCAACATAAACAGATCAAAAAAATAAATTATTCTCCAATATCTTTCTCCCCCTTTTTTCATCAAACAAAAAGACATGAAAATTTTTTTTTCATGTATTTTTTTTAAGAGAATAGACAAAACATATAATACATACTAATATGAATCTAAATTAATCTAGGCGTAGCACATCATTAATCAGATATAAAGGTAAGGTTTAGATTTGTCTTAATGAATTCAAATCTATTTTCAACTAGTAGTTTGGTGAATATGTCAGCTCATTGGTATTTAGTGTCTATAATTGGATATTTAGTAATCTTTTTTTAACAAAGTCACTAATAAAGTGATGTTTAATTTCTACGTGTTTAGCTATACAATGTAGGATTGGGTTCTTTGTTAGGAAAATAGCAGAAGTATTATCACATAATTTGGGAATGTTACTCTCAAGGATTATGTAATATTCCAATTGGTATTTTAGCCTCTGTTGTTGACATAAAAATTGTGCTTTGTCTGTAACTTTACCAGGAGATTATGTTTTTGACCAAGAATTGTGCAATTTCCACTTGTGCTTTTGCTTTCTGCTTTTTCTTCAAGTATGTCTCCAACATAGTCAGCATCACCATATCCATTTGATCTGTACTTAGTAGACTTCTTATAGAACAAGCTAATGTTGGATGTACCTTTCAGGTAACTAAGGATTATCTTAACAGCAGATAAGTGAGATCCCCTTGGATCAACCTAAAATCTTGCACACACAGACTAAATAAAATATGATTCCTCTATATATTTTATGGTCAACCTTCTAGCCTCATTCATCTTTTTCCAATGAGCAACTATGGTGCATTGGTGTAGTCATAGGTTTGCAATCATTCATCTTTAACTTCTTGAGAAGCTCTTTTGTATATTCGTTTAATGAATGTATATACCTTTTTGACTTTGTTGAATTTGTATCCTTTAGAAGAACTTTAGTTCTCCAATCATGCACGTTTGAAATTCAAGTTGCATCAAAATAGCAAATTCTTGACAAAGAGTGCCATTAGCATATCAAAAAATAATGTCATCAACATAAATTTTAATAATAAGAATGTCATCTCCTATTGATTTTCCAACAGTGTGGTGTCTACTAGTCCTATTTTAAAAATGCTTTTAATCAACAAATTACTTATCTATCATACCATGCCCTAGGTGGTTGTTTTAGACTATACAACGATTTCCTAAGTTTAAACACATAGTCTGGAAATTTAGAGCTTTCAAAACCTAGGGGTTGCTTAACATAGACTTCTTCACTTATATACCCATTTAAGAAGGCACTTTAAGATACATTTGAAATAATGTACTATTATTATAAGCAGCAAAGGAGAGTAGGATACGAATTGCCTATAACCTAACCGCGGGAGTAAATATCTTAGTGTAATCAATACCTTCTAGTTGACTATAATCTAATGCAACTAGTGTGGCCTTGTTTCAGAGGAAGAAGAAGTTATCCCATCCTGAAACTCTGATTATTGGAAATTACAATGATCCTCTAAAGACTAGATCATCACTGAGGGACACAACCTCTAAAAACATCCAGTTGTGACTTCTGAGTTATTTTGGCTGCTTCTGACTTGGTTAGATTCATCTTCTAATGTTTTATCATCTTCCTCTGATTTACTTGTATCCGCCGATTGTTTGGGTTCTTCTGTTTTTGTCTACATTTGTTTTCTCTAGCTCCAGTAAACCTGCAATATCCTCAACTTGCTTTTACTTTTTAAGATCATGTTGTTTGTCATCAAATTTAACATGTATTGACTCTCCCACACTTTGAGTTTCCCTCTTGAAAACTCTATAAGCATGGGATCTTTCAGAGTATCCAAGGAAGGTACACTTTTGTGATCTGGAATCGAACTTGCCAAGGTTGTCTTTAGTGTTTAATATATAACAAATACAACCAAAATGCTTAAAGTAAGAGATATTAGGCTTTTTACCATTCCATAATTAACATGGTGTTTTATTCAATATTGGCCTAATTAAAATATTAGGAAGGTACACTTTTGTGATCTGGAATCGAACTTGCCAAGGCTGTCTTTAGTGTTTAATATATAACAAATACAACCAAAATGCTTCAAGTAAGAGATATTAGGTTTTTTACCTTTCCATAATTAACATGGTGTTTTATTCAATATTGGCCTAATTAAAATTTTATTTTGAATATCGCATGCAGTGTTAATTGCCTCTACCAAGAAATGTTTTGCAACATCCATCTCATTTAACATGGTTCTACAACTCCATTTTTTGGTGGTGTTCTAGAAGAGGAGAAATTGTGTGAGATTCCACTCTCATCACAAAAACTTTACAAAGAGATTGTTTTCAAATTGTCCTCCATGATCACTTCTAATTGTTATAACCCTAAGACATTTTTCTTTCATTACTTGCTTGCAAAATGCAATAAACACTTTACGGCACTCATATTTATTTCTTAAGAATTTTATCCAAGTCCACTTAGTGTAATCATGTACTATACAAAGTCATATTTCTTTCAATTTACTGAGGTTGTTTTCACTGACCCAAAGATATCTATATGTAAGATCTCAAGGGGTTTGGAGGTAGAGACTAAGTTCTTAGGGGTAAAGGAGTTCTTAGTTTGTTTTCCCTTTTGACAAGCTTCACACATAATTCCAATTTTGTAGCTAAGCTTAGGTAGACCTCTAACACGTTGAAGTTTATTCAATTTTGTAATTAATCTTAGGTTTGCATGGCCTAACCTTTTGTGAGAAATGAATTTTTCTTCATTTATTGACATGAGACACCTAACATCTTGTTTCTCTAAGCTAAACAGATTTATCTTATATAGGTTATTTTGCCTCTGACCTGTAAAGAGTACAAATCCATCTTTTTGATAATTGATTTGCATGATTTTTATCAAACAATATAATATCATAGTTATTATCACTTAATTGACTAATACTTAATAAATTAAGTTGAAGACCTTTAACAAACAAAACATCTTTAATGGAAAGAAAGGTGCCATTACCAATTGTGTTGTGTCCAATGATCTGGCCTTTCTCATTTCTTCCAAAAGTTATTGTGCCTTGTTTGATCAAAGTTAGATATTTGAACATAGAGGTTTCTCTCGTTGTATGTCGCGAGCATCCACTATCTAGGTACCATGACTGGTGTTTCAATTTTTTTGGTGAGAACATCTGCAACATAGATAATATTATTCTTAGGTACCCAAATTTGGTTGAGTACAGGTTTGTTAGTCTTGAAATGTTCTTGTCTTTCCTTTTGTTTAACATGGGACAAGATATTTTGGAGTGACCTTTCTTGGAGCAAATATTACATAAAATATCAGGTTTGATAAGCTCAGACTTAGTTACTATTTCTTTGTATCTTATAGCTCTTTTACTATTTCCACTAACTTCATAAATCATAGAAGCATACTTGCTTGTTTCTATACTATTAGCTAGAAAATCTTGAAATGCTACTTCATATTTATCATAATTACAAATGACATTTTTTGAAGGTTTTGTGACATGATTATCTTTCCGAGTTGTATTTTCTATTTTAAGCTCAACGCTTTCATTTTTTACAACATTAATTTCTTCAGTCAAGTTTGCATTTACTTTTGTAAGTGATTTCAGTTTTAGAGACAAATTGTGGTTTTCATTTAAGAAATCTTTTTTGACTTTAATTAATTTAGATCGGGCTAAGTCAGAAAGTACCTCAATTTCTTCATCTACTGATTCCGCTTGCTCTTCGTCATCATAGTCAGAGTTAGTACGAGCCATCAAAGCCAAATTTGCATGCTCTTCGTCATTAGAGTATCACTAGAATCATCCCATCTAGCCATAAGAACCTTCTTCTTGGGTCTGGAGTCTTTCCTCTAATGTTTCCCTTGTTCCATATTTGGATATTCATACTTGACATGCCAAGGTTTATTGCATCCATAACATATGATGTTTTTCTTGTTAGACTTGTCATTCATTCCTCTGCTGCACTACATGGAATTTCTTTTAGGGAATGGCTTCTTTCAGTTGTGCCACATCCTCTAAATTTTTCTGGATATGAAAGCCAATTCCTTATCATCTGATTCCACATTCTGGTCATCTAAATCATTAATTTCTAGTTCGATATCAAAGCCAAAGTCTTCTGCTTCTACTTGGGCACACCCTATACAAGCTCAACTTCATGTGATTTGAAAGAGCTAATTTGTTCTTCCAATTTAAGAGTATTCACATCATTGGCTTATGGAATGGATGTAATCTTAGGTCTCCAATTGCTTTGCAAACTCCTAATTTCTTCACATGATCAACAATAGTATAACTCTTTTCAAGAACGTTTAATCCTGAGACTTGAGTTTGGAATTTGGAAAACGTCGTTTCAATGTCTTCATCTTCTTCCATTTGAAATAGTTCATATTTTCTAACTAAGAGGTTGGCCTTTGCTTCTTGAACTTTCTTTTGGTTCCTTCATAAGTTAGAACCGGATTGTCATAGATGCTTTTTGCTAGTTCCTCATCAGTGCATTTGTCAAACTCCTTAAAGGTGATTGCATTTATCATGAAGGTTCTGGACCTGCGATGCATCTTTTACATTCTCTTTTGTTCACCTGCCATATTTTTCATTGGAATTTCAGCGCCATCTATATTTGTTGGAGCAGTGTAGACATCCTCCACTAAGTCCCAAAGTTCAGGATCTTTGCAGATAAAGAAGCTTTTGAGTCTATCCTTCCAGTACTCAAATCTTTCTCCATCAACGAAAGGTGGTATGTGGATGTTTCCACTAGAGGCTTCTTTAGCGAATTCAGACATGGTGAAACCACAGATCTTTCCTCTAACATTGTAAAGTGCTTAGTCTTGAGACCAGGCTCTTGATGCCAATTGAAGGTGCAAACACGATAAGGGGGGTTGAATTGTGTTTGTCTAGTTGGATTATTTATAATTATTTATTCGAGAACTAATTCGGGTTTGGTGATTTTAACTAAAAAAGGCAGTAGCAATCAAGCTTAAGTAGTTAGAGGCACTAGTAAAGTAAAGAGTGCAGAAGTATAGCGACACAAGTAGGTTTATCTTGGTTCATGAACAACTTGTTAGCTACATCGAGTCCCTACACTTAGAAGGAGTTAACCACTAATTCAAATCCTTGAATTACACATCACCTTGAAGCTGCAACCACAAAAAGGGGTTGAGTTGTGTTTGACTAAGTTGGATTCTTTTTGCTAACTTATTTAAAATTGGTTTCGGTTTGGTGATTTACTTAGAATAAAAGAGTTAAGTGATAATAGGTAGAAGTAAAACAAGAATTTCAGAACTAAAGTGACACAATAATTTATCCTGGTTCACCACCAACTTGGTAGCTACGTCCAGTCCCATCACTCAGAAGGATTTAATCCACTAATTCAAAACTTGAATTAACAACACCTAACCCAACAAGCTAGTCTTCTTAAAACAACCTGACACCTATAGATTTTTTTAGGAACACAAAAACCTTGACTCTACAAGCCAAGTCTTCTCACACAACCTAAAAACAATAGATTGTTGATGACACACAACATCTTGACCCTACAAGTTGAGTCTTCTCAACACAACCTGAAAACCTACAGATTGCTTGAAGACCATTAAACCCATTGTCGGGCTGGGCTACAAGAGTTTGGAACAAATTGGTTTGCTTCTAACAAGCTGATTGTAACAATGACTTTTACACTAGAAAACTCTTAGAAAATATTTCTTTTGAGCAAGTGTTTCTCTAGACCTTAACCTTATGAACTCTAATGACTTAGTAAATTTTGTGCTTGTGAGTTCTCTTGTTTGCTTCTTCAGCTTTGAGTATTTATTTATAGAATAGGTTAGGATTTCTCCTTTGTCCTAAAAAAATCTAAATCATATCTTTGCAAATAATAATTGTATCTTCTTGTAAACAATTCTTGATCATATTTTCTTATAAATAAATCATATCTTCTTGTAGATTCTAATAAACTCTTCTTGTAAATAACTCATATCTTGTTGTAGATAAATATTGATAAAATCTTGTAAATAATTCATATTGTCTTGTGACAAATCTTGATCAAATCATCTTGTAAATAATTCATATCTTCTTGTAGATAAATCTTGATCAAATCTTCTTTTAAATAATTCATATTTTCTTGTGATAAATCTTGATCCAATCTTCGTGTAAATAATTCATATCTTCTTGTGATAAATCTTGATCGAATCTTCTTGTAAATAATTCGTATCTTCTTGTAGATAAATCTTGATCAAATCTTCTTGTAATCTTACAATTGATGTTTCATTCATAACAATTGAGAACTGCAACCAGCTGCTGAAATGTACTCAACATGCGTTGTTGACATTGCCATTATGCTTTGTCTCTTACTTGACACTGAGATTAAGTTTTCACCAAGAAATGTGCAGTTTCAGCTTGTGCTTTTTCTCTCAAAGTTGTCTGCAGCATAATCAACATCACAATAGCAACTTAATTTAGACAAGCTAAGGTTGGTAGAACAAGCTAAGGTTGGTAGTACCTTTTCAATATTTAAGAATCCTCTTAACAGTAGTTAAAAGAGATTCCCTTAGATTAGTCTAAAATCTTGCGCGCGCGCACATATTAAACATTATATCAAGTCTGGAGGGAGTAAGATAAAGTGATCCAATCATTCCTCTATATGTTTTCTGGTCAACCTTTTGGCCCGATTCATCCATTTCAACTGAACAAGTAAAGTGCATTGGTGTTGCGATAGGTTTAGAATAAGTTATTTTTAACTTCTAGAGAAGCTGTTTTGTATATTTGGTTTATTGAATGTATATGCCTTTTTGACTTTATTGAATTGGTATCCCTAAGAAAAACTTAATTTCTCCAATCATACTCTTTTGAAATTCAAGCTTCATCAACTTAGCAAATTCTTGACAAAAAGTGCCATTAGTAAATCCAAAATTAATGTCATCAACATAAATTTAAATGATAAGAATGTCATCTCCTATTGATTTTCTAAACAAGGTGTTGTCTCCTTGTCCTCTTTGAAAATTGTTTTTAAGCAAGAAGTTACTTAGTCTATCATACCATGCTCTAGGAGCTTATATTAGACTATATAGTGAAATAATGTAATATTATTTGCAGAAAGAGAAAGTAGGATATGAATAGCTCTTAACCTGGCCAATGGAGCAAATGTCTCAATGTAATCAATGTCCTCTTGCTGACTGGAGCCTTGTGCGATAAGTATTGCCTTGTTTCTTACCACTTCACCTTTTTCATTTAGCTTGTTTTTGAAAATCCACTTGGCTCCAATAATGTTCTTCTTTTGCTTGTATTCTTTGATTTTTTTAGATTCTTCTGGTTTGTTTGCATCTGCTTCCTATGGTTCTAGTAAACCTGCAGTATCCTCAACTGGCTTTGACATTTTAAGGTCATGTTGTTTGTCATGTAACATAATATAAATAAGATAATTAAAGAATGGAATCATTACAACAAAAACATCAGTTATGTTTCTGGTGGTTTCTGCTTGTTTCTGAAAACCAAACTTGTATTCTATATCTGCTGAAGTGTTCAAATTATGTGGATCTCCTGGTTCCCCTAAATTTTTAGAACCTGCAAAATACTTAGATAGCTTTGATGTTTAAGATCAAGCTTTACGTTATCACAATAAACATAATATCACACAATAATTAAATTTAAAGAAAGATAAAACCTATATGTCAACAGTTTTAGTTTCACTCTAAAAACCCTCTTAATTCTTCTTTTCTAGTTTTCAGATTCTAAATTTTCATATTATCTTATTAGAGGGTCTGGATGAAGGGATTTGAATTCCTATTCAGATTTTTCGTCTTGATGAACTTGAGTGGAGTGTTTAGAGAAGTCTCATGATTTTGATTATTCATCTGACACTTATGCTTCTACTGATGTATCAGGTTCTTCTGGTAATACTAGAACTGATGGTAGTTCTGATTCTTCACATAGTTCCAGTTTTGTTGATATATGTGATTGCTCTGCCAGTTTAGCTTCTTTTGATACTCCATATTTTTCTAATATTTCAGGTTCATCTGATAGTTCTGGTTACAATCATCTAGTCTTTCAGCTTTCTTCCAATAGTCACTTGGCTTCTGTTTGTTAGGTCTTGGAACATATACCTTTTTTCCCTTCATATATTGCAAGCATCAATTGACCAGACACCATGATTGGTGTTTCAGTTTGGATGCTTAGAACATTTGCAACATAAACCATTTTATCCTTTAGTACCTATATTTGATTGGATCCTGGTTTATTAGTTCTGAAAGGTTTCTTGTCTTTCCATGTGGTTAGCATAGGACAAGATATTTTAGTGTGACCAAATAGTACATAAATCATCGGAGGGAACGAACTTGAGCTCATTTACTTTTCCTTGAAATCCTATTCCTTTTTTACCATTCCTACTAACAGTACAAATAATAGATGCATTCTTGTTTCTTTCCATACCATTAGCAAGAAATTCTTGAAATACTTCTTTATGCTTATCAGAGTTACATGTAGTATTTTCAACATGGATACCTTGCAATGTTTTATCTTTATGTTCAACAATATCAGTTTTCAGATTTACATTTTCTGTTTTAAGTTCAGTAATATCAATTTTCAAAGTTGCATTTTCTGTTTTAAATTCAACATTTTGATTCTTTAAAACATTAGCTTTTTCACTTATTTTTGCATTTTACTTCATAAGTGTTTTTAGTTTTAAAGACAATTTGAAATTCTTGTTCAAGAAGTCTTTTATAGCAAAAATTAAATTAGAACGAATTAAGTCAGAAAATACCTCAATTTCTTTATCTGTTGATTCACTTCCAGAGTCATAATATGTGTTGGATCTTGAGACATAGTTGGTATGAGCCATTAGAGCCAAGTCTGTTTGCTCTTCATCATTAGAGGATTCGTCATAATAGTCTCATGTAGCCATCAGACTCTTCTTCTTGGGTCTAGAATCTTTCCTCTGGTGTTTCCCTTTTAAACAATCTAACTTGATATGTTCGGGTTCATTGCATCCATAATAGATAGTTCATTTCTTGTCAAATTTTTTATCCATTTCTCTACTGAACTACTTGGAATCTTTCTAAGGGAATGATTTCCTCTTTTTGCACCACATCATTTGAATTCTTCTGGATATGAAGGGAATTTCCTCTTCCTCTAAGTTCAGATTCTGATCATCTGAATCACTATGCTCTAATTTTGCGGTTGCCTTTAAAACCTTCTTTTGCTTGGATTTCAAGGCCAGAGTCTTGTTATTCTTCTTGGGCTTATCTTCTTCAAGCTCAATTTCATGTGATCTGAGAGACTTGATTAATTCTTCCAGTTTAAGAGTATTCATATCCTTTACTTTTTGAATGGCAGTGACCTTTGGTCTCCACTTGTTTGTCAGACTCCTAAGGATTTTCTTCACATGATCAACAATAGTATAAATCTTCTCAAGTACCTTTATTCCTGAGACTAGAGTATGGAATTTGGAAAACATTCTTTCAATGTCTTCATCTTCTTCAATCTTGAACAACTCATATTTTTTGACTAGGAGGTTGGCATTTTCTTCTTGAACTTGCTTGCTTCCTTCATAGGTTAGAACTCGACTATCATAAATACTCTTTGTTGTCTCCTTGCTGGTGCACTTATCAAACTCCTTGAAGGGGATTGCATTTATCATGAGTGTTTTTGACTTATGATGCATCTTGTACATCTTCTTATTATAAGAATTCATCTCATTTCTTGGAATTTCAATACTGTTACTATTCTTAGCTTTCTTGGAATTTCAATAACATTAGTATTCCGACGAGCAGTATAACCATCTTCCACCAAGTCCCAAAGTTCAGGATCTTGTGAAATAAAGAAATTTCTCAGCCTGTCCTGCTAGTACTCATAACGTTATCCATCAAATAGAGGTGGTCCGTTGATTTTCCTCCAGCAACTTCTTCACTGAATCCAGAATGTTGAACCCTTGGATCTTTCCTCAAACACTACATTGACTGAGCTCTAATGCCAATTGAAGGTACAAACAAGAGAAGGGAGATTGAATTATGTTTGACAAAATTGATAACTTTTTGATAATTTATTAAAAAACTGGTTCAGTTTTTGTGACTTACTTGGAGTAGAAGCAATCAGGTTCACATGCAACAAATGAAAACCTAAATAATTGGACACATAGATTTATCTTGATTCACTACTAACTTGGCTACATCTGGTCCCTTCATTGAGAAGGATTTAATCCACTAATTCAAATACTTTGAATTATAAAATACCTAACCCTCTAAGTCAGTCTTCTCAAAATAAGCTGACACCTACAGACCTTTTAAAGAACACAAACACGTTGACTTTAAATCCCATTGTTATAAGTTCTAAAAAAATATTTTTATATTTAATACTTTACATATTTTTAAGAAAAAGAAAAAAGAAAAAATGTTGTGTTTGTATGTTGGAGTGAAAATTACTTTTTTTTTAATAAAAAATCAATTATAAAAAATGATTTTTAGAGATGTTGATAAAAACATGTTCTCATCTAAAGCAAATTTTGAATTATTTTCAAGTTTTTTTTTTTATTTTTTTAAAAACTTATAACAAACAAATAAAAAGATTATTTTATTTGAAAATGAGATTATTTTACATACTAGAAAGAAAAAAAAAACTATAACAAATACACACTCCAAAAAGAGAATACAAAGTATGTCATAAAGTAGTGACACAAAGAAACATAGATAAAAAAAACTATGCATTTTATTAACCGAGGCATTCAATATCAATAAAAAAAGTAGGCACCTTATCGTATGTAATCAAAGCCCAGAAATACAATAATAGTTTATTCTATCTGAACCATGATTACTCATACGTTTATAGTTGGTTGCTTTTGATCACGGAACTGTCCCAAAAAAATCGAAAAGTGGACTCTATTTGTTGAAGTTTGTCAATTATTTGCTCGTTATGGATTTGATTAAAATCGTTTAGCGTCAACAAGGTGTTGAATCTCCAAAGTAATTTTGTATGCTCTTTAAATTAGGGGTGGGCAAAATTTGAAAACTGAACCGAACTGGTTTTTAGTTTTAAAAATTTGAATCAAATTGTTCGAAAACTGAACCGAACTGGTTTTTAGTTTTAAAAAATCGAACCGAATTGGTGTTCACTTCAATAAATTGAACCAAACCGATTTGGTTTTAATTTAATTTTTTTGTTTCTATAAGCAAAATTTTACATAATTACTCCTAATTATTTCTAAAAAATAAATTCGGTACTAGTTTTTTAACTAAAAACCGGTTTGGTTCAGTTTTTTTAATTGAAAACGGATTCGGTGCAGTTTTTTTAGAACTGAAAACCAATTCGGTTCAGTTTCAATTTTAAAAAATTAGTTCAAAAACTGGTTCGATTCAGTTAAGTTCTGCAATTTAGTTCAAATTTTGGTTTTTTTAACACCCCTACTTTAAATAGCTCCTATAGTCTTGCTCTAGAAGTGACACATTCTTTATCAATCCTTAGAAAATTGAAATCATTAATCACTTTTAAAACAATAATCTTCTTAATTTTATACGGATATATCTCTGTTACTATTACTATTATATAGGAAAGGAATGGAAACCTATTTAAAACAATAATCTTCTTAATTTTACTATCAAATCAATTCCAATCTTTTTGTGATCTCCGAATCTATTGGAATTGGAATCGATCAAGATAAAATTTTGTTTCTTTTCTTTTTGAAACAGCGAGTTTGTTTCAATATGAATAGTTGGAGGGTGAGTAAATAAATAATTTTGTCTCAATATATACTTGAATGTAGATACGCTTTTAAAATTTTATAAAATTTCAAATCTTTTATTTTGAACGAACTACAAAATAAATTATCTTTTTAAAATTTTAAAAATAAATAAATATTTGAGTTATATTGAAAACATTATTTTAACAATAGATTTTGTAAAATTTCTAATGGTTAAAACATTATTGAATGGTGTAATATTACATTGGTGTAATTTGATATCAACTTAGTATATAATTCTATAGATAAAAATTACACAAAAATTGTAGTTCGTTATAATTCTATAGACAAAAAATACACAAAAATCACATCCTTGATAATATGACCATTAGGCAACATTTATTTGCCAATCTGATCTGAGCAATTCTTCTAGAAAGATATTTTGTGTATTTGTTCAGACTACGTTTGCAAATTGATTAACTTGAGTCTTTTTACATACGCTTGATTTGATTTGGGCGGGAACAAATTTGAGCTTGTTCTTGGACCATGAGAAGTAAGAATACGGCTAAGTCCAATTCAATATTTTTCTAAATCTATCAGAGCTTTTGACCTTACATCAGATTTGTTTACTTTTCTCCATCATAATCATTTACTTTTATTCTACATAGTCATTGACTTGATTGTTGAAATCAGATGTTGTGATACTAGAATAACCATGATCAAAGGTAGATGCAAAGCTGTGTGACTTAGAATTAGTGGCATTGACAACTTTACCTTTGTTGCATTATCAGAGTCAGTGCAACTTCAGAGTGTGCTACGTATCAGAGGCAACGAAATATATGCTTTAGATGTAGACTTGAATAGTGGCTTCAGACTTTATAGGCATGCTAAAATATATTGTTCATCACATGCATGCCAAAGTTACTATTCATTAGAGGCATGCTAAAGTTATTGTTCATCAAAGGCACAAAAACTCCATAGACACGTTGAATCTTCAGACACACAGAAATCTTCAAAGGCATGCTGAATGTTCAGAGGCATAGAATCTTCAAAGGCAAATGCACAAACTCATCAGATGCATGCAAAATAGAAGCACACTTTAGTCTTCAGAGGCAGCGCAAAAACATGCTATCAGAGGCAGATGCGCGTACTTTTCCATAACATGCATTTATCCGATTATGAGGATTTCATTGATTGATTTGATTTCCTTTTCTCTGAATTTTTACTTCCTCTGGTGGTATGCTCTAGTGATATTCTCTACTCGTTTCCTCTGGTGGTATCCTCCGATTTTCCTATACAAGACTTTTCTTCCACCATATGTCGCAAACATCCATTGTCTAGGTACCGTGATTGGTGTTTTAATTTGGCTGCTATCTTCCACTAAGTCCCAAATTTTCAACTAATTCGTTCCAGTACACAAATCGTTCACCATCAAACAAAGGTGGCTTGTTGATGTTTCGTTCAAAAACTTCTTCACCAAATCCAGACATTGTTGAAACCTTGAATCTTTGTTCAGACACTGTAAAGTTCTAATTTTTTAAACCAAACTCTAATGCCAATTGAAGGTGCAGAAACGAGAAGGGAGTTGAGTTGTGTTTGACTAAGTTGGATTCATTTTGCGAATTTATTTAAAACTAGTTCGGGTTTGAGGACTTACTTAGAATAAAAGTAGTAGCCATCAGGTTAAGTGATCAAAGGCAGATGTAAAACAAGAATTGCAGAATTAAAGTGACACAATAATTTATCCTAGTTCAGCACCAACTTGGTAGCTACGTCTAATCCTCTCACTCAAAAGGAATTAATCCACTAATTCAAAACTTGAATTACGCAACACCTGACCTTGTAAACCATTCTTCTCAAAACAACCCAACAACTACATACTTTATGTGGAACACAAACACCTTGCATCGTATGGATTTATGAATTTGTGTTTTCTTCTTCGACCTTGAGTATCTATTTATAAAATAGATTAGGGTTTCACATTTGTCCTTGTAAAATTTGGATCATATTTTTCTTGTGAATAAATTCTAAATGTATCATCATGTGAACAATTTATGAGTGTATCTTTTTATGAATAATTATGATAGTTTCTTCTGGTGAATAATTCTGAGTGGATCTTCTTCTGAATAATTTTGAGTGTATCTTCTTGTGAACAAATTATGAGCATATCTTTTTGTGAACAAATTCTAAGTATATTTTCTTGTGAACAAACTTTGAGCATATCTTCTTGTGAACAATATTTTGACCATATCTTCTGTTGAACAATATTTTGGCCATATCTTCTTTTCACCTTGGTCAAATATTTCCTTCAATTATAATTATGAATGGTATCTAATTTTCAGATTGTGTTAAAAAAACTTATCCTTGATTGATTTGAGCATGAATTGATTTCGGCTTGTTCTTGAATATTCTGAAATTCTGATTCGGCTAAGTCTTTTGTTTAGAATGAATTGTTTCAATAAGAGCCATTGACCTTTCATCAGAACCATTTAAAGGAGCAAACAAATAATGGGGTTGAATTTTGAATTGTATCTTCATTCTAGCTTTGTCAACAAATATTTCTTTCAAATATAATTCTGAAAGATATGTTTTGATAATATGACCCTTAGACAATTCTTTATTTTCGAATATGATACTGAGCAAATCTTCAAAAAGGATATTGTGCGTACTTGTTCAAATTATGTTTGCAAATTAATTCACTTGTGTCTTCCTTCATACGCTTGATTTGATTTGAGCGGGAATGAAATATGGGCTTGTTCGTGGATCTACATAAATAAGGATACGGCTAAGTCAACCTCATCACTTTTCTCAATCTATTAGAGCTTTTAACTTTCCATCAGAGTTGTTGACTTTTCTCTATCAAAATCATTGACTTGATTGTTGAAGTTAAATGCTTTTTTGCTTGAATAATTAGAGTCAGAGGCAGATGTAAAGCTGCGTGAGTTAGAATTAGTGGCATGGGCAACTTCACCTTTGTTTCTTTATCAAAGTTATTGCAGCTTCAGAGTGTGTTGCGTATCAAAGGCAGCACTTTGGAACGTGTTGAAGTCTTTAGAGTTATTGGAGTATACGCTTTTTGATGCATACTTGAATAGTGGCTTCAGACTTCAAATGCATGCTAAAAAAATATTCTTTGTCATAAGCATTTTGAAGTTACTATTCCCCAGAGGCATGCTACTACTATTGTTCATCAGAGGCTTGCTGAAGTTATTGTTCATTAGAGACATGTGAAGTTATTGTTCATTAAAGGCATGTTGAAGTTACTGTTCATCAAAGACACATTGAAGTTACAGTTCATCAGAGGCATGTTGAATTTACTATTCATTAGAAACATATTGAATTTACTATTCATCAATGAAATGTTGAATCTTCAGATGCATAGAATTCTTCAAAGGAACATTGAATCTTCAGAGGCTTACTAGATTTGCATAGGCAAACTAATCAAAGGCATGCAAATCACAAGCACGCTTCATGTAAGACCCTTAATTTTTAATTAAAATTATGGAATTAATTTTAAGTGTATTTTGGGGATATTTGTAAAATATTTAATATATGTATGTTTTGAGTGAATATATATATATATATATATATAAATATTTATTTTGGAAGATGAATTAAAATTATTGGATTAAGAATAAATTAATTTAATTACGAGTAATTAAATTAACAGACAGTTAATTAAGGGATTAGCGGCTAATTGCGACGGGACGGGTAAAATGCTGTAAATCAGACAAGTGTTGGGTGAGGTGGCACCCACACAAGTAAAATGCTGTGCTGGTTGTTACTGCAATGCTGTTTGGTTTGTGTGGGAAAACTGAAAAATGTTTTGCATGTTATTTTAATGATGATTAAAATGCATGTTCATAAACTGTTTTGAATGTTGTTATAAAATGCGAAAACACATTCTGTTGGTGTTTGCTGCTATGTGATGATTTCTGTTTGACTGAATGTATTAATTTCATACTGTTTGTGTGAGAAAGCTTAAATGCTTTGCATGATGTTCTGATGTTTGAGAAAACTGAAATGCTTTGCATGTTGTTCTGATGTTTGAGAAAGCTGAAATGCTTGTATGATGTTCTGATGGTGTGAGAAAGCTGAAATGCTTTGCATGTTGATTCTGTTTGTGTGAGAAGGCTGGAATATGCTTTGCATGTTGTGTGGTTGTGTAAGCATACTGGAGAATACCATGCATGTTGTTTTGAAAATGCATGTTCTGGTTCTGAATGATTCTGATGTTGATCATTCTATTTCTACTTCTGTTTCTGTTTTGAGTGATTCTGGTGATGTTGATGTTTTCAAAAGAAAAGAGATTCTAAATGATGAAAGTGTTTCCTTTTGGAAAATCTGTATTGATGTAAAAGTCTGAGTTTTGTGGTTTAAAAGAGTAATAAAACTATTTTGGGGTTGGGCTGATTTTTCAAAAGAAACAGTTTGAAATGTGTTGAAGTCTCAGGAAAATTTCACTGATTTCGAAAGTGTATTCGAATACAACATGAGTGTATTCGAATACAACCTGCCAAGCTTCTGTTTTACTTAAATTTTCAAACTTGTATTCGAATACGAGCCCCTGTATTCGAATACAGAGGAAGGATTTTTGCTTCTGACTTAGCATCTGTATTCGACTACGACTCTGTCGTATTCGAATACAGAAATGAAATTTTAACACTGTATTCGCATCTATATTCGACTACAGGCATGCTGTATTCAAATATAGAATGCTGGTTTGCACTAGTTTTTGCTTTTGTGTTCGAATACAAGGGAGCTGTATTCGAATACAGATTCGGGTTTTTCCAGAAACTCAGTTTTTAGCTTTTGTATTCGAATACAAGGAAGCTGTATTCAAATATAGATTCGTGTTTTCCAGAAAATCAAGTTTTAAACACTGTCTTGTGAATTTTAAAGTGTTGGGAAACTTTGAGAAGGGTTAAAGTGAATTAAAATGGAACTTTTGGTGATATTTTGAAGTGGTGGTGATGAAGTTTTTGAGACTTTATTGATGTAGTGAAAAATGTTGATTTGCGCACTGAGACTGCCTCTGTATTCGAATACCAGAGGGCTGTATTCGAATATAGAGTGTAATCCTGCACTGTTTTTGGCTTCTGTATTCGAATACAGAGAAGCTGTATTCGAATACAGATTCGTATTTTCCAAAAATCTCAGTTTTAAACACTGTGTTATGAATTTTAAGAGTTTGGGAAAACATTGCAAAGTGTTAATGATTACTTGACTGTTTAATCATGATTGTGATGATGATAATATTGAATGTGTTGAGATGTTTTGAAAGATGATGGAAAGGTTGAATTTTCATGATAATGCATACTGTTTCAGTGAAGAGAAAACACTGCATATTCATACATTGCATAGTCAAGTGGTACCCGCGATGGGCCACAGAGTAATGCGCAACCACGTGTTGATCTGTTGAGCGATTGCACGAGTGCTGGTCTGTTGAGCGACTGCACTAGGTACTGATCTGTTGAGCGATTGTACCTTGGTATATAGGTGCTGGTCTGTTGAGCGACTGCACTGGTACTGGACTGTTGAGCGTCTGTACCCTGAAATGCGCAACCACGTGCTGATCTGTTGAGCGATTGCACGAGTGCTGGTCTGATGAGCGACTGCACTAGGTACTGATCTGTTGAGCGATTGTACATTGGTATATGTCAAACGTGCTGGTCTGTTGAGCGACTGCACGAGTGCTGGTCTGTTGAGCGACTGCACTGGTGCTGCTCTGTTGAGCGATTGCACCCTGGTCTTGAGGGCCGTTAAAGTCATACATATTTAAATTGTGCTGGTCTGTTGAGCGACTGCACCTTGGTGATTCCAAGAAATTGTATACATGAGCATATACATATTGCATTGAGGGATTGACCGATGGGTCACGATTTGGATTATATGATGATGATTGGAAATTGATGTGTGTGTGTACTTTGCAGAATCTGAATTTCTGATTAATTATTGTGTTCATTGAAGTGTTGACTGTACTTATTACATATTTTCCATATGAAACGGTTGCTGTTTGAAAAAGCTTATATGTCATAAAAATTCAAATGAGCATCCTTAATTTTCATCATTGTCATATATTATGCCATGAATATATTTGTTGCTGTGAGATATATGCTATGTGATTATTTGTTAATTTCGATCGGTGACCCTTGCTATTATATTGTGAAAAATTAGGCTTTGCCCTCATATTATACCCAAACCCGTCCCCCCGACGGTTACACTAACGACAGAGACATCGTTAGTTTCCCTTGATCTTTACGTACGGCACAGCTGTGGACAACGCAGAGGGACGGACAGCTAGGTGAAGAAGAGACTTGTAGAGGATACGGTGGAAACCGTGCTACTGTAGCTTTAGTGCATGATCAGACTAGACTTTTGTATACGGTCTTGAGTTTTGGGAAATGTAATTTATTTTGGGCCACAGGCCGGGTGTTCTCTTTTGAAATGAACTGATGAAAATTTTATTTTAATTCCCTTGAATTAATTCTGAAAATTCTTTTACTTATTTATTTAAAAAAAAAATACACTCGCGCTGTGTTTTAAACTCGGGGTGTTACACTTCAGTCTTCAGATATGACGCAAAAACACGTTGAACTAACAAAAGCATGCTATCACTTCAGTCTTTAGATATGACGCAAAAACACGTTTTAAACTCGGGGTGTTACACTTCAGCCTTCAGATTTTGTTTCCTCTGACATTTTCACTTCCTATGGTGGTGGCATCCTCTAGTCACTTCCTCTAGTGATATATTTTGGTGGTGGTATCCTCTGGTGACTTTCTTTGGAGGTGTCCTCTAGTAGTATCCTCTATACCCTTCTTCTGGTGATATCCTCTCATGGTGGTGTCCTATGGTGGTTTTCTTAGTGAAATCATTAGTCCAATAAATTGTTCTCACAAAGTACTATTGTTAACATCAAAACCATATGTTGAAAATCATCTTGGTTCCAACAATCTCTCCCTTTTTGATGATGACAAAATTGTATTTTGATAACAATTTATTACTTGACTACGCCTGACTTAAGCCTCCCCCTAAGTCCAAGTAATTTTTCATTTTCTCCCCACATTATTGTTCTCAAATATCTTTCTCCCCCTTTTTTTATCCGAAGTAAAATAAAAGACTTGAAAGTGAAATTGTTTTTGGTAGTGTCGCTTTTTTTCCCCGAATGAACATAATATAAAACATAGCCTAATATCAATAGAACATAAAATTGATCCTAGTATGAATCTAAACTACTCTAAGAATGGCACATCATCTAGTGGTTTGGTAAATATGCGAGCCCATTGGTGTTCAATGTCTACAAACTAGATATTTAGTACTCCTTTTTGAACAAAGTCCCTAATGAAGTGATGTTTGATTTCTATGTGTTTGGCTCTAGAATGTAGGATTGGGTTCTTGGTTAGGTAAATGGCAGAAGTGTTGTTACAGAATATGAGAATGTTACTATCAAGAATCTTGTAATCTTCTAGTTGATGTTTCATCCATAGCAATTGAGAACTGCAACCAACTGTTGAAATGTACTCAACCTCTTCTGTTTACATTGCAATTGTGTTTTGTCTCTTACTTGACCATGACATTAAGTTTTCACCCAGAAATGTGCATTTTTCTGTTTGTGCTTTTTCTCAAGTTTATCACCAGCATAATCAACATCACAATAGCCATTTAATTTGTATTTAGTAGCTTTCTTGTAGAACAAGCTAAGGTCGGTAGTACCTTTTAAGTATCTAAGGATCCTCTTAACAATAGTTAAAAGAGATTGCTTTGGATCAACTCGAAATCTTGCACACACACACACTAAACATAATATCAAGTCTTGAGGTAGTAAGGTAGAGCAGTGATCCAATCATTTCTTTATATGTTTTACGGTCAATCTTTTGGTCTAATTCATCCTTTTCAAGTGAACAAGTAGGGTGCATTGGTGTAGTCATAGGTTTACAATCATTCATTTTAAATTTCTTGAGAAGCACTTTTGTATATTTGGTTTGATGAATATATATGCCCTTTTGACTCTGTTGAATTTGTACCCCTAAGAAGAACATAAGTTCTCCTATCATACTCATTTGAAATTCAAGTTGTATCAACTTGACAAATTCATGACAAAGAGTGTCATTAGTAGATCCAAAAATAATGTCATTGACATAAATATGAATGATAAAGATATCATCTCCTATTGATTTTCTAAACAGGGTGTTGTCTACTTGTCCTCTTTCAAAATTAACTTTAAGAAAGAAGTTACTTAGTTTATCATACCATCTGTAACACCCTGAATTTTCTAAACTCTAATTTATGCAATTTTGTTGTATTTTGTGTTGAATTGTTTAAGCTATTAGTCCAATTTTTACTTTATGAAATTAAGTACAAAAATCATATTTTGTTAGAGTTAGTAATATGTTTAATATATATATATATATATATATATATTTGGAGACCCGATTAAAATTATTTATCCGAGAGTAATTTAATAAAGTTATGGAGAATTTATTATTGAAAAAAATTTTAAGATATCACACGTTACTGATAAATTCATCTGTCAGTTGAGTTGCAACGAGACTAGATATTTTTACTAAAGTAAATTGAGATGTGAGTAGTGTGATGTGTGTAAAAGTGATTAGATGTTGTAAAGATGATTTTAGTGGAATACCTAAATATTTTACTATAATAATTCTTTCTTTTTGTAAGTTAAGTAAAAGAAAGAAAAAAAGAACCTAGCCCCTTTTAAAAGGCATCAGCGATCCCCCCTCCATTTATTTTCTCGTTATGCTTCCTCCCCTTCGATTCTTCTTTCTTTTGTTTAGACAAAACAATAGTGTGTTGGTGCTTTGTTGGAAACACACAAACCTTCATTTTTGTCAAGATCAAAACCTTATTTGAAGAAACTCCTTGAAGAAAAAACCTTCCCCTCTTCATTGTGAAGCTTTCAACCAAACTTACGTGAGGTAAACTATCTCTTCTCTTCCCCATTTACGTGAAAACAGTGAGCTTGATTGTTGTCAAAAAAAATAGACCGAAGTATGAGGTTCAAGACTCTGTCCTGCCATTGGGAATTTAGTGTTTCCAAGTCTTAGTGGAGAAATGTAGAGAAGTTGAGGACATGAAGAACAAGAGGGCCAATTGAGGAGGGAACTTTAGTTCAGGGGAGCCTAGTCGGGTGAACAATCAGAACACCAAATGAAAGCAAGTTGTTAGGCCATATAAACGACTACAGAACAACAATAGGGTCAGAATCACCCGTGGAACCTGAACTTTGGAAGATAGTTGGGACAATTAATTGGATGCTTCCGATGTGGGGAAGAGGGACATTATGCTAATGCTTGTACCTCTAAGAGTCTTCCTTGCTACAATTTCCAGAAGCCATGGCACTTTGCAAGGGATTGCAAGGCTCCAAAGGTGGAACCAACAATGAATGCAACTAGGGCTGCTCATCCTACTGCTAACGAACGCGTTTATTGCATGGGTGTTGAAGCTAGAAATCAATCTAGCAATTTGATCCAACGAGACTGTGAGATTGCAAGTAACACTCTAATTGCACTTTTTGATTCAGGGGCAACCCATTCTTTCATTGTTATGGACTGTGTGAGTCGTTTTAAGCTATATGTGTCTTATCTGACTTTTGATTTGGTTGTTTTTACATAATAAGACTTTGACCATAAATATTGCATGTTTACATTGTCAAGTAACTATTCAAAATAGAGATTTCTTGATTAATTTGATTTGTTTACCCCTACAATCACTCAAGATCATTCTCGGTATGGATTGGCATCGTATTATTACGTAATCTTCGATTGTGCTTGCAAATTGGTTCTTTTCCCCGTGCCAGAAGTCGTTCGGTATCTAGTTTCTATCAAACTTGGAGTGTCACTGAGAGAATGAACTCAAGAGTTTCTGTCATTGGCTAACGTGGAGGCAAAGATAGATGTGGGCATAGAAGATGTGGTGCTTGTCAAGGAATACCTAGACGTATTTCCAACAGAAATTCCAAGATTACCACCGGTAAGAGGGTAGAGGTCTTCATTGATCTACACCCAGGAATCAGACCTATTTCGATTGCACCGTATTAGATGTCGCCATTGGAATTGAATGAGCACAAGGGATAAATTGAAGGTTTGTCGGAGAAAGGATTTATTAGACCAAGTGTGTCACCATGGGGAGCTCTGGTATTGTTAGTTAAGAAGAAGGAAGGAAGCTCGTGCTTATGAGTGGACTATAGGCAACTTTATAAGACAACTATTAAGAATTGTTATCGTTTACCATGCATCGATGATTTGATGGATCAGTTGAGAGGAGCATCGGTGTTTTCGAAGATTGATTTGAAGTTAGGTTACCATCAAATTTGAGTAAGAGAAAGAGATATTCAAAATACTGCTTTCAAAACCCATTACGTGTTGGAATCAAGTTGGTTCTAAGTACTTAGGATTTTGATGTTTACAAAATCACTCCATATAATCTTATTTTGTACCTTGAATTATTACATTAAATACCACCAGAAGATGAAGTTTGCAGAGGCAGAAGATGCAGACACCAGATAATGCATCCAGAAGGTACCAGAGGATGCATCCTGGAATTACCAAAGGATATCTTTGCTGGCCTAGATCAGAAGAAGACCTGGACCAGACCAAAAGGAAGCATGCCAGAGGGAGACTTGATCTAGACCAGAAGGAATCATTAGTCAGACTTAGTCCAGAAGTTATTCTGACCAGAAGATTGAAAATTAAAGATCTACATTTTTGATGAAGACAAAAAGATCCTTGATCAAAAAGAAAAAGGATTTTAAGCAACTTATCTTTCAAATTTATATTTAGGTAAAAGCATTTGATATTAAATCAAAATACAGTTTAAGTACAATATTATGAGAACCTTTTGATAGCATATGCATTAAAATATTTTATGAAAATATTTAATAACACTTACTTGTTTGAAAATAAAGTTTTTACAAAACTGGAAATCTGTATTCGAATACAAAGTATCGTAGTCGAATACAGACTATAAATCAGAAGCTAAAACTGAAGATCTGTATTCGAATACGAAGTGTCGTAGTCGAATACAGATTGCAAGTCAGTAGCTACTTTTAAACATTTGTATTCGACTAGAGCTTTGTGTAATCGAATACAACTCAAGTCAGTAGCTATTTTTAAACATTTGTATTGACTACAGCTTTGTGTATTCGAATACAACTCAAGTCAGTGGCAAAAATCCCGTACTTGTAGTCGATTACAAGATATTGTATTCGACTACAACAATCAAATTTCAAATACAAATAGAACGTTATAGAAGAGTATTCGAATACACTAAGACTGTATTCGAATACAACTTCGTAACAATGCAACTTTTCAGTTTTGAATTATTGCACAAGTTCATCAAAACGTTTGGGAATCATTGCCATTGATCTGAAGTGTTACCTTGGAATATAAATACTTCAAAACTTTAGTTTTAAACTAATCAATCCTACCACGAACTTTGAACAACTTTCTGAAATATTTTGTGATCTTTTCAAAGTTATATTTTCATACTTCAAGTACATGCTCTACATTTTCATATCATTGAGAAAGGTTCTCTATTATACTTGAAAGTATTTTGGATTGGTATCCTTGCACCAACTGTTATATCCTGTTGTTCTTAATTAAGAACATTGTTGTAAAAATCATTAAAGTTATTGTTTGAAGAAAGTGGTGTATTTTCTTCAAGTGTTGTAAACTAAGATAGTGGTGTACTATCTTAGGATGATTGTTAGAAATTTGTAATTGAAGTCTTAGGGTTAGACTTGTACTTATTCTAACATAAAGTGGAAAATCTCTTGTGGTGTGCAAGAGGACTGGATGTACCCTTGGTTGTAAGGGGAACCAGGATAAATTTCTGTGTGTTTTACCTTCTGTTATTTACAGCTTTCATTTACTATCACAGCAAGATTAAACAAACTTAAAACAGTCACTTAAACAATCTCCAAAACTCTATAAACAGAAAAATTGTCCAATACCTAATTCACCCCCCTTCTTAGGTGCAACTCTGTTCTTACAATTGGTATCAGAGCATGTTTTTGGTAATTTGCTCCTAGATTCATGGCTTCCGCATAACCTGTTTTTAGAGATGGTGGTAGCAGTAACAAACCATCCTGCTTTGTCGGTGAACATTATGATATTTGGAAAATACGTATGCAAGCATACCTTGAGGCTCAAGGAGATGACATATGGGAGGCAGTAGAAAACGGTCCATATGTTCCAACAACAGTTATAAAAAATAAAGAGGAAATAAAAATAAAAGCCTCATGGACAGACGATGAAAAGAGAAAAGTACTGTTTGATAAGAAAGCAAAAAATATGTTACAATCAGCATTGGGTATGGATGAATTCTTTCGTATATCCCACTGCAAAACAGCAAAAGAGATATGGGATACTCTTGAAGTAACCTATGAAGGAACAATTGAGATAAAACGTTCAAAACTGAACACTTTATCTCAAGAATACGAAATGTTTAGAATGCAACCAAGAGAAGCAATCCTGGACATGCAGAAACATTTTTCCCACTTAACAAATCACTTAACAGCACTTGGCAAGAACTTTACAAATGATGAATTGAACCTAAAGGTTCTAAGATCATTGACCAGAGCATGGCAGCCCAAAGTGACAGCAATTTCTGAAAAGAAAAGTTTGTCAAAAATGTCACTCTCACACTTTTTGGAAAGTTACAAGAACATGAAATAGAATTAGAAAGATTGGAAAAGAATGAGAATTTAGAAAAGAAAACAAAGAATATAGCTTTGAAAATAGAATCAAAAGAAGTGATAAATGAAGAAGATTCAAATGAAGATGAAAACATCACTTCCCTAGTTAAAAAGTTTGGTAAGTTTCTTGAAAACGATAAAACATTTAAGAAGAAGAAAGCCTTCAGAAAGAAAGATATCTTCACTACAAATCAGAATGTCACTTGCTTTGAATGTGGGAAAGAAGGACATATGAAAGAAGAATGTCCTAACCTTCTCAAGAAAAATGCTAACAGAAGGAAGGAGCTCAAAAAGGCATACATAGCGTGGGAAGATAATGAAGTAAGTTCTTCATCAAATTCAGATAATGACGAATGCGCTAATGTTGCTTTGATGGCATCTCATCATTCTAATAATGAAGAAGAGGTTAGTAGTAATACTATTTGTTATGATAATAATGATTCTTGTGTTGAAGATAATGATGCACAACAAGCCATTAAAGAACTACTTAATGAATGTAAAAATCTGTACAAAGTAGTGTCAAATAAAAGAAACAAATTTTATCTCTAAATAAAAAGATTGACACTATGGATCAAAATTCTGAAAAACATAAACAGATTTCTACATGCATTAAATGTGATTCACTTTCTTTTAAAATTGTCCAAATGAATAGAGTTATAGAAAGGTACGAAAAGGGACAATTTGGACTGGAAAATATACTTAGCATGCAAAGATATTCAAATGACAAAAGTGGACTTGGTTACTCAAAATTTGATAAACCAAGTATTGGTAAAACTATCTTTGTAAAAGTAAGTAACCAATCCAAAAATGAGAAAGTAATAGCTATTCAAAAGAATCATCTTTGTTCTAAGAAAAGTATTATTCAAAAGAAACCATGCTTTCCTGAAAAGAGTCCAAACTGTTTTTATTGTGGTCTTAATGGTCACACACCTAATGCTTGTTACTTTAGGAACATTGGTGTTCCACAAGGGCATTATGTGTGGGTCAAGAAAGGTACTAACATTCAAGGACCCAAAACACTCTGGGTACCAAATAAAACCATCAACTTGTTTTGTAGGAATACACACAAAGAACCTAAAAAATGTGGTACTCAGATAACGGATATGTTTACAAAGCCATTACCTAGAGATTCATTCTACAATATCCAGAAGGAACTAAGCATTCTAAATGAGAATGATCTCAAAAAGGTTTGAAAGCTTTGTAAGTCATA
>JBBPBO010000004.1:18383823-18487304 GCA_037974295.1 Cicer cuneatum | reverse complement strand
AACTTGTTTTGTAGGAATACACACAAAGAACCTAAAAAATGTGGTACTCAGATAACGGATATGTTTACAAAGCCATTACCTAGAGATTCATTCTACAATATCCAGAAGGAACTAAGCATTCTAAATGAGAATGATCTCAAAAAGGTTTGAAAGCTTTGTAAGTCATATCAGTTTTAATTTTAAATTTTTTATCTTCTTTTACTTGATATTTGATTCTTTGACATATAGGCATGTTTTGCTACATGTTTAAAATATTTTTTGTCTGTTTATTGTTAAAAAATTCACTTTGAAACGAAATCTTTACTGTCGTATTCGAATACAGACAGTTTGTAGTCGAATACACGTTCCCAGAAAAACCTGTATTCGAATACACAATGCCTGTATTCGAATACAGATTCGAATTTTTTTTATATAAAAGGGATTGTTAACAATTTTAGGTTACGAATACAAAAACTGGTAGCCGATTATAATCAAAGTCTCTGATTTCTTCTCTTCAAAATCTTCATCCAAACTTATCCCTAAACCATCATACAATCATATCTAAACCTTTCCCTCATCATCCATTGCATTTGAGATTACTCTGAAATCAAAACCAAAACCCTAATTTCCCCAAAAACAGTAAACCTCATCTTCTCAAAAATGGATGCACACAAAAGAGGACCAAGAACCAAGGTTGCTGCTGTGGGTCCTTCAAAGAAACGAAGAAACGACAACATGGCTGACCTATCCAGATTACTTCATTCCCCAGAAGAACTGGACAGATTCGGAACCCAGTTCTCTGACAAAAAACTGGTAACCCCAAAAATTGGTACGTTTGATTCCTTTTCTAAGTTTAAATTTCCTGAGTTGCTGAAGGCTAAAAAATTAGAAGAATTTATTGGATACCATGGTCCCATTTATCCTGACCTAGTTAGGGTTTTCTTCTGTAACCTTGAAAAGGATGGGAATAGATTAGTGACTAAAGTTAAAGGAAAGGTTATCAATTTAGACACTAAACTTATTGGAGAAATTCTGCATATACCTTGTGAAGGTCAGAAGATGTGTCCAGGACATCTATGTGAATGGGTAAACACTACTAAATATGATGCTTATATTTCATTGTGCCGTTTTGACAAAGACACTATGGAAAGAAAACGCACACAATCTGGATGGAATATGCTAGACAAAGATATGGTGTTGGTAATCTGATTGTTGACAACAGATTACTACATTATTTCTTAAGTTATATATTGATACCAAAAGCACGGAACTACTCACAGATCTCTGAATTTGAACTTCAAGTTATGATCTTTATGATAGTAGGGGCTGATTTAAATTGGGCATACTTTGTTAGTTCAGTTCTATATGCTTCAAAAGATTCTATAGCTTTACCCTATGCAAGAGAAGTCACAAGAATTCTGGATCATTTTAAGGTTGATTTCTCAGGCGATGTGCTGTACCAAACCACCAAAGATAGTCTACTGGACTTAAGTGTTTTGCCCAGTATGAAAATAGTTTGGAGTGAATCACTTCAAATTTATGTCCATAAGGATGATCTTGGACAAAGTTCATCAACTGCCCAAGATGAGAATGCAGAAGAAGCAGAACCAACAACAGGCCCAGCAGTAGCACTAGAAGCAACATCATAAGATGCACCAGAAGCAGCAACAGCAGTAGCACCAAAACCAGACAACATAGCACATACTGAAGACATCATCACAAACAGAATGATCATGGACAAACTTAACTTCATTCAATCCTTTGTAACAGATCAATTCCAACATTTGAATGAGTCTTTCAGTAATCAAATGCAAAACATGACTGCTTCCTTCAACCACAAATTCCAAGATCTTGAAGACACCATCAATACACAACATACATTCTTTCATCAAGAACTTAGTGACCTGTCCGATAAAATTGACCATTTACATATTCCACCAAAATCAGATGATTAAATTTGGCTATTTGAAGTTTTTGTTATTTGTTTCTGCTACTGTTTGACTTTCCCTGTTTTAAAAATTATCAAGTTTATTTTAATTGTAATTTTGAACATCGTTAATGAAGTTGTTTTCTTCTAGATATCACGTGTTACCTCTATTTATTTGATACATTTGTGCATATCTTGTTTGCTATGTGATATCCTCTTCCTTTTTGATAATGTCAAAAGGGGGAGAAAAAGTGTATATATATTGTTGTTGCTAATTATGTTGAACAGATCCTCCAACATTTAAGAAGGAGAAAAACAATTATCAAGGGGGAGTAAGCACACATCTAGGGGGAGAAATCAAGACATTTGAAATCCAAGCAACAAGATTTTTGTCATCATCAAAAAGGGGGAGAATGAAAATTAAAGATCTACATTTTTGATGAAGACAAAATGATCCTTGATCAAAAAGAAAAAGGATTTTAAGCAACTTATCTTTCAAATTTATATTAAGGTAAAAGCATTTGATATAAAATCAAAATACAGTTTAAGTACAATATTATGAGAACCTTCTGATAGCATATGCATTAAAATATTTTATGAAAATATTTAATAACACTTACTTGTTTGAAAATAAAGTTTTTACAAAACTGGAAATCTGTATTCGAATACAAAGTATCGTAGTCGAATACAGACTATAAATCAGAAGCTAAAACTGAAGATCTGTATTCGAATACGAAGTGTCGTAGTCGAATACAGATTGCAAGTCAGTAGCTACTTTTAAACATTTGTATTCGACTAGAGCTTTGTGTAATCGAATACAACTCAAGTCAGTAGCTATTTTTAAACATTTGTATTGACTACAGCTTTGTGTATTCGAATACAACTCAAGTCAGTGGCAAAAATCCCGTACTTGTAGTCGACTACAAGATATTGTATTCGACTACAACAATCAAATTTCAAATACAAATGGAACGTTATAGAAGAGTATTCGAATACACTAAGACTGTATTCGAATACAACTTCATAACAATGCAACTTTTCAGTTTTGAATTATTGCACAAGTTCATCAAAACGTTTGGGAATCATTGCCATTGATCTAAAGTGTTACCTTGGAATATAAATACTTCAAAACTTTAGTTTTAAACTAATCAATCCTACCACGAACTTTGAACAACTTTCTGAAATATTTTGTGATCTTTTCAAAGTTATATTTTCATACTTCAAGTACATGCTCTACATTTTCATATCATCAAGATTGTTAGGAATTTGTAATTGAAGTCTTAGGGTTAGACTTGTACTTATTCTAACAGAAAGTGGAAAATCTCTTGTGGTGTGCAAGAGGACTGGATGTACCCTTGGTTGTAAGGGGAACCAGGATAAATTTCTGTGTGTTTTACCTTCTGTCATTTACAGCTTTCATTTACTATCACAGCAAGATTAAACAAACTTAAAACAGTCACTTAAACAATCTCCAAAACTCTATAAACAGAAAAATTGTCCAACACCTAATTCACCCCCCCTCTTAGGTGCAACTGTTTTCTTACAAAGATGGCCTGGCAGTGAAATGATAAACAGTCCAGACTTGATCCAGACTTAATAAGAGGATAAATTAATTGATCCAGAACAAGAGATTCAATCCAGATTTGACCCAGACCAGAAGATAGCATGGTTCAGGGTATGAAACTAAGTCCAAACGAGAAGAAATGATGTCCAGATATGATCCAGACCTGATCCAAATCAGAAGGTAAAATATCCAGACTGAAATATTATTTGTCTAGATTTAATTTCAGTTTAATCCAGACCAAGTCCAGAATTGGTCAAGAATAGAGGGAAGATATTCAGATCAATGGTCCAGATTTAAGTATATGGCCTAGTGTTGGCCGAGATTAGAAGATAGACCATGGCCCAGTGTTGGCCGAAATCAAAAGGTCAAAATGTGTGGTCCAGCATTGGCCGAGATAAGAGGATCACAGCAGATCAGTTTGCAAGTCCAGG
Source organism: Cicer cuneatum (assembly GCA_037974295.1). Taxonomy (NCBI): domain Eukaryota; kingdom Viridiplantae; phylum Streptophyta; class Magnoliopsida; order Fabales; family Fabaceae; genus Cicer; species Cicer cuneatum. The sequence continues at coordinate 18,483,403 of JBBPBO010000004.1, read as the reverse complement.
TTGGCCGAGATTAGAAGAGCAGAAAGTGTGGTCCATTGTTGGCCGAAATTAGAGGATCACAACAGATCACTTTGTATGGTCCAGATGTGGAAGAGAGTAGAAGATCAAATGGTCCAGATTTAATCATGAGGATTAACGGTGAAAATTTAATTAAATTTGATCAAAGTATTAAAAGGATTTGTTACAAAAATAAAGTGAAGTCATGTGGGAGTTCAGAAGCTATTGGCGGGAAGAAAGATTTGTTCCAGAATCAATTAAAGACAAGATTGGCCCAAGTTATTTATGAAAACAAATCTGGAGATAAAAAGATATGTTTTTTATTTATATGAAACCCGATTGGTCAGAGTATTTTTGCAAGAGAATCCAGCAAGATACAGCTCGAAATTAAGCTTGGAAGAGACCCTAATTCACATCTATAAAAGGAGGCTCAAGGTAGAAGACTTAGTATCGAAAATCACAAAAGAGTCATACACTTCCAAAAGCAAACACTCGAATTTTAGTGAGGTTAATTGTGAGTTCCAGCTTTCCAGAAGCAAGCACTCGCGTTATTTTCTTTCCCTTGTGTTAGATCTAAGTTGCTGAAGTAGAGTCTACAATCTATGGGAGTCAGAAGGGGTAGCAGATTACTTGGCAATTAGATCCAAGGCGTGGTAATGCCTTCTACAATCTGGGGTTGTCAGATTGGTAGGAGAAGACTCGACTTAAGAAGTCAAGGTGCTGTATTCCTCAGGAGTCTAGGATTGTTAGACTGTTTGAGAAGACTGACTTGGAGGGTCAGTGGAACTGTTGTAATTCACGGTTTTCAATTAGTGAAATCCTTCAAGGTGAAGGGACTGGACGTAGCCTCGTTAACGGTGAACTAGAATAAAATTCTGTGTTTTTATTTTTACTTTATATCTGCTGCTAACTCTGTTTTATACATACATCAAGTTTTGTTATAAAACTGCAAAAACAGAAAAGTATTCAAGTTAATCAAACACAATTCAACCCCCCTTCTCGTGTTTGCACCTTCAATTGGCATCAGAGCTCGGTCTCAAGGTTGAGCACTTAACAGTGTTTGAGGAAAGGTACAAGGGGTCAACAACATGGCAGATGATTTGGGAGGCAACATCAATAGACCACCACTGTTTGATGGAGAAAGGTTTGAGTATTGGAAGGACAGAATGAGAATTTCTTCATATCTCAAGATCCTGAATTATGGAAGATGTTAGTCAAAGGATACACTGCACCTACTGTTCCAGGAGATCCAACTAAAGAACTAGACATGGAAGATATACACTGCATCATGATCAGTGCCATCACATTCAAGGAATTTGATAGATGCACAGATAAAGAAACAACAAAGAGCATATTCGACATTCTGGTTATGACCTATGAAGGAAGCCAACAGGTTCAAGAAGCAAGGGCTAACATACTGGTTAAACAGTATGAGATGATCAAGATGGAAGAAGATGAAGACATTGATGGAATGTTCTGTAGATTCCAGACTCTGATATCTAGACTAAAGGTCTTGAAGAAAAGCTACACAACAACAGATCATGTCAAGAAGATTCTAAGAAGCTTACCAACCAAGTGGAGACCAATGGTTACTGCAGTTCAGCAAGCCAAAGATTTGAATAACTTAAAACTTGAAGATTTGATCAGCTCACTCAGGTCTCATGAAATAGAACTAGAAGCAGATGAACCAAAGAAGAAGAAGAATCTGGCCCTGAAGTCGAAACAGAAGAAAGCTGCAAGGGCAGCATCAGAATCAGAGGATAGCGACAATGACTGTGATGATATGGTTTACATAACCAAACAAATGGTTAAGATATGGGAAAACAGGAAGAGGAGAAGCTTCAAGAAGAAACATAACAACAAAGGAAATGAAGAATCTGACAAGAAAAGTATCGTTTGTTATGGATTCAATGAACCTGGACATATCAAGTCAGAATGTCCAAATCTGGAAAAAGACAAACAGCACAAGAAGAGTTCTAGATTCAGAAAGAAGGGTCTGATGGCAGCCTGAGATGTATCAGAATTAGAAGAAGAATTGTCTGATGAAGAAGAGGCAGAAACAGCAATGATGGCACACATCAGGTCTTCCTCTAGACTTCATAAAGACATTGTTTCAGGAAGGAAAACATGCAGAAGAAAGAATGATCAAAGCAGTAATTCAAGCAAGTCTGGAAGCACATCAGATGAAGCAATTCTGGCGCTGATGGCTCATACTAACTCAAGTTCTGGATACAGCTCAAGCTTTGGAACAGAATCAGAAGATGAAGACAATGAGGTATTTTGTGATCTCTCTAAATCTGAATTAATTGAGGCTGTAAAAGATTTTTTAAATGCAAACAACATGATGTCTTTAAAACTGAAAACTCTTAGGGAAGATAAGAAAAATCTAACCAAAGAAGTACAAGTTTTAAAGAATCAAAATTCTGAGTATGCAACTGAAAACAAGGATTTTAAAACTGAAGTTGCAAGACTCAAATTTGAAAACCAAACTCTCAAAAGTAATATTTGTTCCACTTCTGAAACTGTTTATGAATCTGATATGCTTGAGCAATTTTTTCAAAACTTTATTTCTAATGGAATGGAAAGAAGTAAATATGCATCTATGATTTATGGAAACAGTAACACTGGAAAGAGAGGTCTTGGTTTTACAGAAACTATTGCTGAAACTAAAATTGTTCATTCTGATGTTTTATGTGCTGAGAAAGGTCACTCTGAATTATCTTGTCCAATGGTAAAATCTGAACAAGATCAGAGAGTTGTTAAAACTAACAAACCTGGACCCAATCAGTTTTGCGTACCAAAAGATCAAATTGTCTATGCTGCAGATATTCTAAGCAACTAGAAGGAGACACCAAAAATGGTGCCTAGACAATGGATGTTGGCAATGCACAAGCAGAAGAAGGTTTATGTTCCAACATCTACCAAACAGAAGCCAAGTGACTCTGGTAGAAGAAGAATTGGTCAACACAATACCTATCAGAACCAGAACCAAAATCATAGGAGGAACAAGAAATATCAAAGATATCACACGAATCAGAACAAGAACTAGAACCAGAATCAGAACTGGAACCAATATCAAAGGTACAAGAACTGGAACCACAACCAACGCTGGAAGCAAAATCAGAACAAGAGTTGGAACTAGTATCAAAGGCACTGGAACTGGAACCAGAACCAACACTGGAACCAGAATCAAAATCAGTACTGGAACCAGAACCAGAATCAGAACTACCAGAATCACCAGAACCATCAAGGTTATTAGAATTACCAGAATTACCACAAGTTCCAGAATCACCAGAGGAACATGGTGTATCAGCAAAGCAGAAAGAGAAGAATCAAAATCAGGAGAGTTCTTCAAACACTCCAGTGAGATTCATCAAGACTACAAACCTGGAAGGGAATTCAAATCCCCTCATCCAAACCATGTAATCACAGAACATACAGATTCAGAATTTGAAAATTAGAAGCAAGAGGATTTTCAGAGTAAAACTGAAACTGTTGACATAGAGGTTATCAAACTGTCAGAGGAACTAGATGATTCGCACGAATTGAACACTTTAGTAGAAACAACAATCCAGTGGTTTAAAAAACAAGCAGAAACCACCAGAAGCAGAATTAATGGTTTGGCTGTATTGAGTTCATTTTTAAATTATTTGATTTATATTATGTTACATGAAAAATTGCTTGATCTTGACAAATCAAAGCAAGATAAAGATAGTGCAGGTTCACCAGAACCAAAGGGAGCAGAAGCAGAAGTAGAAGAAACAGAAGTACCTGGAAAGATAGAGGATACAAGCAAGTCAGCAACACATGACAAATCTTCAAAAGATTAATCTGATCAAGTCAGAAACAGCCAAGATAAGTCAGAAGAGAAATTTGGATATTTACCAAAATCAAAAGCTGTTACAGATTTACCAACCAGAAGTTGATTCATCAGAATCAGAAGCTATTACAGATCTTCTAGAACCAGAAAGTTGATGCAGACCAACCAATGTTGATGAGGTTCTGATAGAGGAAGGTTGGATACTGGCAATGCAAGAAGAGCTAATTGAATTCCAAAGGAATGATGTATGGGATCTGGTATCCAGACCAAACAAAAACATTATTGGAACCAAGTGGGTGTTCACGAATAAACTCAATGAAAAAGGTGAAGTGGTAAGGAACAAAGCTAGATTAGTAGCTGAAGGATACAGTCAACAGGAAGGCATAGATTACACTGAGAGTTTTGCTCCAGTGGCCAGGTTAGAAGCAATTAGAACTCTTTATCATTTGCTGCTAATCACGATATAATTCTGTATCAAATGGATGATAAAAGTACATTCTTAAATGTGTACATAAGTGAGGAAGTCTATGTCAAACAGCCCCATGGATTTGAAAATTCTGATTTTGCAAACCATGTTTTTAAACTTAAAAAATCTTTATATGGTTTAAAACAAGCACCAAGGGCATGGTATGACAGACTTAGTAACTTTTTGCTTAAGAATGAATTTGATAGAGGCCAGATTGATAATACTCTATTTAGGAAATCCATTAAAAATTATATTTTAATTATTCAAGTTTATGTTGATGATATCATCTTTGGATCTACGAACGGCACTTTGTGCAAGGAGTTTTCTGACCTAATGCAGAAAGAGTTCCAAATGAGCATGATGGGAGAACTTAAGTTCTTCCTGGGAATTCAGATTCACCAAGGTAAATCAGGTATACTCATTCACCAATCTAAATATACTAAAGAACTTCTTAAAAAGTTCAAAATGAGTGAATGTAAGCCTATGGCCACCCCGATGCACCCAACCTGCTCACTTGAGAAAGATGAAACCAGCCAAAAGGTAGACCAGAAAACATACAGAGGTATGATTGAATCACTTCTTTATTTAACTGCTTCTAGACTTGACATTTTGTTTAGTGTTTGTGTCTGTGCCCGTTTTCAAGCTGACCCTAGGGAATCCCATTTAACTTCTGTCAAGCGAATTATGAGATACCTTAAAGGAACCACCAACCTTACCCTGTTATACAGAAAACACCCCAACCTACAAACTCAGAGGTTTTTGTGATTCCAACTATGCTGGAGACAAGCTGGAAAGGAAAAGTAAAAGCGGCAACTGCACCTTCTTAGGTGAAAATTTGATCTCTTGGTCAAGCAAAAGACAAAGCACCATTGCTATGTCAACAGCCGAAGTTGAGTATATATCAGCAGCAGGATGCAGCTCATAGTTAATCTGGATGAAACACCAACTTGAAGATTACAACATCTTTGAAACCAATATCCCTTTGTTCTGTGATAACACTTCAGCCATAAACTTAACCAAGAACCCTATCTTACGCTCTAGAGCCAAACACATTGAAATAAAACACCATTTCATTAGGGACCATGTTAAAAAAGGGACTTTAAGCATCCAGTTTGTGGACACTGATCATCAATGGGCTGACATCTTCACCAAAGTATTACCTGAAGACAGGTTCGAGTTCATCAAGAAATATCTCAACATTGTCTCCATATCTGACTAGCTCAAGTAGTCTTCTTAGGAGTTTTTAAATTTCTTGTAATTTTAATTTTATGTCTTTTATTTTTTGTTTTTAATTTCTATACTTTGTAAAGAAAAAACAAAAATACAAAAATAGTAGGACCTCTTTTTGGCTGATGACATAAAGGGGGAGAGAGAAAAAAAAAAGGAGAAATAAGTAGAAAAGGAGATATAAAAAGAAAGGAGGAGCGAAAAAGAAAGAGATGAAAAAAGAAGGAGTTGAAAAGGAAAAGAAACAGGGAGAAAGAAAAATAAAGAGAGAAAAAGAAAGAGTGAAAAGAGAATGAGTTGAAAAGGGGAAGAAACAAGGAGAGAGAAAAATAAATCAGAAAGAGATTAATAGAGAATGAGTTGAAAAGGAGAGGAGAAGAGAAGAAAAAAAAGAGTGATCAAGAAGGAGTTGAAAAGGTCAGTATCAGACTTAGGGGGAGAGATTGGTTAGAGGGGGAGTAATTCAAGTACTTCGGGTTACAAGCTAGCAAAATAAGTTAAGGTTTTGTCATCATCAAAAAGGGGGAGATTGTTGGAACCATGTTGGTTCTAAGTACTTAGGATTTTGATGTTTACAAAAGCACTCCATGTAATCTTATTTTGTACCTTGAATTATTACATTAAATACCACCAGAAGATGAAGTTTGCAGAGGCAGAAGATGAAGACACCAGATAATGTATCCAGAAGGTACCAGAGGATGCATCCTAGAATTACCAGAGGATATCTTTGCTGGCCCAGATCAGAAGGAAGGAAAGTCAGAAGGAGACCTGGACCTGACCAGAAGGAAGCCATCCAGAGGGAGACTTGATCTAGACGAGAAGGAATCATTAGTCAGACTTAGTCCAAAAGTTATTCTGACCAGAAGATGGCCGGGCAGTGAAATGATAAACAGTCTAGACTTTATCCAGACTTAATCAGAGGATAAATTAATGGGTCCAGAACAAGAGATTCAATCCAGTCAGACTTAGTCCAAAAGAAACTAAGTCCAGACCAGAAGAAATGATGTCTGGATATGATCTAGACCTGATCCAAATCAGAAGGTAACATGTCCATACTAAAATATTATTTGTCCAGATTTAATTTCAGTTTAATCTAGACCAAGTCCAGAATTGGTCCAGATCAGAGAGAAGATATTCAGATCAATGGTCCAGATTTAAGTATATGGCCCAGTGTTGACCGAGATCAGAAGATCAGACCATGGCCTAGTGTTGGTCGAAATCAGAAGGTCAGAATGTGTGGTCCAGCATTAGCCGAGATTAGAGGATCACAGCAGATCAGTTTGCAAGTCCAGGTTGGCCGAGATCAGAAAATCAAAAGATCAAAAAGTGTGGTCCATGGTTGGCCGAAATCAGAGGATCACAGCAGATCACTTAGTATGGTCCAGATGTGAACGAGAGCAGAAGATCAAAGGGTCCAGATTTAATCATGAGGACTAACGGTGGAGATTTAATTAAATTTGATCAAAGCATTAAAAGGATTTTTTACAAAAATAAAGTGAAGTCGTATGGGAGTTTAGAAGCTATTGGCGGGAAGAAAGATTTGTTCCAGAATTAATTAAAGACAGGATTGGCCCAAGTTATTTATGAAAACAAATCTGGAGATAAAAAGATATTTTTTTTATTTATAGGAAACCCGATTGGTCAGAGTATTTTTGCAAGAGAATCCAGCAAGATACAGCTCGAAATTAAGCTTGGAAGAGACCCTAATTCACATCTATAAAAGGAGGCTCAAGGTAGAAGACTTAGTATCGAAAATCACAAAAGAGTCATACACTTCCAAAAGCAAACACTCGAGTTTTCAGTGAGGTTAATTGTGAGTTCCAGCTTTCCCGAAGCAAGCACTCGTGTTATTTTCTTTCCCTTGTGTTAGATCTAAGTTGCTGAAGTAGAGTCTACAATCTGAGGGAGTCAGAAGGGGTAGCAGATTACTTGGCAATTAGATTTAAGGCGTTGTAATTCCTTCTACAATCTGGGGTTGTCAGATTGGTAGGAGAAGACTCGACTTAAGAAGTCAAGGTGTTGTATTCCTCAAGAGTCTAGGATTGTTAGACTGTTTGAGAAGACTGACTTGGAGGGTCAGTGGAACTGTTGTAATTCAAGGTTATGAATTAGTGAAATCCTTCAAGGTGAAAGGACTGGACGTAGCCTTGTTAACAGTGAACCAGTATACAATTCTGTGTTTTTATTTTTACTTTATATCTGCTGCTAACTCTGTTTTATACATACATGAAGTTTTGTTTTAAAACTGCAAAAACAGAAAAAGTATTCAAGTTAGTCAAACACAATTCAACCCCCCTTCTCGTGTTTGCACCTGCATTATGAACATATGAATATCTTGTTATGCCATTTGGAGTTACCAATGCACTGGCAATTTTTATGGACATGAATAGGATCTTTAGCCCATTTCTAAATAAGTTTGTTGTAGTGTTCATTGATGATGTATTGATTTATTCAAGAAATGAGGAAGAACATGGAGAGCATTTGCGTCAAGTTCTTGAAGTTTTACGTGAAGAGCAACTGTATGCCAATCTGTCGAAGTGCGACTTTTGGCTATAAAAGTGAACTTCTTAAGACATGTTATAACCATGGAATGAATCGTTCTGGATCCGACAAAGATTGAGACAGTCCTCACATGGAAATAGCCTCAGACAAAAGTTGTGGAAAGCGTTTAGAGACCTACACTTGGACGTGGAGTTTGCATTGGGAATTTTTAAATTCGGAATGATTAAAATTTTGAGTGGTCTACTTGAATTTTCAAGATGACACATTAATCCAAGAGAAGAGGAACCTAGTAGTGCAAGGAAAGATGGCTGAGTTTAAGATTGGACCGGATAACATTTTGAGATGTAATGGAAGGATTTGTGTACCAGCAGTTTCCAATATGAGGAAAACAATTTTAGAAAAGGCTCATAAGAGCAAATTGAGTATCCATCTCGGAGCAACAAAGATGTATCAAGACTTGACGCATAATTAATGGTGGCCATGAATGAAGAGTCATGTAGCGGAGTATGTATCAACTTGTTTAACTTGTCAGAAAGCGAAATCCGAACATCAACACCCTACAGGAATGTCACAACCTTGGGAAATACTTAAATGGAAGTGGGACATCATTTTCATGGACTTTACAACTGGATTGCTGAAAACAAGGAGAAACAATGATTTTATTTAGGTGATAGTGGATCGATTATCTAAATCTGTGCACTTTTTACCAGTAAAGACCATTTATAAGGTAGCATAGATATACATTGCTTAGATCGTGAGATTACACAGAGTACCCTCGAGTATTGTATCAGACCATGACCCAAAATTCAGGTTGCACTTTGGGGGAGCGTTGCATGAAGTGTTGAGAACGAAACTAAGATTGAGTTTAGCATACCATCCACAAACAGACAGAAAAACTAAGAGAACGAATCAGTCCTTGGAAGATTTATTGAGAGCATGTGTATTAGATGATAGAGGAAACTAGGATGATGTACTGCCATTGATTGAGTTTACCTACAACAATAGTTTCCACGCAAGTATTGGATTGGCACCATATGAGGCTATGTATGGACGCAAGTGTCAGATGTCTTTATGCTGGTATAACGACGGTGAAAGTATGATTGTAGGACCTGAGATGGTGCAATAGACTACATAGAAGATCAAGAAGATAAAAGAGAAAATGAAGATCTCGCAAGCCATCAGATGAGTTATGCAGACAAGCGTCGCAAACCTTTAGAATTTGAGCAAGGTGATCATGTGTTTATGAGAGTCATACCTATAAATGGAGTTGGAAAAGCCATAAAATCAAGGAAATTAACCCCAAAATTTATTGGGCCATACCAAATTACTACACGAATTGAACCCGTGGCTTATCGGATTGCGTTACATCCGATACTGTCCAATTTTCACGACACATTTCACATGTCGCAATTAAGGAAATACATTTAGGATCCTTCACATGTAATCAAACCAGACACAATTCAACTAAAGGATAACTTGTCATTCAAAGTACTACCCGTAAGAATTTAGGACATAAAAATTAAGCGGTAAAGGAATAAGGAAGTTTCGCTGGTCAAAGTGATTTGGAACCTAACTACTGGAGATGCGACTTGGGAACTGGAGAGTAAGATGACGGAATAACACCTTGATTTGTCTATCGACACGTAGTTTCAAGGATGAAACTAATTTTAGGGGGGGGGGTAGTAATGTAAGACCCTGAATTTTCTAAACTCTAACTTATAAAATTTTGTTGTATTTTGTGTTGAATTGCTTAGCCTATTAGTCCAATTTTTACTTTATGAAATTAAGTACAAAAAATATGTTTTGATAGAGTTAGTAATACGTTTAATATATATATATATATATATATATATATATATATATATTTGGAGTTTAATTAACTTACGGAGAATCTATTAACGACAAAATTTTCTAGATGTCACATGTTACTGATAAATTCATCTGTCAGTTGAGTTATGACGAGAGTAGATATTTGTACTAAAGTAGATTGAGAAGTGAGTGATGTGATGTGTGTAAGAGTGATTAGATGTTGTCATGAGGATTTTGGTGAAATACCTAATTTTAATTATAACAATTCTTTCTTTTTGTAAGTTAAGAAGAAAAAAAAAAAAGAACCCAACCCCTTTTAAAAGGCATTAACGACCCCCCTCTCCTTTTTATTTTCTTGTTTTGCTTCCTCCCCTTCAATACTTCTTTCTTTTTTTTAGACAAAAAAATAGTGTGTCAGTGCTTTTTTGGAAACACAGAAACCATCATTTTGGTCAAGATCAAAACCTTATTTGAAGAAACTCCTTGAAGACAAAACCTTCCCCTCTTCATTGTGAATCTTTCAAGCAAACATACTTGAGGTAAACTTTCTTTTCTCTTCCCCATTTACGTGAAAACAATGAGCTTGATTGTTGTGGAAAAATAAATAAATTTTTAGTTCTTTAACAAACTATTGATAATTCTTGTTGTTAATAATGGTTAGAAAAATAAAACAAAGAAACCTATACCCATTGTCTCTCGTAAACTTTGACTATTCATATGTGGGGGAGGGATGATTTTGTGATTTTTTATTTTTATTTATTGGGTATGTAAGTGTGAAGTTGGTATCTTGTATTGCTTGAATAATGAGAGAAGAAAGTAAACCCCTAATATTATTTGAGGTGGTCAAACCCCAGGGATTAAAAGGAGGAAATTTGAATTTGTGTTGTGTTTGAGTTATGTAATTAGTTGTTTTCAAATAAATGAATTTGAATTGAAGATGAAATTTTACAAGAAATTGTAGAGTTGTTAAAGTTATGACAACGTTCAAATTTTAACTAAGTAATGAGTTTGAGCAAATGGTTAGATTGTGAAATTAAAATGTTTGGAGTTAAAAATGTTACTCTTTTAATTACTCTTTGACTGAGCTTAAAGAAGAAATTTAGAATACTTTATTAACTCAAATTTTTGTACGCTAATGGTTGTAGAGCTTGAAAGATAAAAAGATTTTCTTCCATAAATATTTGAATTGTCAAGTGTGTGTATGTATGGTTTGGAAAATATTCGTTTTTATTTAGTTTTAAATAAATAATGTGTCACTAGATTTTAAAAGTTTTGTGAGTGAAAAAGATTTGATTTTGGAATGATGATGTGGTTGGATAAATTTTTGTGGTGAACAAACTTTTATAAACCGTTTATGTTTATGTAGTTAGAACCTTGAGTCTTGAAAAGGAATCGAGACTGTAGACACTGAGTTAGCGATGGGGAGAACTCTAAAATATTAATGTTGTTGCTGTGAATAAAGAAAAATGATTTTCTTAGTTTATGCCTTTCCAAAAGTAGTTGTTATGGTTGATGATCAAGAATGTATACATGTGGTTAACGAATCTTTGAACTTGTGTTTAAAGGAAATTACTGAATTGTGGGTTCAAGTTTTATTTGTATACTTTCAATCTTTAGAAAAGTTATATGATTTTAATTAAAGTTTCAAGTGTATTAAGTAAAGGTTCAAGTCATGAATTAGAATTTCAATTTTTTTTAAAACTTCCAAGGTTTCACGAATTAAAATAAAAATTTTGTTTAAAATATATATATATTAAAAGGAATGAAACTATTTCAAAGAGTTAGAACTTTGAAACTAGACAAAAAATATTTATTGATATTCTTTTGTGTGGTTATGTTGTTATGAGGTAAATACTTTGATTGAACACTTAGTCTTTAAAAATGCAGTAGATCAAACTTGTAGTTATTTGTGACAAAAACAAAATAAGTTATGGCAAATTTGAGAAAATTTGTGGTTGTGTGAAATTTTGAGAAAAATAGTTTAAAACGTTTCAAATTGATTGTTAGTGAATTCTCTAAAAAATTTAAAGGATGTTAATTTCTAAAAAATATGTTTGATATGTTGAAAGTGTGTATTTTGGTTAGTAGTACTATTAGTCCTTACTCGTTTTAAATTCGTTTAGTAAAATATACTCTAAGGGGTTTAGGAGTGAGAAAGGATTTGTAATGTAGTTGAAATCTTAGGGACTAATTTGACTAAGTCAAACACTATTTGATTGAAGGTTTTGGCACGAGCGTGATTTTTCGTTGTGCTTGATTGTGGTAGTGATAATTGTTGAAAAGGCTATAATTGAGGTAAGGGCTCCTTCCAATTTTTTTAGTTGGCACATAGGGACCTTATATGTGTGATTATTGAGTGAATATGTGATGAATAATATTGACGTGATTATGCATTCATGATTGATTATATGTGTTGCTACATGTTATGAACTTTATTGATGAGAATATGTTTTGAGTAAGCTATGTGGAAAGTATGAAAAATTATTAGTGTTTTAGGAGTAATAAAAGGGAAGTCTTTTAATAACTTCATTTACATAATGATTATTGTGGAAGAGTTAGAGTATGCTCATTCATTTCATAGTTAGTGGTTATCGTGATGGGCCACGGTGTTAGTGGTGACCACGGTGGGCCACGGGGTGGTTCCATGAGTTGATTCGTTTATCTTATCCTTACGAGGATTCTTTTTGTCGTGTAGGTCTGTGATAGACTGCACTCTGGTAAATCATGTTGATCTGTGATAGGTGGCACCTCTGTAATTAGTATTGGTCTGTGAGAGGCTGTACATTTATGATTTACGCCCCTCGATGAGGGTTTAGAAATTCCGAAATCATGTGTACTGGCATATAAGCATTGCATTAGGGTGTTTGGCACATGAGTCGTGTTTGTTATGATATGATATTTATATATACATGCTCTTTTATTGTCTGCTATCATGTCATAATTGCTAAGTATTTATTGTTTGTCTTCATGACATCATTGTTAAATGTTAATTGTTAATTTCAGTAGGTGAACCTTTACATTATTGTGGTAATTTAGCTTTTCCCTCAGATGATACCTGAATCTATTTTTCCGATTGTTACCCTGATGACAGAAACGTCTTTAGACTTCCCTGACCGACACTCACCAACTGCTTGTGTATACGACCCCATCTGAAGCAGGGCTACATATACGGGGAGAGTGGTGAGGACAAGTAGGAGAGCTGGGGCAGTATTTCACGTGGGGCTCACTCACAAGAGGATCGACTAACCTGTACCCTCAAGATTGGTACTCAGGGCAAATGGAGTGTGGGCTGACGTAGATGAGACTTCAGTTAGATGTGAGATGTCGGCCACCGTAGGTGTGGTGACTCCTATAACTATAGGAGTAAGGGATGCAGTGCTTGGACCAAGGACTAACGAGAAGGGTAAAGGGTTGATCCCAATGGGAGATGATATTTTCGGACCATCTAAGCTGGTTGCAGTTAAGGGTTTTGTTGATGGATCGCCAGTACCTTGCTTGGTGCTACCTCGTGTGACACCCTAAACTCCGAAGTAACATATATTGTAATTTATCCTAGATTTTTTTTAACAAAATTCGCAGTGGATAAAAAAGTATGTTTTCAAAAAAATTAGAATTTTATAACTAATTTAGGATATCACGTTCCTCTAAATACACACGTCAAAATTCAACTTTATTCATTAATTAAAACAATGCAATCTCAATAAACTTGACTTAACTATAATTTCTTGATTTAATTCCAAAAATTTACTAGTACTTATAAGGTTTTCATACAAAAAGTCTTTTCTAATTAAATAAGAGAAAGTAAAATACAAATTACAACTCTTAATTCCCAATATCACCTATCAGAGCGGAGTTTCTCCTAAATTTGAACTTCAAGACTCATTAAACTGTAATAACTGCGATTTTGCAAATGCAGGGCCAAGCCAGTCAAACACAAACAACGAAGGAGGTGAATTTCAAAATTATGTTGATAGTATAATATAAGTAAGAGGAACACGCAATTAATCATGATAAACCGTATCATTATACAAACATTCTTCAAGAAAAAAAAAACATCACATTATAAAGTCAAAATCACTCAAGAGAAATCAATACATTTCACTATAACATCAAATCATCTGAGAGAAATTATTATCGCACACGATACATATTAATCACAAAAAAACAATCACAAGAAGATACAATGCTATACATGAGCTTAGACTCTACTTCACAATGTGGCATCATTCTTACTCTGAAGTACTTGGTTAGGAGGCTTGAGACTATGCCACCATCCCGTTGGACAAACAATTCAAATTGGCCTTGTCCTCATAGATCCCCTCAAATCAACCCGAGACACATATACGTGACATTCGAGGTAAATGTGTGTTGCATGGTAGCTCCTGACATTTGGAGTGCTACTTCCAGGTCACCTAGGAATTTCCCACTCGAATACCTTCATGGTCTAACAATCTTGCCCTAAGGCTCAACAGCAGACCGCCACGATCAGGCTCATTCTGTTTTACATCCCCGGAATCACTAGGCTTGTCAGGCCCTACCTATATGATGATAAAATAATCTCCACTTCAAAAATTCACATCAACTTCAAATATTCCAAACATATATTTTCTCCCTTCGTTAGCCTAGACTATTCCATTAAGAGCATCATCTTTAGCACAAGTTGGAATCATCACTATTTTATCAATTATGGGGTACGTCAATATCCTCATCACAAATTCATAACGTCACTATCATTAATCATAACTCATCACATAAACTCATCACAATTTTATAGCATCACTATCGTTAATCATACATCATAACATAAACTTAATACAAATTTATAGCATCATTATTATTAATTACACATCATCATAATCACATAAACTTATCAAAATGCATTCATCTTTTATTATCACATCACATAAACCTGTCTATTCAATCATATACATAAAGTTCACTCAACACTCAATATCACAACAATATCAAATACCACACATTTAACGAAATTAAATCAATCAACAATTTCCATATTTGCACGTTAACTAATTTATTCCTGAAAGGGCTACTGCCATACGTAGCGAGCCCGAAATGATTCATGGGGAAATATGGTTTTCCCATTCATCTCAATATATTATACTCACTAATTCAAACGATCTCTCACCCCTTACCTTATTTCGACGCTGTCACACACGAATACGATTCCACGAGCAAACAACCTTTGTTCTTTGCCTCTTTGTCCTTCAATCAATCTAACTCGATAGTTTATGGGTAAACGTCAAAAATAAATTATGAAAAGACACCCTAAAAACTAATTTTGAAATTCAGTCAAGAAACTAATTTTGAAAACCAATCAGTGGATACTATAACCACTTTTCACACGATCGTTTTGGCGTTGGTTTCACTCAAATCGGATTTACGGTGAAGAAGAACGGTACAAACTAAGGCATTCCGTAAACGGAAAAGGCGGATATTTTAGAGAGAAATTGGGATGGTTAAAAATATGGGAAAGTGTGTTTAGTTGACTAACTAAATGAGTTAAACAACACACTAAAGTTTGAACTAAAACGGAGAAAGTTTTTCTGGAACAATTATCGATCGCCGGTGCCTATTTTCTTGTTTTTCTAGAACAGTTAATCACTATAATAACACTTATTTTTTCAAATGCTCAAATTAAAATATTACCATAATTAGAGAATAGTCGAAATTAATAAAATAAATTAATATAACATCAACACTTTATATTAATTACTAAATCATAATAAATATATATAAAATCATAATGTTATAACAAGTATATAAAAATAAAGGAAATCAAACACAATATCACTACTATCTCAAGATAATTATTTATTAAATAAATAACTAAAAATAGAAAATAGTTCTAAATAATTGAAATATAACTACGTGCATACTTAACATCAGTCAAATGCACAAAAAAATATAACATTAATTGGGTACGCGTATATACATGTAAAATTGCATGAAATCTTATTCTTTAAAATATTCACTAAAATGCTATTATTTTTAGAAAAATATATAAAATAATAAAATAAAATATTTATTATTTATATAACTTATTTAATATAATATATATCAACCTAACACATCATAGAAAGCATCCATATAATGAAAATTAGTCACAAAATTATCAACATATATTCTAAAATAATTTTAACACCAAATTAATTATTGAAAATCATATTTCATTAATAAAATAGTTTATTAAAAAATTTGAGGTTTTACACCTCAGGTCGAGTCAGAGCTTCCACTTCTGGTGAATAAGTTGTTTTGAGATTCCAACGCCGCTGAAGCCACATATCTCGTGATTGTATATATGACAAAACTTGACAGTTGACTTTTTGGTAGGTCCATGTTCCATTTTTTTGACGTGACCATGGAGGGATAGCTTTCTTGGGGCAACACTTGTGCGTAGGTGTCTCCCGAGAATACCTAGGGTTATGAGTGATGTATGATTGGTCTCATAGTTCAGTGTATTTTATAGTTAT
The DNA here is from genome assembly GCA_037974295.1 of Cicer cuneatum. Taxonomy (NCBI): domain Eukaryota; kingdom Viridiplantae; phylum Streptophyta; class Magnoliopsida; order Fabales; family Fabaceae; genus Cicer; species Cicer cuneatum. The sequence continues at coordinate 18,467,094 of JBBPBO010000004.1, read as the reverse complement.
ATACTTTGGAATATAGCTTTCTTGGGACAAAACGATGTATTATTTTATTAAGTTGTTTTATATAAAACAAATGCACTCGCATTATTAAAAATCGGTGTGTTACGCCATGCCCTAGGTGCTTGTTTTAGACCATACATTGATTTCCTAAGTTTAAATACATGGTCTTGAAATTTAGAGGTTTCAAAACCTAGAGGTTTCTTAACATAGACTTCTTCACTGATATATCCATTTAGAAATGCTCTTTTAACATCCATTTGATCAAGATCTGGCCTTTCTGTTTTATGCCAAAAGTTAATGTGCCTCCTTTGATCCATTTCTTCATCGACTAATTCACTTCAAGAGTCGGAATCAGTGTCTGTGATGCATCCAGAGGAAAAGATGGTATGAGCCATCAGAGCCAAATCTTATTTCTTTTTCTCATAAGAGGATTCATTAAAATCATCCCATGTAGCCATCAAAACCTTCTTCTTGTGTTTGGAATCTTTCCTATGATGTTTCGCTTTTTCTAGATTTGGACATCAAGACTTGAAATATGGAAGTTCATTGCATCCATAGCAGATGATGTTTTTCTTGTCAAACTTGTCATTCATTCCTCTGCTGGACTACCTGAAATTTATTTCAGGAAATGGCTTCTTTCTGTTGTGCCATATCCTCTAAATTTTTTTGGATATGAAAGTCAGCTCCTCATCCTCTAAGTCCACATTGTGGCCATCTAAATCATTATCCTCTGATTCTGTTATTACTTTCAGAGGCTTTTTCTTCTTGGATTTCAAAGCCAAAGTCATCTGCTTCGGCATGGGCTCATCCTCTGCAAGTTCAACTTCGTATGATCTGAAGGAGCTAATTAGTTCTTCTAATTTAAGAATATTCACATCCTTAGCTTCTTAAATGGATATAATCCTAGGTCTCCACTTGCTTGGAAAACTCCTAAGAATTTTCTTCATATGATGCTTTTCTTGTAAGATTTTTTATCCCTTCCTCTATTGGACCGCCTGAAAAATCTTTGAGGAAATTTCTTCTTTCTCTTGTGACTCATCTTCTGATTTTTTCTAGATATGCAAGCCAACACCTCATCGTCTATGTTTAGATTTTGATCATCTAAATCATTATCCTCTGATTATAATGTTATCTTCAGATCCTTCTTCTGCTTGGATTTCAAGGGTAAAGTTGGCTGCTTGTTCTTGGCCTAATCCTTTACAAGCTCAATTTCATGTGATCTCAAGGAGCTAATCAATTCTTCCAATTTAAGGGTATTGAGATCTTTAGCATCTTGAACAGTTGTAATCTTAGGTTTCCACTTGCTTGGAAGACTCCTAAAAATTTTCTTCACATGATCAATAGTAGTAAAACTCTTCTCAAGTACCTTTAATCCAGAGACCATAGTCTGGAATCTGGAAAACATTGTTTCCATGTCTTCATCTTCTTCCATTGTGAACAACTCGTACTTTTTTACTACGAGGTTGGTCTTTGCTTCTTGACCTTTCTTCCTTCCTTCATAAGTCAGAATCAGATTATCATAAATGCTATTTGTAGTCTCCTTGTTGGTGCACATGTCAAACTCCTTGAAAGTGATTCCATTTATCATGAATGTTTTTGACTTATGATGCATCTTGTACATCTTTTTCTGATCATCATCCATCTCCTTTCTTGGAAATTCAGTACCATCTTCTTTTGTTGGAGCAGTATCACCATCTTCCATCAAGTCCCAAAGTTTAGGATCTAGTGAAATAAAGAAACAACTCAGTCTATCCTTCCAATACTCAAAATGTTTACCATCAAATAGAGTTGGTATGTTGATGTTTCCTCCAGCAAGTTCTTCACTGAATCCAAATATATGTTGAATCCTTGGATATTTCCTCCAACACTATAAAATGTTCATCCTTGAGATCGAGCTCGAATGCCAATTGAAGGAGCAAACACGAGAACGGGGTTGAAATATGTTTGTCGAAGTTGGATTCTTTTTCATTATTTGATTAAATTTGGTTGGGGTTTGATAACATAGCAGAAGCAATAATAAAACTAAGACTGTAGCAGTAAAGTGACACAAGAAATTGATCATGGTTCACCACCAACTTGGCAGCTCCGTCTAGTCCCCTCACTGAGAAGAATTCAATCCACTAATTCAACTCCATGAATTAAAAAGCAACTAAACTTACAAGTCATTCTTGTCAAAAAAATTTGACAACCCCGGACTTTTTGAGGAACACAAACACCTTTACTCTACAAGCCAAGACTTTAAAACACAATCTGACAACCCCAGATTGTTAAACACAGCACCTTTACCCTATAGGCCAAGTCTTCTCAACATAATCTGACAACCCCAGATAGCTTGAGGAACACTAAATCCAGTATCGGGTTGGGTTAGCTTGAGGAGCACTTAAGTGATATAAATGATTGCTTTACTAGAACTTAAAACCTTAATCTCTGAATACTTGTAAAATTGAGCTCTTGAGGTTTTTCTGAATAATTTGGGTTGTTAGAATTTCTGAGTATGTTGTTCGTTATGGTTGTATGTACTTCTTTAGCCTTGATCCATTATTTACAGATGAAATTAGGGTTCATGAATTTTGTCCCTCGAGAATTTTGGATCATATTTCATTTCAACCTGGTCAACAAATATTTCTTCCAAATATAATTTTGAAAGATATGTTTTTGATAATATGACCCTTAGCCAATTCTTTATTTTCGAATATGATCTTGAGCAATTCTTCTAGAAGGATATTTGAAGGTGCAAACACGAGAAGGGGGGTTGAATTGTGTTTGTCAAACATTGAATCTTTTTGCTGTTTTGTTGAATATTGATGTGATTTATTTGATGAATAACTAATCAGACTTAGCAACGGAAAAAAAACAGCATAAGAACACAACAATTTATCTTGGTTCACCATTAACTTGGCTACATTTAGTCCCTTTATCTTGAAGGCTTTAATCCACTAATTCAAAACTTTGAATTACAGCACCTGACTTCCAAGCCAGTCTTTTCAAACAGCCTGACAACCCCAGACTTTTGAGAAACGAAAATAACACCTTGACTCTACAAGTCAAGTCTTCTCCTACCAATTTGACAACCCTAGATTGAAGAAGGAATCTACACCACTATCGGGTTTGATTACAAAGGTTTGGAACTTTGCAAAGTTGCTTCTGGAAAGCTGATTGCTGCACATAATTTCTCTCTCGAAAACACTTAGAAAATTTTGCTTTTGCACTCAAGTGATTCTCTCTTTTGAACTCTCGGATTGTGTTGAATATGAAGCTTGAGTTATTGTGTTTTTCGATGCTTGATGCTGCTTCTTGAAGCCTCCTTTTATAGCTGCAAATAGGGCTTTGTCCAAGCTTCAATTTGAAATAAATCTTGCTCAGATTTCCTTTGAAAATTCTGTTGGCCAATCCTGTTTCTCTTAAATTAAAATCGTATCTTTTTAGCTTCAGATTACACTTGAAAATTCTGTTGACTAATCTTGACTCTTTTAATTTCAAACCATATCTTTTTAAGCTTTAGATTGCATTCGAATTTCTTCAAGTCTTCAGTGATTTTTTGAATCAAATCCCCTTAATACTTTGATCAAATTTCTATCAACATTTAATCAAGTTTTCTTCGAATTTTAATCAAGTCTTTAGTGATTTGCATCATGATTCAAATTCTAGACCGTATGATCTTCTGATCTCGACCAACTCTGGACCATGTAATCTGAAATGTACCGTTTTTTGATCCTCTGATCTCGACCAATTCTGGGCCATGTGATCTGATTTTTACCATTATGTGATCCTCTTATCTGAACCACTGATCTTCTAATCTGGACCATTGATCTTCTAATCTGGACCATTAATATTTTAATCTGGACCATTGATCTTTTAATTTGGACCATTGATCTTTTAATTTGGACATTTATCTTATAATCTGGACATTTATCCTCTGATCTGGACCAAGTCTGGATTAAATTTGGACCAAGTATGGACTAAGTCTGGATTAAATCTGGACTAAGTCTTATGTTCTAGACAATTATATCTTATGATCTAGACCAAATCTGGATCAAGTTTAATGTTCTGGACCAAGCTATCTTCTGGTTTGGATCAAGTCTGGACCAAGTATTTTGTTCTGGACCAGTTATCTTCTGGTCTGGACCAAGTCTGAACTGAGTCTTATATTCACGACCATGCTATCTTCTGATCAGGACTATGTCTGGACCCAGTCTGACTTATGTTTCCTTCTGGTTTGGACTAAGTCTCCCTTTGACAGGCTTCCTTCTGGTATGTACACGTCTCCTTCTGGACTCTTCTTCCTTCTGATCTAGGCCAAGAAAGATATCCTCTGATGATGTTATTTTCCTTCCCTTTGATGATATCCTCTGTTTGATGTTATCCTCTGATGTTTGCCTTTGATGGCATCCTCTGGACGTATCTTCTGGTACCCTCTCATGACATCCTCTAGTATCCTCTAGATGCATCCTCTAGTATCCTCTGGTATCCTCTGGATGTATCTTCTGGCCAAAACTTCTAGTGACATTTTTATCTTCTGGTGACGTCATCCTCTGGTGGTGTCATCCTCTAATTTTTCCTTCTAAGTCAAAATACGATTTTCATAAAATACATTTGTTAACATCAAAACTTTAATTGCAAGAACCAACTTGGTTCCAACAATATTGTGGGTATTTGTTCAGATTACGTTTGCAAATTAATTCACTTGAGTCTTTCGTGTTTCTAAGGCAGACGCAAACACACGTTGAACTACTAGAAGCACGCTATCAATGGCAGATGCAAAAACGTTTCTAGTGCGTGGATTTGATTTGTTTGATTTTGTTTCCTTTGATCTTTTCACTTCCTCTGGTGGTCGTATCCTCTGGTCACTTGTTCTGGTGGTGGTATCCTCTGGTGACTTTCTTTGGTGGTATCGTTTGGAGACTTTCTTCGATGGTATCCCTTGGTGGTGGTATCCTCTAGTGACTTTCTTTGGTGGCATCCTCTGGTGGTGGTATCCTCTAGTTGTATCATTTGTTCGTTTCCTCCGATTTTATGTTCTAATTTCTACATACTTAGTGAACTCATTAGTGCAGTAAATTGTTCTCACAAAGTACTTTTGTTAACGTCAAAACTATAACTGGAAAACCAATTTTGTTCCAACACCATTGACTTTCTTGCTCGAGTGATATGTTGTGTTTCTAAGATAATAAAAGTCAGAAGCAAAATTGCGTGACCTAGAATTAGTGGCTTTGGGCAAATCACATTGTTGAATCATCAATGTTAGTGCAACATTAGAGGCTGCATATCGGAAGCATCATTTTAAGTGGGTTGCAACCTTTAACTAGTAGAATATGAGCTTTGAATGCATGGACTAAACAATCTCTTTAGAGTTAATGCTAGCGTGATATAAACTCTTCAGAGGCTTGATGAGTTTGTGCACATCAAAGACATGCAAGGGCTTTAGAAGCATGCTTCCAATTTAGTCTTCAAACAGTCTTTAGAGGCGAACTTTAAACCCAGTTTTAGAGCCAATCTTTAGACCTAGTTATTAGAGGCAATCTTCATACCTAAACATCAGAAGCAGTCTTCATAACCTTGAGAGGAATTTGCTTTCAAAGGTAGATGAGTATGCTTTTGTGTTCCTCTAATCTCATCCTCAAGTGACTTCTTGCAGTCACTTCCTCTGGTACCTTCCTCTGATTTTCTTATTCTAACTTAGGCACACTTAATAAAGGCATTAATCCAAAAACATTGTTGTCATAAAATACCATTGTTAATATCAAATTCACAAGAGGAAAACCAACTTAGTCCCAACAAGACTATCAACCACGATGTTCCTAGGATAAAATAGCTAGATAGAAATGTATCGGAGTTCTACTGCACTATAGAATACTAGTCTAGAATTCCACTCTCTAAATATGGAGATTAAGGTCAATCATAATATGGTACTATGACCACTCAAAATTGTGATATAGATAGAAATTTATGATGAAGCAGAAAAGAGAGGAAACTCATAATTTTTCACAGTTTATTGTGTTTTCTAAACTGAGCGGAATCCCTTAGTTATAGAGGAATTTTGCAACTGACGAGAGCAAAAGGTTGTAGCTAAAAATGAAGGAGAAGAGCTGAAGAAGGAGTCATTTCCCATAAGTGAGGAAGAAGGAGAGAAGGAAAAGTGGCATGGTCTTCTTTTTACACTTGGACCTTATTAATACTACCACTTTCCTATTTCTACTTTAACTTAAGTCAACTTTTACTAAAAATAGAGTATTATAAATACATTAGTTTTCTAAATATAAATTTATTAATTAAAGTTTAGAAATATTTTTATAAAGTAGTAAGAGGGTTGTTACATTCTCTCCCCCTTAGAAAAATTTTGTCCTCAAAATTTGAGAATTTACTTATTGGAAGAGATAAGGGTACTCCTTCATCATATCAGCTTCAATTTCCCAGGTTACTTCCTCTGGTGATGATCCTCCCCAACAAACCTTTACTAAGGGAATGGTCTAATTTCTTAATGTCTTCATGCTTATATCAATAATCTTAGTTGGTACTAGATTGTAAGAAAGGTTGGACTTAAATTGAAGAGATTCATGACTCAAGATATGACAAGGGTCTGTGATATATTTCTTGAGTTGAGAGACATGAAAAACATCATGTAAACCTTACAAAGAGGGTGGTCAGGCTAATTTATAAGTTGAGGGACCTATCCTATGTATGATTTGAATAGTCCAATAAAATGAGGGCTGAGTTTTTTTTACTTTTAACACCCTTCAAATGCCAACAATGGGGGTAACTCTAAGGAATACATGGTCACCTTCATCAAATTCTAGGGGTCTTCTTCTATGATCAGCATAACTCTTTTGTCTACCCTGAGCAGTTCAGTGGTTTCTTGAATAAGCTCAGGTCCTAGAATTCCCTTGTCCGCTATCTCTGACCAACATAAAGGAGTTCTACACTTGCGTTCAAACAATGCCTCATATAGAGCCATACCTATTGTAGTGTGATAACTATTGTTATACGCAAATTCTATCAAAGGAAAGTGTATATCCCAACTTCCACCATCCTATAAGACACAAGCCCTCAACATGTCTTCCAAAGTCTAGGGATGACAACATAACCCGAACTTGCGGGTACCCACTCTAAACCCACTTTGATTAAGTGCGGGTTTTCCCCAAAATTAAAATTTGGGGGCGAGGACGGGTGCGAGTGTGTTGATATCCACCCCACACCCGCCCCGCTAGTAATATTATTGTAATTTTTTAAATATTAAAAATTATAATCTCATCTTCATAATTTTATTTTATTTTTATTATTGTCTGATAATAATTATTTTATTATATTAATTATAATTGATATGATTTTTAAATTTTTAATTTTATATATATGAATGGGTGCGGGTGTAGGCGGGGAAACCCAAAACCCGTTACAGGCGGGGATGGGGTCTAAATTTCACACCCGCTAAAAACGAGGCAGGTACGGGTTTTCCCCTATTAGTCAGGTACGGGGGTGGGAAAGGCAAAATATGCCCCGCCCCGCCCTGTTTCCATGTCAACCAATGTCTGAATGGTCTTTTAAGTTTGGCCATCAGTATGTGGATGGTAGGCAATGCTAAGATTAAACATGGTTCATAAATATTTTTGGAAGGCTTTCCAAAATAGAAGGGAATTTAGGGTCCCTATCAGATACTATACTAAAGGGAGCAAAAGGTGCGGTCATATTTACTGGATCCACATAAACTGTCGCGCAGAAATATATAGGGATTGACTGGGTCAGCAAAACTGCCGCACAAAAATAGGGGATGAGTTAAACAAATCATTTGTTGACTGTTACACATTTAAAATATTTTTATTTTATTTTTTGAATACTAAAAATAAGGGAGGAGTTGAACAGTTCTGATTCTTTAAATGTTTGCACATTGGCTTCAAAAATTCCCTGAATAATTTCTTCTTCTTTTTTGAAATAGCCATTACTTCATCTTTCTAGTCTTGTTTTAAGGATTCTTCCTCAATTCGGAAGCGGGTAATCAGAGTCCCTTGTGAAAATTCTTTTGTTTTATGTGTGAGAGAATTTTTAAAATATTTCCAAGATGGCGGCAAGTTTTCAATTATAATTGCAATTTGAAATTGTTTATCTAAAATCATACATTCAAAGATGATCTCATTAGCTATTTTCGGAATTTCATGGGATAGAGCGTCCACTTATCTATCATCGGTCATATGATAATTGAGGTAGCAGCTCACATCATACATTTTAGCTCCATCTTCCTCAGTATCGTATTTCTTCTTCAGAGCATCCCAAACATCTATCGCAGTATTGCTTGAACTGTAGTTTTCATACAGTGTTGGAACCAAGTTGGTTTTACATTTAGAGTTTTGATGTTAACAAAACTATTTTATGAGAACAATATATCTAACTTCAAAGAGTATGAAAGAAGATATGGTCAAGATTTGTAGAAGAATTGATTAAGATTTGAAGAAGATTTGATCAAAATTTGAAAAAGATTTGATCAAGATTTATCTACAACAAATTACGAACATAATCAATCTAAAGAATTTACAATCTCAATCTAAACAAAAAAAGGAACATAATCAATTTGAAGAATTTACAAATGCAATATTAACAAAATACAATTCAGAATTAAACATTGACCAAATTGAAGCCCAAATTTTAACTATAAATAGATACTCAAGGCTAAAGAAGAAAAGCATCGAAAATCATAAGAGAGTAGAAGAACTCAAGCTCAAATTCCAAATTCATCCTAGAGTTCAAAGAGAGAAACACTTATTCGAATGAGAAATATTTTCTGAGTGTTCTTTTCTTAGAGTGTGAGAGTTATTATATCAGCTTTTCAGAAGCAACTACTCATGTTCCAATCTCTTGTATCCAACCCGATATTGGTTTAGTTCCTTCTTCAATCTAGGGTTGTTAGGCTATTTGGGAAGACTGGCTTGGAGGGTCAGGTGTTTTGTAATTCAAGGTATTTGAATTAGTGGATTAAAGCCTTCTGAATGAGGGGAATCGATGTAGCCAAATTAGTGGTGAACCAGGATAAATCAATGCGTCAAATTAATTATGCTTTCATTGTTTGCTACCTCTGAATCCTATTGCTTCTACTCCAAGTAAGTCACCAAAAACCAAACTAGTTTTTAATTTAGTTATAAATTATAAAAAACTTATCAACTTTGGCAAACACAATTCAACCCCCTTCTCGTATTTACACCTTTGATTGGCATCAGAGCTCGGTGTCAAGGATGAGCACTTTACAATGTTTGAGAAAAGATCCAAGGATTCAATATGTCTGTATTCAGTAAAGAAGTTGTCGAAGGAAACATCTACATACCACCTTTGTTAAATGGAGAACATTTTAAGTATTGGAAAGATAGGCTCAGAAGTTTATATATTTCACAAGATCCTGAACTTTGCTCCGAAGAATACTAATTGTATTGAAATTCCAAACAAGGAGATGAATGTTGAATCAGAAGAAGATGTACAAGATGCATCATAAGTCTAGAACATTCATGATAAATGCAATCAACTTCAAGGAGTTTGACAAGTGCACCAACAAGGAGACAACAACGAGTATTTATGATAGTTTGATTCTGACCTATGAAGGAAGCAAACAAGTTCAATAAGCAAAGGCAAACCTCCTAGTCAAAAAGTATTAGTTGTTCAAGATGGAAGAAGTTAAGATATTCAAACAATGTTTTCTAGATTCCAGACCCTAGTCTCAGGATTCAAGGTACTTGAGAAGAGTTATACTACTGTTGATCATTTGAAGAAAATCCCTAGGAGTCTAACAAGCAAGTGGAGACCTAAGATCACTGTCATTCAGGAAGCAAAGGATCTGAATACTCTAAAGCTGGAAGAATTAATCAGCTCTCTCATATCACATGAAATTGAGCTTGAAGAAGATGAGCCCAAGAAGAAGAACAAGATTCTAGCCTTGAAATCCAAGCAGAAGAAGGACCTAAAAGCAACATTAGAATCAGAAGATAGATTCAGATGATCAGAATCTGAACTCAGAGGAAAAAGAGATTGCTTACATATCTAGAAATATTTGAAAGCTGTGGCACAACAGAAAGAAGACATTTCCCCAAAGATATTCCAAGCAATCCAATAGAGGAAATGATGATAAATATGACAAGAAAAGCATCATCTGTTATGGATGCAATAAACCTGTACATATCAAGTCAGAATGTTCAAATATGGAGAAAGGGAAATGAAGGTGCAAACACGAGAAGGGGGTTGAATTGTGTTTGACTAACTTGAATACTTTTGAGTTTTAAAACAAAACCTATTAAAATAGAGTTAGCAGCGGATATAAAGTAAATAAAAACTCAGAATTTTATACTGATTCACAGTTAACAAGGCTACGTCCAGTCCCTTCACTTTGAAGGATTTCACTAATTCAAAAACCTTGAATTACAAAGTACCACTGACCCTCCAAGTCAGTCTTCTCAAAAAGTCTAACAACCCTAGACTTTTAAGAAAAAGAACCTTGATCTAATTGCTAAGTAATCTGCTACTCCTTCTGACTCCCTCAGATTATAGACTCTACTTCAACAACTTAGACCTAACACAAGGGAAAGAAAAACTTAGAGTACTTGCTTCTAGAAAGGGGATACTCACAAATGACCTCACTGAAAACTCAAGTATTTTGCTTTTGGAAGTGTGTAACTCTCAAGTGTTTTCGATGCTAAGTCTTCTACTTTGAGCCTCCTTTTATAAATGAATAATTAGGGTTTCTTCTATGCTTTAATTCGAGCTGAATCTACCCAGATTCTCTTGCAAAATTAACTTGGTAAATCGGGTTTCACTTAAATAAAAACAACGTATCTTTTTAGTTCCAGATTGCTTTTGAAAATTTTATTGACCAATCTTGTTTCTTTTAATTTCAAATCATATCTTTTGAAGCTTCATATTGCATTCGAATTTCTCCAAGTCTTCAGTAATTTTTGAATCAAATCCCCTTAATACTTTGATCAAAATTTAATCAAGTCTTCTTCGAATTTTAATCAAGTCATCATTGATTTTCATCATGATTAAATTTGAACCGTTTGATCTTCTGATCTCGACCACATCTGGACCACATAATCTGATCTTCCCCAAGTCTCTAATCCTCTAATCTCGGCCAACATTGGACCACATGATCTGATCATCTGATCTCGGCCAATACTGGGCCATGTGGTCTGATCTTCTGATCTCGGCCAACACTGGGCCATGATGCTTAAATCTGGACCATTGATATGAACATTTTCCCTCTGATCTGGACCAATTCTGGACTGAGTATGGATTGAATTAAATCTGGAGTAATGATATTTTAATATGGACATTTACCTTCTGATATGGATCAAGTCTGGATTAAATCTGGATAATCATATCTTCTGATCTGGACTTAGTTTTATACTTTGGACCATGCCATCTTCTGGTTTGGACCAAGTCACTTGTTCTGGACCAGTTATCTTCTTCTTTGGACCAAGTCTGGATTAAGTCTGGACTGATTCTTATTTCACGACTAGGCTATCTTCTGGTCAGGATTAATTTTGGACCATGTCTGACTTGTGATTCCTTCTGGTCTGGAACAAGTCTCCCTCTGGCAGGCTTCCTTCTGGTCTGGACCAGGTCTCCTTCTAGACTCTGCTTCCTTATGATCTGGACCAGGAAAGACATCATCTGATGATGTTATTTAACCTTTGATGATATCCTCTGATATCCTCTAATGCCTTCAGGATGCATCCTCTAGTACCTTCTGGATGCATTATCTGGCCTAACCTTCTTGTGATATTTCTATCCTCTAGATGTATCTTCTAGTGGTGTCATCTTCTGCCTCTAGTGGTGTCATCTTCTGCCTCTGGTGACGTCATCTTCTGATGACATTTTATATAATAATTCTAAGTACAAAATAAGATTACATGGAGTGTTTTTGTAAACATCAAAATCCTAAATACTTAGAACCAACTTGGTTCCAACAATCTCCCCCTTTTTGATGATGACAAAACCTTAACTTATAACTTATTTAAAAAGACTTTGAAAAGCTTGAAAAAATTCGAAGTACTTGAATTTCTCCCCCTCAGACCAATCTCTCCCCCTAAGTCTAATAATGACTTTTTCCTCTCTTTTTCAACTCCTTCTTAAATCACTCTTTCTTCTCTTCCCTTCTCCTCTTCTTTTCAACTCCTTCTTTATTCTTTCTTTCTTTTCTCTCTTCACATTGCCTCTCCTTTTCAACTCCTTCTCTTTTCACTCTTTCTTTTTCTCTCTTTATTTTTCTCTCTCCCTGTTACCTCTCCTTTTCAACTCATTCTCTTTTCATCTCTTTCTTTTTCACTCCTCCTTTCTTTTTATCTCTCCTTTTCTACTTATTTCTCCTTTTTCTCTCTCTCCCCTTTTTGTCATCATCCAAAAAGATGTCCTACTATTTTTGTATTTTTGTCTTTCTCTTTACAAAGTACAGAAAGTAAACAACAAGAAAATTACAAAAAAATTAAAAACTCCTAAGATGACCACTTGAGCTAGTCAGATATGGAGATAATGTTGAGATGCTTCTTGATGAACTTGAACCTATCTTCAGGTAATGCTTTGGTGAAGATATCATCCCATTGATGATTAGTGTCCACAAACTGGATGCTTAAAGTCCCTTTCTGAACATGTCCTTAATGAAATGGTGTTTTATTTCAATGTGTTTAGCTCTAGAGTGTAAGATAGGGTTCTTGGTTAGGTTTATGGCTGAAGTGTTATCATAGAACAAAGGGATATTGGTTTCAAAGATGTTGTAATCTTCAAGTTGATGTTTCATCCAGATTAACTGTGAGCTGCATCCTGCTGTTGATATATACTCAGTTTCAGCTGTTGACATGGCAATGGTGCTTTGTATTTTGCTTGACCAAGAGATCAAATTATCACCTAAGAATATGCAGTTGCCACTTCTACTTTTCCTTTCCAACTTGTCTCCAGCATAGTCAGAATCAAAAAAACCTCTCAGTTTGTAGGTGGGGGTTTTCTTGTATAACAAGGTAAGGTTGGTTGTTCCTTTAAGGTATCTCAAGATTCTTTTGACAGCAGTTAAATGGGATTCCCTAGGGTCAGCTTGAAAACGGGCAAGGACACAAACCCTAAACAAAATGTCAGGTCTAGAAGCAGTTAGGTAAAGAAGGGAATCAATCATACCTCTGTATGTTTTCGGGTCTACCTTTTGGCTGGTTTCATCTTTCTCAAGTGAGCAGGTTGGGTGCATGGGGGTGGCCATAGGCTTACAGTCACTCATCTTGAACTTTTTGAGAAGTTCTTTAGTGTATTTAGATTGGTGAATGAGTATACCTGATTTACCTTGGTGAATTTGAATTCCCAGGAAGAACTTAAGTTCTCCCATCATGCTCATTTGGAACTCTTTCTGCATTAGGTCAGAAAACTCCTTGCACAAAGTGCCATTAGTGGATCCAAAGATGATATCATCAACATAAACTTAAATAATCAAAATATCATTTTTAATGGATTTTCTAAAATAGAGTATTATCAATCTGGCCTGTATAAAATTCATTCTTAAGCAGAAAGTTACTAAGTCTGTCATACCATGCCCTTGGTGCTTGTTTTAAACCATATAAAGATTTTTTAAGTTTAAAAAAACTGGTTTGGAAAATCAGAATTTTCAAATCCAAGGGGTTGTTTGACATAGATTCCTCACTTATATAGCCATTTAAGAATGCACTTTTAACATCCATTTGATACAGAATTATATCATGATTAGCAGTAAATGATAAAAGAATTCTAATTGCTTCTAACCCGGCCACTGGAGCAAAAGTCTCAGTGTAATCAATACCTTCCTATTGACTGTATCCTTGAGCTACAAGTCTGGCTTTGTTCCTTACCACTTGACCTTTTTCATTGAGTTTATTCCTGAACACCCACTTGGTTCCAATAATGTTTTTGTTTGGTCTAGATACCAGATCCCAAATGTCATTCCTTTGAAATTCATTCAGCTCTTCTTGCATTGCAAGTATCCAACCTTCCTCTGCCAAAACTTCATCAACAATGCTTGGTTCAATTGTTGAGAGTAAACTAAACAGACTGATTTCTCTACTTGATGATCTGGTCTTCAATTGTTCTGTTGCACTGCCAATAATGAGAGTTTCTGGATGTGAAGACTTGTACTTCCATCCATTCTTTCCCTCTGACTTGTCTTCAGAGTCAACATGTTCTTCTTCCTTGCTTTCATCTTTATCTTTCTCAAGTTCTGCTGCTGGTCCAGCTTCTGGTTCCTGTGCTACTAGTTCTCCTGCAATTTCCTCATCTTGCTTTGACTTTTCAGAGTCAAGCTGTTTATCATCAAACTTAATGTGGATTGATTCTTCCACAGTGTTAGTTTCCTTGTTAAACACTCTATAAGCTTTTGATCTATCAGAGTAACCAATAAAAGTACACTTTTGAGATCTAGAGTCAAACTTAGCTAGATTATCTTTAGTGTTCAACATAAAACAAGTACAGCCAAATTGCTTGAAATAGGAAATGTTAGGTTTCTTACCTTTCCACAGTTCATATGGAGTTTATTTTTGATCTCCCATGATCTATTCTTTCTTTCCACCACTTCATTATGTTGTGGTGTTCTGGGGGATGAGAAGTTGTGAGAGATGCAAATCTCATCACAGAATTCTTCAATGTATTTGTTCTCAAATTCACCTCCATGATCACTTCTGATGGTTATGATCTTGACACCCTGTTCATTCATTACTTGCTTACAAAAAGAAATAAACACTTTGTGAGATTCATCTTTGTTCTTTAAAAAATTACCCAACTCCACCTTGAGTAATCATCAACAATCACAAATCCATATTTCTTACCACTGAGTGAAGTTGTGTGAACAGGACCAAACAGATTCAAGTGGTTGAGAGGTAGAAACACATTTTTTAGTTTTAAAAGAGCTTTTAGTTTATTTACCTCTTTGACATGCTTCACACAGAATCTCTGTTTTGGAACTTACCTTGGGAAGCCCTCTTACCAACTGGAGTTTGCTCAACTCAGATATAAGTCTAGGGTTTGCATGCCCTAGCCTCTTGTGCCAAATCATATTCTGCTCACTTACAGATAATAAGCATTTAACCTATTGCTTAGCAAGATTAAACAAATCAATCTTATAAACATTATCTTTCCTAATGCCATTAAACAAAACAGATTTATCAAGTTGACTAACAGCTTTGTATGTTTTATGGTTAAAGATGACATCATATTTGAAATCACTTAGTTGACTTATGCTCAAAAGATTATGCTTCAGACCTTTTACTAACAGAACATTTTTAATAGAAAGGGACGAAAATTTGTTACCAACTGTTCGTGTACCAATAACCTGACCTTTCTGGTTTCCTCCAAAGGAAACTTTGCCTCCATTTTTCATGGTCAGATCCAGAAACATAGATTTGTCTCATGTCATGTGTTTGGAGCAACCACTGTCCAAGTACCATGATTTAGGTTGCTGATCAGACCATGCTTCAAAATCAGAGTCAGAGTCAGACTCGGACTCAGTTCGAGCCATCAGAGCCAGTTCAGCTTCTGGCCTGTTTGAGCAGTTTCCTTGATTCTACTTTGGTTGATAGATCATGTTCCTTTGATGATTCTGGAACATGTTTTGGTTCTGGTAACTTGGATGAATCTGGTGATTATGATAACCTTGATGATTCTGGTGATTTAGATGAGTTGGATGAATATGATAATTCTGGTGCTTTGGATGAATCTGATGATTCTGATGAATCTGATAATTCTGATAATTCCTGTAGTTATACTGATTCTAATAATTGAAGTAATTTTGATGATCATACCTGAACCTTTGATACTGCTAACTGTTCTGGTTCTAGTTCTGGTTCCTATACTGATTCTGGTTCCAGTTATGGTTCTGGTTCCAGTTCTTGTTCTGATTCTGGTTCCAGTTTTGATTCTGGTTCCAGTTCTGGTTCTGATTTTTGATTCTTGTTCTGGTTGAGTTTAAAGGTGCAAACACGAGAGGCGGGGGTTGAATTGTGTTTGACTAACTTGAATAGTTTTTCTGTTTTTGCAGTTTTATAACAATACCTGATGTATGAATCAAACACAGTTAGCAGCGGATATAAAGTAAATATAAAACACATAATTTTATACTAGTTCACCTTTAACGAGGCTACGTCCAATCCCTTCACTTTGAAGGATTTCACTAATTCAAAACCTTGAATTACAACAATACCATTGACCTTCCAAGTCAGTCTTCTCAAACAATCTAACAATCCTAGACATTTAAGGAATACAGCACCTTGACTTCTCAAGTCAAGTCTTCTCCTACCAATCTGACAACCCCAGGTTGTAGAAGGAATTATAATGCCTTGAATCTAATTGCTAAGTAATCTGCTACCCCTTTTGACTCCCTTAAATAGTATACTCTACTTCAACAACTTAGATTTAACACAAGGGAAAGAAAAACACGACTACTTGATTCTGGAAAGCTGAAACTCACAATTAACCTCACTGAAAACTTGAGTGTTTGCTTTTGGAAGTGTATCACTCTTTTGTATTTTCGATGTTGAGTCTTCAGTCTTGTGCCTCCTTTTATAGATGTGAATTAGGGTCTCTTCCAAGCTTAAATTTGAGTTGTATCTTGCTGGATTCTCTTGCAAAAATAACTTGTCCAATCGGATTTCTCTTAAATAAAAAACATATCTTTATCTGCTCCAGATTGTCTTCGAAAATAACTTTGACCAATCCTGACTTTAATTAATTCTAGAACAAATATTTCTTCCCGCCAATAGCTCTTGAATTCCACAAGACTTCACTTTATTTTTGTATCGAATCCGTTAAATACTTTGATTAAATATAATCATGACTCCACTGATCATGATTCAATCTAAACCGCTTGATTTTCTGCTCTCGTCCACATCTGCACCATACTAAGTGATCTGCTGTGATCCTCTGATTTCGGCCAAACCTAGACCACACTTTCTAATCTTCTGATCTCGACCACTCTGGACTTGCAATCTGATCTGTGTGATCTTCTGATCTCGCCAATGCTGGACCACACGTTCTGATATTCTGATCTCGGCCAACACTAGGCCATGGTATGATCTTATGATCTCGGCCAACGCTGGGCCATATACTTAAATCTTGACCATTGATCTGAACCTTTTCTCTCTAATCTGGACCAATTCTAAACTGGGTTTGGATTGAATTGAAATTAACTCTTGACAAAGGATATTTTAATCTGGACATTTTACCTTCTGATCTGGATCAGGTCTAGATTAAATCTGGACATCATTTCTTCTGATCTGGACTTAGTTTCATACTCTGAATCATGCTATCTTCTGGTTTGGGCCAAATCTAGACTAAGTCATTTGTTATGGACCAATTATCTGAAGTTCAAGTTAAGTTTGGATCAAGTCTGGACTGATTATCATTTCACTGCCAAGTTATCTTCTGCCAAGTTAACTTCTGGACTAAATCTGACTTTTGATTCCTTCTGGTCTGGAACAAGTCTCCATTTGGTAGGCTTCCTTCTGGTCTGGTCCAGGTATCCTTCTAGACTCTGCTTCCTTCTTATCTGGGCCCGGAAAGATATCCTCTGATGGTATTTTGACATCCTGGAGTATCCTCTGGTGCTTTCAGGATGCATCCTCTGGTACCTTCTGGATGCATTATCTGGTGACTTCTAGAGGTGTATCCTCTGGTCTGATTTTACCTTCTGATTACTCATCCCCTGCCTCTGGTGATTTCAGCTTCTGTCTCTGATAACTTCGTCTTCTAATGGCATTTAATATAGTAATTCAAGGTACAAAATAAGATTATATGGAGTGCTTTTGTAAACATCAAAATCCTAAGTACTTAGAACCAACTTGGTTCCAACAGAGTTGACCAGACCTTCTTCCATCAGACTCAGATTGCCTATGTCTGGTTGTAGCAGGAACATAAACCTTCTTCTGCTTGTGCATTGCTAGCATCCGTTGTCCAGGCACCATTGTTGGTGTCTCCTTCTGGTTGCTCAGAATATCTGCAACATAGACAATTTGATCTTTTGGTACCCAGAACTGATTGGGTCCAGGTTTGTTAGTTTTAACAGCTCTCTGATCTTGTTCAGATTTTACCACTGGACAAGATAATTCAGAGTGACCTTTCTTAGCACAAACAATGCATAAAACATCAGAATGACCAGTTTTAGTTTCAGCAATAGTTTCTGTAAAACCAAGACTTCTCTTTCCAATGTTACTGTTTCCATAAATCATAGATGCATATTTACTTCTTTCCATTCCATTAGAAATAAAGTTTTGAAAAAATTGCTCATGTATATCAGATTCACAAACAATTTTGGAAGTGGAACAAATATTACTTTTGAGAGTTTGGTTTTCAGATTTGAGTCTTGCAACTTCAGTTTTAAAATCCTTGTTTTTAGTTGCATACTCAGAATTTTGATTCTTTAAAACTTGGACTTCTTTGGTCAGATTTTTCTTATCTTCCCTAAGAGTTTTCAGTTTTAAAGACAAATTATTGTTTGCATTTAAAAAATCTTTTAAAGCATCAATTAATTCAGATTTAGTGAGATCAGAAAATACCTTATTGTCTTCATCTTCTGAATATGTTCCAGAGCCTGAGCTGTATCCAGAACTTGAGTGGGTATGACCCATCACAGCCAGAATTGCTTCCTCTGATGTGCTTACAGACTTGCTTAATTGACTGCTTTGATCATTCTTCCTTCTGCCTGCTTTCCTTCCTGAAATTGTGCCTTATGAAGTCCAAAGGCAGACCTGATATGTGCCATCATTGGTATTTCTGCCTCTTCTTCATCAGACGATTCTTCTTCTAATTCTGATGCATCCCAGGCTTTCATCAGACCCTTCTTTTTGAATCTGGAACTCTTCTTGTGTTGTTTGCCTTTTTCCAGATTTGGACATTCTGACTTGATATGTCCATGTTCATTGCATCCATAACAGATGATGCTCTTCATGTCAGATTCTTCCTTTCCTTTGTTGTTATGTTTCTTCTTGGAGCCTCTCCTCTTCTTGTTTTCCCAGATCTTAACCATCTGTTTGGTTAAGTAAGCCATATCATCACAGTCACTGTCGCTATCCTCTAATTCTGGTGCTGCCTTTGCAGCTTTCTTCTGTTTTGACTTCAGGGCCAAATTCTTCTTCTTCTTTGGTTCATCTGCTTCCAGTTCTATTTCATGATACTTGAGTGGGCTGATCAGATCTTCAACTCTTAAGTTATTCAGATCTCTGGCTTGCTAAACTGCAGTAACCATTGGTCTTCACTTGGTTGGTAAGCTTCTTAGAATCTTCTTGACAAGATCTGTTGTTGTGTAGCTTTTCTTCAAGACCTTCAGTCCAGATATCAGAGTCTGGAATCTACAGAACATTCCATCAATGTCTTCATCATCTTCCATCTTGAACATCTCATACTGTTTGACCAGTATGTTAGCCCTTGCTTCTTGAACCTGTTGGCTTCCTACATAGGTCAGAACCAGACTGTCAAATATGCTCTTTGCTGTTTCTTTATTTGTGCATCTATCAAATTCCTTGAATGTGATGGCATTGATCGTGATGGTTCTGGACTTGTGATGCAGTTTGTATAATCTGCTCTGGTCTGGACTCATATCTGCCATGTCCAGTTCTTGAGTTGGATCTTCTAGAACAGAAGGTGCAGTGTATCCTCTGACTACCGGCGGATATATTTGACTTGGATCTCCATTGAAGGTGCAAACACGAGAAGCGGGGGTTGAATTGTGTTTGACTAACTTGAATACTTTTTAATTTTCAAATAAAACCTGTTAAAACAGAGTTAGCAGCGGATATAAAGTAAATAAAAACTCATAATTTTATATTGGTTCACCGTTAACTAGGCTACGTCCAGTCCCTTCACTTTGAAGGATTTTACTAATTCAAAAACCTTGAATTACAAAGTACCACTAACCCTCCATGTCAGTCTTCTCAAAAAGTCTAACAACCCTAGACTTTTGAGGAAAAGAACCTTGAATCTAATTGCTAAGTAATCTGCTACTCCTTCTGACTCCCTCAGATTGTAGACTCTACTTCAACAACTTAGACCTAACACAAGGGAAAGAAAAACATAGAGTACTTGCTTCTAGAAAGCGGATACTCACAAACGACCTCACTGAAAACTCAAGTATTTTGCTTTTGGAAGTGTATGACTCTCAAGTGTTTTCGATGCTAAGTCTTCTGCGTTGAGCCTCCTTTTATAGATGAATAATTAGGGTTTCTTCCATGCTTAAATTCGAGCTGAATCGGCCCAGATTCTCTTGCAAAAATAACTTGGCCAATCAGGTTTCACTTAAATAAAAAAAACGTATCTTTTTAGCTCCAGATTGCTTTTGAAAATTCTATTGACCAATCTTGTTTCTTTTAATTTCAAACCATATCTTTTGAAGCTTCAGATTGCATTCCAATTTCTCCAATTCTTCAGTAATTTTTGAATCAAATCCCCTTAATACTTTGATCAAATTTTTATCAAAATCTAATCAAGTCTTCTTCGAATTTTAATCAAGTCATCACTGATTTTCATCATGATTAAATTTGGACCATTTGATCTTCTAATCTCGACCACATCTGGACCATATAATTTGATCTTCCCCAATTCTGTTATCCTTTGATCTCGGCCAACACTGGACCATATGATCTGATCTTCTGATCTCGTCCAATATTGGGCCATATCGTCTGATCTTCTTATCTCGGCCAACACTGGGCCATGATGCTTAAATCTGGACCATTGATCTGAACATTTTCCCTCTGATCTGGACCAATTCTGGACTGAGTATGGATTGAATTAAATATGGACTAATGATATTTTAATCTGGACATTTACTTCTGATCTGGATAAAGTCTGGATTAAATCTGGACAATCATTTATTCTGATCTGGACTTAGTTTTATACTTTGGACCATGCCATCTTCTGGTCTAGACCAAGTCACTTGTTCTGGACCAATTATCTTCTACTTTGGACCAAATCTGGATTAAGTCTGGACTGATTCTTATTTCACGACCAGGCTATCTTCTGGTTTGGAACAAGTCTCTTTTTGGTATGGAACAGGTCTCCCTCTGGCAGGCTTCCTTTTGGTCTGGACTAGGTCTCCTTCTGGACTCTGCTTCCTTCTGATCTGGGCCATGAAAGATATCCTCTGATGATGTTATTTAACCTTTGATGATATCCTCTAGAGGTGTATCCTCTGGTGCTTTCAGGATGCATCCTCTGGTACCTTCTGGATGCATTATCTGGCCTAACCTTTTGGTGACATTTCTATCCTCTGGTTGCTTCCTCTGGATGTATCTTCTGGTGGTGTCATCTTCTGCCTCTGGTAACGTCATCTTCTGATGACATTTTATATAATAATTCTAAGTACAAAATAAGATTACATGGAGTGCTTTTGTAAACATCAAAATTTGAAGTACTTAGAACCAACTTGGTTCCAACAGGAAACACTAGAGTCTGATGGCTACATGGGATGATTCTGATGAATCCTCTGACAATGAACAAGCACATTTGGCTATGATGGCTCATACTAACTCTGCCTCTGGATCCAACACAAATTCTGACTTTGGAAGTGAATGAGTAGATGAAGAAATTGAGTTATTTTCTAAATTTACTCGATCTGATTAAATTATTGCTATAAATGTATTTTTTAAATAATAATCACAAATTGTCTTTAAAACAGAAAACACTTAGGAAAGAAAATACAAATCTAACTAAAAAAGTTAATGTTTTAAAGAATCAAAGTGCAAAATTTAAAACAGAAAGTGCAACTATGAAAACTAATTTTACTAAACTTAAAACAGAAAATACAACTCTTAAAACTGATATTACTGAACTTACGACAAATAATGCAACTTCGAAAACTGATATTTCTGAACTTAAAACAGAGAATGCAAATTTGAAAACTAATATTGTTGAACTTAAAGATGAAAATCTAACTCTATAAAGTAATCATAGTTCAACATCAATTGAAAATACCACATGTAACACTGATATGCATATACAAGTATTTCACGATTTTCTTGCTAATGGTATGGAAAAAAGCAAATATGCTTCTGTGATTTATGGAGTTAGTAGAAATGGCAAAAGAGGTATAGGATTTGAAGAAATCGTAAATGAACCTAAACTTATTCCCTCTGATATCTTGTGTACTATTTGATTTAAGACAGGTCACTGCAAATTATCTTATCTCACGTTAAATACAAGGAAATAAAAGAAAACTTTCAAGACTAACAAACTAGGACCCACCCAAATTTGGGTACCTAAGAACAATATTATTTTTGTTGCAGAAATCCTCAGCAATCAAGTTAAAACACCAATCATGGTACCTGGATAGTGGATGCTCGCGACATATGACGAGAGAAAAGTCTATGTTCCAAGAACTAACTTTGAGCAAAAGAGGCACATTGACTTTTGGAGGAAAGAAAAATGGTCAGATAATTGGTCAAGGTACAATTGGTAATGGTACTTCCCCTTCTATTAAAAATGTCGTGTTTGTTAAAGGTCTTAAGCATAACTTATTAAGTATTAGTCAGTTAAGTAATAATAATTATGATATTATATTCAATAAGAAAAACATGCAAGGCAATTATCCAGAAGGATGGATCTATACTCTTTACAGATTTGAGGCAAAACAACATTTATAAGATAAATCTATTTAGTCTAGAGAAACAAGAGTTTAAGTGTCTTATGTCAGTAAATGAAGAGAAACGAATTTGGCACAAAAAGATTAAGTCATGCAAACCTTAGATTAATTTGAAAACTGAATAAACTTCAACTAGTAAGAGGTCTACCTAAGCTTAGTTACAAAACTAAAATTATGTGTGAAGCTTGTCAAAAGGGAAACCAAACAAAAAACTCCTTTACCCCTAAGAACTCAGTCTCTACCTCAAAACCCCATGAGCTCTTATATATAGATCTCTTTAGGCAAGTGAAAACAATCTCTCTAAGTGGAAGGAAATATGGCTTTGTTATAGTAGATGATTACACTAGGTGGACATGGGTAAAATTTTTAAGAAGTAAGGATGAATCCCACAAATTGTTTATCACATTTTGCAAAAAAATCATGAATGAAAAGCGTCTTAAGATTGTAACAATTAGAAGTGATCATGGAGGAGAATTTGAAAACAAGTTCTTTGAAAGTTTTTGTGATAAGAATGGAATCACTCACAACTTCTCCTCTCCTATAACACCCC
Organism: Cicer cuneatum; assembly: GCA_037974295.1. Lineage (NCBI taxonomy): Eukaryota > Viridiplantae > Streptophyta > Magnoliopsida > Fabales > Fabaceae > Cicer > Cicer cuneatum. Next base: position 18,443,953 of record JBBPBO010000004.1, on the reverse strand, counting down.
AACAAAATGGAGTTGTAGAAAGAAAGAATATATCACTCCAAGAAATGGCCAGAACCATGTTAAATGATATGAATGTTGCAAAACACTTTTTGGCTGAAGCAAATTAATATTGCATGTTTATTCAAAATAGAGTTTATATTAGGTCTATTGAATAAAATACCATATGAATTGTGGAAAGGTGAAAAGCCTAACATCTCTTATTTTATACAATTTGGTTGTACTTGTTATATGTTGAACACTAAAGATAGCCTTGGTAAATTTGATTCTCGATCTCAAAAGTGTAACTTCATTGGATACTCTGAAAAATCCAAGGCTTATAGAGTGTTTAATAGGGAAACTCATATAGTGGAAGAATCCATACATGTTAAATTTGATGACAAATAGCTTCACCTTGAAAAGTCAAAGCAAGATGATGATAGTGTAGGTTTAACATAACCAAAGGAAGCAGATGCAGACAAACCAGAAGAACTTGAAAAAATAGAGGATACAAACAAATCAGAAGAATATGACAAATCTTCAAATGATGAATATGATCAAGTCAGAAATAGTCGAGATAAGTTAGAAGAAAGATCTAGATGAAAGTACCAGTCATCTCATCAGAAACTGAAGGTGCAAACACGAGAAGGGGGGTTGAATTGTGTTTGACAAACTTTGAATCTTTTTGCTGTTTTGTTGAAACACCCCAATTTCTATTGTTATATATTAATTATAAAATATAATGCACAACTATTATTATTCGTATGTTGACATGTGCGATAATTTCCTTCGTGTTTGTCCTATGTGTTCGCCCTAATGATTTATTTAAATTATTAATATTAATAATATTCAATTTTGTTTTAAAACATATATATATATATATATATATATATATATATAAAAGAAAATAAGAAGTACACGTGTGTGTTGCTACATTAGTCCATTAACTTAAGCATTAGTAAAGTGAGTTTATGATTGTAGTAATAATAACAATAATAATAATAATGATAATGATAATAATAATAATATTAATAATAATAATATTAATAATAATAAGGGTCAGGGGCTAAGTGTATAGGTTTGATAATAAGCCTAATAAAATACCTAATACTACTAGTACGTATGGATAGGTATATAACTGAAGAAAGGAGGCTGTCGTGCATTCGGTATCTCTGTTTTCCCGTTCTATTAGGAAGAAAAAAATTGAATTGACTAATGCCCTGTTGCATCCAGCCACAACTCTTAATATCAAAATCATACATTGATTTCAAAGACTAGGCTGTTAGAGACGGTGATTCGCGAAGACGCGATACATTACATCAACGGATCAGCTTCGTTGAGAAAAAATCATCAGCCAAGGTAAGGGGTGAGATGAGGTTCGATTTTTGTGTATAAAATAACATGAGATGAGCGGGAATGCCGAAATTCCCATATATTCATCCGGGGCTTACTACGTACGGTCGAGCCCTATTGAGTAATAATAATTAATTAATAATATATAAATGGTAATAGTGAGGACTAAAATGTATTTTAGTAACCTATAGAGTTGTTGTGAGTTTAATTATATCAAGACTGCATATTGTTTAATTTTATGAAATCTTGTGTTGATTGTTATTGTGTGAATGATATGTACTTGAGTGCTCTGATTTACTGGATTTAAAATTGTGATATTAATTGAATGCACCGCCTGTTTGCTTTATTCTGTGATTGATAAAATTGGAATTTTATTGTGATTGACTAATTATATATATATATATATAATTGTAATTGTAATTTTATTGTGATTGAAATTTATTGAGTTGTGACAATCGAGTACGTATGAGATAGATGCTGTAGTTTTGGAGTAAGGATTGATTTGACAAACCTAGTGATTCGGGGAAGTACAATTGAATGAGCCTGATCGTGGAGGGCTACAGTCAAATCGTGAGGTAAGACTGATAGACCTTGGGGGTACATCTAGTTGGGAATTCCTAAGTGGATTAGTGGGTTCTTCCCTAAGGCCGGGAGCTACCGTGCAAAACAAGAGTACCCCAACTGTCGCGTATATGTGTCTCGGGTTGAGTTGACGGGATCTATGAGGACTTGGCCATTCATGAATTGTCCGTCCACTCTTGTAGTGGCATAGTATCAGGCCTCCTAACCAAGTACTTCAGAGTAGAATGGTACCAAGTGATGAAGAAGTATAAAGTATAGGACATGCATAACATTTTCTCCATGTGACTGTTTTATTGTGATTGAATTTGATTAACCTTGATGTTATGTTCTGGAATGTTCTCATGTTTGTGTTAATTTGCTTACTTACGTGTTCTTCTCGTTTACATTATACTATTACATAATTTCGATACTCACCCCTCGTTGTTTGTGTTTGGCGTTTGCGATGGACGCAGACGAGCTGCAAGCTACAGGTGCAGATTAATACTCCCAGGGTGTAGGAAGCTGTCTCATCTTGAAGACTTTTATCATATTCCTTCTGTTAATTTCATATTTGAACATCTGTAATTTTGGGAAATTTTGCTCTGATAGTGACATCGGGTTGGGACTACAATTATAATTATCAGTAACTTATGTATGTGTACTTCAAAAGAATTTAATTTGATCACTGTTATGACCATCGAATTGTTAAGTTAATGGAAACTTTAGATTAATACGAATTGTCCAGGATTAAGTGATACTTTTGCCTTAAAGAAATCGTTCAAAAGTTTTATTTATTTATTTATTTATACTCTATTGCTTTTAAATTAAAATATGAAAGAAAAAGAAAATTTAAATAAATTGGGATTTAGGGTGTCACATTAGTGGTATCAGAGCAGGTCTGTCCAATCAGACCGTAGGTGTGTTATGTGTTCACTATGTTTCCTTGTGTGCTCTGTTATGTGTGTGTTGTTACTATGAGTTTTATTGTGTTAGTAGTGTAGAACTAAGTTAGTTTCCTTTCTCGTTAAGTACCCCACTATATTCAATTGGCCTATCTAATTGATGCAGGTAGTGATGGCTAGTGGGAGGAATGACGCTGCAATTGCTGAGGCTCTGGAGTCCATGGCAGGAGTTACAGTGCAGGCTCTACAGGCTTTGGCTGAATCCCAAGCTACTGCGCAAGCCTCTGCACAAGCTGCTGCACAGGTTTCTGCTCAAGCTGTTGCTCAAGCTAATAGTTACACTAGTGATCAAGGAAATGTGCAAATAAACGAGTTCATGGTAATGGATCGATTCCATAAGGCTAATCCTCCATCATTTGAAGGTCACTATAATCCAGATGGAGCCCAGAAGTGGTTGCAAGAGATTGAGAATATTTTTAGAGGAGTGGCATGTCCCGAAGGCCAAAAAGTGCATTTAGGAACTTTTATGTTGATAGAAGAAGCTGAACATTGGTGGGATAATGCGCGCCAGCGTTTAGATAATGCAGGGACTGTAATTACTTGGACAATATTCAGAAACATGTTCCTAGTCAAGTATTTTCCTGAAGACATCCGCAATAAGAAGGAAATGGAATTTATCAAGTTAGAACAAGGTAATATGTCAGTGGCAGAATATGCCGCTAAGTTTGAGGAGTTGTCCAGGTACTACCCACTCTATGTAGGAGAAGCAAGAGAAAAATCTAAGTGCATCAAGTTTGAAATGGGATTCAGACCAGAGATCAAGAAGTAGGTTGGAATGCAAGAGATCCGTGACTTCCCTACCCTAGTGAATAAGAGTAGGATCTATGATGAGGATAGTCGTGCTGAAAAGGCACATTATCGAAACACGGGAACCATGAAGGACAAGAGGCCTATGCATCATAATAGGGAAAACCTTACTCTTTCCCTCCTAATAAATTTGAAAGTCGTTCGAATTATCACCAACACGGTTCTCCAGCCGGAAGAGGAAATGGTAATGGTAATGGAAAAGGAAATGAAAACAGTTATAGTTATGGGGGTGGTAGAGGAAACCCGAATGGAAGAGGAGTAAGCTATGTGAATAGCAACAACCGGAGTCAAGTCTCGAGCAACAACAATAGTAACAACAGTGATCTAGCTACTCCTATTCGATGTCACAAATGTGCTAAGCAAGGTCATATGGCATTTGAGTGCAGAGATGCTGCAATTACTTGTTTTAATTGTCAACAACAGGGCCACATCAGCACCACATGCCCCTATCCAAAGAAGACTCCCCAATCCAGAAACCAGAGTTCCCAAGCCAGCCGACCTATGTCTAATGGAAGAGTCTTTGCCCTTAGTGGTGCAGGAGTAACTGAGAAAGATAACTTGATCCAAGGTACGTGTCTCATAAGTGATACTCCTTTGTTTGTGCTATTTGATTGTGGTGCTACTCATTCTTTTGTGTCTCTTGATTGTGTTAGACGTTTAGGACTACCTGTGTCTCGTTTGCAGTATGATTTGATTGTGAATACCCCAACTAGTGACTCTGTTGACACCTCTAGTGTTTGTCATAATATTTCTATCCATGTGTGTGGAAAGGACTTCCGAGTTGACTTAGTATGTTTACCTTTACGTCTAGTTGATGTGATCCTCGGTATGGATTGGTTATCTGCTAATCGAGTTCGCGTAGATTTTTTTAGTAAAACTATTGAATTCATGGAACCAGAAGAGAGAGAGAAGCCTAGCAATATATCCGCCAACCAAGTGAAGGCACTCTTGAAAGATGATGCCCAGTTATACATGATCCTATCCTCGTTGGAACTTGAAGAAAAAGTGGTAGTACAAGATGTTCCTATTGTGCGTGAATTCCCTGAAGATGTCAATAGTTTACCACCAGAGCGTGAGGTCGAGTTTAACATTGACCTTGTACCAGGTACTGGACCTATATCCATGGCACCATATAGGATGTCTCCCTTAGAATTGTCTAAATTTAAGAAACAATTGGAGGAGCTTTTAGATAAACAATTTATAAGACCTAGTGTGTCACCATGGGGTGCACCCGTGTTGTTGGTTAAAAAGAAGGATGGATCTATGAGGTTGTGTGTGGATTACCGCCAACTTAATAAAGTGACAATCAAGAATAAGTACCCACTACCTAGGATAGATGATCTTATGGATCAATTGAGAGGTTCCTGCATATTTAGTAAGATTGATTTGAGATCAGGTTACCATCAGATTCGGGTGAAGTCTTCGGATGTCTCGAAAACCGCATTTAGGACCTGTTATGGCCACTATGAGTACTTGGTCATGCCTTTTGGTGTTACTAATGCACCAGCGGTGTTTATGGATTACATGAACCGAATCTTTCATCCTTACCTATACACATTTGTGGTTGTGTTTATAGATGATATCTTAGTGTACTCTAAGACTAAGGAAGAGCATGGTGAACATTTAAGGATAGTCTTGCAAACCCTTAAGGAAAAACAATTATTTGCCAAGCTGTCTAAGTGTGAATTTTGGTTAGAGGAAGTGAGTTTCCTAGGACATGTAATTTCAAAAGGAGGAATAGCTGTTGATCCTGCTAAGGTAGAGAGTGTCTTAGAATGGAAAGCACCAAAATCAGTGACTGAGATTAGGAGTTTCCTAGGACTGGCGGGTTATTACCGTAGATTCATAGAAGGATTCTCCAAGTTGGCCTTACCTTTGACTAAGTTGACCCGGAAAGGGGAATTGTTTGTGTGGGATACCCATTGTGAGAATAGTTTCCAAGAGCTTAAGAAACGATTGACCTCTACACCGATCTTAGTGTTACCTAACCCGAGCGAACCCTTTGTAGTATATTGTGACGCGTGTGGCTCAGGATTAGGTTGAGTGCTTATGCAGGATGGAAAAGTCGTAGCGTATGCTTCTAGACAACTGAAGATTCATGAGAGGAACTACCCTACCCATGATTTAGAACTAGCAGCAGTTGTCTTTCTACTTAAGATGTGGAGACACTATTTGTACGGATCTAGATTTGAGGTTTTTAGTGATCATAAGAGCCTTAGGTACCTTTTCGACCAGAAGGAACTGAATATGAGGCAACGTAGGTGGATGGAATTTCTTAAGGATTTTGACTTTGAACTTAACTATCACCCTGGAAAGGCCAATGTAGTGGCTGATGCCTTGAGTAGGAAGAATTTGAGTGTGTCCGCTTTAATGGTTAAGCACAGCGAGTTGTTGGAACAATTTAGAGACCTTAGCTTAGTTTGTGAATTGACACCAGAAAGTATTAAATTGGGAATGCTAAAGGTGACTAGTGGACTATTAGAAGAGATTGAAAAGAGTGAGAAGTTGGACTTATACCTTTTGGATAAGTTACAGCTAATTGACCAGGGGAGAGAACCTGATTTTAAAATGGGTGTCGATGGAATTTTGAGATTTAAGGATAGAATTTGTATACCCGATGTAGAGGAGTTAAGAAAGATAATCTTAGAGGAGGGACATATGAGTTGATTAAGTATTCACCCTGGAGCCACAAAGATGTATAAGGACCTCAAGAAAATATTTTGGTGGCCTAGGATGAAAAAAGATGTTGCTGAGTTTGTATATGCTTGTTTGACCTGTCAAAAGTCTAAGGTAGAACACCAGAAACCTTCAAGCTTGATGCAACCTTTGAGTATTCCTGAATGGAAGTGGGATAGCATCTCTATGGACTTTCTTGTAGGCTTACCTCGAACTCCAAAAAAGTATGACAGTATTTGGGTTATTGTGGATAGATTAACCAAATCTGCTCATTTCATTCCGATAAACATAACTTATTCTATGGAAAAGTTAGCTGAATTATACATAAAGGAAATTGTTAAGTTGCATGGAATCCCATCGAGTATAGTGTCAGATAGAGACCCTAGATTTACCTTTAAATTTTGGCAAGGTTTACAAAGCGCTTTGGGTACAAACCTTAGGATGAGTTCAGCCTATCACCCACAAACAGATGGTCAAACTGAAAGAACCAATCAATCCCTGGAAGACTTATTGAGAGCTTGTGTGTTGGAACAAAGTGGAAGTTGGGATAGCTTTTTACCACTTATAGAGTTTACCTATAACAATAGTTTCCACTCTAGCATTGGAATGGCCCCTTTTGAGGCGTTGTATGGAAGGAGGTGTAGAACCCCTCTGTGCTGGTTTGAGACGGGCGATAACCTTGTGTTAGGACCTGAGATTGTCCAACAGACTACTGAAAAAGTAAAAATGATTCAAGAAAAGATGAGAGCGTCTCAGAGTAGGCAAAAGAGTTACCATCATAAAAGAAGGAAAGACCTCGAGTTTCAAGAGGGTGATCATGTATTTCTGAGAGTTACTCCAACAACTGGGGTTGGCCGGGCGTTAGAAATGCGAAAGCTTACTCCTCGGTTTATAGGACCCTACCAAATTCATAAATGTGTCGGTAACGTAGCATATCAAATCGCGTTGCCTCCGTCTCTTTCTAATCTTCATAGTGTCTTTCACGTGTCTCAACTTCGCAAGTACATTTTCGATCCTTTACATATAATCGATTCAGACAAAGTCCAAGTAAAAGAGAATCTAACTTTTGAGACCTTACCGCTACGGATTGAGGACCAGAAAGTCAAAGAATTAAGGGGTAAGACAATTTCATTGGTTAAGGTTGTCTGGGGAGGTGCTGTTGGTGAAACTGCTACGTGGGAAGTCGAAAGTCAAGTGCGTGATTCGTATCCAGAGTTGTTTTCCTCAGTAAATTTCGAGGACGAAATTTTTTTTTACAGGGGGAGAAATGTAACACCCCAATTTCTATTGTTATATATTAATTATAAAATATAATGCACAACTATTATTATTCGTATGTTGACATGTGCGATAATTTCCTTCGTGTTTGTCCTATGTGTTCGCCCTAATGATTTATTTAAATTATTAATATTAATAATATTCAATTTTGTTTTAAAACATATATATATATATATATAAAAGAAAATAAGAAGTACACGTGTGTGTTGCTACATTAGTCCATTAACTTAAGCATTAGTAGAGTGAGTTTATGATTGTAGTAATAATAACAATAATAATAATAATGATAATGATAATAATAATAATATTAATAATAATAATATTAATAATAATAAGGGTCAGGGGCTAAGTGTATAGGTTTGATAATAAGCCTAATAAAATACCTAATACTACTAGTACGTATGGATAGGTATATATTGATTTCAAAGACTAGGCTGTTAGAGACGGTGATTGGCAAAGACGCGATACATTACATCAACGGATCAACTTCGTTGAGAAAAAATCATCAGCCAAGGTAAGGGGTGAGATGAGGTTCGATTTTATGAGTATAAAATAACATGAGATGAACGGGAATGCCAAAATTCCTATATATTCATCCGGGGCTTACTACGTACGGTCGAGCCCTATTGAGTAATAATAATTAATTAATAATATATAAATGGTAATAGTGAGGACTAAAATGTATTTTAGTAACCTATAGAATTGTTGTGAGTTTAATTATATCAAGTCTGCATATTGTTTAATTTTATGAAATCTTGTGTTGATTGTTATTGTGTGAATGATATGTACTTGAGTGCTCTGATTTACTGGATTTAAAACTGTGATATTAATTGAATGCACCGCCTGTTTGCTTTATTCTGTGATTGATAAAATTGGAATTTTATTGTGATTGACTAATTATATATATATATATATACATATATATGTAATGATGTAATTCTGATGTATATTGTGAGTTGAAATTTATTGAGTTGTGACAATCGAGTACATATGAGATAGATGTTGTAGTTTTGGAGTAAGGATTATTTTGTCATCATATAGGGAGGGTTTGACAAACCTAGTGATTCGGAGAAGTACAACTGAATGAGCCTGATTGTGGAGGGCTACAGTCAAACCGTGAGGTAAGACTGATAGACCTTGGGGGTACATCTAGTTGGGAATTCCTAAGTGGATTAGTGGGTTATTCCCTAAGGCCGGGAGCTACCGTACAAAACAAGAGTACCCCGATTGTCGCGTATATGTGTCTCGGGTTGAGTTGAGGGGATCTATGAGGACTTGGCCATTCATGAATTGTCCGTCCACTCTTGTAGTGGCATAGTATCAGGCCTCCTAACCAAGTACTTCAGAGTAGAATGGTACCAAGTGATGAAGAAGTATAAAGTATAGGACATGCATAACATTTTCTCCCTGTGACTGTTTTATTGTGATTGAATTAGATTAACCTTGATGTTATGTTCTGGAATGTTCTCATGTTTGTGTTAATTTGCTTACTTACGTGTTCTTCTCGTTACATTATACTATTACATAATTTCAATACTCACCCGTCGTTGTTTGTGTTTGGCGTTTGCGATGGACGCAGACGAGCTGCAAGCTGCAGGTGCAGATTAATACTCCCAGGGTGTAGGAAGCTGTCTCATCTTGAAGACTTTTATCATATTCCTTCTGTTAATTTCATATTTGAACATCTGTAATTTTGGGAAATTTTGCTCTGATAGTGACATCGGGTTGGGACTACAATTATAATTATCAGTAACTTATGTATGTGTACTTCAAAAGAATTTAATTTGATCACTGTTATGACCATCGAATTGTTAAGCTGATGGAAACTTTGGATTAATACGAATTGTCCAGGATTAAGTGATACTTTTGCCTTAAAGAAATCGCTCAAAAGTTTTATTTATTTATTTATTTATACTCTATTACTTTTAAATTAAAATCTGAAAGAAAAAGAAAATTTAAATAAATTGGGATTTAGGGTGTCACAAACATAACCAAAGGAAGCAGATGCAGACAAACCAGAAGAACTTGAAAAAATAGAGGATACAAACAAATCAGAAGAATATGACAAATCTTCAAATGATGAATCTGGTCAAGTCAGAAATAGTCGAGATAAGTTAGTAGAAAGATCTAGATGGAAGTACCAGTCATCTCATCAAAAACTGAAGGTGCAAACACGAGAAGGGGGGTTGAATTGTGTTTGCCAAACTTTGAATCTTTTTGCTGTTTTGTTGAATGTTGATGTCATTTACTTGATGAATAAATAATCCTGAAGGCTTTAATCCACAATTTATTCTGGTTCAGCATTAACTTTGCTACTTCCAGTCCCTTCATCCTGAAGGCTTTAATCCACTAATTCAAATCTTTGAATTACAGCACCTGAGCCTTCAAGCCAGTCTTCTCAAACAGCCTGACAACCCCAGACTTTTGAGGAACAAAAACAACACCTTGACTCTACAAGTCAAGTCTTCTCCTACCAATCTGACGACCCCAGATTGAAGAAGGAATCTGCACCACTAACACCTAAAAACCAACATTCCCATTTGTTGTGATAACACTTCTGCCATTAATCTAACAAAAAACACTATACAACATTCTAGAGCTAAACACATAGAGATCAAACGCCACTTCATTGGAGACTTTGTTCAAAAAGGGGTAGTAAACATTCAGTTTGTAGACACTGAACACCAATGGGATGACATATTCACCAAACCACTACCTGATGATAGGTTTGACTTCATCAAGAAAAACCTAAACCTTATTACCTTTATATCTGACTGATATTGTAATCACTTCAAAGTAGTTTAGTTTTAAATTAGTTTTTATATTTTCTTGTAATATGTTATATTCATGTTACTCACAAAAAAGAAAAAGCGAAAAAAAAAGAGAAAAAAACGGAAAAAAAAATCACTTTCACGTCTTTTTGTTTGATGACAACATGGGGAGAAAGATATTTGATAAAGTGGAGAGAAAGTACTTAGACTTAGGGGGAGCCCCAAGTTAGGGGGAGTTAAAGAAATACAAAGAAAAGTTGTTATAAAAAATACAAAATTTTGTCATCATCAAAAAAGGGGAGATTGTTGGAACCAAGTTGGTTTTACATTTAGAGTTTTGATGTTAACCAAAGTATTTTATGAGAACAATATATTTGACTTCAAAGAGTATGAAAGAAGATACGATCAAGATTTGTAGAAGATTTGATCAAGATTTATTACAACAAATTACGAACATAATCAATCTGAAAAATTTACAATCTCAATCTAAACAAAAAAGGAAAAAAAATCAATTTGAAGAATTTACAAACGCAATCTGAACAAAATTCAATTCAGAATTAAGCAAGGACCAAATTGAAACCCAAATTTTAACTATAAATAGATATTCAAGGTTGAAGAAGAAAAGAATCAAAAATCATAAGAGAGAAGAAGAACTCAAGCTCAAATTCCAAATTCATCTTAGAGTTCAAAGAGAGAAACACTTGTTCAAAGGAGAAATAATTTCTAAGTGTTCTTTTCTTATAGTGTGAGAGTTATTATTATTATCAATTTTTCAGAAGCAACTACTTAAGTTTCAATCTCTTGTATCCAACCCGATAGTGGTTTAATTCCTTCTTCAATATGGGGTTGTTAGGCTGTTTGGCAAGACGGGCTTTGAGGGTCAAGTGCTTTGTAATTCAAGGTATTTGAATTAGTGAATTAAATCCTTCTGAATGAGGGGACTGGATGTAGCCAAATTAGTGGTGAACCAGGATAAATCTATGTGTCAAATTAATTATGCTTTCATTGCCTGCCTCTGAATCTATTGCTTCTACTCCAAGTAAGTCACCAAAAACCTAACTAGTTTTAAATTTATTTATAAATTATAAAAAAGTTATCAACTTTGGCAACCACAATTCAACCCCCCTTCTCGTATTTGCACCTTCATACAAATCATCTGTAAGTCCATTAAGAATATTTTTCTTACAAAGGTAATCATTATGTTCCCATTTGGTTAATTCAACAGCTTTTTTATCTTTTTTTGTTTGTTCATATGTTTTTGGAACAATTGGAACCTTTTCCAAAATTAAGAAAAATAGCATGTTTTGTTGGCATCGTAATTTTGTCGGTAGACATGGTAGAAAGAAACATCTTAAAATTGTTGTTTTTGAGTTTTGAAAAACTATTTTAAAAATTATTTTCAGCCATCGATGAGATTAATAGGTTGAGTCGCGGACTAGGTCACTCTTTTTAAGACATTTCACGGCACTGCTTAAAATTATGCAACACGTACTATCAACCACGAGGTTGAAGGTGCAAACACGAGAAGGGGGGTTTAATTGTGTTTGCCAAACTTTGAATCTTTTTGCTGTTTTGTTGAATGTTGATGTGATTTACTTGATGAATAAATAATCAGACTTAGCAGCGGAAAATAACAGCATAAGAACACAGCAATTTATCCTAGTTCACCATTAACTTGGCTACATCTAGTCCCTTCATCCTGAAGGCTTTAATCCACTTACTCAAATCTTTGAATTACAGCACCTGACCCTCCAAGCCAGTCTTCTCAAACAACCTGACAACCCTAGACTTTTGAGGAACAAAAACAACACCTTGACTCTACAAGTCATGTCTTCTCCAACTAATCTGACAACCCCAGACTGAAGAAGGAATCTACACCACTATCAGGTTAGATTACAAGGTTTGGAACTCTGTAAATTTGCTTCTAGAAAGCTGATTGCTGCACTTATTCTTGCACACTTTTGTTGCTTATGGAAAGTTGATTGTTGCATTGAATTTCTCTCTCATGTTTCACTTAAATAAAAATCGTATCTTTATAGCTTCAAATTGCATTTGAAAATTCTGTTCACCAATCTTGATTCTTTTAATTTCAAAACATATATTTTTAAGCTTTAGAGTGCATTCAAATTTCTTCAAGTCTTCAGTGAATTTTTGAATCAAATCCCCTTAATACTTTGATCAAATTTCTATCAAAATTTAATCAAGTCTTCTTCGAATTTTCATCAAGTCCTCACTGATTTGCATCATAATTTAAATTCTGAACCGTATGATCTTCTGATCTCGACCACCTCTGGACCATGTAATCTGATCTGTACCAATTTTGTGATCCTCTGATCTCGGCCAATTGTGGACCAAGTAATTGAAGATGCAAACACGAGAAAGGGGGGTTGAATTGTGTTTGACTTAACTTGAAACTTTTCCTGTTTTAATACTTTCAAAACAAAACTTGATGTATAATTAAAACAGAGTTAGCAGCGGATAAAAATAAAAATAAAAACTCACAGATTTTATACTGGTTCACCGTTAACGAGGCTACGTCCAGTCCCTTCGCCTTGAAGGATTTCACTAATTCAAACTTGAATTACAACCTTGCTACTGACCCTCAAAGTCAGTCTTCTCAAATAGTCTAACAATCCTAGACTTCTTTGAGGAAAAACAACTCCTGTCTTCAGCCAATCTGACACCCCAGATTGTAGAAGAAATCACAACACTATGAATCTAATTTCCAAGTAACCTGCTACCTCTACTGACTCCCAGAGCTTGTAGACTCTACTTCAAAAAACTTAGATTTGACACAGTGGAACGAAAACAACAAGAGTACTTGCTTTAAAAACTGAGACTCAACAATTGACTTATATGAAAATTTGAGAGTGTTTGCTTTTGAAGTGTATGACCCTTTTGTGATTTTCGATACTAAGTAATATGCCTTGTGCCTCCTTTTATAGATGTTGATTTGGGCCTCTTCCAATCCTTAAATTCGAACTAAATATAGCTGGATTCTCTATAAAAATATCTCGACCAATTGGGCTTTATTTAAATAAAAATCATATCTTTTTAAGCCTTAGATTTGTTTCATATCTTAACTGGCCAATCAAATATGTGCATTGCTTCCCGCCACAGCTCCTGACTTCCATGCTACTCCAATTTAATTTATAACAAATCTTTTATAATATTTTGATAAAAATATCATGAGATCTTCACCATTAATTCCCATGATCAAATCTGCACCATTGGATCTTCATGCGATAGTCCACAGCTAGACCAGCTTGATTGCTATGCTATTGTCCTCTGAATTCGGCCATTCCTGGACCATACTTCATAGCCCTCTGATCTTCTGATTTCAGCCTTCCTGGATGTGCGCCTGATATGCTATGAACTTCTGGATTCGGACTTTTCTGGACTGCACAGCCTGTCCCTCTGATGTCGGCCACTTCTGGGCCATGGTCTGATTTTTTGATCTTGACCATCACTGGACTCAAAAAATTATTTCTGAACCATTGATCTGGATATTTTTACTCTGATCTGGACAGATTCTGGAATTTGGTCTGGAACAAACTGAAATAAACTTGATCAAAAAATATTTCAGTCTGGACATTTTACCTTTAATTTTGGACCAGGTCTGGGTTGATTCTGGAACTCATTTCTTTTGTTCTGGACTTAGTTCCATGCCCTAAATCATGCTATCTTATGGTCTGGGCCAAATCTGGATTGATCTTCATGTTCTGGACTCATAAACATACCTTCTGGTCAAGTCTGGAACAAGTCTGGGCTGTGTAATTTTTACTGCCAGGCCATCTTCTGGTCAGAATAACTTCTGGAATAAAATTGATATTTGATTCCTGTTTGTCTTGATCAACTCTCCTTCTGGCAGGCTTTCCAATGATATGATCCATGTTTCATTCTGAATTTTATTCCTTTTGATATAGGCCTGCAAAGTTATCTTCTGGTTCAGTTTAGTCATCCTGAAACATCTTCTGGAAATTCCAGAATTCATTTTCCTTTGATCTTCTGCTTCTGATTTCTTTAGTTTCTGATGACATTTAATTTAATAATTCAAGGTATAAAATATGTTTACATTGAGTGCTTTTGTAAACATCAAAATCCTAAGTCTTAGAACCAACTTGGTTCCAACAATCTCCCCCTTTTTGATGATGACAAAACCTTAACTTATTTTGCTAATTTATAACTCGAATGACTTGAATTACTCCCCCTCAGACCAATCTCTCCCCCTAAGTCTGATACTCTCCTTTTCAACTCCTTCTTTTCACTCTTTCTTTTCTCTTCTCCTCTCCTTTTCAACTCCTTCTTTTTGCTCTCTTTCTTTTTCTTCACATTTCCTCTCCTTTTCAACTCCTTCTTATTTCACTCTTTCTTTTTCTCTCTCCCTGATTCCTCTCCTTTTCAACTTCTTTTGATTTCACTCTTTCTTTTTCTTTCTCCTTTCATTTTATCTCTCCTTTTCTACTTATTTCTTCTTTCTTTCTCTCTCTCTCTCTTTCTCCCCCTTTTTGTCATCAGCCAAAAAGTGGTCCTGCTGTTTTTGTATTTTTGTTTTTCTCTGTACAAATTTCAGAAGGTAAAAAAAACATAAAATAAAAGACAGAAATTAAAATTGCAAGAAATATATATAAAAAAAACTCCTAAGTTGACTACTTGAGCTAGTCAAATATTGAGGTCATGCTGAGATGCTTCTTAATGAACTCGAACCTATCTTCTGGTAATGCCTTGGTGAAGATATCAGCCCATTGATGATCAGTGTCCACAAATTGAATGCTTAAGGTTCCTTTCTGAACATGGTCCCTAATGAAATGGTGTTTTATTTCAATGTGTTTGGCTCTAGAGTGTAAGATAGGGTTCTTGGTGAGGTTTATGGCTGAAGTGTTATCACAGAACAAAGGGATATTGGTTTCAAACATGTTATAATCCTCAAGTTGATGTTTCATCCAAAGTAGTTGTGAACTGCATCCTGCTGCTGATATATATTCAGCTTCTGCTGTTGACATGGCAATGGTGCTTTGTCTTTTGCTTGACCAAGAGATCAAGTTATCACCTAAGAATGTGCAGTTGCCACTGGTACTTTTCCTTTCCAACTTGTCTCCAGCATAGTCAGAATCACAAAAACCTTTAAGTTTATAGGTGGGGGTTTTCTTGTATAACAAGGTAAGGTTTGTGGTTCCTCTAAGGTATCCTAGAAATCTTTTGACAGCAGTTAAATGGGATTCCCTAGGGTCAGCTTGAAATCGGGCACAGACACAAACACTAAACATAATGTTAGGTCTAGAAGCAGTTAAATAGAGAAGGGATCCAATCATACCTCTGTATGTTTTCTGGTCTACCTTTTGCCTGGTTTCATCTTTCTCAAGTGAGCAGGTTGGGTGCATGGGGGTGGCCATAGGCTTACAGTCACTCATTTTGAACTTTTTGAGAAGTTCTTTAGTATATTTTGATTGGTGAATGAGTATACCTGATTTACCTTGGTGAATCTGAATTCCCAGGAAGAACTTAAGTTCTCCCATCATGCTCATTTGAAACTCCTTCTGCATTAGATCAGAAAACTCTTTGCACAAAGTGCCATTAGTGGATCCAAATATAATATCATCAACATACACTTGGATAATCAGAATATCAGTTTTAATAGATTTCCTAAACAATATATTATCAATCTGACCTCTGTTAAATTCATTCTTAAGTAGAAAGTTACTAAGTCTGTCATACCATGCCCTTGGTGCTTGTTTTAAACCATATAGAGACTTTTTAAGTTTGAAAACATGGTCTGGAAAATCAAAATTTTCAAAACCAGGGGGCTGTTTGACATAGACTTCTTCACTTATGTAGCCATTTAAGAATGCACTTTTGACATCCATTTGATACAGCATTATATCATATGATTAGCAGCAAATGATAAGAGAATTCTAATTGCTTCTAACCTGGCCACTGGAGCAAAAGTCTCAGTGTAATCTATACCTTCTTGTTGACTGTATCCTTGAGCTACTAATCTGGCTTTGTTCCTTACCACTTCACCTTTTTCATTGAGTTTATTCCTGAAAACCCACTTGGTTCCAATAATGTTTTTGTTTGGTCTGGGTACCAGATCCCAAACATCATTCCTTTGGAATTCATTCAGCTCTTCTTGCATTGCAAGTATCCAGCCTTCCTCTGTCAATGCCTCATCAATCTTGCTGGGTTCAATTTTTGAGAGTAAGCCAAACAGACTTGTTTCTCTACTTGATGATCTGGTCTTTAGAGGTTCTGCTGCACTGCCAATAATGAGAGATTCTGGATGTGAAGATTTGTATTTCCATCCATTCTTTCCCTCTGACTTGTTTTCAGAGTCAGCATGTTCTTCTTCAGCTTGGTCGTTCTCAGATTCTGCTTCTGGTTCAGCTTCTGGTTCCTGTGCCTCTGGTTCACCTGCAGTTTTCTCATCTTGCTTTGACTTTTCAGAGTCAAGCTGTTTATCATCAAACTTAATGTGGATTCATTCTTCCACAGTGTTAGTTTCCTTGTTAAACACTCTATAAGCTTTTGATCTCTCAGAGTAGCCAATAAAGATACACTTTTGAGATCTAGAATCAAACTTAGCTAGATTGTCTTTAGTGTTCAACATAAAACAGATGCAACCAAATTGCTTAAAGTAGGAAATATTTGGTTTCTTACCTTTCCATAGTTCATAGGGAGTTTTATTTAAGATGGACCTGATGTAGACTCGATTCTGAATATAGCAGGCTGTGTTGACAGCTTCTGCCCAGAGGTAGGTGGCAACCTTCATGTCATTCAGCATGGTTCTGGCCATCTCCTGCAGTGATCTGTTCTTCCTTTCTACCACTCCATTCTGTTGAGGTGTTTTGGGGGATGAGAAGTTGTGAGAGATGTCATTCTCATCACAGAATTCTTCAAGGTACTTGTTCTCAAATTCACCTCCATGATCACTTCTGATGGTTATGATCTTAGTGCCCTGTTCATTCATAACTTGTTTACAGAATGAGATAAATACTTTGTGAGATTCATCTTTGTTCTTTAAAAATTTTACCCAAGTCCACCTTGAGTAATCATCAACAATCACAAAGCCATATTTCTTACCACTTAGAGAAGCTGTTTGAACAGGACCAAACATATCTAAGTGAAGCAGTTCAAGTGGTTGAGAGGTAGAAACACATTTTTTAGTTTTAAAAGAGCTTTTAGTTTGTTTACCTCTTTGACATGCTTCACATAGAATCTCAGTTTTGGAACTTACCTTGGGCAACCCTCTTACCAACTGGAGTTTGCTCAACTCTGATATGAGTCTGGGGTTTGCATGCCCTAGCCTCTTGTGCCAAATCAGATTCTGCTCACTTAAAGATAGTAAGCATTTAACCTGTTGCTTAGCAA
The DNA here is from genome assembly GCA_037974295.1 of Cicer cuneatum. Classification (NCBI taxonomy): domain Eukaryota; kingdom Viridiplantae; phylum Streptophyta; class Magnoliopsida; order Fabales; family Fabaceae; genus Cicer; species Cicer cuneatum. Next base: position 18,426,201 of record JBBPBO010000004.1, on the reverse strand, counting down.
GACTAAACAGATCAATTTTATAAACATTATCCTCCCTAGTTCCAGTAAATAAAACAGCTCCATCAATTTGACTAACAGCTTTGCAGGTTTTCTGATTAAATATAACATCATATTTGCAGTCACTTAATTGACTTATGCTCAAAAGATTATGTTTTAAACCTTTAACATACAGAACATTTTTAATAGACAAGGGAGAAGAAGTGTTACCAACATTTCCTGTACCAATAATCTGACCTTTCTGGTTTCCTCCAAAGGAAACTTTTCCTCCATTCTTCATAGTCAGATCCAGAAACATAGATTTATCTCCTGTCATATGTTTGGAGCAGCCACTGTCAAGATACCATGTTTTGTGTTGCTGATCATACCTTGCCTTTTCTCTGTCAGAATCAGAGTTAGAGTTAGACTCAGATTCTGGCTTAACTTCTGTTCGAGCCATTAGAGCCAATTCTTCTTCTGGCCTGTTTGAGCAGTTTCCTTGATTCTACTTTGGTTGATAAATCATGTTCCTCTGATGATTCTGGAACATGTTTTGGTTCTGGTAATTCCAGTGATTTGGGTGAGTATGGAAGTTCTGATGAATTTGGTAATTCTGATGGTTCTGGTAACTTTTTATTTGACTCTGGTTCTGGTTCCAGAGTTGATTCTGATTCTGGTACCAGTATTTATTCTGATTCCGGTTCCAGAGTTGATTCTGATTCTGGTTCCAGTATCTGTGCTTCTGATACTTATTCCAGTTCCTGTTTTGGTTCTGGTTCCAGTTTTGAGTCTGGTTCCAGTTTTGGTTCTGATTCCGGTTCTGGTTGGTTTGACCAGACCTTCTTCTATCAGACTCAGATTGCCTTTGTCTTGATGTAGCAGGAACATAAACCTTCTTCTGCTTGTGCATTGCCAGCATCCATTGTCCAGGCACCATTACTGGTGTCTCCTTCTGGTTGCTCAGAACATCTGCAACATAGACAATTTGATCTTTTGGTACCTAAAACTGATTGGGTCCAGGTTTGTTAGTCTTAACAGTTCTCTGATCTTGTTCAGATTTTACCATTGGACAAGATAATTCAGAGTGACCTTTCTTAGCACAGACAATACATAAAACATCAGAATAAGCAGTTTTATTTTCAGTACTTGTTTCTGTAAAACCAAGACCTCTCTTGCTGTTTCCATAAATCATAGATGCATACTTACTTATTTCCATTCCATTTGAAATAAAGTTTTGAAAAAATTGCTCATGCATATCAGATTTACAAACAGTCTCAGAATTAGAACAATTTTTAATTTTCAGAGTTTGGTTTTCAGATTTGAGTCTTGCAACTTCAGTTTTCAAATCTTTGATTTCAGTTGCATACTCAGAAATTCGATTCTTTGAAACTTAGACCTTTTTGGTTAGATTTTTCTTATCTTCCCTAAGAGTTTTCAGTTTTAAAGATATCTTATTATTTGCTTTTAACAAGTCCTTTAAAGTATCAATTAATTCAGGTTTAGAAAGATCAGAAAATACCACACTGTCTTCATCTTCTGATTCTGTTTCAGAACAGTATTCAGAACCTGAGTTTGTATGAGCCATCAGAGACAGAATTGTTTCCTCTGATGTGCTTCCAGACTTGCCTGAGTGATTGCTTCTATCACTCTTCCTTCTGCCTGTTTTCCCTCTGGAATTCGTGTTTTTATGAAGACCAGAAGCAGACTTGATGTGAGCCATCTTTGCTGTTTCTGCTTCTTCTTCATCAGAAGATTCTTCCTCTGATTCTGATACATCCCAGGCAGCCATCAAACCTTTCTTCCTGTATCTGGAACTTTTCTTGTGCTGTTTTCCTTTTTCCAGATTTGGACATTCTGACTTGATATGTCCAGGTTTATTGCATCCATAACAGACAATATTCTTCTTGTCAGATTCTTCCTTATCCTTGCTGTTATGTTTCCTTCTGAAGTTTCTTTTCTTCCTGCTTTCCCAGATCTTAACCATCTTTTTGGTTAAGTATGCCATATCATCACAATCACTATCACTATCCTCTGATTCTGATTCTGCCTTAGCAGCTTTCTTCTGTTTAGATTTCAGAGCCAGATTTTTCTTCTTCTTAGGTTCATCTTCTTCAAGTTCTATTTCATGAGACCTAAGTGTGCTTATTAGATCTTCCAGCCTCAATGTACTCAGATCCTTAGCTTCCTGAATTGCAGTAACCTTTGGTCTCCACCTTTTTGGTAGACTTCTTAGAATTTTCATGACATGATCTTCAGTGGTATAGCTTTTGTTTAATACTTTCAGTCCTGATACCAAAGTTTGGAATCTGCAGAACATTGTGTCAATGTCTTCATCCTCTTCCATCTTGAACAGCTCATACTTTCTGACCAATATGTTAGCCTTTGTTTGTTGAACCTGCTTGGTTCCTTCATAGGTCAGAACCAGACTATCAAATATACTCTTCGCTGTTTCTTTATTTGTGCATCTATCAAATTCCTTGAATGTGATTGCACTGACCATCATGGTTCTGGACTTGTGATGAAATCTGTGTAATCTGATCTGATCTGGTTTCATATCAAACATATCCAGTTTCTTAGTTGGATCTTCTGGATCAGTAGGTGCAGTGTATCCTCTGACTATCATCTTCCATAGTTCAGGATCTTGAGATATGACAAAGCTTCTCATTCTGTCCTTCCAATACTCAAACCTTTCTCCATCAAACAGTGGTGGTTTGTTGATGTTGTTTCCCAATTCTTCTACCATATTGAGCCCCTTGGACCTTTCCTCAAACACGGTTAAGTGCTCAGCCTTTAGACCGAGCTCTGATGCCAATTGAAGGTGCAAACACGAGAAGGGGGGTTGAATTGTGTTTGACTTAACTTGAAACTTTTCCTGTTTTAATACTTTCAAAACAAAACTTGATGTATAATTAAAACAGAGTTAGCAGCGGATAAAAATAAAAATAAAAACTCACAGATTTTATACTGGTTCACCGTTAACGAGGCTACGTCCAGTCCCTTCGCCTTGAAGGATTTCACTAATTCAAACTTGAATTACAACCTTGCTACTGACCCTCCAAGTCAGTCTTCTCAAATAGTCTAACAATCCTAGACTTCTTTGAGGAAAAACAACTCCTGTCTTCAGCCAATCTGACACCCCAGATTGTAGAAGAAATCACAACACTATGAATCTAATTTCCAAGTAACCTACTACCTCTACTGACTCCCACAGCTTGTAGACTCTACTTCAACAACTTAGATTTGACACAGTGGAACGAAAACAACAAGAGTACTTGCTTTAAAAACTGAGACTCAACAATTGACTTATATGAAAATTTGAGAGTGTTTGCTTTTGAAGTGTATGACCCTTTTGTGATTTTCGATACTAAGTAATATGCCTTGTGCCTCCTTTTATAGATGTTGATTTGGGCCTCTTCCAATCCTTAAATTCGAACTAAATATAGCTGGATTCTCTATAAAAATATCTCGACCAATTGGGCTTTATTTAAATAAAAATCATATCTTTTTAAGCCTTAGATTTGTTTCATATCTTAACTGGCCAATCAAATATGTGCATTGCTTCCCGCCACAGCTCCTGACTTCCATGCTACTCCAATTTAATTTATAACAAATCTTTTATAATATTTTGATAAAAATATCATGAGATCTTCACCATTAATTCCCATGATCAAATCTGCACCATTGGATCTTCATGCGATAGTCCACAGCTGGACCAGCTTGATTGCTATGCTATTGTCCTCTAAATTCGGCCATTCCTGGACCACACTTCATAGCCCTCTGATCTTCTAATTTCAGCCTTCCTGGATGTGCGCCTGATATGCTATGAACTTCTGGATTCGGACTTTTCTGGACTGCACAGTCTGTCCCTCTGATTTCGGCCACTTCTGGGCCATGGTCTGATTTTCTCATCTTGACCATCACTGGACACAAAAAATTATTTCTGAACCATTGATCTGGATATTTTTACTCTGATCTGGACAGATTCTGGAATTTGGTCTGGAACAAATTGAAATAAACTTGATCAAAAAATATTTCAGTCTGGACATTTTACCTTTAATTTTGGACCAGGTCTGGGTTGATTCTGGAACTCATTTCTTTTGTTATGGACTTAGTTCCATGCCCTAAATCATGCTATCTTATGGTCTGGGCCAAATCTAGATTGATCTTCATGTTCTGGACTCATAAACATACCTTCTGGTCAAGTCTGGAACAAGTCTGGGCTGTGTAATTTTTACTGCCAGGCCATCTTCTGGTCAGAATAACTTCTGGAATAAAATTGATATTTGATTCCTGTTTGTTTTGATCAACTCTCCTTCTGGCAGGCTTTCCAATGATATGATCCATGTTTCATTCTGAATTTTATTCCTTCTGATATAGGCCTGCAAAGTTATCTTCTGGTTCAGTTTAGTCATCCTGAAACATCTTCTGGAAATTCCAGAATTCATTTTCCTTTGATCTTCTGCTTCTGATTTCTTCAGTTTCTGATGACATTTAATTTAATAATTCAAGGTATAAAATAAGTTTACATTGAGTGCTTTTGTAAACATCAAAATCCTAAGTCTTAGAACCAACTTGGTTCCAACAGTAATCTGATCTGTACCAATAATGTGATCCTCTGATCTCGACCAACTCTTGACCACGTGATCTGATCTGTACCATTCTGTGATCCTCTGGTTTCGACCAATTCTGGACCATGTGATTTGATTTGTACCATTCTGTGATATTTTAATCTGGACCATTGATCTTTTAATCTGGACCATTTATCTTCTGATCTGGACCATCAATCTTTTAATCTTCACATTTATCCTCTGATATGAACCATTGATCTTCTAATCTGGACCATTGATCTTTTAATTTGGACCATTGATCTTTTAATTTAGACATTTGATATTTTAAACTAGACATTTATCGTTTGATCTGGACCAAGTCTGGATTAAATCTGGACCAAGTCTGGACTAACTCTGGATTAAATCTGGACTATGTCTTATGTTCTGGACAATTATATCTTCTGATCTGGGCTAAGTTTAATGTTCTGGACCATGCTAACTTTTGGTCTGGACCAAGTATGGACCAAGTCTTTTATTCTGGACCAGATATCTTTTGCTCTGGAGCAAGTCTTGATTAAGTCTAGACTAATTCTTATATTCACGACCAAGCTATCTTCGGGTCAGGATTAAGTCTGGACCAAGTCTGACTTATGTTTCCTTCTAGTCTGGACCAAGTCTATCTCTAACAAGCTTCCTTCTGGTCTGGACCAGGTCTCCTTCTGGACTTTGCTTCCTTCTGATCTGGGTCAAGAAAGATATCCTCTAATGATGTTATTTTTCCTTCCCTTTGATGATATCCTCTGATTGATGCTATCCTCTGATGTTTGCCTTTGATGACATCCTTTGGTATCCTCTGGAGGTATCTTCTGGTACCCTTTGATGACATCCTTTGGATACATCTTCTAGTATCCTCTGGCATCCTTTGGCCTAACTTTCTGGTGGCATTTTTTATCTTCTGGTGACGTCATCCTCTAGTGTATACTCTGGTAGTGTCATCCTCTGATTTTTTCCTTCTAAGTCAAAATACGATTTTCATAAAATACATTTGTTAACATCAAAACTTTAATTGCAAGAACCAACTAAAACAATCCAGATAAAACTATATCAAAGTTATACTGCAACGAAGAAAACTGTTCTAGAATTACACCCTCTAAATATGGTGGTTAAGATCACTCATAATATGGTACTATGACCACTCGAAATTGTGTTATAAAAAGAAAATTTAAGATGAATAAGAAAAGAGAGAAAACTCGGAATTTTTCAGAGTTTTTTATTTGTTTTCTAAACTGAGCGGGATCCTCTATTTATAGAAGAATTCTGCAACTGACATAAGCAAAAGGTGTGGTCCAATTTACCTGATCCACATAAACTGTTGCGCATAAATACAAGGGGATTGACCAAAGTTGCCGAAATTGCTGCGCAAAAATAGGAGATGAGTTAATCTGATAAGTTGTTGAGTGTTACACATTTAAAATATTTTTATTTTATTTTTTTGATACTAAAAATAAGGGAAGAGTTGAACAGTTCTATTTCTTAATTTTTTTACTTATTGTCTTCAAAACTGCCCTAATGAATTTCTTCTTGTTTTTTAAACAACCAGTACTCCATCTTTCCAGTCTTGCTTTCAGGATTCTTCCTCAATTCAGAGGAGGGTTATCAAACTCTCTAGTGAATTTTTTTTTGTTTTATGCATGAGAGAGTTTTTAAAATCTTTCCAAGTATGGGAAAATTTGTCAATTATAACAACAAATTTAAATTGTTCATCTGAAGTCATACCTTTGGAGATGATCTCATGATCTATTTTCTAAATTTCATGGGTTTGAGCGTCCACTGATCTGTCACCGGTCAACTTATATTTGAGGTAGCAACTCACAACACACTTTTTAGCTCTAACTTCCTCAGTATCATATTTCTTCTTCAAAGCATCACAAGCATCTCAAACACTATTGTTGGAACTGTAGTAATCATACAAAGCACCAGCAAATCTGTTAAAAATATAATTCTTACAAAGGTAATCATTATGTTCCCATTGGAATAATTGGAATGTCATCTATTAGAATATTCAACAATTTTCAATATGAAACAAAAATTATATTTTTAATTGTAAGGTAATAATAAATTGTATGACTTAATATATATATATATATATAGTGTGTGTGTGTAAAAAAGGATTTAACATTTAACCCTTTTACATGAAATGGTAAATCATTTGAAAAACAGATACACTATCCTTAATTATTTAAGAAAAGTTGAAAAGGGTATTGTTTAAAAGAATTATTGAAGAAAAGTGGAAAAACATTAAAGCATGTCCACTTGTGTTTAACTACTATTAAATGTGCCTTTAAAATTATCCTAATAGTGAAAAGAGTAATATCAAATCTCCTTAAATGATAAAAATAATCAAATAAAATTAAAATTTATTTAGAGAAGTATTATTTGTGAAAGTAACACTAATAATTATTTTAATTTATGTCTACGAGGATCTAAACTTTGATCATCCATTAAGACGAAAGTTAAAGTTTTCCCATTAAGTTGATACATCATATATATAGATACATGAATGTTTTATATTAATTTAGACCTTATTAGTTTATGTTACTTTTTTATAATTTTATTATAATTAATGCATGATGTAACTTTAAATTTTATATTTGTGAGAAAAATCACCATTTTAATAAATAAAAAACATACTTTTTAGTGATTTTTATTGTGTTTGATAAATTATTTTTAGTAGGTTTTGATAAAATATTTAGGATGTTAATGACTGTTGTAAATGAGTGGAAAAAAAACTAAAAAGGTGTTTATAATAGATGGACAGGCACAAATTACCTTTTCTCACACACAAACACATATATCTATATATATATATATATATATATATATATAAATGTCTAAAATATTCATACATTATATTACCTGATATTAACTTTTATTTTAAAATTATTCTTTTAGGCAGCTAAATTGTTTGAAAGTAAAAGTTATTGTTAAAACTATTTAGTGATTTTTTTTAGGTGTTGAGTTGAAGAAATTAAGTGCTAATTAAACATTATCACTAAAAAATTATAAAATAAATAATGTATACAGGTGAAATCCACTTAAGAAGTTAAATGAATCAACTTCATTGTGACAAAATATTTAGAAAGTGAAATAGATTTGGTTGGTTATGTAGTGCTAAGATTGTGAGGTAGAATTTTACTTCAATCCTTGCGTAACACCTTTCTTTTCGAAGTCTTTTGAGTGGAAAATACTCTAAAGATGTCTGGATGTTAGAAGAAGAATCTTTTTAAGTCAATAGAAGAAGACCACTTCCTGTAATAATACTCTAAAACCGAAAATTATGGTTGACCCGTAATGCAGTCCTTAATTACGTAGCGACTTTTTTTTTTAATAATAATAAAAGTTTTTGATTAATTTTGATGTGTTACATGACTCATTAATAATATATAATAAGTAAAAAATTGATTTTTATTTTATATTGAAAAAATTAATTTTATGAAAATTTACTTAAAAATAAGAAAAGTTTTTTAGATTCATTTGTTATCAATTAAAAAAAATAATTTTAACATTTAATAATCTAAATATTCATTATTAAATATTTTAACGTGATAAAAATTACATTTTTTAAAAAAAAGTATCTTTCAAAAATTAATTTTTATGAAGAACTTCTCACAATAGTTTTTTTATTTTAATTATTTTAAAAATTTTACTATCCAAAAAAATTGTAGAAAATAGATTAAATTAAGGCTTTATTTTTAAGAAAAATCTAAAAAAAATATTATGTAAAAATTATTCTTAAAAAATTCTTAAACAAACAAAAAACTCATATTGGATACAAATATTTTGACGACAAAATTATTTCAAAATTAAATATTAAGAAATTACATAACATTAAATGATAAGGTGATAATACCCTATATATCCAACAAAAGTGTCGTGAAATGGAGTGTTCACTTTTTATCTATAACAAAAATATTACATATTTAAATGTTTTGCTTAGAAACCTATAGAAATAAAATTATAATTAAATGTCTATTTATAAAATAAAATGTATATTAATCAAATTGTCATGTCACCATACATATGGATGGATGTCTTTATCTATAAATACCATCTATTATCATCACCAACAAAAATATGACTCCCTCATATTTCACTAAAAAAACTCCTTTCAATCAATCTTTGAATTCTCAATTGAAATGGCTTCCACAACACCCACCACACCAAAAACCGTCACAAAAGAGATAGTAACCGATTTGGGAACATTCATTCGTATCTTTAGTGACGGTTCAGTGGAAAGACCATTACAATCACTATTTGCACCCCCATCTCTCAATGACCCAGAAACAGGGCTTTCATCCAAAGACATAGTAATCCCGCACAACCCCACAATTTCATCTCGAATTTACCTTCCAAAAATCACAAATCCATATTCCAAATTTCCAATCTTGGTCTATTTTCATGGCGGCGGTTTCGTCTTCGAATCGGCTTTCTCCCAATTGTACCATGAACACATCAAAACCTTTGCAACACAAGCAAATATTATAGTTGTTTCTGTTGACTATAGTCTTGCTCCTGAATACCCTCTCCCAACATGTTACCATGATTGTTGGGCTTCACTCAAATGGGTGTCTTCTCATTCCAAAAATACCCTCAACAATGCAGAGCCATGGTTGATTCAACATGGGGATTTTAATAGGGTTTTCATTGGAGGTGATAGTGCTGGTGGTAACATTACTCATAACATTGCAATTCAAGCTGGGATTGAATCTTTACCTTGTGATGTTAAAATATTAGGAGCTATTGTAATTCACCCTTATTTTCATAGTTCTTACCCAATTGGGTCAGAACCTATTATAGAGCCTGAAAATAATATTTGTCATAAGGTTTGGCATTTTGTGTATCCAAATGCACCTAGTGGAATTGATAACCCTTTGATTAATCCTTTGGCTGAAGGTGCAACTAGCTTGGAAAAACTTGGGTGTTCTAGAATTATTGTGTGTGTTGCTAGAAAAGATATGTTAAGGGACAGAGGGATTTGGTATTTTGAAAGTGTGAAGAAAAGTGGGTGGAAAGGGAAATTGGAGTTGTTTGAAGAGAAAGATGAGGATCATGTTTATCATTTACTAAAACCAGAATCTGAGATAGCCAGTAAATTTATCAAGCGATTGGTTTCTTTTGTCCAGGAGTGAAGAAGAGTCCTTATCACTGTACTTCATTTGGTACTTGTAATTTTCTTTTATCAATAAAATAATAGGCAAAAATACAATAAAACAAATAACCCTTTTAGGGTATATGTTTTTATGGAAATAATGAAGATATATTTTTCTTGAAAGTTAAGAATTACTTTAATTAATATAAATATTATTTATTCTATCTACTATTTTGTATCTTTAATATACTTATTTTATAATAAATTAGTGTCTAGACGAACATTCTTCTGTTTTACTGTCAGTTTTATTTATTGTGTTAATTTTTATTAATTATGAATTGTAATTTTTGTATAATTTTTATTTTAAATAAAATGAGACAGATTAATTAGATATATAATTATATAATTGAACATTTGTGTTGACTTTTTTGTCCAGTACTTATTTTTTTAATAAATATAATGATAGTAATGAATATAATACATAGTATTACTTATTATTTTATTACCGTGATAGAAAGTTCAGTTATCTATTTACTTTGCAACAGAGACATAAATAAAAAATGAAAGAAAAATATACTATAATAAAATAAGATTTTTTTTAATATCCCATTTTTTTTATTTCCAAATTACCTTACTTTAGAAACAATTTCTCTGATTGCCCTATTTTTTTGTTTTAGTAGATCGTCGCAGGTCCAATGAGCCGAAGAAATTCTTTTTCGTCCATAGTAGATCATCGCAACCCCAAGGTGCGATGATGTATTGATGTTTATTTTTTTTTTCATTTATTTAATTAATATATAATTATAATAAATTATAAATATTTAAAGTAATTAATTAATAAAATAAAATAATTATTAAGTGAAATAAAATAAAATAAAAAACTTTAACAAATAATAAAAATAATTTTAATAATATTAATAATTACATTAAATAATAATAATTACATTAATAATTTAATAATAATAATAACTTCAATAATAATTAAATTATAAATATTTAAAATAATAAATAAATAAAATAAAATGATTATTAAATGAAATAAAATAAAATAAAATAAAATACTTTAATAAATAATAATAATAATAATTACATTATAATAATAATAATAATAATAATAATAATAAACATAATAACAATAAAAATAAAATAAAAAAGAAAATTATATTAATAAAATTAAAAAAAATACATCAAATTGAAAGAAAAAAATACATCAATTTTAAATTAATTATTTTCATCTAAATGTCCTTCAGTTCCACATCTACGCGGTCGTCGAACTCGTCTAGCCTTTTGTACGAGTTCAAGTTGTTGTGGTTGATCCTCATTTTGATCATTATCCTCGTTATAATTTGTATGTGGATTAGAACTACTACCACATGCCTCCGTATAATTTTGAGTATTGATGTTATACATCGAATCAAAAACAGCATAAGTTGACTCAAGAGTTGTGCAATGAGTATCAAACAAATTATAGAAAATTCCGCTATTTATCGGATGAACGGGTGTTGGCATTGTTGGCACTAAAGGAACGTAGTCCTTGTTGGAACCAAGTTGGTTCTTGCAATTAAAGTTTTGATGTTAACAAATGTATTTTATGAAAATAACATATTTGACTTAGAAGAAGAATGAAAAATGTCATCAGAAGAATAGATCAGAAGATGACGTCACCAGAAGCAGAAATCAGAGGATGACGTCACCAGATGATGTCGTCAGATGAATCTGTCAGAGAAAAATGTTCAAAACAGAATCTGAGAAAAATGCTCAAAACAGAATCTGAGAAAAATGCTCAAAACAGAATCTGAGAAAAATGCTCAAAACAGAATTGGAGAAAAAGGCTCAAAACAGAATCTGAGAAAAATGCTCAAAACAGAAGCGGAGCAAAATGTTCAAAACAAATCAGTGAGCAAAAGGCTCAAAACAGAATTTGAGCAAACTACTCCAGAATATTCTCAAAACAGATTAATCGAAATACACTCCTGAAGTAAAGCATCAGTGAAGCCCTAAAGTTCAACTATAAATAGAGGCTTAATGCTGAAGAATAGAGAATCGAAAAACACAAGAACTCAAACTTCAATTCAAAGTTATCTGAGAGTTCAAAAGAGAGAAACACAAATGAGCAAGAGCAATATTTTCTAAGTGTTTTTGAGAGAGAAATACAGTGCAACAATCAGCTTTCCAGAAGCAATAAAAGAGTGCAAGAATAAGTGCAGCAAACAGCTTTCCAGAAGCAACGTTGCAAAGTTCCAAACCTTTATTATAGTGGTGTAGATTCCTTCTTCAATCTGGGGTTGTCAGATTGGTAGGAGAAGACTTGGCTGGTTTAGTCAAGGTGTTATTATTCCTCAAAAGTCTGGGGTTGTCAGGCTGTTTGAGAAGACTTAGCTGGTTTAGTTAAGGTGTTGTTGTTCCTCAAAAGTCTGGGGTTGTCAGGCTATTTGGAAAGTCTGACTTGAAGGGTCAGTGGTGTTGTAATTCAAAGGAGTTTGAATTAGTAAAAAGGCCTTCTGGAGGAAGGGACTGGACGTAGCCTAGTTAACGGTGAACCAGTATAAATTGCTGTGTTATTATGTTATTATTATCCGCTGCTGAATCTGATTAGTTATTTATCGAATAATTCAAAACAATATTTAACAAAACAACAAAAGTAATTAAGTTTGACAAACACAATTCAACCCTCCCTTCTCGTGTTTGCACCTTCAATTGGCATCAGAGCTCGGTCTCAAGGCTGAGCACTTTACAGTGTTTGAGGAAAGATCCAAGGGATCAATATGTCCGGATTTAATGAAGAAGCTACTGGAGGAAACATCAACATACCACCTCTGTTTGATGGAGAACGATTTGAATACTGGAAGGACAGGCTGAGAAGTTTTTTTATTTCACAAGATCCTGAACTTTGGGACTTGGTAGAAGATGGTTATACTGCTCCAGAAGATGCTGATGATATTAAAATTTCCAGAAGATATATGGATGCTGATAAGAAGAAGATGTTCAAGTTGCATCACAAATCCAGAACGTTCATGATCAATGCAATCACGTTCAAGGAGTTCGACAAATGCACTAACAGAGAAACAGCGAAGAGCATCTATGATAGTCTGATTCTGACTTACGAAGGCAGTAAGCAAGTCCAAGAAGCAAAGGCTCACATTCTAGTCAAGAAGTACGAGTTATTCAAGATGGAAGAAGATGAAGACATTGAAACTATGTTTTCTAGATTCCAGACTCTAGTATCAGGATTAAGGGTACTAGAAAAGAGCTACACTACTGCTGATCATGTAAAGAAAATACTTAGAAGTCTGACAATCAAGTGGAGACCAAAAATTACTGCTATTCAGGAAGCTAAAGATCTAAATACTCTAAAGCTGGAAGAATTAATCAGCTCTCTCAGATCACATGAAATTGAGTTGGAAGAAGATGAACCCAAGAAGAAGAACAAAACTCTAGCCCTGAAATCCAAGCAGAAAAAGGCTCTGAAAGCAACATCAGAAAATAGTGATTTAGACGATCAAAGTCTAAACTCAGAGGAAGAAGAAATTCCTTTCTTATCCAGGAAGTTCAGAAAGATGTGGCATAACAGAAGGAATAAATTTCCCCAGAGATATTCCAATTAGTCCAACAAAGGAAGTGATGATACAAATGACAAGAAAGGTATCATCTGCTACGGATGCAATGAATCTGGACATATCAAGTCAGAATGTCCAAATATGAAGAAAGGGAAGTACCAGAGGAAAGATTTCAGAACTAAGAAGAAAAGCATGATGGCTACATGGGATGATTCTGATGAATCTTCTGAAGATGAACATGCAAATTTGGCTATGATGGCTCACACCAACTCTGGATCCAACACAGAATCTGATTCTGGAAGAGAATCAGAAGATGATGAAACTGAGGTATATTCTGAATTCACTCGATCTGATTTGATTACTGCTCTGAATGATTTTTTAAACATTAATTACAAATTATCTTTAAAACTGAAAACTCTTAAGAAAGAAAATACAAATCTAATAGAAGAAGTTAATGTTTTAAAGAATCAGATTGCAGAATTTAAAACAGGAAGTGTCATTCTTGAAACTGATATTGCAAAATTGAAAACAGAGAATGTATGATTGAAAAATAGTTTTGCTGAAATTAAAGATGAAAGTTTAAATCTGAAAAATAATCATAATTCAACAGCAATTAAAAATACCACAAGTAATTCTGATATGCATGAACAAGTTCTTCAAGAATTTCTTGATAGTGGTATGGAAAGAAGCAAATATGCTTCTATGATTTATGGAGTCAGTAGAAACGGAAATAGAGGTATAGGATTTGAAGAAACAATAATTAAATCTAAACCTATATTTAAACATGTTTCCTCTTATATAGTGTGTACTGGTTGTTACAAGAAAGATCATTCGAAAGTGTCTTGTCCTATGCTAAATACAAGAAAAAACAAGAAAATTTTCAAAACTAACAAACCTGGACCCAACCAGATTTGGGTACCGAAAAGCAAAATTGTTTTTGTTGCAGATGTCCTTAGCAAACAAGTTAAAACACCAGTCATGGTACCTGGACAGTGGATGCTCGCGACATATGACGGGAAAAAGGTTTATGTTCCAAGAATTGACATTAAACAAAGGAGGCACAGTAACTTTTGGAGGAAAGCAAAAAGGCCAGATCATTGGTCAAGGAACAGTTGGTAATGGTAACTACATGGGATGATTCTGATGAATCTTCTGAAGATGAACATGCAAATTTGGCTATGATGGCTCACACCAACTCTGGATCCAACACAGAATCTGATTCTGGAAGAGAATCAGAAGATGATGAAACTGAGGTATATTCTGAATTCACTCGATCTGATTTGATTACTGCTCTGAATGATTTTTTAAACATTAATTACAAATTATCTTTAAAATTGAAAACTCTTAAGAAAGAAAATACAAATCTAATAGAAGAAGTTAATGTTTTAAAGAATCAGATTGCAGAATTTAAAACAGGAAGTGTCATTCTTGAAACTGATATTGCAAAATTGAAAACAGAGAATGTATGATTGAAAAATAGTTTTGCTGAAATTAAAGATGAAAGTTTAAATCTGAAAAATAATCATAATTCAACAGCAATTAAAAATACCACAAGTAATTCTGATATGCATGAACAAGTTCTTCAAGAATTTCTTGATAGTGGTATGGAAAGAAGCAAATATGCTTCTATGATTTATGGAGTCAGTAGAAACGGAAATAGAGGTATAGGATTTGAAGAAACAATAATTAAATCTAAACCTATATTTAAACATGTTTCCTCTTATATAGTGTGTACTGGTTGTTACAAGAAAGATCATTCGAAAGTGTCTTGTCCTATGCTAAATACAAGAAAAAACAAGAAAATTTTCAAAACTAACAAACCTGGACCCAACCAGATTTGGGTACCGAAAAGCAAAATTGTTTTTGTTGCAGATGTCCTTAGAAAACAAGTTAAAACACCAGTCATGGTACCTGGACAGTGGATGCTCGCGACATATGACGGGAAAAAGGTTTATGTTCCAAGAATTGACATTAAACAAAGGAGGCACAGTAACTTTTGGAGGAAAGCAAAAAGGCCAGATCATTGGTCAAGGAACAGTTGGTAATGGTAACTCTCCTTCTATTAAAGATGTCTTGTTTGTTAAAGGTCATAAACATAACTTGTTGAGTATAAGTCAGTTAAGTGATAACAATTATGATATTATTCAATCAAAAGACATGCAAGGCAATCAGTCAGAAGGATGGATCTGTGCTTTTCACAGGTCAGAGGCAAAATAATATTTATAAAATAAATCTGTTTAGTCTAGGAAAGCAAGAGGTTAAATGTCTTATGTCAATAAATGAAGAGAATTTAATGTGGCACAAAAGATTAGGCATGCTAATTTTAGATCAATTTCAGAATTGAACAAACTTAAGTTAGGAAGAGGTCTACCTAATCTTAGTTTCAAAACTGAAATCTTGTGTGAAGGCTGTCAAAAAGGAAAACAAACCAAAAGTTCATTTACTCCTAAGAATTCAGTAACTACATCAAAGCCTCTTGAACTTCTGCATATGGATCTGTTTGGACCAGTGAAAGTAGCATCTCTAAATGGAAAGAAATATGGCTTTGTTATAGTAGACGATTACTCTAGGTGGACATGGGTAAAATTTCTAAGAAGTAAAGATGAATCCCATACTGTATTTATGACATTCTGTAAACAAGTCATGAACGAAAAAGGTTTTAAGATAGTATCAATTAGAAGTGATCATGGAGGAGAATTTGAAAACAAATTCTTTGAAAGTTTCTGTGATGAGAATGGAATTTCTCACAACTTTTCTTCTCCTAGAACACCTCAACAGAATGGAGTTGTAGAAAGGAAGAATAGATCACTCCAAGACATGGCCAGAACTATGTTAAATGATTTAAATGTTGCAAAACATTTTTGGGCTGAAGCAATCAACACTGCATGTTATATTCAGAATAGAATCTTTATTAGCTCTATGTTGAATAAAACACCATATGAATTATGGAAAGGTAAAAAACCTAACATTTCTTACTTTAAACAATTTGGCTGTATCTGTTATATGCTAAATACTAAAGATATCCTTGGTAAGTTTGATTCTCGATCTCAAAAGTGTATCTTCATTGGATACTCTGAAAGATCTAAAGCTTATAGGGTGTTTAATACTGAAACTCATATTGTAGAGGAATCTATACATGTTAAGTTTAATGACAAACAGCTTGACACTGCAAAGTCAAAGCAAGATGTTGATATTACAGATTTAACAACACCAGAGGAAGCAGAAACAGACAAACCAGCAGAAGCAGATAAACCAGCAGAATTTGGAGAAGTGAAGGATACAAATAAATCAGAAGCATGTGACACATCTTCAAAGGATGAACCTGATCAAATCAGAACCAGTCATGAGAAGTCAGAAGAGAAATCTAGATGGAAATACCAGTCATCTCATCCTAAAAATCTGATCATTGGAAGTGGAAGTGATTCTTTAAGAACCAGATCATCATTAAAAGATATAAGTCTGTTTGGTTTAATCTCATCGATTGAGCCTACATCTGTTAGTGAAGCATTGGCAGATGATGGATGGATTATTGCAATGCAGGAAGAGTTAAATGAATTTAAGAAGAATGATGTTTGGGATCTAGTTCCAAGACCAGAGAAGAACATTGTGGGAACTAAGTGGGTCTTCAGAAATAAGCTAAATGAAAAGGTTGAAGTAGTCAGAAACAAGGCAAGGCTTGTGGCACAAGGTTACAGTCAACAAGAGGGTATTGATTACACTGAGACATTTGCTCCAGTGGCCAGCTTAGAAGCTATTCATATCTTATTGTCCTTTGCTGCCAATAATAATATCAAATTATTTCAAATGGATGTTAAAAGTGCTTTTCTCAATGGTTATTTGAGTGAAGAGGTATATGTTAAACAACCTCCAGGTTTTGAAAATTCTGAATTTCCAAACCATGTCTTTAAATTGAGAAAATCCTTGTATGGGTTAAAACAAGCACCTAGAGCATGGTATGATAGACTCAGTAATTTCTTACTTAAAAATAACTTTGAAAGATGACAAATAGACAATACTTTGTTTAGCAGATCAATAGAAAATGATATTTTGATCATTCAAATTTATGTTGATGATATTATTTTTGGATCTACTAATGGCATTCTTTGTCAAGAATTTTCTGAATTAATGCAGCATGAATTTCAAATGAGTATGATGTGAGAACTTAAGTTCTTTCTAGGAATACAAATTCAACAAAGTTCAGAAGGTATTTACATTCACCAAACTAAATATACAAAGGAACTTCTCAAGAAGTTTAAGATGAGTGATTGCAAACCTATGACTACACCAATGCATCCTACTTGTTCACTTGATAATGATGAATCAGGAAAAAAAGTTGACCAGAAAATCTACAGAGGAATGATAGGATCATTACTCTACCTTACTGCTTCTAGACCTGATATCATATTTAGTGTGTGTGTATGTGCTCGATTTCAATCTGATCCTAGAGAATCTCATCTAACTGCTGTTAAGAGAATCCTTAGATACCTAAAAGGCACTACCAACCTCACCTTGTTTTACAAGAAAACTCCTACATACAAACTGAGTGGATACTGTGATTCTGACTATGCTGGAGATAAACTTGAAAGAAAAAGCACCAGTGGCTATTGTACCTTTTTAGGAGACAATTTAATTTCGTGGTCCAGTAAGAGACAACACACCATTGCCATGTCAATAGCAGAGGCTAAATACATTTCAGCAGCTGGCTGCAGCTCTCAACTACATACAAACTGAGTGGATACTGTGATTCTGACTATGCTGGAGATAAACTTGAAAGAAAAAGCACCAGTGGCTATTGTACCTTTTTAGGAGACAATTTAATTTCGTGGTCCAGTAAGAGACAACACACCATTGCCATGTCAATAGCAGAGGCTAAATACATTTCAGCAGCTGGCTGCAGCTCTCAACTACTCTAGATGAAGCATCAACTTGAAGACTACAAAATATTAGAATCCAACATACCCATCTATTGTGATAACACCTCTCCAATTTGCCTAACCAAAAACCATATCCTACATTCTCGAGCCAAACACATAGAGATCAAACACCATTTCATCAGAGATTATGTTCAAAAAGGGTACTTGACATTCAATTTGTAGACACTGATCATCAATGGACTGACATATTCACTAAATCACTACCTGAAGATAGGTTCGAATTCATCAAGAAAAACCTTAATCTTATCTTCATCCATAACCTAATAGCTTAGTTTATATTTTATGTTATTTTATTTTTCATGTACTTCTATAAAAAAAACAGAGGATCTCTTTTCTTCATTCAATCCTTTTTGTCTGATGACAAAAGGGGAGAAGATGTAATACTTGATAAAATATCCGAGGGAGAAGATGATGTATTTGAAAGGAGGAGAAGATGATGTATGATGTATTTGATATCTGGGCATTAGACTTAGGGGGAGAAAATATAAAATGAAGCATAGTCTTAGGGGGAGTCAAAGTCAAAAGAAAGAAAAAGTATTATAAAAAATACATTGTTTGTCATCATCAAAAAGGGGGAGATTGTTGGAACCAAGTTGGTTCTTGCAATTAAAGTTTTGATGTTAACAAATGTATTTATGAAAATAACATATTTGACTTAGAAGAAGAATGAAAAATGTCATCAGAAGAATAGATCAGAAGATGACGTCACCAGAAGTAGAAATTAGATGATGATGTCACCAGATGATGTCATCAGAAGATGACGTCACCAGAAGCAGAAATCAGAGGATGACGCCACCAGAGGATATCGTCAGATGAATCTGTCAGAGAAAAATGTTCAAAACAGAATCTGAGAAAAATGCTCCAAACAGAATTGGAGAAAAAGGCTCCAAACAGAATTTGAGAAAATTGCTCAAAACAGAAGCGGAGCAAAATGTTCAAAACAGATCAGTGAGCAAAAGGATCAAAACAGAATCTGAGCAAACTACTCCGGAATATTCTCAAAACAGATTAATCGAAATACACTCCTGAAGTAAAGCATCAGTGAAGCCCTAAAGTTCAACTATAAATAGAGGCTTAATGCTGAAGAATAAAGAATCGAAAAACACAAGAACTCAAACTTCAATTCAAAGTTATCTGAGAGTTCAAAAGAGAGAAACACAAATGAGCAAGAGCAATATTTTCTAAGTGTTTTTGAGAGAGAAATGCAGTGCAACAATCAGCTTTCCAGAAGCAATAAAAGAGTGCAAGAATAAGTGTAGCAAACAGCTTTCAGAAGCAACATTGCAAAGTTCCAAACCTTTATTATAGTGGTGTAGATTCCTTCTTCAATCTGGGGTTGTCAGATTGGTAGGAGAAGACTTGGCTGGTTTAGTCAAGGTGTTGTTATTTGTCAGGCTGTTTGAGAAGACTTAGCTGGTTTAGTTAAGGTGTTGTTGTTCCTCAAAAGTCTGGGGTTGTCAGGCTGTTTGGGAAGACTGACTTGAAGGGTCAGTGGTGTTGTAATTCAAAGGAGTTTGAATTAGTAAAAAGGCCTTCTGGAGGAAGGGACTGGACGTAGCCTAGTTAACGGTGAACCAGTATAAATTGATGTGTTATTATGTTATTATTATCCGTTGCTGAATCTGATTAGTTATTTATCGAATAATTCAAATCAATATTTAACAAAACAGCAAAAGTAATTAAGTTTGACAAACACAATTCAACCCCCCTTCTCGTGTTTGCACCTTCAGTCCTGAGTCGGTATACATGTAGATTCATGTAGATGTGGTGGTGACGATAAATATGGTGTTTTTGTGCATGGTATGTTGTTGTGGGATTGATTGAGGGGTTGAGTGAACATCAGGATACATTGAAGGTTGCAAATGTGGATCACGCAGATATCTTTCCATATATATATATATATAATTTTGTGTGATGTCTGAACCAATTCATATATTTGTTACTGTGGCATAAAAAACCTTCTATGAATTGACCGTGCAGTACGTAATTTTGACGTTCATTCCAATGTTGAATCTCATCTTTCCAAACCACCCTCCAATTATCATCAATGACACGCCTCATGTCGACCTCGTGGTAGATTGTCATATCCTTTGGTGGTTGAGGAATTGGTTGATGGAAGTCGAACTGAAGTGTGATTCTATCTACATGATGTTTTTCGACAATATGATAACAATGTAGATAGGTACATGCAGTCCAAGTGTTCATCTGTTGTTCGGGTACCTCGTGTTGGAACCCGAGATACGACCTCCACCGAAACTGATATGTTAAAAATAGGCTAAGTAACTATTAAGATATATAAAAATATATAATTAAAAAAGTTTAATTAAATATGAATGAATATTAATATTACTTCATGAACCACCATGTGATCGATTGTATTTTGGTAGCCTTCTATGTCGTTATGAGGAACTCTACTAAAACTTAGACCACCGGAATTAAATCTGTCGAATATATCAAAAATAAAAAATATAATAATATTAGTAATATGGTAAGTAGTTAGTTTTAAAAAAAGAAAAATATATAAAATTATTTGCAATAGTTACCTTTGTTCAAGTGGAAATATCCATGCACTGGTTGATTCTAAAGCGACACAAGACAAACGATACCATGCCTAATTTTGCAACAACAGGGCACATCCTCCAATAGACTTTACGTCGGGTTTCGTAGCAACGCATGATTCTCTATAAAGCGTAGCTAAAACTGCTGAACCCCAACTATATTGGGATGCTTTATTTAAATCTCCTACTAGTGAAAGATATTTCAAATGTACACGGTTGTTGGATTTGTCCGGCATCAACAATCCACCAATCATACATAGAATGTATGCCCGACACAATGCTTGTTTTTGTACTTCAGATGCATTTTCACCAACATCGTCAAAAGTATCTTTAAGCCATTTTAATTTAATAAAATTATATATGGTTGCCCCCTAAGGTGGGATAACTCTATAATTATTCTTCACAAACACTTCTAACATTCACAAAATTTGAACCAGAAACAGGAATACAAGAAACATTTAATCCTAAAAGGTAATACACCTCTTTTAAAGTTATCGTGCACTCACCAGGAGATGAAATGTATGAGTTTCTAGTCTCCATCTTTCAACCATCGCAGTAATTAGGCCGACATCTATTTTGTAGTTTCCAAGTTTGACCACTTCACCAAATCCCGCCTGTTGCAAATATGGTAATATCGCCGCATTTGGTTTTTTGTTGACGTGACCATGACATTTCAACTTGTCCTCGGAGGGTATATGTAAATAAAAATATATGAAAATAATATTATGCAATATATGAAAATAATATTATGAAATTAATCAAAATAATATTATGAAATATATAAAAATAATATTATGAAAATAATGGAAATAATATTATGAAATTAATGAAAATAATATTATGAAATGAATGAAAATAATATTATGAAATATATGAAAATAATATTATGAAATTAATGAAAATAATATCATGAAATTAATGAAAATAATATTATTCAATTAATGGAAATAATATTACGAAATTAATGAAAATAATAATAATAATATGAAATTAATGAAAATAATATTAATAATATATGAAAATAATAATATAAGAAATTAATATTAATAATACATGAAATTAATATTAGTAATATATTAAATTAATATTAATAATAAATATACTTAAAAATGCGTTAATGTATCGAAATTTAGCTCGATGATTAGTAGATAATTCTATCTGTGAAAATTTTGATCTAGAATGTTAAAGAAATTTTGATTGAGAAGGTTGAATAAAAATTGAGATTGAGAAGGTTGAAGATGTGACTGAAAATGATCCATTGAACGTCCTTATATAGGGTCGTTGCCCCAGCCTGCGATCACTTCAGCTCGTCGCATCCCAGGGTACGATGCTTTTAGCTCGTCGCATCCCCACATAACGATGTCTGTCCAATTCAATCTCAACAGCAGTGAATGATGGATCCTAGTTATGTGATTTGGACCAATGAAATTGGTTCAACTTGTATTAAATCTTGGCCTTCCAAATTTTTTTTATCAACGGTTGTGGATGATGGATCCTAGTTATTTGATTTGGACCAATGAAATTGGTCCAACTTGTATTAAATCTTGGTCTTCTAATTTTTTATCAAAGGTTGTGATGATGGATCCTAGTTATTTGATTTGGACCAATGAAATTGGTCTAACTCCTATTTAATCTTGGTTTTTCAATTTTTTTTATCAACAGTTGTGGATGATCCGGATGAAAAATATCAATCCTAGTTAGTTTATTTAGACCAATGAAATTGGTCTAATTCCTATTTAATCTCGGCCTTCCAATTTTTTTTTATCAAAGGTTGTGGATGATCTAGATGAAAAATAAATCTCACTACCTTCTATAAATAGAACAATAAATCTCACTATCTTACCACATCTTCTATATCATTATACCTTCTAGCATTTCATACTTACTCAAAAAAAATTTATCATGGATTCTCAATAAGTAATTTGTATTGTTTATTACAATGGTTCAATACTCGACGGAGTTGAAGGTAAAACATTTGCAAGTGATTACAAAAACACGTTCAAAATACATTATGGAAGCAATCTTGCTCGTCTAAAGAATGTCATTAAAAAAAAGTTACAACTCGATGACAAAGTGATGATAACTTATATAGTTTATCGACACCTTGCTTTCTTTGGTGAAAATACAACAAAGTTTGAATTGATGAAGGTTTGTGATGACGAAGATGTTCAGCTCATGTTTGATGTTTATGCACAGTGGTCGTAACTTGGCACCATTGAGTTATATGTTAACTTTGAAGATGGTCCTCAAACATACTCAAACATTGATCAACCATCGTCATCAAACATACCCAATCCCGACTACATCCCATCTTTTCATCAAAGCAATCCTTATCAACCCAACTTATATACTCCATCACAATATGAACCATCACAACACTATGAACCATACTCTAGACAAATAGAACAAACTCATCCAGAAGTTTTCAACTCCATCATGAATCTCTTCCAATAAGTCCACAATGCGATCTTCCCTTTAGTGTCTTATATGATATCAACAAGGAAGAATTAGGTGATTATAGTGAAGACGATGAGACATATTTCGATGAATCATTTGGTGATTCTGACAATGACATTGTTGCTGACGAAGATATGGAAGCAGAATTCGTTCCACCATCATACATGAAGAACATCAATTTAGATAATGTAGAGCAATCAAGTGAATTTGATGACATGTTCGTTAACGAAGACCCAACAAGAGATGGAACTCTTGCCGTTGGAATCAAGTTTCAAAACAAGGATGAATGCGTACATGCAATCAAACCGTACAATTTAAAACAATCGTTGAATTTTGTGGTACATAAATCAGATTTAGAAAGGTACGTTATTTGTTGTTTATCTCCAAATTGTTTGTTTAGATGTAGAGCTTCAAAACGCAAAAAGAGTGAATTGTGGTTGATTGATAAATTGAATTTGCCTCAAACATGCACAAATTCTGCTTTGTCACAAGATCATACGAAGCTCGATTCTAACATGATATGTGCAAGCGTAATGCAAGTTTTGAAAGTGGATCCTTCAATTAAAGTAAAGTTCATTATTGACGGTGCAAACACGAGAAGGGGGTGGAATTGTGTTTGACTAACTTGAATACTTTTCCTGTTTTTACACCTTTCAAACAAAACTTGATGTATGAATAAAAACAGAGTTAGCAGCAGATATAAATTAAAAATAAAACACAGAATTTTTATATTGGTTCGCCGTTAACGAGGCTACATCCAGTCCCTTCTCCTTGAAGGATTTCACTAGTTCAAACCTTGAATTACAACAGTTCCACTGACCCTCCAAGTCAGTCTTCTCAAACAGTCTAACAATCCTAAACTCTTGAGGAATACAACACCTTGACTTCCTAAGTCAAGTCTTCTCCTGCCAATCTGACAGCCCCAGATTGTAGAAGGAATTACAACGCCTTGAATCTAATTTCCAAGTAATCTGCCTTGAGCCTCCTTTTATAGATGCAGATTAGGGCCTCTTCCAATCTTAATTTCGAGTTGAATCTTTGCTGGATTCTCTTGCAAAAATATCTTGACCAATTGGGCTTCATTTAAATAAAAAACATATCTTTTTAAGCTTCAGATTTTCTTTCAAAAATAATTGGCCAATCATGTCTTTAGTTTCTTCCAGCCAACAGCTCATGAATTCCACAATACTTCACTTTATTTTTGTAACAAATCTTTTTAATACTTCGATCAAAATAAATTAAAATCTCCACCGTTAATCCTCAGGATTAAATCTGGACCATTTGATCTTCTGCGCTAGTTCACATCTGGATCATACTAAGTGATCTGCTGTGATCCTCTGATTTCGGCCAACCCTAGACCACACTTTCTAACCTTATGATCTTCTGATCTCGGCCATCCTGGTCTAGCAAACTGATCTGCTATGATCCTCTGATCTCAACCACTGCTGGACCAACCATTCTGACCTTCTGATTTCAGCCAACACTGGGCCATGGTCTGATCTTCTAATCTCGGCCAACACTGGGCCAAATACTTGAATCTGAACCATTGATCTGAATATCTTCCTTCTGATCTTGACAAATTCTGGACTTGGTCTGGATTAAACTGAAATTAAATCTGAACAAATAATATTTCAGTCTGGACATTTTACCTTCTGTTTTGGACCAGCTCTAGATCAAATCTGGAGATCATTTCTTCTGGTCTGGACTTAGTTTCATACCCTGAACCATGATATCTTCTGGTCTGGGTCAAATCTGGATTAATTCCTTTGTTCTGGACCCATTAACTTATCCTCTGATTAAGTCTGGATCAAGTCTGGGCTGTTTATTATTTCACTGCCAGGCCATCTTCTGGTCAGAATAACTTCTGGAATAAATCAGACATTGAACATCTTCTGGTATGGAACAACTCTCTCTCTGGCAGGCTTCCCTCTGGTCTGGTCCAGGTCTCCTTCTGATCTGGGCCAGCAAAGATATCCTCTGGTAGTCTTTTGACATCCTGGTGTATCCTCTGGTAATTCCAGGATGCATTCTGGATGCATTTTCTGCCTCTGCAAACTTCATTTTCTGGTGGTATTTAATGTAATAATTCAAGGTACAAAATAAGATTACATGGAGTGCTTTTGTAAACATCAAAATCCTAAGTACTTAGAACCAACTTGGTTCCAACAATCTCCCCTTTTTTGATGATGGCAAAACCTTAACTTATTTTGCTAGCTTGTAACTCGACGACTTGAATTACTCCCCCTCAAACCAATCTCTCCCCCTAAGTCTGATACTGACTTTTTCTTCTCCTTTTCAACTCCTTCTCTTTTCACTATTTCTTTTCTTCTCTTCTCCTCTCCTTTTCAACTCCTTCTTTATTCTCTCTTTCTTTTCTCCCTTCACATAGCATCTCCTTTTCAACTCCTTCTTTTTTCACTCTTTCTTTTTCTCTCTTTATTTTTCTCTCTCCCTGTTTCCTCTCCTTTTCAACTTTTTCTCTTTTTCACTCTTTCTTTTTCTCGCTCCCTGATTCTTCTCCTTTTCATCTCTTTCTTTTTCACTCCTCCTTTCTTTTTATCTCTCCTTTTCTACTTATTTCTCCTTTTTCTCTCCCCCCCCCCCTTTTTGTCATCAGCCAAAAAGAGGTCATACTATTTTTGTATTTTTTTTTCTCTTTACAAATTACAAAAAGTAAAATAGAAAATAAAAGACAAAAAATAAAATTACAAGAAATTTAAAAACTCCTAAGATGACTACTTGAGCTAGTCAGATATGGAGGCAATGCTGAGATGCTTCTTGATGAACTCGAACCTATCTTCTGGTAATGCTTTGGTGAAGATGTCAGCCCATTGATGATCAGTGTCCACAAATTGGATGCTTAAAGTCCCTTTTTGAACATGGTCCCTAATGAAATGGTGTTTTATTTCAATGTGTTTGGCTCTAGAGTGTAAGATAGGGTTCTTGATTAGGTTTATGGCTGAAGTGTTATCACAGAACAAAGGGATATTGGTTTCAAAGATGTTGTAATCTTCAAGTTGATGTTTCATCCAGAGTAACTATGAACTGCATCCTGCTAAGAAAGTGCAGTTGCCACTTGTACTTTTCCTTTCCAACTTGTCTCCAGCATAGTCGGAATCACAGAAACCTCTGAGTTTGTAGGTGAGGGTTTTCTTGTATAAAAAGTAAGGTTGGTGGTTCCTTTAAGATATCTCAAAATTCGTTTGACAGCAGTTAAATGGGATTCCCTAGGGTCAGCTTGAAATCGGGCACAGACACAAACACTAAACAAGATGTCAGGTCTAGAAGCAGTTAAATAATGAAGGGATCCAATCATACCTCTGTATGTTTTCTGGTCTACCTTTTGGCTGGTTTCATCTTTCTCAAGTGAGCAGGTTGGGTGCATGGGGGTGGCCATAGGCTTACATTCACTCATTTTGAACTTTTTAAGAAGTTCTTTAGTATATTTAGATTGGTGAATGAGTATACCTGATTTACCTTGGTGAATCTGAATTCCCAAGAAGAACTTAAGTTCTCCCATCATGCTCATTTGGAACTATTTCTGCATTAGGTCAGAAAACTCTTTGCACAAAGTGCCATTAGTCGATCCAAATATGATATCATCAACATAAACTTGAATAATCAAAATATCATTTTTAATGGATTTCCTAAATAGAGTATTATCAATCTGGCCTCTATTAAATTCATTCTTAAGAAAAAAGTTACTAAGTCTGTCATACCATGCCCTTGGTGCTTGTTTTAAACTATATAAAGATTTTTTAAGTTTGAAAACATGGTCTGGAAAATCAAAATTTTCAAATCCAGGGGGCTGTTTGACATAGACTTCCTCACTTATATAGCCATTTAGGAATGCACTTTTAACATCCATTTGATACAGCATTATATCATGATTAGCAGCAAATGATAAAAGAATTCTAATTGCTTCTAACCTGGCCACTGGAGCAAAAGTCTCAGTGTAGTCTATACCTTCCTGTTGACTGTATCCTTGAGCTACAAGTCTGGCTTTGTTCCTTACCACTTCACCTTTTTCATTAAGTTTATTCTTGAACACCTACTTGGTTCCAATAATGTTTTTGTTTGGTCTGGGTACCAGATCCCAAACATCATTCCTTTGGAATTCATTCAACTCTTCTTGCATTGCAAGTATCCAACCTTCCTATGCCAAAGCTTTATCAATATTGGTTGGTCTGCATCAACTTCTGTTTCTGGAAGATCTGTAACAGCTTCTGATTCTAATAAATCAACTTCAGGTTCTGGTAAATCTGTAATAGCTTCTGATTCTGATAAATCAGTTTCTGGTTCTAGTAAATATCTAGATTTCTCTTCAGATTTATCTTTTGAAGATTTGTCACGTGTTGCTGACTTGCTTGTATCCTCTACCTATCCAGGTACTTCTATTTCTTCTGGTTCTATTTCTGCTTCTGCTCCCTTTGGTTCTGGTGAACCTGCACTATCTTTATCTTGCTTTGATTTGTCAAGATCAAGCAGTTTGTCATATAACATAATATAAATAATTTAAAAATGAATACAACCAAACCATTAATTCTACTTCTGGTGGTTTCTGCTTGTTTTTGAAACCACTGGAATGTTGTTTCTGCTGAAATGTTCAATTCGTGTGAATCACCTGGTTCCTCTTACAGTTTGAAAACCTCTATGTCAACAGTATCAGTTTTACTCTAAAAATCCTCTTGCTTCTGATTTTCAGATTCCTAATCTGTATGTTCTGTGATTACATGGTTTGGATGAGGGGATTTGAATTCCCTTCCAGGTTTATAGTCTTGATGAATCTCACTGGAGTGTTTGAAGAACTCTCCTGATTCTGATTCCTCTCTTTCTGCTTTGGCTGATACACCATGTTCCTCTGGTGATTCTGGAACTTATGGTGATTTTGGTGATTATACTGATTCTGGTAATTATGCTGGTTCTGGTTCTGGTTCTGATACTGATTGAGATTCTAGTTCCAGTGTTGGTTCTGGTTCTAGTTCCTGTGCCTCTGATACTGGTTCCAGTTCTGGTTCTGGTTCCAGTTCCTGTACCTCTGATACTGGTTCCAGTTCTGGTTTTGGTTCTAGTTCCTGTTCCTATGATACTGGTTCCAGTTCTTGTTCTGATTTGTGTGATATCTTTGATATTTCCTGTTCCTCCTATGATTCTGGTTCTGGTTCTGATAGGTATTGTGTTGACTAGTTCTTCTTCTACTAGAGTCACTTGGCTTCTATTTGGTAGATGTTGGAACATAAACCTTCTTCTGCTTGTGCATTGCCAACATCCATTGTCCAGGCACCATTGTTGGTGTCTCCTTCTGGTTGCTCAGAATATCTGCAACATAGACAATTTGATCTTTTGGTACCCAGAACTGATTGGGTCCAGGTTTGTTACTCTTAACAGCTCTCTGATCTTGTTCAGATTTTACCATTGGACAAGATAGTTCAGAGTGACCTTTCTTAGCACAAACAATGTATAAACATCATAATGAACAGCTTTACTTTCAGTAATCATTTCTGTAAAACCAAGACCTCTCTTTCCAGTGTTACTGTTTCCATAAATCATAGATGCATATTTACTTCTTTCCATTCCATTAGAAATAAAGTTTTGAAAAAATTGTTCATGCATATCAGATTCACAAACAGTTTTGGAAGTGGAACATATATTACTTTTGAGAGTTTGGTTTTCAGATTTGAGTCTTGCAACTTCAGTTTTAAAATCCTTGTTTTCAGTTGCATACTCAGAATTTCGATTCTTTAAAACTTGGACTTCTTTGGTTAGATTTTTCTTATCTTCCCAAAGAGTTTTCCGTTTTAAAGAGATCTTATTGTTTGCATTTAACAAGTCTTTTACAGCATCAATTAATTCAGATTTAGAGAGATCAGAAAATACCTCATTGCCTTCGTCTTCTGAATCTGTTCCAGAGCCTGAGCTGTATTCAGAACTTGAATTTTTATGAGCCATCAGAGCCAGAATTGCTTCCTCTGATGTCCTTCCAGACTTGCTTGAATGACTGCTTCGTTCATTCTTCCTTCTGCCTGCTTTCCTTCCTGAAATCATGTCTTTTTGAGGTCCAGAAGTAGACCTGATGTGTGCCATCTTTGCTGTTTCTACCTCTTCTTCATCAGATGATTCTTCCTCTGATTCTGATATATCCCAGGCTGCCATCAAACCCTTCTTTCTGAATCTGGAACTCTTCTTGTGATGTTTGCCTTTTTCTAGATTTAGACATTTTGACTTGATATGTCCAGGTTTATTGCATCCATAACAGATGATGTTCTTCTTGTCAGATTCTTCCTTATTTTTGTTGTTATGTTTCTTCTTGGAACCTCTCCTCTTCCTGTTTTCCCAGATCTTAACCATCTTTTTGGTTAAGTACGCCATATCATCACAGTCACTGTCACGATCCTCTGATTCTGATGCTGCCTTTGCAGCTTTCTTCTGTTTCGACTTCAGGGCCATATTTTTCTTCTTCTTTGGTTCATCTGCTTCCAATTCTATTTCATGAGACCTGAGTGAGCTGATCAGATCTTCAAGTCTTAAGTTATTCAGATCTTTGGCTTGCTGAACTG
Organism: Cicer cuneatum; assembly: GCA_037974295.1. Lineage (NCBI taxonomy): Eukaryota > Viridiplantae > Streptophyta > Magnoliopsida > Fabales > Fabaceae > Cicer > Cicer cuneatum. The sequence continues at coordinate 18,396,466 of JBBPBO010000004.1, read as the reverse complement.
CAGTAACCATTGGTCTCCACTTGGTTGGTAAACTTCTTAGAATCTTCTTGACATGATCTGCTGTTGTGTAGCTTTTCTTCAAGACCTTCAATCCAGATATCAGAGTCTGGAATCTGCAGAACATTCAATCAATGTTTTCATCATCTTCCATCTTGAACATCTCATACTGTTTGATCAATATGTTAGCCCTTGCTTCTTGAACCTACTGGCTTCCTTCATAGGTCAGAACCAGACTGTCGAATATGCTCTTTGCTGTTTCTTTATCTGTGCATCTGTCAAATTCCTTGAATGTGATGGCACTGATCATGATGTTTCTAGACTTGTGATGAAGTTTGTGTAATCTGCTCTGATCTGGTTTCATATCATCCATGTCTAGTTCTTTAGTTGGATCTTTTGGATCAGTAGGTGTAGTGTATCCTTTGACTACCATCTTCCATAATTCAGGATCTTGAGATATGAAGAAACTTCTCATTCTGTCCTTCCAATACTCAAACCTTTCTCCATCAAACAGTGGTGGTCTGTTGATGTTGCCTCCGAGTTCATCTCTGGATTCTACCATGTTGAACCCCTTGGACCTTTCCTCAAACACTGTTAAGTGCTCAGCCTTGAGACCGAGCTCTGATGCCAATTGAAGGTGCAAACACGAGAAGGGGGGTTGAATTGTGTTTGACTAACTTGAATACTTTTCCTGTTTTTACACTTTTAAAACAAAACTTGATGTATGAATAAAAACAGAGTTGGCAGCGGATATAAATTAAAAATAAAACACATAATTTTTATACTGGTTCGCCGTTAACGAGGCTACGTCCAATCCTTTCTCCTTGAAGGATTTCACTAATTCAAATCTTGAATTACAAAGTTCCACTGACCCTCCAAGTCAGTCTTCTCAAACAGTCTAACAATCCTAGACTCTTGAGGAATACAACACCTTGAGTTCCTAAGTCAAGTCTTCTCCTACCAATCTGACAACCCCAGATTGTAGAAGGAATTACAACGCCTTGAATCTAATTGTCAAGTAATCTGCTACCCCTTCTGACTCCCTCAGATTGTACACTCTACTTCAACAACTTAGATCTAACACAAGGGAAAGAAAATAACACGAGTGCTTGCTTCTTGAAAGCTGGAACTCACAATTAACCTGATTGAAAACTTGATTGTTTGCTTTGGAAGTGTATGACTCTTTTGTTATTTTCGATGCAAAGTATTTTGCCTTGAGCCTCCTTTTATAGATGCAGATTAGGGCCTCTTCCAAGCTTAATTTCGAGCTGAATCTTTGCTGGATTCTCTTGCAAAAATATCTTGACCAATTGGGCTTCATTTAAATAAAAAACATATCTTTTTAAGCTTTAGATTTTCTTTCAAAAATAACTGGCCAATCATGTCTTTAGTTTATTCCTGCCAACAACTCCTGAATTCCACAATACTTCACTTTATTTTTGTAACAAATATTTTTAATACTTCGATCAAAATAAATTAAAATCTCCACCGTTAATCCTCATGATTAAATCTGGACCATTTGATCTTTTGCGCTAGTTCACATCTGGACCTTACTAAGTGATCTGTTGTGATCCTCTGATTTCGGCCAACCCTAGACCACACTTTCTAACCTTCTGATCTTCTGATCTCGGCCATCCTGGTCTAGCAAACTGATCTGTTGTGATCCTCTGATCTCGGCCACTGCTGGACCAACCATTATGACCTTCTGATTTTGGCCAACACTGGGCCATGGTCTGATCTTCTGATCTCGGCCAACACAAGGCCAAATACTTGAATCTGAACCATTGATCTGAATATCTTCCTTCTGAACTGGACAAATTCTGGATTTGGTCTGGATTAAACTGAAATTAAATCTGAACAAATAATATTTCAGTCTGGACATTTTACCTTCTGTTTTGGATCAGCTCTAGATCAAATCTGGAGATCATTTCTTCTGGTCTGGACTTAGTTTCATACCCTGAACCATGATATCTTCTGGTCTGGGTCAAATCTGGATTAATTCCTTTGTTCTGGACCCATTAACTTATCCTCTGATTAAGTCTGGATCAAGTCTGAGCTGTTTATTATTTCATTGCCAGGCCATCTTTTGGTCAGAATAACTTCTGGAATAAATCAGACATTTGACATCTTCTGGTATGGAACAACTCTCCCTCTGGCAGGCTTCCCTCTGGTCTGGTCCAGGTAGGGGTGTGCATGATCCAAAAACCAAACTGAATTGCACCACATTAGTAGTGCAGTTTAGTTTTTAAAAACCACTTTAAAAAAAACCGGTTATTTTTTGAACCAGTTACAGTTCAGTTCTAAACTGGTTAAAACCGGTTTATAATTATAAACTGGTTTAGTATGTTTGAAACCCGTTTTTTATTAAAACCAATTCGAACCAGTTTTTATCGAACCGGTTTGAAACTAGTTTTTTATTAAAACCAATTCGAACCGGTTTTTATTGAATTGTTTAAAATCGGTTTTTCATTGAATATTTTAAAAGATTGATTTTAAAACCAGTTTTAAGTATCAGTGTCAATGTCAATGTCGATGCAAGGACAATCATGAACTAGAACAAATAATTCACCAAAAAAGTCGTTATAAATCAAATTAGTTCAACACATCCACATCTAATCAATCATCTAAACGAACTAGTTGATTTTTTTGATCTGCCGTATAAACTTAGTTTCTTAAATGGAGACTTAGACTCTTCAAGTAGTTCAATCTCAAACAGGACATCTTCAATAGCCACTGCCAATTTCTTATCTTCATCAACATTGTGATAGCAGTCTCTTCGCTTGGCATCAAGAACAACATTTCTCCAAACAGAATCACTGTTAATTAAAGTAGATGCATTTCCTAATATTCATAGACAGTATCTGCAAAAAAGTGAAAAACAAACTCAGTTTCAACCAACTTGAAAGTTGGAAGCAACTTAACAAAATGAACATAATAATTCATACCTAGCTCTAGTCATAGCCACAATTGTTCTATCTATTAGAAAGAAATATATGCGACAAGATTAAAACAATGCCCTTTCAGAAGCTGTGATGTGTTAGTTGCTGTGATGAGTTCTGTTGATCTCATCTGTTGAGGGATGGAGTATGTCCAACAAGTTGGAGCCTTTCGTATCAGCTATGGTGTTGAGGATAGCCATTTCCAAACCACATCTGACACTAGGAAAAATAGAAGATGGCTGCATGACAGACAACAAGAACTTATCAAGGAATACGTTAATTCTGTTTCCAACAATTTGATATGCTATTATAAAGGAAGCAGTTCCCCTAACATTTAAGCTGAAATGTCACAGGTGCTCATTTAGGAATTTTTTCTACTCAAATATGAAGTAATACACTGTCAAAACAGACCAATATTATTTGCATATGTAATTAAAGTAAACTAGATGTGTAGAATATTAGTTACTGAAATTTTTAGTTTTATTTTACTTTAGCCTATATATTGCAATTATCTTGTACAACTTGAAGTTATTGAGAAACAATAATACTCATTTTAAGTTGGTATAAAGCTCCCAATTCGGAAGATTCTGCAAACCATAGTAAATATTAAAAAAGGAGGTGAAAATTATGACCTTGTCAAACTTGACAACATTAATAGCACAAACATATTCCAAATTACCTAGAGGTGACACCACTCTACCACAACATTAATAGCACAACCACATTAGGTCAAGTATCAATTATTAACGAGTGTAACAGAGGCCGAACAACTTGCGGCATCTTGGGAAGAAAGTATTTCTGCAAAACAAAAATAAAACAAACATTTCATTATGTATCAAGTAATAATATAATAAGTAATAACACAATGTTAAATACACCTTTATGTATCTTACCTTGCTCAATTTGCTCAAGATTTTCAAAATCCTCACTAGTAATAAATGATAAAGATGCTTCGTCAAGCCAATCTTTGGTACAAATAAGGGCTTCCACAGTTGTCGGTGTCAAAGAGCTACGGTAAGGATCAAGTACTCTTCCTCCAGTACTGAAAGTAGATTCAGAGGCTACAGTGGATATAGGTATAGCCAACACATCTCTTGCAATTCTTACAAGTATAGGAAATCGGCTTGAGTTCACCTTCCACCATCTAAGTAAATAAAAATCGGCTTGTTCCACTGCTGTACTGAATCGTGCGACCACAATAATTGCATGTTGCTGATCTTTTTTTGCCTTGTTGTGGGGTAAAATGATTCCATGCTTCCGACCTATTTTTACGCTTAGGTGGCAACATAGCAGTGTTTGAAACTGAAGGAGGAGGAATAGAATCAAAACTCCCTTCCATCTCAAAGTCTACAATGTTATCATGACCATCCATGTTGACGTAATAACACAATGTTAATAAGTAATAACACAATGTTAAATACACCTTTATGTATCTTACCTTGCTCAATTTGCTCAAGATTTTCAAAATCCTCACTAGTAATAAATGATAAAGATGCTTCGTCAAGCCAATCTTTGGTACAAATAAGGGCTTCCACAGTTGTCGGTGTCAAAGAGCTACGGTAAGGATCAAGTACTCTTCCTCCAGTACTGAAAGTAGATTCAGAGGCTACAGTGGATATAGGTATAGCCAACACATCTCTTGCAATTCTTACAAGTATAGGAAATCGGCTTGAGTTCACCTTCCACCATCTAAGTAAATAAAAATCGGCTTGTTCCACTGCTGTACTGAATCGTGCGACCACAATAATTGCATGTTGCTGATCTTTTTTTGCCTTGTTGTGGGGTAAAATGATTCCATGCTTCCGACCTATTTTTACGCTTAGGCGGCAACATAGCAGTGTTTGAAACTGAAGGAGGAGGAATAGAATCAAAACTCCCTTCCATCTCAAAGTCTACAATGTTATCATGACCATCCATGTTGACGTAATAACACAATGTTAATAAGTAATAACACAATGTTAAATACACCTTTATGTATCTTACCTTGCTCAATTTGCTCAAGATTTTCAAAATCCTCACTAGTAATAAATGATAAAGATGCTTCGTCAAGCCAATCTTGGGTACAAATAAGGGCTTCCACAGTTGTCGGTGTCAAAGAGCTACGGTAAGGATCAAGTACTCTTCCTCCAGTACTGAAAGTAGATTCAGAGGCTACAGTGGATATAGGTATAGCCAACACATCTCTTGCAATTCTTACAAGTATAGGAAATCGGCTTGAGTTCACCTTCCACCATCTAAGTAAATAAAAATCGGCTTGTTCCACTGCTGTACTGAATCGTGCGACCACAATAATTGCATGTTGCTGATCTTTTTTTGCCTTGTTGTGGGGTAAAATGATTCCATGCTTCCGACCTATTTTTACGCTTAGGCGGCAACATAGCGGTGTTTGAAACTGAAGGAGGAGGAATAGAATCAAAACTCCCTTCCATCTCAAAGTCTACAATGTTATCATGACCATCCATGTTGACGTTCTACTGAAAAAATTGACAAGAGATACATGTCAAAAATTGACAAAAGATAGACAAATTTATTCAAAAAACAATAATGTAAGGCAGCACCATGATAAATATTTTAATGGACTAAGTGAGAAGTTATATAAAAGAAAGAGTGTGTAATGTAAAAAAAAAGACAACAGAGAAATCTTTATTCACCAAATCTACCCCACACCAGCAAAAGAAAAAGAATGTAAAATGGGTCTTACAAATCTACCCCATTTATTGAAGACCCATTTGATGAAGATATTTATATGCAGACAAAATAGATAGTGCACTAAAGACAACAAGCCCAAATTCCATATGCAAGAAATTACATTTTTGGAGGACTACATCAAGGACAGACACTGATCTATGCTTAAGTGTTGTCTGCAGCACAGTGGACCAACATACAAGATCGTGACAGAAATAAAAGGAATAGCTACACTTTTGGTCGTCCTACTTCTGCATTTGTGTGATTTTGATCTCAGTAGTTTCAATTATGCAATTTGAGTCATAAGATCTTTCTAAATGTTGCAATCAGGTCTCTCACTCTCTCTGTTAGTCTTCTGTCTGATTTTTTTTATAGAATTTAATGATACTAGTAAAGATTTCTCGTGATATATCATTGTCAGTTATATATTTCTTTTCTTTTTAATAAATCAGTTAGGGATTCTTATTTATGTAAAAAATCTAATTAATAAAAAATATACTTTGAAGAGCATCTTTTGTGTTCAAACAACAGAAGAAAAAGAACAAAATGAGCCATAAATGGAAGTATCCAAAATCAATGAAATACGACCAACAAGGAAATCAGTGACTGGCAGCATACAATGACAAGGGACGAAGCGAATCTGTATGTGTCAGGCTGTCAGCCAGTGACATACTGACATACGAACAACAATTAAGCAGAAGGGGGAGAAAATTTAAGGGACTAAATTAATATATGTTATTTAACTTAAAAGACTAAGTTACAATTTTGCAAAAATCTGAAAACTAAACTGTTGGATTGGACCCTTACAATTTCAATATATGACCTTAGTTGCTGACCTTTTACAATCAAGTCAAGTCACAAATAAATTCATTTCATTTCACAAGTTAACCCCAAATACCGATACTAACATTTGATACAGTAGTAGCAGAAATATCTATTTTACAAAATTAGAAATAATAGTATATATAGCATACATTAACAAAGAAAATGAAAGAATAAAATTGAATATTAAGTAAAAGGAAAACCTGTTTCTATCAACAGGCTCTCCTCTCAACCTCTGTAGGAGTCTTTCACGCGCAAGTACCACACCTACAAGTAATCTGTTAGTGGCACTATAAAAAAAACAAAACAAATGGGTTGGCTCACAAATATCAACAAAGCAAAAAGGGTAAAACAAATTGTTTTTTTGTATGAAATTCAAACATCAACTGGATTGTGAAAAACAATTTAAAACTATGACTTGTCTTGAGAAAAACAATTTCTTGGATTGGAACACCTCTAAAATCTTCACTGTTTTCTTATCCTCAAAAACTAAAATCTTCACTATTTTCTCAAATTTATCACATAAATAAATAAGACGAGAGTGGCATGACAGAGACAAATAATGTGGTGAGAACGTGAACACTGTACTATGGTTTATTTTATTTTTGCAGTATCTTGCATGGTCTCTGAAGAGGAGCAAGGCTGTGAATAATTGTAAAAGGGTGGTAGGTCTAATTGGAAAAGGCCACATGAATGGTGTAATATATTCTCTGTTATCTGATACAGGGGATTTGAGGTTTCGAGACCTTGTAGGGAAAAAATCATATAATGGGGGTTCTAGTGTCTGGATTGATGGGTTAGTCAAGAGTTTAGTGAGGGACACAGTGATTGGCATCCTCTTATGGGCCTTATATGAATTCATTAATGGTGGAACATAAAGGAAACTCATTTATATTTTCAGTTTTGGCCAGAAATCTAAAGATATTATAAAGAGATGTTAGCTGTACAATTAACATACTCATAAAAAGCAAGTAGGCCATGATTTTTAGGAAGAAAAAGGGATCATTTTAAGATTTAATTTTTGTAAGTTATGGGAAGCTTATGTGTAAGTTATACTTAACATTGATCCATATATACAAATGTAAAAGTTTTATTTATTTGAACCTCTAGCCAGTTAAACATATTTTGGTATTTCTTTAACTGTTCAAGATGTAAATGACGAGTACATTTCCGCATTGTACTTAAGTAGAGTGGCAGAACCAGGATTTGATTTATCGACCGACCAATTATTTTATTTATAAAAGATTCACTCATCTAATAAAGAAAATATTCATATTTATATCAACTCATCTAGTATTAGTATTGATTATAAGTAAAAATAATGTTTCTTGTCGTTTATGAATTGTTCTGTGTGCAGAAAATCGACCAGTGCCTAAATTGGATAAATCGATAATTGACATATACAAGGGGTAATTACGATTTCCATTTCAAATTCTTTTTATGAATTTGTAGATTAGACAAGTGAATTCAGGGGTAATTACGATGTCCATTTCAAGTTAAAGAAAGACACAAAGGTAAAGAAAAACACAAACCTGGTCTAGTTTGATGACATTGGAAACAGCTAAAGTGAGATTAGCAGTTAAGTCACAGTGGGATAGAATGTATGTTCTTGGAATAATACTTGCATATCTGTTTATCTGATCTTCCAATAGAACAACCTTCAGTTTTGAAGCTTCAAATTTTGTTGGAGGACCCAATAACCTAACAGTCTAAGATAAAAATAAAGGTAATGTTGTAAAATGAATATTAATAATGATACTCAAAACACACTAAATAATACTAGTATATGAAACAACAAAGTTCAAATTTGTAAACTAAATATGAATGCAAGAAATAGAAAGAAGGAATTCAGTGTTTTCTTCATTCCGATAACAATTATTGACTACTTTGAGAAATCATATTCCTAAAGACAGATATTCAATTGCAAGGGAATTATCTGATGAAGGATGTTCCTAAACCCTAAAGACTAGAAACAAAATAACAAAGATTGAATGCATAAGAAAGTGAAAGGGTACCTCAGAAACAAGGGAATTGTAGGATGGTGTGGAAGAATTAGTAGTGATGGAGGAGAAGAGAATGGGTCTGAATCTGGAAGAAGAAGAAGAAGAAGGAATGAGAATCAACGGTGAAGGAAGAGAAAATGAAAAATAGAAACGAAAACGAATAAAAATGGCACACGACACTTACGATGGTAGATGGCGACGGAGATGCGGTGGCGAAGTTGAGACGGAGATGCGATGGCAAAGTTGAGACGGAGATGCGATGGCGAAGTTGAGATGGAGATGCGATGGCGAAGTTGAGACGGATACGAAAATGATTACGTTGGCCAACGATGACAAAGATGACGACGGAGATGTCCTCCGGCCGCCGGAGAGAGTAGGAGGAGGAGAGCAGAGCAGAGGCAGAAATGGATTTTGGGCTAGGGTTCAACCATTTTGAATTTTAGGGCTAGGGTTTAGTTTTTTGATGTGTTCAATGAAATTTTTTAAAAATGGTTTGAAAGTGGTTCAAACTGGTTTTTTAAAAATGGTTTAGTTAACTGGACTTTTTAAAATTTATGGTGCAGTTCATAAACCATATAATTGGTTTGGGCTTTTCTGGTGCAGTGCAATCCAGTTTATGAATGCAGTCCAATTAACTACATTTTTTGCACACCCCTAGGTCCAGGTCTCCTTTTGACTTTGCTTCCTTCTGATCTGGGCCAGCAAAGATATCCTCTGGTAGTGTTTTGACATCTTGTGTATCCTTTGGTAATTCCAGGATGCATTATGGATGCATTTTCTGCCTCTGCAAACTTCATTTTCTGGTGGTATTTAATGTAATAATTCAAGGTACAAAATAAGATTACATGGAGTGCTTTTGTAAACATCAAAATCCTAAGTACTTATAACCAACTTGGTTCCAACAATTATTGCTCAGATTAGGCCTTACACAACTACACACTTAGTTATTGAAAGGCTTCGATGGGAAAAACATAAAGCCATCGAACAAATTTATGGCAATTGGGAAGAGTCTTACAATCAACTCCCATAATGGTTATTGGTTATGCAAACGTTTGCTCCAGGAACCAAAATTGAAATGGAACGATCCTTGTATATCTGCGTTTAAATTCTGCAAACCAATTGTACAAGTTGATGGGACTTGGTTGTACAACAAGTACAAGGAAACTCTATTAGTAGCAATTGCACAGGATGAGAACGGAAATGTAATTCCTATTGCTTATGCTCTTGTGGAAGGTGAGACAAAAGAGCGTTGAAGTTTCTTTTTGAGAAATTTAAGAAAATATGTCACTCCACAAGCCAACGTTTGTTTGATTTCGGATAAACACGAATCCATAAAGAGTGCTTATAACAATCTGAATAATGGGTGGCAAGATCCTCCATCAAAGCATGTGTTCTACGTCCGACATATTGCACAAAATTTTGCAAGGGAATTTAAGGATAATGCTTTGAAGAAAAAAGTTGTTTGCATGGGTAATAATTTCATTCTTATTTCTTATAGTTGGTGTAATTTTTAATAATTTAATTATTAATTTTTATAATTAGTTAACAATGCATTGTCTACTATTTCAATACAGGTTACTCGATCAATGAGCCTACATATCGACACTACCGCAGAGAAATCGGCATATTAAACCCGAAGACTTTGAAATAGTTAGATAACATACCGTGACAAGATTGAATTCAAGCATTTGATGGAGGTAGCCGTTGGGGTCAGATGACCACCAACCTTGTGGAGTCAATCAATGGAGTATTAAAAGCACCGCGCAACCTTCCTATCACTACTTTGGTCCAATCAACATATTATAAAACAAGGACACTGTTTCCAACCATGGAAAAACTACACGCATCCATTTTAGCTTCTGGTAAGGCATTCACAGAAACATGCTTAAATTTTATGAAATCTAAAATACGTAAATTCAATAGTTATAAAGTCGATAGTTTTGATCGGAGCAACCATACTTTCATGGTCCACGAGACGGTAAATCCAATAGAAGGATGACCAATTGGTCATTACAGTGTAAACCTTTCTAACAATTGGTGCGACTGTGGGAAATATCAAGCTAAACACATGCCTTGTTCACATGTGATAGTAGCATGTTCTAGTATCAAATATGATTATTAGAGCTTTATACTTGATGTGTACAAGGTGGAAACATTACTAAAAGTGTACGACGAAACGTTCAGACCTATATCAAACAAAGGATATTGGCCAGAATATGAAGGTGTTAAGGTCTGTCACAATCCTATAATGCGGAGAGTCAAGAAATGTCGCCCAAAAAACAAACGCAATAGAACAGAAATGGACACCACAGAAAGAGTGTCAAGAAAGTGCAGATTATATCGATCTCTAGTCATACTAAAAAACATTGTCCAAACGTTGCCGGTACATCTACTCAAATTGGATGTATTTTTTTTCTTTCAATTTAATGTATTTTTTTTTAATTTTATTAATATAATTTTATTTTATTATTATTATTATTATTATTGTTATTATGTTTATTATTATTATGTTTATTATTATCATTATTTTTATTTTTTTATTATGTTTATTATTATTACAATTTTCTTTATTTATTTATTTATTATTATTATTATTTTTTTATTATTTTTATTATTATTACAATTTTCTTTTTATTATTATTATTATTATTATTATTATTATTAATCACGTAATTATTAATATTATTAAAATTATTATTATAATGTAGTTATTATTATTATCTACTAAATTTTTTTATTTTATTTTATTTCACTTAATAATCATATTATTTAATTTATTAATTATTTTAAATATTTATAATTTATTATAATTATATATTAAGTATTAAATAAATGAAAAAAAAATTAAAAATCAATACATCATCGCACTCTGGAGTTGCGATGATCTAATATGGATGAAAAAAAATTTCTTCAGCTCATCGCTCCCTAGACCTGCAACTATCTAATGGGTCAAAAAAGTAGGACAATCAATAAAATTGTTTTTAAAGTAGAGTAATTTGGTATTAAAAAAAAAGGATATTAAAAAAAATCCAATAAAATATATTACATTTAATATATAATGTGTAAACAAATAAAAGATACTTTTAATGTCTCTGTCCTCTTCTCTCTCTGCGGATAGTTACTGAAAGAAAAATTGTTAACCTACTGTGTTTATTTTCTAAGAGGAAAAATTCAATAAATGAATAGTGTATTTTTGATCTGGAAGTTAGTTTTGGATGTGTGTAACGTTTGAATATTCTAAACCGTAAAAGGTAAAAATGGTTTGAAAATAGACTACATCAAAATAAATTAATAAAATAGATATAAATATGAATAAGGGTGTTTACATCATCAAAATAAATTAATAAAATAAATATGTTTGAATCTTTTTTTCTTAAAACCCCTCTGATCAAATTTCAGATTCATTCATATAAACTGAACTTATAAATCACATACATTAATTTTAATACTTATTTATTTTTATTTATTTATTTATTAGTATGAGAGTTTGTATTAATTATTAGTTATAATTATTTTTTAATAGTATTTATTTGTTAAATTTTATATATTTTTATTACTATTTCATGTATTTCAAACATAATTGATCGATATTATTTCGTAATTTTAATTTTAAATATATTATATATAATATATTGTTTCAAACTTCTTACTTTAATTTAATTTATAACATTAATTATTATTAAAATAATATTTTATAAATTGTAATTTCAATAAATCAAAAACAAATTTAATTTAAATCACATTATTTCAGGTCAGATTAAATTTTTTTCAAGTTGTCATCCAAATCAAACTACAACAAGTATTTTAATTTTAGGATCAGATAATTTTTTGGGTCCTAAGTCGATTTAAATTAGATCACAAACACCTCTAAACATAAATCTCATATTTGACTAATATTTTATTAATGGTTTTTAATGCGTTGAACTACTCTTTTAATTAAATATTAAGAAGTGCGATACTCTAAATATTACGTAACCTATTTATTATTATTATTATTATTATTATTATTTTTATTATTATTATTATTATTATCAATCTACCACTTGTCAGTAGTACTAAATATTTTTATATCATGTTCAAAAGTTATCTATGTGTTAAATGTTAGTGGAAAGTAGATTAGATAATTGTACTAGGAACCTTACTCGGATGATTATTTTGTATTAGATAGGAACTAGATTTTACACACACACACACCCC
>JBBPBO010000004.1:18236578-18383536 GCA_037974295.1 Cicer cuneatum | reverse complement strand
CCCCCCCCCACCCCACACACACACACACACGGTGTGAGTATGATGTGTAACTAAATGTGTAGCATCAAAGCCTCGTTTTAGAGAAGCAATTTCAATTTTGAGCACATGCATAATATACGATTTTATCAGATATTGCAACACTTAGTATCAAGGAAATGTATAAACAAAATTGTTAAAGAATTAATGAGAGTAAATATGGTAGATATTGACAAATCAACACGTAATTGCTCAATCAGAACAACTCATGGGTTATCTTGTATGTGTTGATAACATCGTAAGTGCACGATATTATTGTGTCATAAAAATTATTGTTCCCACAAAGACTTTGTTATGAGTATCAATCTCTCATTACTATGATGATCAACTAAAACGATAAATATTGATAATAATTTTGATTAAAATTTGCATTAAAAATAAAGCCTTGGGAGTATAGTTTTTCATAATGATGGATACAATAAAATTAACCTTCTCTAAGTTATGAGTGTTAAACTCTTAAAAATCAGATGAAAAATTATAAATAGCAAAAGTGTATTTTAAACTAATAACCAACTTATTTTCAGGATTGATGTATTAGAAAAATCCTTTAAGAGAAGATATCTTTCATGATTTCAAGAGAACCAAAATCTATTTTCATGATTTGATTATCTTCTCCAATCTTAGGGGTCATATATCAAATCCAGCGTTCGGTATATTATTCAATATCCATGTATGAACATGATTCTTACTAAGATTGGATTAAAAGATCAATACCCATGACAGGAAATAGAAATTGTTAGAGATCCACCATTGGAAATCCTACAATCCAAAGACAAGGAAGATCTACTCACACATGATCATAGTAGAATCAAAATTTAAATATAAAAACATTGTAAATATAAAATAACAAAACAAAGTAACAGAGTAAAAATGGAAAACTGAATATTATTAAAACTAGAAATATGCTAAAAGAAATACAAGAACAAAAGCAAGAGTAACAAGAGATTGTGAGTAGGAATTTGTGTCTAAAATTGAGTATTTTCGAACTTTTAATAGTCCTAGGTACCTTCATGCGCTTTAATTACAAGAAATCATCATAATTTCACAGAAAAAAAAAACAATTCAATAGCAGAAGATGAGCAAATTACGGTCGTAATGGTCATTATTATTGCCATACAGTAATCCTTGTTGCCTTGGAGTGACAAATTTGTTTTTTTCTCGTTCAGCCATTACGACCGTAATGGCCATTACGACAAGACAATAATTCTTGCTAGAACTTGAGTTTTTTTTCATTTTCTTGATCAGGATGAATCATGACTGCACCACTTGACTTCAAGGCTCTTTGCACCAAAAATATTCACTTATTCCTTCACTTCTCCTTGCAATCTAAACAAAAAGGTAGTAAAATAGTACTAAAATTGAATTAAAAACATCAAATTAACCTATCAAACAAAACTATAAAAACATATAAACTCTAGCTTATCAAATTCTACCATGGTTGAATCATTGTTTGTCCTTAAGCAATTGTTTTAGATAAAAGTTATGGATGAGCAGTGTAACACCCCGAGTTTAAAACACAGCGCGAGTGTATTTTTTTTTTTAAAACGAATACATAAATAAAAGAGTTTTCAGAATTGCGTTCCAAGGAAATTAAAATCAATTCAAATTAAATATCATTCGACTTCGTAATTAAAAATAGTAAGGAATTTTAAAACAGCAACATCACAATTGAATCGAATGAGATATTTATGGGAATTTGATCTTTATAATATACTAAAATAAAGATACATCAAAATATTTATCAGAGTGCGGAAGAGTTTTACAATAATTCCCAAAATGAATATTTACAACCATTGAGTTCAAAACCCCATACATAAGTCTACTCTGATCATACCCTAAGCTACAGTAGCATTACAATATTCACAAGTCTTTTCTTCACCCAGCTGCTCATCTCTTTGCATAGCCCACAAGTAAAGATCAAGGGAAACTAACGACGTTCCCTGTCGTTAGTATGACCATCAGGGGTACGGTTCTGAATCTCATCTGAGGGCAACGCCCAATTTCCACAATAATTGTAAAGGGTCACCGACCGAAAATAACAATTACCACATAGCAGTTATATCAAGAATATCAAACATATTCATAGTACATGATGATAAATAAGGATGCTAAATTTTGAAATACATGTCATTTGTACTTTACAAAACAGCAACCAAGTAAGTATAAAAATCATGATGTAAGCACAAACATCAATTCATCCGAAATTACAGATTTTCAAAAAAATACTTACTCACACAACAATTTTCCACCATCAACATAAAATCAAACGTGACCCTCCGGTCAAACACTCCGATGCAATATGTATATGCTCATGTTCATAAATTCTTGGAATCACCAAGGTGCAGTCGCTTACAGACCAGCACAATTTAACGACCCTCATGACCAGGGTGCAATCGCATACAGATCAGCACCAGTGCAGTCGCATACAGACCAGCACTCGTGCAGTCACTACAGACCAGCACGTTTGACATAAACCAAGGTACAGTCACTACAGATCAGTACCTAGTGCAATCACTACAGATCAGCACTCGTGCAATCACTACAGATCAGCACTCGTGCAATCACTACAGATCAGCACGTGGCTGCGCATTTCAGGATACAGACACTACAGTCCAGTACCAGTGCAGTCGTTTATCTGACCAACACTTATATACCAAGGTACAATCACAGATTAGTACCTAGTGCAATCACTACAGATCAGCACTCGTGCAATCACTACAGATCAGCACGTGGATGCGCATTACTCTGTGGCCCATTGCGGGTACCACCCGACTATGCCATGCATGAATATGCATTGTTTCACTTCATTGAAAACAGTATGCAACCTTAGTAAAATTCATGCATTTTCCTCATTTGTCAAAACATCTCAACACATTCAAAGATTAACCATTCAAGCAAGCATTACACTTTGCATTACCTCAAAGTTCCACTCTTTATTAACAAAGGTTTTTCCCCAATTGTTAAGATTCAAAACTGTGATTAAAACTGAGGTTTCTTGCAAAAATACGAATCTGTATTCGAATACAGGGGCTGTTACAGTACAAAAATCAGAATTTCTACAACTTCAGTAAATTCTACAAAAACTTCATCATCACCACTTCAAACTATCACCAAATTTCCATTTTTAATCACCACAAACCTTCCTAAGGTACCCCAACACTTAAGGTTTATAAAACAATGTTAAAAACTTGAATTTCTGAAAAACACGAATCTGTATTCGACTACAGCTACCTTGTATTCGAATACATAAGCTAAAATAGTGAAAAATCAGCATTCTGTATTCGAATACGAGGCCTTCGTAGTCGAATACAGATGCGAAGTCAGTGGCAAAAGTTGCAAATCTGTATTCGGCTACAGAGGGTTGTAGTCGAATACAGTGGTTAAAACAGAAGCAAAAATTGCAAATCTGTATTCGGCTACAGAGGGTCGTAGTCGAATACAGATGCTAAGTTAGTAGAAAAATTGGAAAATCTGTATTCGACTACAAGGGCTCGTAGTCGAATACAAGTTCGAAAACTTAGGGAAAATGGAAGCTTTGCAGGTTGTATTCGAATACACTCAATGCCGTATTCGAATACACCTTCGAAATCAGTGAATTTTCCTGAAACTTCAACACATTTTCAAAACCTTTTCTTTTGAAAATCCAACCCAACACCAGAATCATAATTCCCCTCTTTTAAAACCTCAACTCAGAACATTTTTCATCAAATAACAACAACAGATTTTTCATAAAAATACTTCCACCATTTTAAATCCCTTTTCATTTGAAACAACCATCAACACCAGATTGTTTAACAAAACACAGCAAAACACATATTTCTCAAACCAGAATAACCTCACTGATTTTTAACAAAACAAAATCAGAACCAGAATCATCATTCAACACTCACAAAATGATTTTCAAAACATAATACAATGTTTTTCACAAACATAAACCAAATATCATTCATCACACATGCATTTACAGCCCTAAATGCAATCTAGAAAGTTGGAAGGTGCCCTTACCTTAGGTACGTTCCCTTAGTTCGTACGCTTCTGCGAAAAAGCCAACGATACTCCCGTTCGAGTTCGCCGCTACGAAAATTAGTTCTTTAGCTCCGTAACGATCAGATGAATGACTTTCGTACTCGAAACTTTCTGATTCGACACTCAGATTTTCCACAACGATGACTTTTGAGTAAACTGTTTTTCTTCACCAACACTCAGAAAATTAGAAGAAGAAGAAAATAAAGCAGAAACTGGCGCGTAGAGGAAAGAAGGAAAAGCTTCTCACTTAAGTATCCACTTAAATGCAACTGACACAGCAGAGGAGAGAGGAATTGTTTCCTTTTTCACAAATATCTACGCCACCTCACCAACTCTTATATTAAAATATCTTTTGATCCTCCAGCACTTAACCCGTTTCCGTCGAAATTAGCAGAGAATATCTTAATTAACGGTCCGATAATTTAATTACTCGAAATTAAATTGATTCATCCATTATCCAATAATTTTAATTCCACCTCCAAAACAAATGTTTATATATATATATATTTACACAAAACATACATATATTGAATCTTTTACAATTATTCCCAAATACACTTAAAAATTAAATCTGAATTTAATTTTAAAATTTAAGGGTCTTACAAGCAGACACCATGAATAGGAAAGTCAACATTCAGTTCAAGTGTAGGGAATAGGCAAATTCCAAAACCAAAGGATAACCAACGTCGGATCCAAATCAATGACTTAGGCTCCTCTAAAAACATAATTTTCATGAATACGACACTCAACTCTCAAATTATCTCAATGTTTCAGGGTAATGGGCATTCACTCAAAATTTCACCAATGTAAGGTGTCCTACCACATGCTTGAATATTAATCAAATATCTACTACATCTCTCATGAATGCATATATGAATCAAAAATACTCTTTAAGGTTGTAACGGGGCCAAAGGACAATAGGTGGGGAAACCAAAAAAATGGATATTCAAAAGGCTATATCGAATGCAACATATGATTACAAGTAACCTTTTTGAATAATTGGAGCTCAGCGCATTCAAACAATATTTCATCAGCCCAAACTTCATTCATCAGTCAAATATGTTACTCCAAGTGAAGCACCTTATTATGTCCTTTCAAACCGGGACTAAAAAAGTTTTATTTTCTATTTCTTTTCTTCTTCTTTTTTTTTCTTTTCTTTTTTTGATTTTATTCTTCTTTTTTGATTTTTTATTTATTTTTAAGTTGCTCCACTATATTCAAAAGGGAACCCAAGAATTATTTTATAAATAAAGCAAGGGACCAAGAAAGATAATTCATGTAAGGCTCAAAGTGAGCAACTAATGAAAAGTATATAACAAAACAAGTCTTGAGGCCTGAAAAATAGTGCTTTTTCTTCAAACATGATCACAAGAAAATTTAGCCTTAAAGGGTTGCAAGTCAAGTTATAGAGAACACAATCAATAGTGAATAATCGCTCAAAACAAAGAAAGGGGCATAATACATGAGGATGTAACACAAGCCCTTGTATAAGCCCAAAGCTCATTGTTGGAACCAAGTTGGTTCTTTTAATCAAAGTTTTAATGTTAACAAAAGTATTTTATTTTGACTTAGAAGAACAAATCAGAGGCTGTGCAAAATCAAAGGATGACACCACCAGAGGATGTCACTAGAGGATGACGTCACCTGTAAGACTCATTGTCAATTGTCTAGAATATGACAATTGGACTCATACACCTTAATAAAACAGAGGTAACTAATGAAGTAGCAATATCGATTTACAAGAAAGGGGGGTTTGAATTGTAAATTCGCCCTTTTAAAATTCCTGTTAAAAACTTAAGAAAATAACTCAAGATTGATCTTGGTTGTGAAAACAGAAAACAGAGAACGTTCTTGGTTTTCACCAGAAAACAGAGAACGTTCTTGGTTAGTTAAAATCAACAGTTCAGTTTATCTATTTAACTTGATAATTAACAGACTGAAATTAAATAGAGATAAGGGAAGAGATATCACACACAGATATATCCTGGTTCACCCAACCCGGGCTACGTCCAGTCCTCACAACGGTGAGATTTTCCACTAAGTGTTTAAAACAAGAACCTTCTTGGTTTTACAGCACCTAGCTTAGATCAACCTTGATCTTTGTTTACATAACTTAATCTAATTCCACCCAGAAAGAGATTAATCAAATCACCTATCAACCTTGATAGGATTTCTTACAATCTACCCCAAACTATACTTAACTCTTATAGTTTGAGTTTTACAATAATGATGAGATTGTTTAGAATCTGAGATGTCTAAACTCTTGTTTGAGATTCGATTCTTTACAAAGAAATCAGTATAATGTATCAGAGTAAAACAAATTTAATCAAACTGATTCTTGTAAGTGATGAGAGGTTTTCAAGTATGTATGTGAGTGATTGATGATATATCTTGGCACTTGAATGTCTTTGATTTTTGGACATAATCTGAGTATGCTTAACTCGTGTTTGAGATTAGATTCTTGACAAAACAATTTAGTAGATGATTCTGATATGAAGAGGAAAAACATAACTGAATCTTTTGTTTATGATTGAGAAGCTTTCAAGTATGAAGATGTATGTGAGTGATGTTTTTTCTCTGTACTTGAAGCTGTATTTCTTCCTGAGCTTTTGCCTTCCTTTTATAGGCGTGAGAGCATATAATGATGGTCAAATAGAGCCGTTGGTAGTGCTCTTGTCAGGTTTGACCAAAGGCATTATTTCTGAATAAAAATAATCAAACTTTTGACTATTTTTATTTTCTGTTCAGACTGGGCTGTGTTGCGTTTCGGATCAAATTTACTTGAGTGATTACTGATACTTTAACACTTCTGGTAAGTGATAATATTGTAGGCTTGAACTGGAGCTTTTGAATCACTTAAAACAGATTAAAAACGATCACAAAGCTTGTTGCAGAAAAACTGTATTTGCTGGAGATTGATAATCAATCTGGACTAATTTCTGAACATACTGGAAGCTGTCTTGATGCATTATATATTGTTAAGATTGTTTATCAATCTTGACAGCAGAACTGGAGTTTTGATTATGTCAAAACAACTTGGAGAATGATGATGAACTTCTGCAGAATGTTAATGAAAATTCTGGAGATTGATAATCAATCTGGAGTCCTAGTATTTGAACTTTATGGAGATTGATAATCAATCTGGAGGTTCAGTTTTGATCATTCTGGATGCCTTCCTGATCTTTTCTTGGATCTGTTTTGATGTAAACATACTTCAAGATCGTTCAACGTTCTTGGCAGTCAAGCTGGAGAATGATGTTCAGTATGCTGGAGAATGATTGTATCATTCTGGACTAATGGTACACTGTTGGAAAATGATGTTAAACATGCTGGAGATTTGATTGTTAACATACTGGAGATTGATGTTTGATCATTCTGAAGATAGTTGTTAATCATGCTGGAGAATGATAATCATTCTGGAGATTGATGATCATTTATAAAGACTAATGATCATTCATAGAGACTGATGATCATTCTTGATAGAAGATCATTCTGGAGACTGTTCTGATCATTCTGGACATTCTGATGTCCAAGATCAGACTTGGTTCATCCTCTAAATGTATTTTTTGGAGATATCCTCTGATATCGTTTTCTGGAGATATCCTCTAGTATCCTCTGGTATTCTTTGGTTAAGGTTCCTCTTGTATTCTCTGGTTGAGGTATCCTCTGATATCCTCTAGTTAAGGTATCCTATGATATCCTCTAGTTGAGGTATCCTCTGATATCCTCTGGTTGAGGTATCCACTAATGGCAGCTTGGTGAGGTATCCTCTGATGGCAGCTTGGTGAGGTATCCTCTGATGGCAGCTTGGTGAGGTATCCTCTGATGTCAGCTTCGTGAGGTATCCTCTGATGACAGCTTCGTGAGGTATCCTCTGATGGCAGCTTCGTGAGGTATCCTCTAATGACAGCTTCGTGAGGTATCCTCTGGTATCCTCTTCTTGAGGTATCCTCTGGTGACATTATCATCTGGTGATATCATCCTCTAGTAATGTTATCTTCTGGTGACGTCATCATTCTATGATGATGTCATCCTCTGGTAATGACTTCATCCTCTGGTGACAGCTTCTGGTACCCTCTGGAGGCATCTTCTGGTATCCTCTAGAGGCATTTTTTGGTATCCTCTGGAGGCATCTTCTGGTATCCTATGGAGGTATCTTCTGGTGATGTTATCGGGTAACATCTTATGTTTTTCCAGATTGTGTCAAGAGTGTTCTTTATGCTGATTTCTTGGCTTTCCTTGAATCATTAACATGCTGTTAATTCTGGACATTCTAGAGACTGTTCAGTCTTGCTTTGGCAGCTTGATTCATGGCCTTTTTTCTTTGCGATTAGAATGGTTCCTTTTGATTCTAATTGATCACATCTGTTCCTTGTCATGTACTCTCAGTACTGATGTAAATTCTAGATGCAATAACTTTAATTAAGTGGTGGAGAAAGTTTGATATTTATGCTATCACAGTCTTGCGAACATTCTCCGTTTTCCAGAATATGTCAAGAATGTTCTCTGTTGCTGTTTTCTTCAATTCTTGCTTTGTTCACTTATGCATTTATGTTCCTTAAACAAACTTAAGTGAAATCATTAGTAAACCACCATTCATAAAACTTAATCATTTAATTTAAAAGGTTTGTTGTCATTAAAACATATATCAAAAAGGTTTTTTCCTCAAAACTAATAATGAATAATAATTTAGAATCACCAACATATTGAAAACTACATTTATAAATATAGTTCACAACTTGATCAGTAGATTCATAAAATATTACATCTTGAAAATAAACTACGATTTGTCTGATTACATCTAAAATAAAAATAAACATCAAATTTTTAATTCCCTATGTTTGAAACTATTCTTCTGATGCTAAATTCATGTATCAGGTTCCTCCAGCTGCTAAATAAAAAAAACAGGGTGAGATAAAAATATCTCAGTGAGCTCTCAAAAATCAAAAGGGAACAGTTTCAAGGAGTTTCTTTCATAAATATGTATAAAACATGAGAACAATTATACATATTAAGTTAAAACTCTCACTTTTAACTTTTATAAAAGTTTTAGTTATAATAATATTATTATAATAATAATAATAATAATAATTATTATTATTATTATCTTAAATTCTGAAAAACATATGCATGACCTCAAATCTTTTCCTTTGGAATAAGGAAAAGTCGCTCAATCATCTTGATGTGGGTCACCAAGATAATTGAGTCCTGATTGGTAAAGGTGGTCTGGCCAAACCCCAATCAGCGTCCTGATTGTTCTCCTTTACCTGTTATTCCATGTATGGAATAACCTGAATGTCCCACCGTGAATAAGACCATGTATGATATGATTAATGATGTTGTACTGAAATGTTTTGTATGAAATGTTTTTATTATGTTATGTATGCAATACATCATTCACCCCCAACAATCATAAATAACTTAGCGATACACTAAACCCATAATAATTTGATCCTACGTCCTTAGTTCAAACGAAAATCATGGCAGAGAAAAAAAATATAGAAACAACATTAGTGTCATGAAATTAATATCGACACAAGTGTCATGAAAAATCATTTGGATGCGGTTTTAAAACACCTATATGCGAAAATTTCATTTCCTCACACTCTAATTCTCCTAATCCGAAATAACCCAAAACAATTTATTTAGAAAATTTCAGTCCAAAACCCTCATACCAATGTTAATGTAACAAAGCTCAGTTTCACATACACATTAGAGACAGCAGTAACAGGCAGAAATCATGCTCGACAAGCATCATAATCTTAAATCTAGTTATGCACATTTAATTAAATTTTTTCTAACATATATAATTCATTTACAACATCACAACCATAGACACACAACATGCACATTCTAAATTAACCACACCAAATGAACATAGATAAAACTTAAATTGTCAATGAAATCCCTATGGCTAAATTTTCTTAGAAAAAAAAAACTTGTTTCACCAAAAAGAATTTTAAAACTCAAAAACACTACGGTAATGAAGATAGATTATGCCAATCTTTTTTTTTTCTATGGTGATGGCCAACATGCAGAACCACTTGAAAATGGATTTCACCAAAAATTTTAAAATTCATAAATTATAAAAATTCATACACGATGATTTTCATTTTCTCAACAAATTATTTGCATGTATAGAATTTAGACTAAACTTAAACATGTAATTCAAGATACTTATCAAAATCAAACAGATATATGTCCCAAAAGTTAAAAACAAAGGGAGAAGAAAAGTCTGTACTCACTTGTTTTTGGATAACTGACCTAGAAAGGTGTTTGAGATAAATAGATGAAGAACAAAAGCTTAATATGGGTAGATGAAGGATATGGGAAAATCTTCAACATGCAAGTAGATGAGCGATGGCGTTTTCCTTGTTTTCGCAGTTTCAGATGCAATGAGGTTTCCCTGTTTTGCCAATTTCAGGTGCGGGAGTATAATAGGAGTCCAAGTCAGTATTCGCTGTGTAAATGAATGTTTTGATAAAAAGGAAAATGTTTATGAAATTCCCTTTTTGCCATTCATTTATCTAAATATTACCTTAATGCCCCTCCCTTAATTAATCAAATTTTAAACTTCTTGTTTTCTTTATTTTTTCTTCTAAATTAATAGTTTTATTAATTAACTTCTAAGCTTAACAAAATAGATAGGTTGTTACATCACCAGAAGATAAAAATGCCACCAGAAGTTTCAGCCAGAGGAAACATCCAGAGGATGTCACCAGAAGATACCTCCAGAGGATACCAGAGTATGTCATCAAAGGAAAACATCTGAGGATATCATCAAAGGGAAGAAACAATAACATCATCAGAGGATATCTTTCTTGGCCCAGATCAAAAGGGAGTATGTCAGAGGAAGACTTGTTCCAGACGAGAAGGAAACATAAGTCAAAATTGGTCTAGACTTATTCTAGACCAGAAGATGGTATGGTCGTGAACATAAGACTCAATCCAGACTTAATCCAGACTTAGTCCAGACCAGAAGATAACGTGGTCTAAAACATAAAACTTGGTCTAGATCAAAAGATATAATTGTCCAGAACATAAGATTTAGTCCAGATTTAATCCCGATCAGAGGATAAATGTCCAGATTAAAAGATCAATGGTCCAGATCAGAAGATAAATAGTCCAGATTAAAAGATCAATGGTCCAGATTAAAATATCAATGGTCTGGATTAGAAGATCAATGGTCCAGATTAGAGGATCACAGAATGGTACAAATCAGATGACTTGGTCCAGAATTGGTCAAAATCAGAAGATCACAAAATGGTACAGATCAGATCACATGGTCCAGAATTGGTCGAAATAAGAGGATCACAAAATTGGTACATATCAGATTACATGGTCCAAAGTTGGTCGAGATCAGAAGATCATACGGTCCAAAATTTAAATCATGATGCAAATCAGTGAAGACTTGATTAAAATTCGAAGAAGACTTGATTAAATTTTCATAGAAATTTGATCAAATTATTAAGGGGATTTGATTCAAAAAAAATCATTGAAGACTTGAAGAAATTCGAATGCAATCTGAAGCTTAAAAAGATATGGTTTGAAATTAAAAGTAACAAGATTGGTCAACAAAATTTTCAAGTGCAATCTGAAGCTAAAAAAATACGATTTTAATTTAAGTGAAACAAGATTGGCCAACAGAATTTGCAAAGGAAATATGAGCAAGATTTATTTCGAATTTAAGCTTGGACAAAGCCCTATCTGCAGCTATAAAAGGAGGCTTCAGGCAGCAGCATCAAGCATTGAAAATACAAGAACTCAAGCTTCATATTCAACACAATCCAAGAGTTCAAAAGTGAGAATCATTTGAGTGCAAAAGCAAAATTTTCTAAGTGTTTTCGAGAGAGAAGTGCAGCAATCAGCTTTCCAGAAGCAACTTTGCAGAGTTCCAAACCCTTGTAATCAAACCCGATAGTGGTGTAGATTCCCTCTTCAATCTGTGGTTGTCAGATTGGTAGGAGAAGACTTGACTTGTAGAGTCAAGGTGTTGTTTTCGTTCCTCAAAAGTCTGGGGTTGTCACGCTGTTTGAGAAGTCTGGCTTGAAGGGTCAGGTGCTATAATTCAAAGATTTTGAATTAGTGGATTAAAGCCTTCATGATGAAGGGAATGGATGTAGCCAAGTTAATGGTGAACCAAGATAAATTGATGTGTTGTTAAGTTGTTATTATCCGCTGCTAAGTCTGATCAATTATTCATCCAATAATTCGCATCAACATTCAACAAAACAACAAAAGAATTCAAGTTTGACAAACACAATTCAAAACAACAAAAGAATTCAAGTTTGCACCTTCAACATTTTGTAGCTAAATCGATGAGAACATACTAATAGAGAATATGCTACTTTATCAAACTGAAAGTGTGGCTTCTGAAGGTGATTTCATTGCCTATTTAACAACCACATGCACATAAATATGGTTATCTATCAAGGATATCAGAAGGTTTTCTTTCAAGCAAGGAGAAATTATTTATTTATTTATTTTTATTTCAAAACAAGAAAAAAAATTAACACACTAAGAAAACAACCAAACAAGAAAGTGAAAAACTAGATAGAACCGCAAGTGCACGATATTAGCGCGTAGTAAAAATTATCGTTCCCACAAGGACTTTTTTATGAGTAACAATCTCTTTTTACTGTGATGATTAGCTAAAACAGTAAATGTTGATAATGATTTTTTATTAAATTCGCAATAAAAATAAATCCTTGGAATTGTAGTCTTACACAATGATGGATATAATAAAACTAAGCTTCTCTAAGTTATGGGTGTTAAACTCTTAAAAATCAGATAAACAATTTAACTAATGTCTTCTTTCAAAGAGAAAAAGTGTATTTTAAACTAATAACCAACCTATTTTCATGATTGATGTATTAGCAAAATCCTTTAAGAGAAGATATCTTTCATGATTTCAAGAGAACCAAAATCTATTTTCATGATTTGATTCTCTTGTCCAATCTTAAGGGTTAGATATTAATCGGTATATTATTTGATATCCAAGTATGAACACTCTAAAAGCTTTGGATCTCTTAGAGTATTCAAGGAAGGTACACTTTTTTGAGCGGGAGTCAAACTTGCCAAGGTTATCTTTAGTGTTTAACATATAACAAACACAAACAAATTGCTTAAAGTAAGAGATATTAGGCTTTTTACCCTTCCATAATTCATATGGTGTTTTATTCAATATTGACATAATTAAAATTATATTATGAATATAGCATGTAGTGTTAATTGCCTCTTCCCAGAAATGTTTTGCAACATCCATCTCATTTAACATGGTTCTAACCATGTCTTGAAGAGATCTATTCTTTCTTTCTACAACTCTATTTTTTTGTGGTGTTATAGGAGAGAAGAAGTTGCGTGATATAAGACCCTTAAATTTAAAAATTAAATTATGGATTTAATATTAAGTGTATTTTGAGGAATAATTGTAAAATATTTAATATATGTATATTTTGTGTAAATATATATATAAATATTTATTTTGGAGGTTGAATTAAAATTAGTGGATGAAGGATAAATTAATTTAATTACGAGTAATTAAATTATCGGGCAATTAATTAAGGGATTATCTGCTAATTGCGACAAGACTGGTTAAGTGATGGAGGGTCAAGTAATATTATACTATTAACGTGGGATGAGGTGGCACATATATGTGCCTATATATATGAAGGAGTGGCAAGAGCAAAGGCAGAAACCTTCTCTCCTCCTTATTGCATGACACAGTAAATTTCTTCTTTCTCTTACCATTCTGTTTCACGTTTATAGAAAAAAAAAAGAGTTGCTCAAAAGTGAGATTACTTGGAAATCCAAGCATCAAACCATCAAGTACCAAGAACAAAATATGTTCCTCTCCTCATTACAGAGCTAGAGAACCCACTTTGGTAGCGGCAAACGCAAATGGAAACTTCGCCGACTTTTGTCGCGAAAACGTCAACGAGAGCAGAAACGTAACCGAGGTAAGGGGCACCTTCCACTTTCTAGTTTTCATTTTAGGGCTGAAAATGCATGTTTGATGTGTGATCATATTTTAGTTTCTGGTTTGAAAAACGAAATTATTGTGCATGTTGTTATAAAATGCGAAAAATGCATCCTGTTGATGTTTGATGATTATGTGATATTGATGTTTTGGTTGTGTGGGAATACTGGAAAATGCTTTGCATGTTGTTTTGGTTGTGTAAGAATACTGGAAAATACTTTGCATGTTGTTTTGAGAAATGATCAAAATGTAAACGTTGAAAATGTCTGTTTTGTTGTGGTTGATATTCTGTTTTGGGTGGTTTAAGCAAAACTGTGATGATGTTCTAGTGTTGGTGATTCTATTTCTGTTATGTTGAAAACAATCTGGTGTTGATGATGGTTTTCAAAAGAAAAGGATTTAAAATGGTGGAAGTGTTTTCTGGAAAATCTGTTGTTGATGAAAAATGTTGAGTTTTGTGGTTAAAGAAACACAGTGAGGTGATTCTGGTGTTGATGATTCTGTTTTCTGTTGTGTTGTTAAAAATCTGTTGTTGATCATGTTGAGGGTCATTTTTAAAAGGAGAAGGATTTAACTGGGTGAAGGTGTTTTCTGGGAAAATCTGTTGTTGATGAAAAACGTTTTGAGTTTTGTGGTTTCAAAAGAATGGTGATTTTATTTTGGTGTTGTGTTGGTTTTTCAAAGAAAAGAATTTGAAAACGTGTTGAAGTTTTTTCTGAAATTTCACTGAATTCGAAGGTGTATTCGAATACGGCATGAGTGTATTCGAATACAGCATGCAAAACTTCAGTTTTATTCAAATTTTTGAACTTGTATTCGAATATGAGCCTCTGTATTCGAATACACATAAGGGATTTTTGCTTCTGACTTAGCCTCTGTATTCGGCTACGACCTTGTCGTATTCGAATACAAGACTGCAATTTTGCCACTGTATTCGCATCTGTATTCAACTACGACAGCCTCGTATTCGAATACAAAATGCTGATTTTTCACTGTTTTTGCCTCTGTATTCGAATACAAGGGAGCTGTATTCGAATACAGCTTGTTTTTTTTTTCAAAAATTTCAGTTTTAAACAATGGTTTATGAACTTGAAGAGTTGGGAAAATATTGGGAAGGTTTGTGATGAATTAAAAAGGTGTTTTTGAGATGATTTGAGGTGGTGATGATGAGGTTCTGGAGTTCTTTATTGATGCTGTGAAAAATACAGAGTGTTGATTCTGCACTGTTTTAGCTTCTATATTCGAATACAAGGAAGCTGTATTCGAATACAGATTCGTTTTTCCAGAAATCTCAGTTTTAAACACTGTTTTATGAATTTTAAGAGTTGGGGGAAACATTGGAAAGACTTGTGATAAATAAAAATGGAGTTTTTGAGATAGTGTGAAGTGGTAATGATGAGGTGCTTGAATGTTTTTATTGATGAGATGATAATGAAATTATTTGGGTTGAGATGGTTTTGGGGAAATGATGGCAAGGCAGAATTTTGCTGATGTTTGCATACTGTTTTCAGTGAAGAGAAAACATTGCATGTTCATGCATTGCATAGTCAGGTGGTAACCGCGATGGGCCACAGAGTAATGCGTAAAACATGCTGGTCTGTTGAGCGACTGCACGAGTGCTGGTCTGTTGAGCGACTGCACTGGTACTGGTTTGTGAGCGACTGTACCTTGATATGCGCAAAACGTGTTGGTCTGTTGAGCGACTGCACGAGTGCTAGTCTGTTGATCGACTACACTAGTACTGGTCTGTGAGCGATTGTACCTTGGTATATGTGAAACGTGCTGGTCTGTTGAGCGACTGCACGAGTGCTGGTCTGTTGAGCGACTGCACGAGTGCTGGTCTGTTGAACGACTACACGAGTGCTGGTCTGTTGAGCGACTGCACTGGTGCTGATCTATGAGAGATTGCACCACGGTCATGTTGGCCATTAAAGTCTAACATATGAAAATCGTGCTGGTTTGTGAGCGACTGCACGTGTGTTGGTTTGTGAGCGACTACACCTTAGTAATTCCAAGAAGTTGAATACATGAGCATATACATATTGCATCGGGGTGGTTGACCGGTGGGTCATGAGGTGGATATATGTTGGTGATTGGAAATTGATGTGTGTAAGTATCTTATAAAATCTGAATTTCTGATGAATGGTTGTGATTGCTGAGTTGATGGTTGTACTTACAACATGTTTTCCATATTAATTGGTTGCTGTTTGAAAAGACATACATGTCATGAAATTTCAAAATGAGCATCCTTATTTATCATCATTGTTATATGATATGCCATGGTTATAATTGTTACTGTTGATATAAATGCTATATGTTATTTGTTAATTTCGGTCGGTGACCCTTTACTATTATTGTGGAAATTGGGCTTTGCCCTCAAATGCCCCCCAAACCCATATCACCAGTGGGTCCCCAGACGACGGAAACGTCGCTCGATTTCATTGATCGTCTCCTGCCTAGTGCTTGGGTATACGACCCCGTCTCAAGCAGGGCGACATACACGGGGAGACTGAAGAGGACATGCAGGACTAACGGGGTGGTGGACTATGTGGAGCACACCTATACGAGGATTGACTTTCCTGTGCCTTCCAAATTGGTATTGGAGGCGCACGGAATTTTTGAGGACGCGGAGGAGCCGACAAGAGGGGTTGAGACGGAGGCCATAATAGGTGTGGTGACTCCTAACCCGGTGACTGGAGGAGCTGTACATGATACAGAGGTGGAAGGGGAGAATCAAAGACCGATGCTAGTAGCAGATGATGTTCCGAGTCCATCTAGGACATTCGATGACTGCTTTGAGATTCCGGCACCGCTGAAGCGACCCCGATCGTATATTGATCTGACTTCGGAGGAGACCGATCCTTCCTTATGTGATGAGGAAGAGGACGTTACATCGAGGCGAGCTGCGGAGTCGGACGAGACTTGCATGGGCTGCGGAGGGAATCCTTGCTACTGTAGCTTTAGTGCATGATCAGTGTAGACTTTTTGTATAGGGTCTTGATTTCGGTGGATGTAATTTATTTTGGGAATTACTGTATAACTTTTCCGCAGTTCTCTTCTGCACTCTAATACTATTTAGTGGGCCATAGGCTGGGTGTTTTATTTTGAGATGATATGACATTGTTTTTTTAAATGTATTAATATTTATTATTAATTCCCAAAGTTAAGTACTTAGTGATATTATGATGAAATTATTTAATTACGTTCATCGATTAAATTACGACGTACTATTTTATGAAACGACTAAATTAAAATTTTATTATTATTCTTTTGAATTAATAATTTTAAAAATTCCTTTTAATTATTTTAAAAAAAAAAAATACACTCGCGCTTAAACTTGGGGTGTTACACGTGAGATTCCACTCTCATCACAAAAACTTTCAAAGAACTTGTTTTCAAATTCTCCTCAATGATCACTTCTAATTGTTATAATCCTAAGACATTTTTCGTTCATTACTTGTTTGCAAAATGCAATAAACACTTTGTGGTAGTCATCTTTATTTCTTAGGAATTTTATCCAAGTCCACCTACTGTAATCATCAACTATTACAAAGACATATTTCTCTCCATTTATGGAGGCTATTTTCATTGGCCCAAAGAGATCTATATGCAAGTGCTCAAGGGGTTTGGATGTAGAGACTAATTTCTTAGGCGTAAAGGAGTTCTTAATTTGTTTTCCCTTTTGACAAACTTCACATATTATTTTAGTTCTGTAGCTAAGCTTATGTAGACCTCTAACAAGTTGAAGTTTTTTCAATTTTGAGATTAATCTTAGGTTTGCATGACCTAAACTTTTGTGCCAAATTAATTTTTCTTCATTTACTGACATGAGATACCTAACATCTTGTATTTCTTAGCGAAACAAATTTTTCTTATATAGGTTATTTTGCATCTGACGTGTAAAGAGTACATATCAATATTTTTTACTAACTGCTTTTTATGATTTTTGATTAAATATAATATCATAGTTATTATCACGTAATTGACTAATACTTAATAAATTATGTTTAAGACCTTTAAGAAACAAAATATCTTTAATGGATGGAGTGGTGCCATTACACACTATGTCGTGTCCAATGATTTGGCCTTTTGTTTTTTCCTCCAAAAGTTACAATGTCTCATTTGATCAAAGTTAGGTCTTGGAACATAGACTTTTCTCCAGTCATATGTCGCGAGCATCCGTTGTCCAGGTACCATGACTAGTGTTTCAACTTGGCTGCTAAGAACATCTGCATCATAGATAATTTTGTTCTTAGGTACCCAAATTTGGTTGGGTCTTGGTTTGTTGGTCTCTAAAGGTTTATTTTATTTTCTTTCCTTTTGTTTAACATGGGACAATATAATTTGGAGTTACCTTTCTTGAAGCAAACAGTACATAAAACATCAGGTTTGATAATTTCAGACTTAGTTATTGTATCTTGGTGTCCAAGACCTCTTTTACCATATCTACTAACTCCATAAATCATAGAAGCATACTTGTTTCTTTCTATATTGTTAACCAGAAAGTCTAAAAAATGCTACTTCATATGTATTAGAATTACATATGACATTTTCTGAAGGTTTTGAGACATAATTATCTTTTAGAGTTGTATTTTCTATTTTAAGCTCAACACTTCATTTTTTAAAACATTAATTTTTTTAGTTAGGTTCGCATTTACTTACATAAGTGCTTTCACTTTTAGAGACAAATTGTGGTTTTTATTTAAGAAATCATTTATGACTTTAATTAATTTAGATCGGGTTAAGTCAGAAAGTACCTCAATTTCTTCATTTGTTGATTCATTTCTAGAGTTAGAGTTAGTATGAGCCATTAGAGCCAAATATACTTACTCTTCATCATCAAAGGATTCATCAGAGTCATCCCATGTAGTCATTAGAACCTTCTTCTTGGGTTTGGAGTCTTTCCTATGATGTTTCCCTTTTTCTCTACAAGTCAGTCTTTTAAAAAAATCTAACACCTACAGACTTTTTGAGCAAAACAAACACCTTGACCGTACCAGTCAAGTCTTCTCCATACAACCTGAAAACAACATATTATTGAAGGCAACAACACCTTGACCCTACAAGTCAAGTATTCTTCACACAACCCAAAAACCACAAATTGTTGAAGGCAACTATTCCATGACCCTACAAGTCAAGTCTTCTCAACATAACTTGAAAACCAAAGATTGCTTAAGGAACACTAAAACCACTATCTGGTTGGGTTACACAAGTTTGAAACGAATTTTGTTTTGCTTCTACTAATTAGATTGTTACAATTGATTTCTCACACTAAAACACATAGAAAATATTACTTGAGCGTCTGTTTCTCTAGAACTTAAACCTTTAGAACTTAAACACATAGGAAATTTGAGCTCTCAAAATGTTTTTGAATTGTATGGATTTCTAAGTTTATGAGTTCATTTTTCTTCTTTAGCCTATAGTATCTATTTATATAATAGATTAGGGTTTCACTTTTGTCCTTGTAAAATCATGATTATATCGTTCTTGTGAACAAATTATTAGGGGGCCTTCTTGTGAACAAATTATGAGTGTATCTCTTGTTAATAATTATGAGTGTTTCTTCTTGTGAATAATTATGAGTGTATCTTCTTGTGAATAATTATGAGTGTATCATCTTGTGATCAAATTCTGAGCATATCTTCTTGTGAACAATATTATGACCATATCTTCTTCGGAACAATATTTTGACCATCTCTTATTATGAACAATATTTTGGCCATCTCTTCTTGTGAACAATATTTTGAATTGTATTTGTCTAAGTTGGACTCTTTTTTATTATTTATTCAAGAAATGGTTCGACTTTGGTGATTTTACCTCAAATAGAGGTAGTAGCAATCAGGCTTAAGTGATCAAAGGCAACATTAAAGTAAAGAGTGCAGAAGTAAAGTGACACAAGCAGATTTATCCTCGTTCACCACCAACTTTATAGCTACATCTAGTTCCTTCACTTTGAAATATTTAACCACTAATTCAAATCCTTGAATGACATAGCATCTAACGCTACAAGTCAGTTTTCTCAAAACAACCTGACACCTACAGACTTTTTGAAGCAAAAACACCATGACTCTACAAGTCATGTTTTCTTCACACATCCTAAAAACCACAGATTGTTGAAGACAACTACACCTTGACCCTACAAGTCAAATGTAACAATCAGACCCTTACCATTATTGGCACTGTTAGTCACGACCTTCTCGCCCCCTTTTCCTCTCCATAGGAAATAGCGAATTTTTGCCTTATGTGGGAATCGAACCCGATACCTAGGAGATAAATACTGATGTCGTCCATTCATTCCCACTACCAATTGATCTGTGGTTCGGGCTGTTACATCAAGTCTTCTCAACACAACCTGAAAACCACATATTGCTTGAAGAACTCTAAAATCACTATCGGGCTAGGTTACACAAGTATGGAACAAATTGTTTTTTCCTTTTACTAAGTAGATTGTTACAATTAATTTCTCACAATAAAACACTTACAAAATATTTCTTTCAACAAGTGCTTCTCTAGAACTTAAACCTTTGAACTTTGAATACTTAGGAAATTTGAGCACTCAAAAGTTTTGCTGAATTGTATGGATTTGAGTTTATGACTTCATGCTTTCTTCTTCAGCCTTGAGTATCTATTTAGAGAATAGATTAGGGTTTCACTTTTGTCCTTATAAAATATGGATCACATCTTAATTGTGAACAAATTTTGAACGTATCTTCTTGTGAAAAAATTATGAGTGTATCTTCTTGTCCATAACTCTGAATGTTTCTTCTTGGGAATAATTTTGAGTGTATCTTTTTGTGAACAAATTATGAGCATATCTTCTTATGAGAAAATTATGAGCATATCTTCTTGTGAAAAAATTTTGAATGTATCTTCTTGTGAACAAATTCTGAATGTATCTTCTTGTGAATAATTATGCGTGTTTCTTCTTGTTAATAATTCTAAGTGTAACTTCTTGTGAACAAATTATGAGCATACATTCTAGTGAACAATATTTTGACCATATCTTCTTTTGAACAATATTTTGGCCATATCTTCTTGTGAACAATATTTTGACCATATTTTCTTGTGAACAATATTTTGACCATATCTTTTTGTGAACAATATTTTGACCATATCTTCTTGTGAACAATATTTTGACCATATCTTTTTATGAACAATATTTTGACCATACCTTCTTGTGAACAATAATTTGGCCATATCTTCTTTTCACTTTAGTTAAATATTTACTTTAATTAGGATTCTTAATCATATTTAATTTCAGATTATGTTCAAAAACTAATTCACGCGAATCTTCCTTTATAGTTTTAATATTCAAAAATTCGGATTCAGCAGCGTCTTTTCTTCATAATGGATTCTTTCAATCATAACCGTTGACTTTCCATTAAAACCATTGACTTTCTTGTTGGAGTGAGATGTTGTCTTTCTTGGATAATAAAAGTAAGTGATAGAATTGAGTGACTTAGAACTAGTGGCTTTGGGCAAATCACATTGTTGAATCATCAGAGTCAGTGCACATCAGAGGCAGCATTTTGATTGTGTTGCAACTTTTAATTAGTAAAATATGAGCTTTGAATGCATAGTTTGAATAATCTCTTCAGACTTAATGATAGTTTGATATAAACTCTTTAGAGGTCCATGTTGAGTTTTTGCACATCAAAGGTACACAAGGGCTTCAGAGGCATGCTTCAAATTTAGTCTTTAGAGGCAGTCTTCACACCCAATTTTTGAGACAATTATCATACCCAATTATTAGAAGCAATCTTCAGATCCAAACATCAGAGGCAGACTTTGTAACCTTTAGAGGCACGTTGCTTTTAGAGGAAAATGTTCAGAAGCAGACGCGTATGCTTTTTTTATCCTCTGATCTCATCCTTTGGTGACTTCTTCTGGAGATTTCCTCTGGTACCTTCCTCTAATCTTCTTATTCTAATTGTTTCACACTTAATGAGGTATTTAGTCTGAACAAATTGTTCTCATA
This sequence comes from Cicer cuneatum, assembly GCA_037974295.1. Taxonomy (NCBI): domain Eukaryota; kingdom Viridiplantae; phylum Streptophyta; class Magnoliopsida; order Fabales; family Fabaceae; genus Cicer; species Cicer cuneatum. Next base: position 18,361,517 of record JBBPBO010000004.1, on the reverse strand, counting down.
AAATACCTTTGTTAACATCAAAATCAGAAGAGGAAAACCAACATGGTTCAAACATGATGAAGATGGGGATGATTCTTCATTTGATGTTTGAATTTTTAGTAAGTATAATCATACGTGAAAGATAATATTTAATTAATTTTCTCTTATTTTGAATTTTTAATACTATTTTTGTTAACCAAGCAGTGGATTGTTTGTATAAATATTTTGACTATGCCTTTTTTTAATATATTAGTTTTAGATTTAGATTCTTTAATATTGTAGAGTTGATAATCAATTGGTAGAGTTGATAGTTAGCTGAGTCATTATATCCAAAATATTTTTAAATCAGGTGGCTTTTACTTAGAGTTGATAGTTAGTGAGTCATTATCACCCACATTTATGTAACGATACTAAAGAATTAAACCAATATCTTCTAAAGTTGGCTAAAAATTTGAAAGAGACGCATCATCTTTTATACATCTTGAATTGTGTTTGCTATTGTGTGTGCTAATTGTTTTTCTTTATCCTATTTTTTCTATAGATGCCTCTAAAAGAAAAGATTAGAATCAAGCTTCCTTTGAAGAAAAATCGTATGATTTTTTACCGCATAAGGTAACTCAAACATCTCAAAAGGTACAACCAGCAGTTGATCAATTGCCACTAGATGTTGATGCCACTACACCAACCTCACAACATGTGCGGCGTCCCACCCAGCAACATGTCAAGCCTCTTACCCAACACAGTGCAGTGCTTCAACCGCTACCTAATAAGTGAGAATGAAGCACAAATGTCCAACTTGGATGGGTGAGAGTGTTTGGAATGCTATTGAGACGATATGGATGGATCCGTCGTTAAAGAGATCAAACCGAGCTAAGCAAAATCGTGCTTCTTCTATAAAAGAAGTTGTCCATAATGGCAGATCAATATCCATCATTTAGTATATCATTCAAATTGTGTTAGTGGCTTAAAAATGCGGCTCCCATCCTACTAATGTTGTAATTTAGAGGTTATTTTCATTATCTATGATAATTTTTATGCATATATACTCATGACTATGTGTATTCTGTTTTATAGAGTTGGAAGCATGATTAATAAAAGGAAAGAAGCATAAACGGATGATGCTTATTCGCTGTTATAAAAGATATGGTGTTGATAAGTTTATTTATGGGGTAGAAGTTAGAGCTTTATTCACTTTTTTTTGTTTAACTCACACTAAGAAGAAAGATAACTCTTGGGTTGATGAAAGAACAATAAAAAACTTATGTATGTAAAATTAAATCGTTGATTCTTTAATTTGTATTTCTTGTAAAAGTAATTTAATTATGTTACATAGTAGAACCCAACTAACTTTGATGATAACCAATACCAATTGGGTTTCATGATAATATTAGAAATTGGGTTTTATGTCAATAATAAAAAAACACAAAATTTACTAAGATGTTAAGAACCACACTCAGAATTTCAAAAGCAGGGAATCTTACGTTAAATTGAGTGATTCAATATATATATGTAAAAAAGGATTTAACATTACATAAAATGGTATATCGTTTAAAAAATATATATTCTTCGAAATGATTTACTATTTTATGACAATAAAGTTAGAGATTTACAGATGATATCTCACTTTATATATATATGCGTTTTAGGTTAATTTAGACCTTATTAGTTTATGTTACATACTTTTAATAGTAACTAATGTGTGATGTAGCTTTTAATTTGATATTTGTGAGAAATATTTCCTTTTGTAATAAAATATGGTTACTTTTTAGTGATTCTTGTTGTGTTTGTTTAAGCATTTAAAATTAATAAGAATTTCTACTACAAATTATAAACTATTTCTAATAGGTTTGTGATTAAAAAAAATGTGGTTTTAATAAGGGTGGTAAATGAGAGAGAAGACTAAAAAGGTATTTTTAATATTTTTTTCAATAAAGGTGTTTTCAACATATAGACAATCACAAATATCAGTAAAAAAAAATTATACTATAAATCAATCACAATCGTTAGATTACAAATAATATTTGAGTTTTCTTTATAATTAATTATAAAGTCACGCAATAATCGGTTATAATGTGTCCACTGTGTACATAAAACTTTTTATATTGATAATATATGAAAATTAAATTATATATATATATATATATCTAAAAAATTAAATTAAAATTTGTTTATTATTTTATCTAATAATAACTTTTATGTTAATTTTTTTATGAAGTAAAAAAAATATTTTAAAAAGCTAAGTTGGCATAAGACATGCCAAGCAAAAAACACAAATTACTTTTTCAACGAAGTGAATTTTATAATAAACACCAAACACGACAATTAAAAAGTACACAAATTGTTGCAGAACCCACAACGTGCATAAGCGACTAAACTAGGAGTAGAACAAAAATCGAGATATTTACAAGGGATCCATCCACAATTGATTTAGCCCAAATCCAAAACCTTTAAACTTCGCCTTATGTCCCCACCAAAAAGTGATTTTAACTTGTTCAACTAACTCCTTCACTGATTTCGTCATGTGACCCATAATTTTATTACATTTCGTCAACATCGTCCAAATACTCGTCATCTAAATTATATGTAATTTGTTTTTTGATCTCCTATTGAACAAATGTGAACCATAAAATTCTTGAACGTGACTAATCGCCACTTGTGAAAGCGCACAAGAGATACCATATTCTATATATAATCATAGAATGTGGTGACCTGTGGTGAGCTATTGATAATAAGATAATTGATAAAACCATATTCTAATGAAGCCTGTGGTGACCTATTGATAATAAGATAGCACGTCATGTTAATAGTCTCTACTCATAAACCCTTAGAGAGTCTAACTTTTAACTAGCGACATCTTGTGCTTTTAGTTAGAGATATGCTCATTCTTTCTGCCACACTATTCTGCTATGGTTTCTTTCAAACTAAAAGATTCCTCTGAATATCGTGTTCCGCACAAAATTTCTAAAAATTTGAGTCAATGTACTCTGTTCCATTTTTTGTCTACAAATACTTGATTTTTCTGCCCATTTAATTTTCTACTTTTGCTTTGAACACCTTGAATTTGACAAAAAATTCATATTTATGTTTTAGCAAATAGACCCAAACTTGCGTGAAAAATCATCTTTAAAAGTCACAAAATACTTGGAACCACTGATAATGAACATAGTCAAGCTCTCACACATCAAAATGCACATAGTCTTGGATTCCATACGTTATGTGTTTCCCAGATTTAAAATGAACACAACATTATTTCCCAAGTATATAATACTTGCACAAATCTAGCTTAAAACTGCGAACACCTTTAAGAAAATGTCTCTTATGAAGTTTTGTAATCCCACGCTCACTGAGACGACTCGGACGCATGTGCCACAGTTTCATTGCATCAGCGTCAGACACAACTAACGCAACATCATCTACAACGGTACAACCCAACAATTGATAGATGTGACTTGTAGTCCTTTTTGCTCTCATAATTATCAATGAACCATTGTTAACCTTCAGAATATCCCTATCTCTATTAGACCTATATGAGAAACTATTTTCTTGTAGAGTACTGGAGAACATATTCTTTCTCCATTTTGGAATATATTTGATATCATTCAATGTTCGCATGCCACCCTCATGCATGGAAATTTTAATTTGTCTCATTCTAGTGCTACATGCTTTATCATAACCCACATAAACAAAACTAGAACCAAAACTGCCTGACTTGAATATGGTAAACCACTCATGTGCGACGTCATGTGGTAACAACAACCAGAGTCAGGAATCTACGCTTCTGTGCACTTGCTAGGTGAAACACATAGAAGATCTCCCTCATTGCCAAAGTCATCAGTTCGAACCATGTTCATAGAATTGGATGAAACCTGTTGTTTGTTTGGACAGTCTCTCTTCCGATGTTTGATATGTTTGCAATGGAAGCACTCTACATTTTTCTGTTCTTGGACATAGACCTCTTCTTCCCATGCCTTGCTTTATCTTTGTTCCTTCCACGATCTTGACCTTCTATTACATACATACATTCGACTGAAGATCTTTCCTCTAAATTATATCTCCTTTGGGAATGAGACTCAAGAACAACAGTAATATCATTCAACTTGATAGAGTATTTCCTGTATATAAGACTTTTCACTAGATGATCAAACAAACCGGGTAACGAGCACAATAAGATAATAGTCTTATCTTTGTCATTGATTGTCACCCTAAGTCTCACCAAATCGGTGCTTGTTCCGTTAAAGGTATTGACATATTGTTGCAGATTAAATCCTTTCTGCATCTTCAACTTATACAATCGTTGCTTCGTGAACAATTTGTTCATGAGCGTTTTGCAAAGATATTGACTTTTCAATTTGTCCCAGACCTCATTTGGAGATGTTAGATCTAGGATATGATACATCACCTTACTAATACACACAAATGAATCATGCATGTAACCTTCTCCTTCCAATTGACTTATGCCATGTTTGTCGGTTTCTCTCCATGCAACATGTAAGACCCTTAAATTTAAAATTAAAATTATGGATTTAATATTAAGTGTATTTTGGGAATATTTGTAAAATATTTAATATATGTATATTTTTACATATATATATATAAATATTTATTTTGGAGGATGGATTAAAATTATTGGATGAAGGATAAATTAATTTTATTACGAGTAATTAAATATCGGGCAGTTAATTAAGATGTTCTCTGTTAATTACGACGGGAGTGGTTAAGTACTTGATGGTCAAGCAATATTATAATATTACTATGTTGGGTGAGGTGGCACATATGTGCCTATATATATGTAAGTGAGAAGCAAGAAATCAAAAAACACATTTGTTTCCTTCCTCACTGCATGCGCCAGTTCTTTTCTCTCTTCCCATTTTGTTTTTGTAACAAAAGAGCATCCTCAAAAGTCAAATTACTTGGAAATCCAAGCGTCGAACACGAAAGTGTCCAGAACAAAAGTTGTTCCTCTCATCGTTACGGAGCTAGAGAACTAACTTTTGTAGTGGCGACGCAAACGAGAGTTTCGCCGACTTTTGTCGCAGTAACATGAACGAGCGAAGAAAACGTAACGGAGGTAAGGGGTACCTTCCAACTTTCTAGATTGCATTTAGGGCTGTAAATGCATGTTGATGTGTGATTATATTTGATTTTCTGGTTTGAAAAATGAAACTGTTGTGCATGTTGTTATGAATGATGAAAATGCATGTTGTTGATGTTTTTGATGATCTGTGTTGTTGTTGTTTTGCTGATACATCAATGATGTTTTGGTTGTGTGGGGATACTGGAAAGTGTTTTCCATGTCGTTTTGGGGATGATCAAAATGCATGTGTTTGGAAATGGTTGTACTGTTATGTGACTGTTTTAGAGGGTAAGATTGTTTTCAAAGAAAAGAGTTTGAAAAGTGTTGAAGTTTTCTGGAAAATCTCACTGTTTTCGAAGGTGTATTCGAATACGGCACTGGTGTATTCAAATACATTCCTGCAAAATCCCTGTTTTACTCAAATTTTGAACTTGTATTTGAATACGACCCTCTGTATACGAATACAGACAAGTGGTTTTGCTTCTGACTTAGCATCTGTATTCGACTACGACCCTGTCGTATTCGAATACAGGATTGCAATTTTTGCCACTGTATTCGCATATGTATTCGACTACGACCCTGTTGTATTCGGATACAGATTTGCAATTTTTGCCACTGACTTCGCATCTGTATTCGGCTTCGACAACCTCGTATTTGAATACAGAATATTGATTTTTCACTGCTTTGGCATCTGTATTCGAATACAAGGAAGCTGTATTTGAATATAGATAGTTTTTTTTTCAAAAATTCTAGTTTTAAAAATTGGTTTGTGCACTTAAAGAGTTGGGGAAACATTGGGAAGGCTTGGGATGAATTAAATGGAATTTTTGAGATGGTTTGAGGTGGTGATGATGAGGTTCTTGAGATTTTTGTTGATGTGGTGATAATGAAGTTGTTGATATGGTTTGAGATGGTTAGAGGTGGTAATGGAGTGGCTGGATTTTAAGCTGGTATTTGCATACTGTTTTCATTGGAGAGAAAACATCGCATGTCCATGCATTGCATAGTCAGGTGGTGACAGCGATGGGCCACAGAATTGATGCGGTGATCGGGATGGGCCGTGAAGTTAAGTAGTAACCATGGGTTATAGAATAGTTCCGTGTGTATTAGACGGTCTATTCTATCCGGGGTTAGAATAGTGCCGCGTGTATTAGACGGTCTATTCTACTCGGGCTACGGAGTGGTTCCGCGTGTATTAGACAATCCATTCTATCCGTGCGAGGATTTAACTTCTGTGTATTTTGCCTGTGAGAGGCTAATACACGTAATGGTAGTGATCCTGATGGGTTATGGAGTAGTTCCGCATGTATTAGACGGTCTATTCTATCCGGGTTCAGAGTAGTTCCGCGTGTATTAGACGGTTTATTCTATCCGGGCTACGGAATGGTTCCGCGTGTATTAGACGGTCCATTCCATTGGTAAAATCGTGCTGGTCCGTGAGAGACTGCGCGTGTGCTGGTCCATGAGAGTTTGCACCTTGGAAATTCCAAGAGTTGTGTACATTGGCATTTACATATTGCATCGGGGTGGTTGACTGTGAGTCATATTTTGATATGAGTTGATGAGTGGAAATTCATGTGTGTAAGTATCTTATGAAATCTGAGTTTCTAATGAATTGTTGTGATTGTTGATTGTATTTGTACTTGCAACATGATTTTTATATTAAATTGTTTGCTGCTTTGCAAAGGTACAAATGTCATGTATTTTAAAAAAAAGTGAACATCCTTATTTATCATTATTGTTATAGTATTAAAATATGCCATGAGTGTATCTGTTATATTAAAAATAATTGCTTTGTGGTAATTGTTATTTTTGGTCGGTGACCCTTTACTATTATTGTGGAAAAATTGGGTTTTGCCCTCAGATGAACCCAAACCCGTACTACCGGTGGATACCCAGACGACGAAAACTTCGCTAGATTTCCTTGACCGTTATTTGCCTAGTACTTGGATATATGATCCCGTCTCAAGCACGGCGAATTACACAGGGAGATTGGCGAGGACTTGTAGGAGAGACGGGGCAGTGGCTTACGTAGAGCACACTCACGCGAGGATTGATTTTCCGATACCTTCCAAATTGATATTGGAGGAGTACGGAGTTTTTGCGGACGCGAAGGATCCGACTGAAGGGGTTGAGACGGAGGCCATGGTAGGGGTGGTGACTCCCAACCCGGTAGCTAGAGGGGCTGTGCGTGAACCCGAGGCGGGATAGAAGAATAAAGAACCGACGCCCGCAGCAGTTGACATTCTGGGTCCATCTAGGACAGCAGATGATTGTTTTGAGATTTTGGAACCTCCGAAACGACCCTGATCGTGGATAGATCTGCGGAGGAGACTGATCCTTCCCTGTATGATGAGGAGGAGGATGTCACATCGAGGCGAGCCGCGGAGTCAGACGAGACTTGTATGGGATGCAGAGGGAACCCTTGCTATTGTAGCTTTAGTGCATGATCAGTTTAGACTTGTTGTATAGGGTCATGAGCTCGGGGAATGTAATTATATATTTTGGGAATTATTGTATATATTTTCCGCTAATCTTTTCCGCACTCAGATACTGTTTTAGTGGGCCGCAGGACGGTTGTTTTTTTTTGAGATGTTATGACACTGACTTTTGTGATGCATTACCTTTTATTATATTGGAAGTATTAATTCCCAAAATTTAATCACTTAATTATATTTATGATGTAATTATTTAATTATTCTTGTCATTGGGATTTAAGAGGTATTATTTTATGGAACGACTAAATTTTTAAGTTCATTTTAATTATATTGAATTAACTCGAAAATTCCTTCTTTTATTTATTTTGGTTAAAAAAAAAAATACACTCGCGCTGTTTGAAAACTCGGGGTGTTACAATTGTGGTATCAGAGCATTTGGTTAACGTTTTGGTTAGAGCTCTGGTTAGATTGTTGGTTTTGAGTCGTTATCTGATCATGCATAGGAGCAAGTAATTAGAGTGTCAAGTCTTGTATAGTTGTGGTATACTGAAGTAATGATTCTGTTAAAGTTATATTTTGGTATTATTCTAAGTGGTGTGAGATTTCTACTTGATGATGGTTTTGTAGGGAACAATGCCTCCAAGGAGAGACGACACTGCAAGAGCCAACATCAGCCGGGAGGATAGGTTGGCTGAAGCAATGAATAACATGGCTGCGTCTATTGCTGCACAGACGGCTGCAAAGACTCAACGTGATCTAGAGAAAAGAGAAAGAGAGATTCGTGCTCCTGAATCAAGAGGACTAGAGGATTTTCGTCGTCATAATCCTCCAAAGTTCAAGGGTGATGAGGGTCCAGAAAGAGCGGACCAATGGATTCAGGAAATGGAGAAAATTTTTGAAATGATTAATTGCCAGACAGCGGTAAAGGTCAACTATGCTACATATCTGCTGCTAGGGGATGCAGAGTATTGGTGGAGGAATACAAGGCTACTGATGGGATCAGCTCATGAGGAGGTGAACTGGGAGTCGTTCAAAAAGAAGTTTTTGGACAAATACTTTCCGTTGAGCACTAGAACTAAGTAATTGGGTGATGATTTTCTGAAATTACACCAAGGAAGCATGACGGTGTGTGAATATGTAGCTAAGTTTGAATCTTTGTCAAGGCATTTCAGATTTTTCCGTGAAGAGGTGATGAACAGTTTATGTGTCATCGTTTCCAAAGTGGGCTGAAGTATGAAATTCAAGACTCGGTCTTACCATTGGGAATTCAACGTTTCCAAGTCTTAGTGGAGAAGTGTAGAGAAGTTGAGGACATGAAGAATAAGAGTGCCAACCGAGGAGGGAACTTTAATTCAGGAGGGCCCAATCGAATGAACTATCAGAACAGTAAAGGGAAGCAGGTGGTTAAACCATATAACCGACTACAGAACAACAACAGAGGTCAGAATCGCTCGGGGAACCAGAATTTTGGACGACAATTGGGACAAGGGGTTCGATGTTTTAGATGTGGGAAAAAGGGACATTATGCTACTGCTTGTACCACAACGGATCCTACATGTTATAATTGCCAGAAGCCAGGACATTTTGCAAGAGATTGCAAGGTTCCGAAGGTGGAACCAACATTGAACGCAACAAGGGCTACACGTCCTAGTGCTAGGGGACGCGTCTATCACATGGGTGCTGAAGCCGGGAGTCAAGCTCCTAATTTAATCTAGCGAGATTGCGAGATTGCAGGTAACACACTAACTGCACTTTTTGATTCGGGGGCAACCCATTCTTTCATTGCTATGGACTGCGTGAATCGTTTGAAGCTATCTATGTCTGCTTTGCCTTTTGATTTGGTTGTTTCCACACCTGCTAAGAGTTTGACCATAAATTCTGCATGTTTATGCTGTCCTGTAACAATTCAGAATAGAGATTTCTTGGTTAATTTAATCTGTTTACCCCTACAATCACTCGAGATCATTCTCGGCATGGATTGGATGTCGTATAATTATGTAGTCTTGGATTGTGCTCGCAAATTAGTTCTTTTTCCCGAACCTACAGTCGTTCGATATTTGGCTGCTAACAAGCTCGGAGTATCATTAAGAGAAGGAACTCAAGAATTTTTATCATTGGCTAATGTGGAGAGCAAGATGGATGTGAGCATAGAAGATGTGGTGCTAGTCAAAGAGTATCCGGACGTATTTCCAATAGAAATTCCAGGATTACCCCCGGTAAGAGAGGTGGAGTTCTTCATTGATCTACACCCAGGAACTGGACCTATTTCAATTGCGCCGTATCGGATGTCGCCATTGGAATTAAGCGAGCTTAAGGGTCAAATAGAAATTGCTAGTCAAAGAGTATCCGGACGTATTTCCAATAGAAATTCCAGGATTACCCCCGGTAAGAGAGGTGGAGTTCTTCATTGATCTACACCCAGGAACTGGACCTATTTCAATTGCGCCGTATCGGATGTCGCCATTGGAATTAAGCGAGCTTAAGGGTCAAATAGAAGGTTTGTTGGAGAAAGGATTTATCAGACCAAGTGTGTCGCCATGGGGAGCTCCGGTGTTGTTGGTTAAGAAGAAGGATGGAAGTTTGGGCTTATGTGTGGTTTATAGGCAACTTAACAAGGTAACTATTAAGAATCGTTATCCTTTACCACACATCGATGATTTGATGGACCAATTGAGAGGAGCTGCGGTGTTTTCAAAGATCGATTTGAAGTCAAGATACCATCAGATTCGGGTAAGAGAAGGAGATATTCAAAAAACTGCTTTCAGGACCCGTTACAAACATTATGAATATCTCGTTATGCCATTTGGAGTTACGAATGCACCAGCGATTTTTATGGATTATATGAATAGAATCTTTAGCCCATTCGTGGATAAATTTGTTGTGGTGTTCATCGATGATATATTGATTTATTCAAGAAGTGAAGAGGAACATTAAGAGCATTTGCGCCAAGTTCTTGAAGTCTTACGCGAGAAGCAATTGTATGCCAATTTGTCGAAGTGCGTGTTTTAGCTAGAGAAAGTGAACTTCTTGGGACATGTAACAACAAAAGAAGGAATCGTCGTGGATCCAGCAAAGATTGAGACAATTATTTCCTGGAAACAGCCTCAGACTATCACAGACATATGTAGTTTTGTCGGACTGGTAGGATACTACAGGGGATTTATTGAAGGATTTGCTAAGATTGTAGCTCCTTTGACATAACTCACCAGAAAGAATCAGCCGTTTGCATGGACAGAGAAGTGTGAGGAAAGTTTTCAGTTGCTTAAGGAAAAGATGACAACCTCACCAGTATTGGTCTTGCCACAGCCAGAGGAACCATATGAAGTTTACTGTGATGCATCTCACCAAGGTTTGGGATGTGTTTTGATGCAACACAAGAAAGCTGTAGCCTACGCCTCAAGGCAGTTGAAAACTCACAAACGAAACTATCCTACTCATGATTTAGAGCTTGCTGCTATAGTGTTTGCATTAAAGGTCTGGAGGCACTACTTATATGGATGTACGTTCACGGTATTCAGTGACCATAAAAGTTTGAAGTATCTGTTCGATCAGAAAGAATTGAACATGCGTCAGAGGAGATGGATGGAGACTCTTAAAGATTTTGATTTTTCATTGCAGTACCACCCTGGGAAAGCCAATGTGGTGGCTGATGCATTGAGTAGGAAAAGTGTGTCAGTATCTTCAATGATAATGGTTAGACAACAAGAAATGTGGGAAGCATTTAGAGATCTACACTTGAACGTAAAGTTTGCACCAGGAATTTGAAAGTGTGGAATGAAAAGAATTTCAAGCGGTCTACTTAAGGAGATTGCAAACTTGCAAGATGACGCATTAATTCAAGAAAAGAGGAACCTAATAGTGCAGGGAAAGACTGCTAAGTTCAGGATTGAACCAGATAATATATTGAGATGTAATGGAAGAATTTGTGTACCGGCAGTTGTAGATATGAGAAGAACGATTTTGGAAGATGCTCATAAGAACAAATTGAGTATTCATCCTGGAGCGACCAAGATGTACCAGGACTTAAGACAAAACTACTGGTGGCCAGGAATGAAGAGGCATGTAGCAGAGTATGTATCGGCTTGTTTAACTTGTCAGAAAGCGAAAGTGGAACATCAGCGACCTGCTGGAATGTTACAACCTTTGGACATACCGGAATGGAAGTGGGATAGCATTTCGATCGATTTTATAACTGGATTGCCCAAGACAAGGAAAAAGAATGATTCGATTTGGGTAATAGTGGATCGATTGACAAAATCCGCACATTTCTTGCCGGTAAAGACCATTTATAAAGTAGATAAGCTGACGGAAATCTACATTGCCGAGATTGTGAGATTACACGGAGTACCGTCGAGTATAGTATCGGACCGTGACCCAAAGTTCACATCACACTTTTGGGGAGCACTACATGAAGCGTTGGGAACGAAACTGAAATTGAGTTCAGCTTACCATCTGTAAACAGACAGACAGATTGAGAGAACAAATCAGTCCTTGGAAGATTTATTAAGAGCATGTGTGTTGGATGATAGAGGAAACTGGGATGAGGTATTAAAATTATGGATTTAATATTAAGTGTATTTTGAGAATATTTGTAAAATATTTAATATATGTATATTTTTACATATATATATATATAAATATTTAATTTGGAGGATGGTTTAAAATTATTGGATGAAGCATAAATTAATTTTATTACGAGTAATTAAATATCGGGACGTTAATTAAGATGTTATCTGTTAAGTACGACGGGAGTGGTTAAGTACTTGATGGTCAAACAATATTATAATATTACTGTGTTGGGTTACGTGGCACATATGTGCCTATATATATGTAAGTGAGAAGCAAGAAATCAAAAAACACATTTGTTTCCTTCCTCACTGCATGCGCCAGTTCTTTTTTCTCTTTCCATTCTGTTTTTGTAACAAAATAGCATCCTCAAAAGTCAAATTACTTGGAAATCCAAGCGCCGAACCATAAAGTGTCCTGAACAAAAGTTGTTCCTCTCATCGTTACGGAGCTAGAGAACAAACTTTTGTAGCGGCGACGCAAACGGGAGTTTCGCCGACTTTTGTCGCAGTAACATGAACGAGCGAAGAAAACGTAACAGAGGTAAGCACCTTCCAACTTTCTAGATTGCATTTAGGGCTGTAAATGCATGTTGATGTGTGATTATATTTGATTTTCTGGTTTGAAAAACGAAACTGTTGTGCATGTTGTTATGAATGATGAAAATGCATGTTGTTGATGTTTTTGATGATCTGTGTTGTTGCTGTTTTGGCTGATACATCAATGATGTTTTGGTTGTGTGGGGATACTGGAAAGTGCTTTGCATGTCGTTTTGGGGATGATCACAATGCATGTGTTTGGAAATGGTTGTACTGTTCTGTGACTGTTTTAGAGGGTAAGATTGTTTTCTGCTGTGTTGTTAACATTCTGGTGTTGGTGGTTTTCAAAAGGAAAGGATTTTTAAATGGGTAGAGGTCTTTTGGAAATTTTGATGGATAATTGTTATGAGTTATGTGTGTGTTAAAAATGGGGATGTTGTTTGATACTAAAACTGCCTTGCATATAGTTGTGGATGATGGAAAGGCATGTTGTTTAGCTGTTCTGTGTTGTTACTGTCTTGGTTGATGCCTTGTTGCATGTTTGAGAGTTGTTGTTGTTGTGTTAATGAGTAGAATCATCTAGATGTGCTGAGAATGTTCTGTTTTTATTGGTTAAAGAAGTTGTGATTATGTTTTGGTGTTTGTGTTGGTTTTTCAAAGAAAAGAGTTTGAAAAGTGTTGAAGTTTTCTGGAAAATATCACTATTTTCGAAGGTGTATTCGAATACGGCACTGGTGTATTCGAATACATTCCTGCAAAATCCCTGTTTTACTCAAATTTTGAACTTGTATTCAAATACGACCCTCTGTATTCGAATACAGACAAGTGATTTTGCTTCTGACTTAGCATCTGTATTCGACTACGACCCTGTCGTATTCGAATACAGGATTGCAATTTTTGCCACTGTATTTGCATCTGTAGTCGACTACGACCCTGTTGTATTCGAGTACAGATTTGCAATTTTTGCCACTGACTTCGCATCTGTATTCGACTATGACAACCTCATATTCGAATACATAATGCTGATTTTGCACTGTTTTGGCATCTGTATTCGAATACAAGGAATCTGTATCCGAATACAGATTTGTTTTTTTTTCAAAAATTCCAATTTTAAACATTGGTTTGGGAAACATTAGGAAGGCTTGGGATGAATTAAATGGAATTTTTGAGTTGGTTTGAGGTGGTGATGATGAGGTTCTTGAGATTTTTGTTGATGTGGTGATATGGTTTGAGATGGTTTGAGGTGGTAATGGAGAGGCTGGATTTTCAGCTGGTATTTGCATACTGTTTTTAGTGAAGAGAAAACATCGCATGTCCACGCATTGCATAGTTAGGTGGTGACCGCGATGGGCCACAGAGTTGATGCAGTGATCGTGATGGGCCGCGAAGTTAAGTAGTAACCATGGGTTATAGAATAGTTCCTCGTGTATTAGACGGTCTATTCTATCTGGGGTCAGAATAGTTTCGCGTGTATTAGACGGTCTATTCTACTCGGGCTACGGAGTGGTTCCGCGTGTATTAGACGGTCCATTCTATGCATGCGAGGATTTAACTTCTGTGTATTTGGCCTGTGAGAGGCTAATACACGTAATGGTAGTGACTTTGATGGGTTATGAAGTAGTTCCGCGTGTATTAGACGGTCTATTCTATCCGGGTTCAGAGTACTTCCGCGTGTATTAGATGGTCTATTCTATCCGGGATACGGAATGGTTCCGCGTGTATCAGACGGTCCATTCCATTGGTAAAATCGTGCTGGTCCGTGAGAGACTGCGCGTGTGCTGGTCCGTGAGAGACTGCACCTTGGAAATTCCAAGAGTTGTGTACATTGGCATTTACATATTGCATTGGGGTGGTTGACTGTGAGTCATATTTTGATATGAGTTGATGAGTGGAAATCGATGTGTGTAAGTATCTTATGAAATATGAGTTTCTAATGAATTGTTGTGATTGTTGATTGTATTTGTACTTGTAACATGATTTTTATATTAAATTGTTTGCTGCTTTGCAAAGGTACAAATGTCATGTATTTTAGAAAAAAGTGAGCATCCTTATTTATCATCGTTGTTATAGTATTCAAATATGCCATGAGTGTATCTGTTATATTAAAAATAATTGCTTTGTGGTAATTGTTATTTTTGGTCGGTGACCCTTTATTATTATTGTGGAAAAATTGGGCTTTGCCCTCAGATGAACCCCAAACCCGTACTACCGGTGGATACCCAGACGACGGAAACGTTGCTAGATTTTCTTGACCGTCATTTGCCTACTGCTTGGGTATATGATCCCGTCTCAAGCAGGGCGACTTACACGGGGAGATTGGCGAGGACTTGCAGGATCGACAGGGTAGTGGCTTACATAGAGCACACTCACGCGAGGATTGATTTTCCGGTACCTTCCAAATTGATATTGGAGGAGTACGGAGTTTTTGCGGACGCAAAGGATCCGACTGAAGGGGTTGAGACAGAGGCCACGGTAGGGGTGGTGACTCCCAACCCAATAGCTAAAGCGGCTGTGCATGAACCCGAGGCAGGAGAGAAGAATAAAGAACCGACGCCAGCAGCAGTTGACATTCCGGGTCCATCTAGGACAACAGATGATTGTTTTGAGAATCCGGCACCGCCGAAACGACCTAGATCGTGGATAGATCTGACTTCGGAGGAGACTGATCCTTCCCTGTATGATGAGGACGAGGATGTCACATCGAGGTGAGCTGCGGAGTCAGACGAGACTTGTATGGGATACGGAGGGAACCTTTGCTATTGTAGCTTTAGTGTATGATCAGTTTAGACTTGTTGTATAGGATCTTGAGCTCGGGGAATGTAATTATATATTTTGGGAATTATTGTATATCTTTTCCGCTAATCTTTTCCGCACTCTGATATTGTTTTAGTGGGCCGCAGGACGGTTGTTTTTTTTTTAGATGTTATGTACACCGACTTTTGTGATGCATTACCTTTTATTATATTGGAAGTATTAATTTCCAAAATTTAATCACTTAATTATATTTATGATGTAATTATTTAATTATTCTTGTCATTGGGATTTAAGAGGTATTATTTTATGAAACGTCTAAATTTTTAAGTTTTTTTTAATTATATTGAATTAACTCGAAAATTCCTTCTTTTATTTATTTTGGTTAAAAAAAAAATACACTCGCACTGTTTAAAAACTCGGGGTGTTACACAATACCTTTTGAAGACCTTATTGTGCCAATAGATCCTTTACCCTTTTTGTCGTAATGCAAAGTTTTTCATTCCGTTGAACCTTGCCAACTCGAATTTCACACCAGAGTTACTCGTCATCTGATACCTATTGTTAGAACAATTACATGCTTTATACAGATATAATATCATTTAAATAATAATAATTCAACATTTTATCTTTATAATAAATAAAAAATATTTTTAAATTGATAAATATTTTTGTCATACAAAAATAATATGGTAGAAAAACATGAAACTCATATTGAGACATAATAGTTGTCCCTAAAAACAACACTAAAAACATAATTTTTTTTTAAAACCAATAAATACTGCAAAACATACGTAATTAAATCGAATATTAGTTAATATTTATTAAAATTTTACATTTTAAGATAAATTAATGTAGAATCGTAAACTTGTAAAACACTAATATATCGAAAGTTTACTAATTTTATCATGATTTTCTTAAACTAAAAAGAGTTTATTAAAAATAGAATTTACATACGAGTCGACTCATTTTCACGCCCTAAAATCGTAAATTCTTAAAAATTAATTCTAGAGTTTAACAACCTTACATGGAATTGGACCTACTTTGAAAATGCCTAATTCATCCACCTAGTGTGTCCCAAAAGATGGCCATGTCAATGCAATGTTGAATATGAAATATTCTTTGTGATACTAATGTAACTAAAGGATGTTGGACTAGGGGATGAGCGACTACACCATAATATGATGGGCGCAATCCATCGTCACTAATAAGATAACCAAACTAGTGGATATTTGGACTATTCGTGTAATTGTTAGTATCTTCCAACGTTGAGACAACATCTCAAGCTACTTAGGAGTTCCCTAACATTGTACCCACATGCTTGACGTTCCTACCATGCAGACTCTATAACACCTCAACTTCCAAAGAAACTCTAAGTAGCAATTATATATTGCTAAATATCAATGACTGTTTGTAATATTGAATGAATGATTTAATGTTGTTGTCATTTTTACAAGATTTATTTTTTTTAGTGGTACACCTTTATGAAGCACCAACATGAATTAATGAAATGCAGAAGACTGTAAACTACAGTGCGCTATGTTAGTATAAGTGGCTCTATAAATAGAATCTTTATACAGAATTGAAAGACATGCTTTCTAAACAACAAAATCCTAGCCGCACTAAACACATTGAGCATTTTTCCTCTCATCAGTTTCGTTCTTCAGCTAACACTGCTAATAGAGACTGCCTTGTTCGTGTGAACTACGTCGTGATTCTCTCCAACGTCTGTCTACTAAGGTTTTGCGCTACAAGAGGTGATTACATGATCCCTAATACATGACCATTTTTAGCTTAAATTCCGTTGAGTTTTATTTATACGTTTATTCACAATTTCCCTTCAAATATAGCAGACAAAATAATTTGCAGATTTTCTGCATAATTCGTTAAGCTAATTCATTGTAGCTAAGCGACCATTGCTTCCAAACTGAAGGTTTCACTAAACAAAATTCTCAAAACTATGTATCATAAGTTAAGTGAATTTTGCATAGTAGTTCACACTGACTCAGTTTTCACATTACCCCACTATTACTTTAATTCACCCATTATCATTATAATCCTCACACACTATTTTTCCCCACTAGATATTAGAGGGTGATATTTTTTGTAAATCATTTATATTATATTAAGCAAAATTTAGATTAAAGTCTAAGTTAAACTTTGGAAAATGATAGACATTTTTGTAAGGGTGTTCAAAATAACTAGTTACAAAGCTCAAACCAATTCTTAAAAAAACTGAACCAGTCCATTTATGTTAAGAAATAAAAAACTGGTACCCACTTTTGCAAAATGGGATTAGAATCGATTACCAAAATAATCAAGAGAAATGTTATTTGAACACACTTTTTGACACAAATACAAACACAAATACAAAGCTTACTTTTTATACGTACTATCATGACATAAATGTGGACCATACTCCTTCCCTCTCTCTCTTCTTCCATAAATGTGGGCCATACTGCATATGTGTTTGTATTTTTGTCCAAAAATGTGTTCAAATAACATTTCCCAATAATCAAACCCTATACTATCAGCACCGTGAACCAGCTTCTAAGTTAGTGGAATATGAAGAAGAAGATGATCTCATCAAAGATAACTTAGAGTTAGGCTTTATGGATGAAATCCATGGGATCTGTGTTGTTGACATGATTTTGATATTACCTGCACAATATGCAAAGAAAGCAGTGGGTCTTGAGGCTTTAGAGGATCATTTTCAACAATAGTCAATACATCAAGGCCCAAGCATGATCCCTATGTGCCTAAACCTTTATGTAAGAAAATATGCAATTATGCATTCTTCGACTGCCTTTCTGACAAGAAGAAAAGCCACCTTAAACCCTTGTTTATACATGTTTAGGTTGCAAATGGAGTGAAAATTTATAAGATCCTAGTTGGTGGAGGAGTAGTTGTGAACTTGATGCCTAAAGGAACCACGAGAAAGTTAAAAAGAATGAAGGACATTATGAATATTGAAGCTGATGAAAGTGCCTTCAAAGGTGTAGAAGTTTGAATTTTAAGTGCTGAAAGAATATGGGATAAGTTAAGCCCATGCAAAATGAAAGATGATGAATGTAAAACGAAGGCTAGTCAAAAAGATAAGTTCAATGTATGTTTAGAACCACATGTCAAGTTCGAGTTAAAAGAAATTGATCAAGGCTGTAATGTTGAGTTCGAGACAAACCAATACTAGAATAAGTACTTCAAGCTATATAGCACGAGTTTTGGCCTACGTGGCCAAAAACAAATTAAGAGTGACTTTCAAAGTCGAGAATTATGAAATGGCTATCATTGCCATAATTTAAAAGAAAGGTTAAAATTATCTATATTCGAAAGGTTAACATGTTTGTAAAGGAAGAAGTCAAAGCACCCTTGAATGCTTCTCTTTATTGCATACTCGATGACTTACCTTTGGGATTCGAAAATGGATGGTCTGATGAAGTTGGAAAGGTAGAAGCATAAGATCCACTCGAGGAAGTTTATTTAGCAGAAGATAAAGCAAAGCCCAAAAAACATACATCAGTGCATTGTTAGATGAAGATTTTAAAAGAGAAATTATTAAAATCCTTCATTAATACAAGGACAGTTTTGCTTGGGAATAAAAAGATATGCGGGGGTTGGATAGAAGATGGTTGAGCATAGGCTACCATTGAAGTTGGGAAAGAAGCATGTGAAAAAAAATCCTCGAAGATTCGCGCCGAAAATCATAATGAAAATGAAATTAGAAATTGAAAGACTGCTCAAGGAAAATTTTATTAGAACTTCCAAGTATGTAGATTGGATTTTAAATGTGGTACCAATAATTAAGAAAAACGGATCTATAAGAGTATGTGTAAGACCCATTGTCAATTGTCTAGAATATGACAATTGGACTCATACAATATAATAAAACAAAGGTAACTAGTAATGAATAATAATTTAGAATCACTAACATATTGAAAACTACATTTATAAATATAGTTTACAACTTGATTAGTAGATTCATAAAATATTACATCTTGAAAATAAACTACGATTTGTGTGATTACATCTAAAATAAAAATAAACATCAACTTTTTAATTCCCTAAGTTTGGAACTGTTCTTCTGATGCTAAATTCATGTCTCAGGTTCCTCCAGCTGCTAAATAAAAAAAAACGGGGTGAGATAAAAATATCTCAGTGAGCTCTCAAAAATCAAAGGGGAAAAATCTCAAGCAGTTTCTTTCATAAATATGTATAAAAACATGAGAACAATTATACATATTAAGTTAAAACTCTGACTTTTAACTTTTAAAAAAGTTTTAGTTATATTATTATTATTATCTTAAAATCTGAAAAACATATGCATGACCTCAAATCTTTTCCTTTGGAATAAGTGAAAGTCGCCTAAATATCTTGATGTGGGTCACCAAGATAATTGAGTCCTGATTGGTAAATGTGGTTTGGCCAAACCCCAATCAGCGTCCTGATTGTTCTTCTTTACCTATTATTCTATGCCTGGAATAACTTGAATGTCCCATCATGAATAAGACCATGTATGATATGATTAATGATGATGTACTGAAATGTTTTGTATGAAATGTTTTTGTTGGAACCAAGTTGGTTCTTTTACTTAAAGTTTTGACGTTAACAAAAGTATTTTATGAAAATAACATATTTGAATTAGAAGAAGAATGAAAAATGCCACCAAAAGATGAAGATGACGTCACCAGAAGAAGAAATCAGAGGATGACGTCACTAGAAGCTGAAATCAGATGATGACATCACCAGAAGAAGAAATCAGAGGATGACGTCACCAGAAGCTGAAATCAGAGGATGACGTCACCAGAAGAAGAAATCAGAGGATAACGTGACCAGAAGCAGAAATCAGAGGATGACGTCACCAGAAGCAGAAATCAGAGGATGACGTCACCAGAGGATGTCACCAGAAGATGACATCACCAGAGGATGACTTCACCAGAGGACATTATCAGAGGATGACGTCACCAGACGATGGTCATTAGAGGAGACAATCAGAGGATATCACCTTCAAAGTATCATCAGAGGATATTACCAGAGGATATCACCAGAGGATACCATCAGAGGAACCTATCAGAGAATATCCATATGATCACATTAGAGGCAAAAATCAGAAATACAATCTAGCTGAAAGTATGCTCAAACCAAAATCTAAGCAAAATGCTCAAAACATAATTGGAGTAAAAGACTCAAGAAACATAATCTAGCTAAAAGTATGCTCAAAACAGAATTTGACCAAAATTCAGAAAACAAAATCGGAGCAAAAGACTCCAGAAACAGAATCTGAGCAAAATACTCCAGAATATTCTCAAAATAGAACCAATCGAAATACACTCTAGAAGTAAAGCAACAGATCAAAGTGAAGCTATAATTTCATTTATAAATAGAGGCTTAATGCTGAAGAATAAAGTATCGAAAAATAGAAGAACTCAAGCAAAAATTCCTAAGTATTCAAAGAGTTCAAAGGAGAGAAACACTTGCTTAAAAGATAAATATTTTCTAGGTGTTCTTTTCTTAGAGTGTGAGGTTGATTGTCATCATAAATTTTTCAGAAGCAAACACTCAAGTTCAAGTTAAACTTGTTGTGAGTATCAACTTTCTAGAAGTAGTTACTCAGTTTTAATTTCGATCCCTTGTATAAAATCCTATAGTGTTGAAGTTCCTTCTAAAATCTGAGGTTGTCAGGTTGTTAGAAACAGACTTAGCTGGTAGGTTTAAGGTTGTGAAGTTCCTCAAAAGTCTGGGGTTGTCAGACTGTTTGAGAAGACATGGCTGGTATAGTCAAGGTGTTGTTGTTCCTCAAAAGTCTGGGGTTGTCAGACAGTTTGAGAAGACTTGGCTGGTATAGTCAAGATGTTGTTGTTCCTTAAAAGTCCGGGGTTATCAGACTGTTTGAGAAGACTTGGCTGATATAGTCAAGGTGTTGTTGTTCCTCAAAAGTTTGGGGTTGTCAAGCTGTTTGGGAAGACTGGCTTGAAGGGTCAGTGGTGTTGTAATTTAAAGGAGTTTTAATTAGTGAAAAGGCCTTCTAAAGGAAGGGATTGGACGTAGCCTAGTTAACGGTGAACCAGTATAAATTCAAGGTGTTAACTTTTATTATCCGCTGCTTATTTACTCTGATTGCTCATTATTCAACTAATTAGCTAAAAGAATTAATATTTGTCAAACACAATTCAACCCCCCTTCTTGTGTTGCACCTTAAATTGGTATCAGAGCCTGGTTTCAAGGCTGAGCATTTTACCGTGTTTGAGGAAATAATCAAGGATCAATATGTCTGAAGAAGCTGTTGGAGGAAACATCAACATGTTGGAACCAAGTTGGTTCTAAGTACTTAGGATTTTGATGTTTACATTAAATGCCACCAGGAAATGAAGTTTCCAGAGGCATAAGATGAAGACACCAGATAATGCATCCAGAAGATACGAGAGGACGCATCCTGAATTTACCAGAGGATATCTTTGCTGGCCCAGATCAGAAGGAAGCAAAGTCAGAAGGATACCTGGACCAGACCATAAGGAAGCCTGCCAGAGGGAGACTTGATCCAGACCAGAAGGAATCATTAGTCAGACTTAGTCTAGAAGTTATTCTAACCAGAAGATGGCCTGACAGTGAAATGATAAACAACCCAGACTTGATCCAGACTTAATCAGAGGATAAATTAATGGGTCCAGAACAAGAGATTCAATCCAGATTTGACCTAGACCAGAAGATAGCATGGTTCAGGGTATGAAACTAAGTCCAGACCAGAAGAAATGATGTCCAGATTCTGTCCAGACCTGATCCAGATCAAAAGGTAAATGTTCAGAGTTAAATATTCTTTGTCCAGAGTTAATTTCAGTTCAATCCAGACCCAGTTCAGAATTGGTCCAGATCAGAGGGAAGATGTTCAGATTAATGGTCCAGATTTAAGTATATGGCCCAGTGTTGGCCGAGATCAGAAGATCATACCATGGCCCAGTGTTGGCTGAAAACAGAAGGTCAGAACGTGTGGTCTAGCATTGGCCGAGATCAGAGGATCACAGCAGATCAGTTTGCAAGTCCAGGTTGGCCGAGATCATATGATCAAAATGTGTGGTCCAGGGTTGGCCGAAATCAGAGGATCACAGCAGATCACTTAGTATGGTCCAGGGTTGGCCGAAATCAAAGGATCACAGCAGATCACTTAGTATGGTCCAGGGTTGGCCGAAATCAGAGGATCACAGCAGATCACTTAGTATGGTCCAGATGTGGACGAGAGTAGAAGATCAAACGGTCCAGCATTAATCATGATGATAATCGGTGGAGATTTAATTTAATTTGATCATAGTATTAAAAGGATTTGATTCAAAAATAAAGTGAAGTCTTGTGGAATTCAGAAGCTATTGGCGGGAAGAAAGATTTGTTCCATAATTAATTAAAGACAAGATTGGCCCAAGTTACTTATGAAAGCAAATCTGGAGCTAAAAAGATATGTTTTTTATTTATATGAAACCCGATTGGTCAGAGTATTTTTGCAAGAAAATCCAGCAATATACAACTCGAAATTAAGCTTGGAAGAGACCCAAATTCACATCTATAAAAGGAGGCTCAAGGCAGAAGACTTTGCATCGAAAATCCCAGAAAGGTCATACACTTCCAAAAGCAAACACTCAAGTTTTCTGTGAGGTTAATTGTGAGTTTCAGCTTTCGACAAGCAAGCCCTCGTGTTTTTCTTTCCCTTGTGTTAGATCTAAGTTGTTGAAGTAGAGTCTAAAATCTGAGGGAGTCAGAAAGCGTAGCATATTACTTGGCAATTAGATTCAAGGCGTTGTAATTCCTTCTACAATCTGGGGTTGTCAGATTGGTAGGAGAAGACTTGACTTAAGAAGTCAAGGTGCTGTATTCCTCAAAAGTCTAGGATTGTTAGACTGTTTGAGAAGACTGACTTGGAGGGTCATTGGTATTGTTGTAATTCAAGGTTTTGAATTAGTGAAATCCTTCAAAGTGAAGGGACTGGACGTAGCCTCGTTAACGGTGAACCAGTATAAAATTATGTGTTTTATTTTATATCCGCTGCTAACTCTGTTTGATTCATACATCAGGTTTTGTTATAAAACTACAAAAACAGAAAAAGTATTCAAGTTAGTCAAACACAATTCAACCCCCTTCTCGTGTTTGCACCTTCAATTGGCTTCAGAGCTCGGTCTCAAGGCTGAGCACTTAACAGTGTTTGAGGAAAGGTCCAAGGGGGTTCAACATGTCAGAAGAATTTGGAGGCAACATCAACAGACCACCACTGTTTGATGGAGACAGGTTTGAGTGTTGGAAGGACAGAATGAGAAGTTTCTTCATATCTCAAGATCCTGAATTATGGAATATGTTAGTCAACGGATACACTGCACCTATTGTTCCAAGAGATCCAACTAAAGAACTGGACATGGAAGATATGAAACCAGACCAGAGCAAATTATACAAACTGCATCACAAGTCCAGAAACATCATGATCAGTGCCATCACATTCAAGGAATTTGACAGATGCACAGATAAAGAAATAGCAAAGAGCATATTCAACAGTCTGATTCTGACCTATGAAGGAAGCCTGCATATTCAAGAAGCAAGGGCTAACATACTGGTCAAACAGTATGAGATGTTCAAGATGGAAGATGATGAAAACATTGATGGAATGTTATGCAGATTCCAGACTTTGATATCTGGACTAAAGGTCTTGAAGAAAAGCTACACAACAGCAGATCATGTCAAGAAGATTCTAAGAAGTTTACCAACCAAGTGGAGACCAATGGTTACTGCAGTTCAGCAAGCCAAAGATCTGAATAACTTAAAACTTGAAGATTTGAGGAGCTCACTCAAATCTCATGAACTAGAACTGGAAGCAGATTGTAAGACCCTTAAATTTAAAATTAAATTATGGAATTAATATTATGTGTATGTTGGAAATATTTGTAAAATATTTAATGTGTATATTTTATGTAAAAATATATATATATATATATATATATTTATAAATATTTATTTTGGAGGTTGAATTAAAATTATTGGATGAAGGATAAATTAAATTTAATTACGAGTAATTAACTATCAGGCAGTTAATTAAGATGTTATCTGTTAATTACGACGAGAGTGGTTAAGTACTTGATGATCAAGCAATATTATAATATTATTGTTGGGTGAGGTGGCACATATATATGCCTATATATATGAGTGAGAAGCAAGAGCAAAGGCAGAAAACACATTCCCCTCCTTCCTTACTGCATGCGACAGAACCCTTCTTTCTTTTCTCTTTCTGTTTTCTGTGTCAGTGGTAACCAAAGAGTTGCTCAAAAGTCAAATTACTTGGAAATCCAAGCATCGAACAGCAAGTGTCCAGAACAAAAGTTGTTCCTCTCCTCGTTACGGAGCTAGAGAACTAATTTTCGTAGCGGCGAACGCGGACGGGAGTTTCGCCAACTTTTGTCACAGTAGCATAAACGAGCACAGGAAATGTAACAGAGGTAAGGGGCACCTTCCACTTTCTAGATTGCATTTAGGGCTGTAAATGCATGTTGATGTGGCATTGATGATGTTTCGTTGCTGTTTTTAAAGTGAAACTGTTTTGCATGTCGTTATAACTGATTAAAATGCATGCTGTTGATGTTTGCTGTTTTGGCTGAATACATCAATGTTGTTCTGTTTGTGTGGGAAAGCTGGAAAATGCTTTGCATGTTGTTTTGCGGATGATCCAAATGCATGAGTTGTTTTGTGTTGCACGGTTTTGTGGTTGACATTCTGGTGTTGGTGATTCTGTTTTCTGTTGTGTTAATAACAATCTGGTGTTGATGATGGTTTTCAAAAGAAAAGGATTGAAAATGGGTGGAAGTGTTTTTTGGGAGAATTTGTTATTGATGAAAAATGTTCTGAGTTGTGGTTTCAAAGAAATAGTGATTATGTTTTGGTGTGTGTTGGTTTTTCAAAGAAAAGAGTTTGAAAACGTGTTGAAGTTTCTTGAAAATATCATTGCATTTGAAGGTGTATTCGAATACAACATTGATGTATTCGAATACATGCATGCAAAGTTTTGTTTTTATTCAAATTTTGGACTTGTATTCAAATACAGGCCTCTGTATTTGAATACAGATGAGTAATTTTTGCTTCTGACTTAACATCTATATTTGGCTACGACCCTGTCATATTTGAATACAGGACTGCAATTTTTGCCACTGTATTCGCATCTGTATTCAGCTACGATAGCCTCATATTCGAATATAGAATGCTGATTTTTCACTGTTTTAGCTTCTGTATTCGAATACAAGGAAGTTGTATTCGAATACATATTAGTTTTTTCTGAAATTCTAGTTTTTAAACATTGGTTTATGAACTTAAAGAGTTGGGGAAATATTTGGGAAGGCTTGTGATGAATTAAAATGGAGTTTTTTAGATGGTTTGAGGTGGTGATGATGAGGTTCTTGAATTTTTATTGAAGTGGTGATAAATGCTGATTTTTCACTGTTTTTAGCTTCTGTAATACAAGGAAGCTGTATTCGAATACAGATTGGGTTTTTTCCATAAATTTCAGTTTTAAACATTGGGTTATGAACTCTAAGAGTTGGGGAACATTGGGAAGGTTTGTGATGAATTAAAATTGAGTTTTTTAGATGATTTGAGGTGATGATGATGAAGTTCTTGAATTCTTTTTGTTGATGTGGTGATAATGAAATTGTTGAGATGATTTGAGATGATTTTGAGGTGATGGAGTGGCTGAATTTTTAGCTGGCATTTGCATACTGTTTTCAGTGAAGAGAAAACATTGCATGTCCATGCATTGGATAGTCAGGTGGTGACCGCGATGGGCCACAGAGTTGATGCGGTAACCGTGATGGTCCGCGAAGTTAAGTAGTAACCACCGTGATGGGCTACGAAATGGCCGCGAGTTCGTGGTGGTCCATTCTATGCATGCGAGGATTTAACTTTTGTATGTTCTGGCATGTGAGAGGCTAACATACGTGAAACGTGCTGGTCTGTGAGCGACTGCACGTGTGCTGGTCTGTGAGCGACTGCACTGGTGCTGGTCTGTGAGCGACTACATCTTGGTATAAGAAAAACGTGCTGGTCTGTGAGCGACTGTACGTGTGCTGGTCTGTGAGCGACTGCACTGGTGCTGATCTGTGAGAGATTGCACCATGGTCATATTGGCCGTTAAAGTCTAACATATATAAATCGTGCTGGTCTGTGAGAGACTGCACGTGTGATGGTCTGTAAGCGACTGCACCTTGGTTATTCCAATAAATTTTGAACATTGGCATATACATATTGCATGGGGTGGTTGACTGTGAGTCACATTTTAATCTGAGTTGATGAGGGGAAGTTGATGTGTGTAAGTACCTTATGAGATCTGAATTTCTAATGAATTGTTGTGATTGTTGAATTGGTATTTGTACTTAAAACATGATTTTTATATTAATTTGGTTGCTGTTTTGCAAAGGTACAAATGTCATGTCTTTTCAAAAATGAGCATCCTTATTTATCATCATTGTTATATAATATGCCATGAATATACTTGTTATTGTTGACAAAAATGCTATGTGGTATTTGTTAATTTCGGTCGGTGACCCTTTACTATTATTGTGGAAAATTGGGCTTTGCCCTCAGATGATACCCGAACCCGTACCTCTGACGGTTACACTAACGACGGAGACGTCATTAGTTTTCCTTGATCTTCACGTACAGAGTATTTGTGGACAACGCAGAGGGACGGACAGCTGGGTGAAGACAAGACTTGTAGAGGATGCGGTGGAAACTGTGCTACTGTAGCTTTAGTGCATGATCAGACTATACTTTTTGTATAGGGCCTAGTGTCGAGGGCTGTAATTATTTATTTTGGGATCATTGTATAATTTTTCCGCACTCTGATAATATTTTGGTGGGTTCAGGATACAATTTTGATGTATCTTTATTTTCGTATATTTTCAAGATTAATTTTCCAAAACTCATTTACTCGGATAAGTTATGATGTAATTATTTAATTAGGTTCGTTGTTTGAAGCACGACATATTATTTTACGAAATGATTTAATTTGAATTTTATTTAAATTATCTTTAATTAATTCGAATATTCTTTTATTTATTGATTTTGGTTGGAAAAAAGAAATACACTCGCGCTGTGTTTTAAACTCGGGGTGTTACAATTGTGGTATCATAGCATCTGGTTAAACATGCATAGGAGCAAGTAATTAGAGTGTCAAGTCTTGTATAGTTGTGGTGTGCTGAAGTAATGATGTTGTTAAAGATATATATTGGGATTATTCTAAGTGTGTGAGATTTCTACTTGATGATGGGATCAACTCATGAGGAGGTGAACTGGGAGTCGTTCGATATTTGGCTGCTAACAAACTCAGAGTATCGCTGAGAGAAGGAGCTCAAGAATTTTTATCATTGGCTAATGTGGAGACCAAGATGGATGTGAGCATAGAACATGTGGTGTTAGTCAGAGAGTATCCGGACGTATTTCCAACAGAAATTCTAGGCTTACCCCCAGTAAGAGAGGTGGAGTTCTTCATTGATTTAAAACCACGAACTGGACCTATTTCAATTACGCCGTATCGGATGTCGCCATTGGAATTAAGTGAGCTTAAGGGTCCAATAGAAGGTTTGTTGGAGAAAGGATTTATCAGACCAAGTGTGTCGCCATGGGGAGCTCTGGTGTTGTAGGTTAAGAAGAAGGATGGAAGTTTGCGCTTATGTGTGGATTATAGGCAACTTAACAAGGTAACTATTAAGAATCGTTATCCTTTACCACGCATCGATGATTTGATGGACCAATTGAGAGGAGCCGCGGAGTTTTCAAAGATCGATTTGAAGTCAGGATATCATCATATTCGAGTAAGAGAAAGAGATATTCAAAAGACTGCTTTCAAGACCCGTTACGGACATTATGAACATCTCGTAATGCCATTTGGGGTTACAAATGCACCAGCGAGTTTTATGGATTATATGAATAAAATCTTTAGCCCGTTTCTGCATAAATTCATTGTGGTGTTCATCGATGTTATATTGATTTATTCAAAGGATGAAGAAGAACATGAAGAGCACCTACGCCAAGTGCTTGAAGTCTTACGCGAGAAGCAATTGTATGCCAATTTATCGAAGTGCGAGTTTTGGCTAGAGAAAGTGAACTTCTTGGGACATGTAATAACGAAAGAAGGAATCGTTGTTGATCCGACATAGATGGAGACAATTCTTGCCTGGAAACAGCCTCAGACTATCACAGACATACGTAGTTTTGCCGGACTGGCAGGATACTACAGAAAATTTATTGAAGGATTTTCTAAGATTATAGCTCCTTTGACACAACTCACCAGAAAGAATCAGCCGTTTGCATGGACAGAGAAGTGTGAGGAAAGTTTTCAGTTGCTTAAGGAAAAGTTGACAACCTCACCAGTATTGGTCTTGCCACAGCCAGAGGAACCATATGAAGTTTATTGTGATGCATCTCACCAAGGTTTGGGATGTGTTTTGATGCAACACAAGAAAGTTGTAACCTACGCCTCAAGGCAGTTGAAAACTCACGAACGAAACTATCCTACTCATGATTTAGAGCTTGCTGCAGTAGTGTTTGCATTAAAGGTCTGGAGGTACTACTTATACGGATGCACGTTCACGATATTCAGTGACCATAAAAGTTTGAAGTATTTGTTCGATCAGAAAGAATTGAACATGCGTCAGAGGAGATAGATGGAGACTCTCAACTGTAACTCCCCAATTTCTTATTATTATATTTTAATTATAAAATATAATGCACAACTATTATTACCCGTATGTTGGCATGTGCGATAATTTCCTTCATGTTTGTCCTATGTGTTTGCCCTGATGATTTATTTAAATTATTAATATTAATAATATTCAATTTTGTTTTAAAATATATATATATATATAATTATATATAAAAGAAAATAAGAAGTAAACGTGTGTGTTGCTACATTAGTCTATTAACTTAAGCATTACTAGAGTGGGTTTATGATTGTAGTAATAATAACAAAAATAAAAATAATGATAATAATAATAATATTAATAATAATAAGGGTCATGAGCTAAGTGTATAGGTATGATAATAAGCCTAATAATATACCTAATACTACTAGTACGTATAGATAAGTATATAAGTGAATAAAGGAGGCTGTCGTGCATTCCGTGTCTCTGTTTCCCCGTTCTATCGGGAAGAAAAAAAATTGAATTGACTACTGCCCTGTTGCATCCAGCCGCAACTCTTAATATCAAAATCATACATTGATTTCAAAGACTAGGCTGTTAGAGACGGTGATTGGCGAAGACGCGACACATTACATCAACGGATCAGCTTCGTTGAGAAAAATCATCAGCCAAGGTAAAGGCTGAGACGAGGTTCGAATTATGAGTATAAAATGACATGAGATGAACGGGAATACTGAAATTCCCAGATATTCATTCGGGGCTTACTACGTATGGTTGAGCCCTATTGAGTGATAATAATTAATTAATAATATATGGATGGTAATAGGGAGGACTAAAATATATTTTACCAACCTATAGAATTGATGTGAATTTATGTATATCAAGATTTCATACTGTCCAGTTTTATGAACCTGATGCTGATTGTTATTGTATGAATGGTATGTACTGGAGTGTTCTTGTAACTTGATTGAAATTATGATATTACTTGAATGTCCCACCTGTTTGATTTCTTATTATGTGATTGGACTGTGTATTGTGAGTAGTGTAGACCAAATATTGGGGTTTTATTGTGATTGACTAATATATATATGTATATATAATGATGAATATTGTGAAGTACAATTGAAAATTATTGAGTTATGATAATCCAGTACGTATGAGATAGATGCTATAGTTTTGGAGTGAGGATTATTTTGTCATCATATAGGGAGGGTTTGACAAACCTATTGATTCGGGGAAGTACAACTGAATGAGCCTGATTGTGGAGTGCTACAGTCAAACCGTAAGGTAAGACTGATAGACCTTTGGGGTACATCTAGTTGGGAATTCCTAAGTGGATTAGTGGGTTATTCCCTAAGGCCGGGAGCTACCTTGCAAAACAAGAGTACCCCGACCATCGCGTATGTGTCTCAGGTTGAGTTGAGGGGATCTATGAGGACTTGGCCATTCATGAATTGTCCGACCACTCTTGTAGTGGCATAGTATCAGGTCTCCTAACCAAGTACTTCAGAGTAGAATGGTACCAAGTGATGAAGAAGTATAAAGTATAGGACATGCATAACATTTTCTCCCTGTGACTGTTTTATTGTGATTGAATTAGATTAACCTTGATATTATGTTCTGGAATTTTCTCATGTTTGTGTTAATTTGATTACTTACTTTTTCTTCTCGTTTACATTATACTATTACATAATTTCGATACTCACCCCTCTTTGTTTGTGTTTGTGTTTGGCGTTTGCGATGGACGCAGACGAGCTGCAAGTTGCAGGTGAACATTAAGAATCCCATGGTGTAGGAAGCTGTCTCATCTTGAAAACTTTTATCATATTCCTTCTGTTAATTTCATATTTGAACATCTGTAATTTTGGGAAATTTTGCTCTGATAGTACATCGGGTTGGGACTACATTTATAATTATCAGTAACTTATGTACGTGTGCTTCAAAAGAATTTAATTTGATCACTGTTATGACCATCGAATTGTTAAGCTGATGGAAACTTTGGATTAATATGAATTGTCCATGATTAAGTGATACTTTTGCCTTAAAGAAATCGTTCAAAAGTTTTATTTATTTATTTATTTATTTATACTGTATTATTTTTAAATTAAAATCTGAAAGATAAAGAAAATTTAAACAAAAATTTGGGATTTAGGGTGTCACATTAGTGGTATCAAAGCAGGTCTGACCAATCAGACCGTAGGTGTGTTATGCGTTCATTATGTTTCCTTGTGTGCTCTGTTATGTGTGTGTTGTTACTATGATTGTTATTGTGTTAGTAGTGTAGAACTAAGTTAGTTTCCTTTCTCCCTATGTACCCCACTGTATTCAATTAGCCTATCTGATTGATGCAGGTAGTGATGGCTAGTGGGAGGAATGACGCTGCAAATGTTGAGGCTCTAGAGTCCATGGCAGGAGTTACAGTGCAGGCTCTACAGGCTTTGGCTGAATCCCAAGCTACTGTGCAAGCCTATGCACAAGCTGCTGCTCAAGCTGCACAAGTTGCTGCTCAAGTTGTTGCTCAAGCTAATAGTTACACTAGTAATCAAGGAAATGTGCAAATAAATGAGTTCATGGTAATGGATCAATTCCATAAGGCTAATCCTCCATCATTTGAAGGTCACTATAATCCAGATGGAGCCCAGAAGTGGTTGCAAGAGATTGAGAAATTTTTTATAGGAGTGGCATGTCCCGAATGCCAAAAAGTGCATTTGGGAACTTTTATGTTGATAGAAGAAGCTGAACATTGGTGGGATAATGCGCGGCAGCGTTTAGATAATGCAGGGACTGTAATTACTTGGACAGTATTCAGAAACATGTTCCTAGTCAAGTATTTTCCTGCAGACATCCGCAATAGGAAGGAAATGGAATTTATCAAGTTAGAACAAGGTAATATGTCAGTGGCAGAATATGCCGCTACGTTTGAGGAGTTGTCCAGGTATTATCCACTCTAAATATGAGAAGCAGGAGAAAAATCTAAGTGCATCAAGTTTGAAATGGGACTTAGACCAGAGATCAAGAAGCAGGTTGGAATGCAAGATATCCGTGACATCCCGACCCTAGTGAATCAGAGTAGGATCTATGATGAACATAGTCATCTTGAAAAGGCACATTATCGAAACACGGGAACTATGAAGGACAAGAGGCCTATGCATCATAATAGGGGAAAACCATACTCTTTCCCCCCTAGTAAATTTGAAAATCGTTCGAATAATCACCAACACGGTTCTCCAACTGGAAGAGGAAATGGTAATGGTAATGGAAAAGGAAATGAAAACAGTTATAGTTGTGTGGGTGGTAGAGGAAACCCGAATGGAAGAGGAGTTAGCTATGTGAATAGCAACAACCGGAGTCAAGTCTCGAGTAACAACAGTAGTAACAACAGTGATCCAGCTACTCCTATTCGATGTCATAAGTGTGGTAAGCAAGGTCATATGGCATTTGAGTGCAGAGATGCTGCAATTACTTGTTTAATTGTCAACAACAGGGGCACATCAGCACCACATGCCCCTATCCAAAGAAGACTCCCCAATCCAGAAACCAGAGTTCCCAAGCCAACCGACCTATATCTAATGGAAGAGTCTTTTCCCTTAGTGGTGTAGGAGTAACTGAGAAAGATAACTTGATCCAAGTTACGTGTCTCATAAGTGATACTTCTTTGTTTGTGCTATTTGATTGTGGTGCTACTCATTCCTTTGTGTCTCTTGATTGTGTTAGACGTTTAGGACTACTTGTGTCTCGTTTGCAGTATGATTTGATTGTGAATACCCCAACTAGTGACTCTGTTGACACCTCTAGTGTTTGTCATAATATTTCTATCCATGTGTGTGGAAAGGACTTCCGAGTTGACTTAATATGTTTACCTTTACGTCTAGTTGATGCGATCCTCGGTATGGATTGGTTATCTGCTAATTGAGTCCGCGTAGATTTTTTTAGTAAAACTATTGAATTCATGGAACCAGAAGAGAGAGAGAAGCCTAGTAATATATCTGCCAACCAAGTGAAGGCACTCTTGAAAGATGATGCCCAGTTATACATGATCCTATCCTCGTTGGAACTTGAAGAAAAAGTGGTAGTACAAGATGTTCCTATTGTGCGTGAATTCCCTGAAGTATTCCCTGAAGATGTCAATAGTTTACCACCAAAGCGTGAGGTCGAGTTTAACATTGACCTTGTACCAGGTACTGGACCCATATCCATGGCACCATATAGGATGTCTCCCTTAGAATTGTCTGAGCTTAAGAAACAATTGGAGGAGCTTTTATATAAACAATTTATAAGACCTGGTGTGTCACCATGGGGTGCACCTGTGTTGTTGGTTAAAAAGAAGGATGGATCTATGAGGTTGTGTGTGAATTACCGCCAAATTAATAAAGTGACAATCAAGAATAAGTACCCACTACCTAGGATAGATGATCTTATGGACCAATTGAGAGGATCCTGTGTATTTAGTAAGATCGATTTGAGATCAGGTTACCATCAGATT
Source organism: Cicer cuneatum (assembly GCA_037974295.1). Lineage (NCBI taxonomy): Eukaryota > Viridiplantae > Streptophyta > Magnoliopsida > Fabales > Fabaceae > Cicer > Cicer cuneatum. The sequence goes on along the minus strand of JBBPBO010000004.1, from coordinate 18,328,035 downwards.
CGGGTGAAGTCTTCTGATGTCTCGGAAATCGCATTTAGGACCCGTTATGGCCACTATGAGTACTTGGTCATGCCTTATGGTGTTACTAATGCACCAGTGGTGTTTATGGATTACATGAACTGAATCATTCATTCTTACCTAGACTCATTTGTGGTTGTGTTTATAGATGATATTTTAGTGTACTCTAAGACTAAGGAAGAGCATGGTGAACATTTAAGGATAGTCTTGCAAACCCTTAAGGAAAAACAATTATTTGCCAAGCTGTCTAAGTGTGAATTTTGGTTAGAGGAAGTGAGTTTCCTAGGACATGTAATTTCAAAAGGAGGAATAGTTGTTGATCTTGCTAAGGTAGAGGGTGTCTTCGAATGGAAAGCACCAAAATCAGTGACCGAGGCTAGGAGTTTCCTAGGACTGGCAGGTTATTATCGTAGATTCATATAAGCATTCTCCAAGTTGGCCTTACCTTTAACTAAGTTGACCCGGAAAGGGGAATTGTTTGTGTGGGATACCCATTGTGAGAATAGTTTCAAAGAGCTTAAGAAACGATTGACCTCTGCACCGATCTTAGTGTTACCTAACCCGAGCGAACCCTTTGTAGTATATTGTGACGCGTGTGGCTCATGATTAGGTGGAGTGCTTATGCAAGATGGAAAAGTCGTAGCGTATGCTTCTAGACAACTGAAGATTCATGAGAGGAACTACCCTACCCACGACTTAGAACTAGCAGCAGTTGTCTTTGTACTTAAGATGTGGAGATACTATTTGTACGGATCTAGATTTGAGGTTTTTAGTGATCATAAGAGCCTTAGGTACCTTTTTGACCAGAAGGAATTGAATATGAGGCAACGTAGGTGGATGGAATTTCTTAAGGATTTTGATTTTGAACTTAACTATCACCCTGGAAAGGCCAATGTAGTGGCTGATGCCTTGAGTAGGAAGAATTTGAGTGTATCCGCTTTAATGGTTAAGCATAGCGAGTTGCTGGAACAGTTTAGCGACCTTAGCTTAGTTTGTGAATTGACACCAGAAAGTATTAAATTGGGAATACTAAAGGTGACTAGTGGACTATTAGAAGAGATTTAAAAGAGTCAGAAGTTGGACTTATACCTTTTGGATAAGTTACAGCTGATTGACCAGAGAAGAGAACCTGATTTTAAAATGGGTGTGGATGGAATTTTGAGATTTAAGGATAGAATTTGTATACCCAATGTAGAGGAGTTAAGAAAGATAATTTTAGAGGAAGGACATAGGAGTTGTTTAAGTATTCACCCTAGAGCCACAAAGATGTATAGGGACCTCAAGAAGATATTTTGGTGGCCTAGGATGAAAAAAGATGTTAATGAGTTTGTATATGCTTGTTTGACTTGTCAAAAGTCTAAGGTAGAACACCAGAAACCTTCAGGCTTGATGCAACCTTTGACTATTCCTAAATGGAAGTGGGATAGCATCTCTATGGACTTTGTTGTAAGCTTACCTCAAACTTCAAAAAAAATATGACAGTATTTGGGTTATTGTGGATAGATTAACCAAATCTGCTCATTTCATTCCGATAAACATAACTTATTCTATGGAAAAGTTAGCTGAATTATACATAAAGGAAATTGTTAAGTTGCATGGAATCCCATCGAGTATAGTGTCAGATAGAGACCCTAGATTTACCTCTAAATTTTGGAAAGGTTTACAAAGCGCTTTGGGTACGAACCTTAGGATGAGTTCAGCCTATCACCCACAAACAGATGGTCAAACTGAAAGAACCAATCCATCCCTGGAAGACTTATTGAGAGCTTGTGTGTTGGAATAAAGTGGAAGTTGGGATAGCTTTTTACCACTTATAGAGTTTACCTATAACAATAGTTTCCACTCTAGCATTGGAATGGCCCCTTTTGAGGCGTTGTATGGAAGGAGGTGTAGAACCCCTCTGTGCTGATTTGAGACGGGCGATAACCTTGTGTTAGGACCTGAGATTGTCCAACAGACTACTGAAAAAGTAAAAAATGATTCAAGAAAAGATGAAAGCGTCTCGGAGTAGGCAAAAGAGTTACCATGATAAAACAAGGAAAGACCTCGAGTTTCAAGAAGGTGATCATGTATTTCTGAGAGTTACTCCAACAACTGGGGTTGGCCGAGCGTTAGAAATGCGAAAGCTTACTCCTCGGTTTATAGGACCCTACCAAATTCTTAAACGTGTCGGTAACGTAGCATATCAAATCGCGTTGCCTCCGTCTCATTCTAATCTTTATAGTGTCTTTCACGTGTCTCAACTTCGCAAGTACATTTTCGATCCTTCACATATAATCGAGTCAGACAAAGTCCAAATAAAAGAGAATCTAACTTTTGAGACCTTACCACTATGGATTGAGGACCAGAAAGTCAAAGAATTAAGGGGTAAGATAATTTCATTGGTTAAGGTTGTCTGGCGAAGTGCTGTTGGTGAAACTGCTACGTGGGAAGTCGAAAGTCAAGTGCGTGATTCGTATCCATAGTTGTTTTCCTCAGGTAAATTTCGAGGACGAAATTTTTTTTTATAGGGGGAGAAATGTAACACCCCAATTTCTTATTATTATATTTTAATTATAAAATATAATGCACAACTATTATTACCCGTATGTTGACATGTGCGATAATTTCCTTCGTGTTTGTCCTATGTGTTCGCCCTGATGATTTATTTAAATTATTAATATTAATAATATTCAATTTTGTTTTAAAATATATATATATATATATATATAATTATATATAAAAGAAAATAAGAAGTAAACGTGTGTGTTGCTACATTAGTCTATTAACTTAAGCATTAGTAGCGTGGGTTTATTATTGTAGTAATAACAACAATAATAATAATAATGATAATAATAATAATAATATTAATAATAATAAGGGTCATGGGCTAAGTGTATAGGTCTGATAATAAGCCTAATAATATACCTAATACTACTAGTACGTATAGATAGGTATATAAGTGAATAAACGAGGCTGTCGTGCATTCCGTGTCTCCATTTCCCCGTTCTATTTGGAAGAAACAAAATTGAATTGACTACTGCCCTGTTGCATCCAGCCGCAACTCTTAATATCAAAATCATACATTGATTTCAAAGACTAGGCTGTTAGAGACGGTGATTGGCGAAGACGCGACACATTACATCAACGGATCAGCTTCGTTGAGAAAAATCATCAGCCAAGGTAAGGGATGAGACGAGGTTCGATATTATGAGTATAAAATGACATGAGATGAACGGGAATACTGAAATTCCCAAATATTCATTTGGGGCTTACTACGTATGGTCGAGCCCTATTGAGTGATAATAATTAATTAATAATATATGGATGGTAATAGGGAGGACTAAAATATATTTTAGCAACCTATAGAATTGATGTGAATTTATGTATATCAAGATTTCATACTGTCCAGTTTTATGAACCTTATGCTGATTGTTATTGTATGAATGATATGTACTGGAGTGTTCTTGTAACTTGATTGAAATTATGATATTACTTGAATGTCCCACCTGTTTGATTTCTTATTATGTGATTGGACTGTGTATTGTGAGTAGTGTAGACCAAATATTGGGGTTTTATTGTGATTGACTAATATATATATGTATATATAATGATGAATATTGTGAAGTACAATTGAAAATTATTGAGTTATGATAATCCAGTACATATGAGATAGATGCTGTAGTTTTGGAGTGACGATTATTTTGTCATCATATAGGGAGGGTTTGACAAACCTAGTGATTCGGGGAAGTACAACTGAATGAGCTTGATCGTGGAGGGCTACAGTCAAACCGTAAGGTAAGACTGATAGACCTTCGGGGTACATCTAGTTGGGAATTCCTAAGTGGATTAGTGGGTTATTCCCTAAGGCCGGGAGCTACCTTGCAAAACAAGAGTACCCCGACCATCGCGTATGTGTCTCAGGTTGAGTTGAGGGGATCTATGAGGACTTGGCCATTCATGAATTTTCCGACCACTCTTGTAGTGGCATAGTATCAGGTCTCCTAACCAAGTACTTCATAGTAGAATGGTACCAAGTGATGAAGAAGTATAAAGTATAGGACATGCATAACATTTTCTCCCTGTGACTGTTTTATTGTGATTGAATTAGATTAACCTTGATATTATGTTCTGGAATGTTCTCATGTTTGTGTTAATTTGATTACTTACTTTTTCTTTTTGTTTACATTATACTATTACATAATTTCGATACTTACCCCTCTTTGTTTGTGTTTGGCGATTGCGATGGACGCAGACGAGCTGCAAGCTGCAGGTGAAGATTAACAATCCCATGGTGTAGGAAGCTGTCTCATCTTGAAAACTTTTATCATTTCCTTCTGTTAATTTCATATTTGAACATCTGTAATTTAGGGAAATTTTGCTCTGATAGTGACATCGGGTTGGGACTACATTTATAATTATCAGTAACTTATGTACGTTTGCTTCAAAAGAATTTAATTTGATCACTGTTATGACCATCGAATTGTTAAGCTGATGGAAACTTTGGATTAATATGAATTGTCCATGATTAAGTGATACTTTTTCCTTAAAGAAATCGTTCAAAAGTTTTATTTATTTATTTATTTATACTGTATTATTTTTAAATTAAAATATGAAAGATAAAGAAAATTTAAATAAATTTGGGATTTAGGGTGTCACATTAGTGGTATCAAAGCAGGTCTGTCCAATCAGACCGTAGGTGTGTTATGCGTTCACTATGTTTCCTTGTGTGCTATCTTATGTGTGTGTTGTTACTATGATTGTTATTGTGTTAGTAGTGTAGAACTAAGTTAGTTTCCTTTCTCCCTAAGTACCCCACTGTATTCAATTGGCCTATCTGATTGATGCAGGTAGTGATGGCTAGTGGGAGGAATGACGCTGCAATTGTTGAGGCTCTAGAGTCCATGGCAGGAGTTACAGTGCAGGCTCTACAGGCTTTGGCTGAATCCCAAGCTACTGTGCAAGCCTCTGCACAAGCTGCTGCTCAAGCTGCACAAGTTGCTGCTCAAGCTAATAGTTACACTAGTAATCAAGGAAATGTGCAAATAAATGAGTTCGTGGTAATGGATCGATTCCATAAGGCTAATCCTCCATCATTTGAAGGTCACTATAATCTAGATGGAGCCTAGAAGTGGTTGCAAGAGATTGAGAAAATTTTTATAGGAGTGGCATGTCCCGAAGGCCAAGAAGTGCATTTGGGAACTTTTATGTTGATAGAAGAAGCTGAACATTGGTGGATAATGCGCGGCAGCGTTTAGATAATGCAGCGACTGTAATTACTTGGACAGTATTCAGAAACATGTTCCTAGTCAAGTATTTTCCTGCAGACATCCGCAATAGGAAGGAAATTAAATTTATCAAGTTAGAACAAGGTAATATGTCAGTGGCAGTATATGCCGCTAAGTTTGAGGAGTTGTCCAGGTACTATCCACTCTAAATATGAGAAGCAGGAGAAAAATCTAAGTGCATCAAGTTTGAAATGGGACTCATACCAGAGATCAAGAAGCAGGTTGGAATGCAAGATATCCGTGACTTCCCTACCCTAGTGAATAAGAGTAGGATCTATGATGAACATAGTCATCCTGAAAAGGCACATTATCGAAACACGGGAACCATGAAGGACAAGAGGCCTATGCATCATAATAGGGGAAAACCTTACTCTTTCCCTCCTAGTAAATTTGAAAGTCGTTCGAATTATCACCAACACGGTTCTCCAGCTGGAAGAGGAAATGGTAATGGTAATGGAAAAGGAAATGAAAACAGTTATCGTTATGGGAGTGGTAGAGGAAACTCGAATGGAAGAGGAGTTAGCTATGTGAATAGCAACAACCGGAGTCAAGTCTCGAGCAACAACAGTAGTAACAACAGTGATCCAGCTACTCCTATTCGATGTCACAAGTGTGGTAAGCAAGGTCATATGGCATTTGAGTGCAGAGATGCTATAATTACTTGTTTTAATTGTCAACAACAGGGCCACTTCAGCACCACATGCCCCTATCCAAAGAAGACTCCCCAATCCAGAAACCAAAGTTCCAAGTCATCCGACCTATGTCTAATGGAAGAGTCTTTTCCCTTAGTGGTGCAGGAGTAACTGAGAAAGATAACTTGATCCAAGGTACGTGTCTCATAAGTGATACTCCTTTGTTTGTGCTATTTGATTGTGTTGCTACTCATTCCTTTGTGTCTCTTGATTGTGTTAGACGTTTAGGACTACCTATGTCTCGTTTGCAGTATGATTTGATTGTGAATACCCCAACTAGTGACTCTGTTGACACCTCTAGTGTTTGTCATAATATTTCTATCCATGTGTGTGGAAAGGACTTCCGAGTTGACTTAGTATGTTTACCTTTATGTCTAGTTGATGTGATCCTCGGTATGGATTTGTTATCTGCTAATTGAGTCCGCGTAGATTTTTTTATTAAAACTATTGAATTCATGGAACCAGAAGAGATAGAGAAGCCTAGCAATATATCCGCCAACCAAGTGAAGGCACTCTTGAAAGATGATGCCCAATTATACATGATCCTATCCTCGTTGGAACATGAAGAAAAAGTGGTAGTACAAGATGTTCCTATTGTGCGTGAATTCCCTGAAGTATTCCCTGAAGATGTCAATAGTTTAGCACCAGAGCGTGAGGTCGAGTTTAACATTGACCTTGTACCAGGTACTGGACTCATGAAATAGAACTAGAAGTAGATGAACCAAAGAAGAAGAAGAATCTGGCCTTGAAGTCGAAACAGAAGAAAGCTGCAAGGGCAGCATCAGAATCAGAGGATAGCGACAGTGACTGTGATGATATGGCTTACTTAACCAAACAGATGGTTAAGATCTGGGAAAACAGGAAGAGAAGAGGTTCCAAGGAGAACCATAACAGCAAAAGAAAGGAAGAATCGGACAAGAAGAGCATCATCTGTTATGGATGCAACGAACCTGGACATATCAAGTCATAATGTCCAAATCTAGAAAAAGACAAACAGCACAAGAAGAGTTCTAGATTCAGAAAGAAGGGTCTAATGGCAGCCTGGGATGTATCAGAATCAGAAGAAGAATCGTCTGATGAAGAAGAGGCAGAAACAGCAATGATGGCACACATCAGGTCTGCCTCTGGACTTTATAAAGGCACGATTTCAGAAAGGAAAGCAAGCAGAAGGAAGAATGATTGAAGCACTCATTCAGGCAAGTCTGGAAGCACATCAGAGGAAGCAATTCTTGCTCCGATGGCTCATACTAACTCAAGTTCTGGATACAGTTCAAGCTCTGGAACAGATTCAAAAGATGAAGACAATGAGGTATCTTCTGATCTCTCTAAATCTGAATTAATTGATGCTGTTAAAGACTTTTTAAATGCAAACAATAAGATGTCTTTAAAACTGAAAACTCTTAGGGAAGATAAGAAAAATCTGACCAAAGAAGTCCAAGTTTTAAAGCATCAAAATTCTGAGTATGCAACTAAAACAAGGATTTTAAAACTGAAGTTGCAAGACTCAAATCTGAAAACCAAACTCTCAAAAGTAATGTTTGTTCCACTTCCAAAACTATTTGTGAATCTGATATGCATGAGCAATTTTTTCAAAACTTTATTTCTAATGGAATGGAAACAAGTAAATATACATCTATGATTTATGGAAAGAGAGGTCTTTGTTTTACAGAAACTATTGTTGATACTAAAACTGTTCATTATGATGTTTTTGCTAAGAAAGGTCACTCTGAATTATCTTGTCCAATGGTGAAATCTAGACCCAATCAGTTCTGGGTACCAAAAGATCAAATTGTCTATGTTGCAGATATTCTAAGCAACCAGAATGAGACATCAACAATGGTGCCTGGACAATGGATGTTGGCAATGCACAAGCAGAAGAAGGTTTATGTTCCAACATCTACCAAACAGAAGCCAATTGACTCTGGTAGAAGAAGAACTGGTCAACACAATACTATTGGAACCAGAATCATAGGAGGAACAGGAAATATCAAAGAAATCACACATATCACATGAATCAGAACAGGAACTGGAATCGGAATCAGAATTGGAACCAGTATCAGAGGTACAGGAACTGGAACCAGAACCAACGCTGGAACCAAAATCAGAACAGGAACTGGAACTAGAACCAGAACTGGAACCAGTATCAGAGGTACAGGAACTGGAACCAGAATCAACACTGGAACCAGAATCAGAATCAGTACCAGAAACAGAACCAGAACCAGCATAATTACTAGAATCAGTATAATCACCAGAATCACCATAAGTTCCAGAATCACCAGAGGAACATGGTGTATCAGCCAAAGCAGAAAGAGAGGAATCAGAATCAGGAGAGTTCTTCAAACACTCCAGTGAGATTCATCAAGACTACAAACCTGGAAGGGAATTCAAATCCCGTCATCCAAACCATGTAATCACAGAACATACAGATTCGGAGTCTGAAAATCAGAAGCAAGAGGATTTTCAGAGTAAAACTAAAATTGTTGACATAGAGGTTACATCTTGCTGTAAATACTATTATTGTTTGATATTTATGTTTACTGTGATAACAAAAAGCTTGATCTTAAAAATCAAAGCTAGATAAATATTCTGCAGGTTTTCAAACTGTCAGAGGAACCAGGTGATTCACACGAATTGAACACTTCAGCAGAAACAGCATTCTAGTGGTTTCGAAAACACTTTAGTTCATTTTTAAATTATTTGATCTATATTATGTTATATGACAAACTACTTGATCTTGACAAATCAATGCAAGATAAAGATAGTGCAGGTTCACCAGAACCAAAGGGAGCAGAAGCAGAAGCAGAAGCAGAAGAAACAGAAGTACCTGGAAAGGTAGAGGATACAAGCAAGTCAGCAACACATGACAAATCTTCAAATCTAAAGTAGAAGGTTGGATACTTGCAATGCAAGAAGAGCTGAATGAATTCCAAAGGAATGATGTTTGGGATCAGGTATCCAGACCAAACAAAAACATTATTGGAACCAAGTGGGTGTTCAGGAATAAACTCAATGAAAAAGGTGAAGTGGTAAGGAACAATGCCAGACTTGTAGCTCAAGGATACAGTCAACAAGAAGGTATAGATTACACTGAGAATTTTGCTCCAGTGGCCACGTTAGAAGCAATTAGAATTCTCTTATCATTTGCTGCTAATCATGATATAGTTCTGTATCAAATGGATGTTAAAAGTGCATTCTTAAATGGCTACATAAGTGAGGAAGTCTATGTCAAACAACCCCTGGATTTGAAAATTCTGATTTTCCAAACCATGTTTTTAAACTTAAGAAATCTTTATATGGTTTAAAACAAGCACCTAGGGCATGGTATGACAGAGTTAGTAACTTTCTGCTTAAGAATCAATTTGATAGAGGCCAGATTGACAATACTCTATTTAGGAAATCCATTAAAAATTATATTTTAATTATTCAAGTTTATGTTGATGATATCATCTTTGGATCGACTAATGGCACTTTGTGCAAAGAGTTTTCTGACCTAATGCAGAAAGAGTTCCAAATGAGCATGATGGGAGAACTTAAGTTCTTCCTGGGAAATCAGATTCACCAAGGTAAATCAGGTATACTCATTCACCAATCTAAATACACTAAATAACTTCTTAAAAAGTTCAAAATGAGTGAATGTAAGCCTATGGCCACCCCCATGCACCCATCCTACTCACTTGAGAAAGATGAAACCAGCCAAAAGGTATACCAGAAAACATACAGAGGTATGATTGGATCCCTTCTTTATTTAACTTCTTCTAGACCTGACATCTTGTTTAGTGTTTAAGTTTGTGCCTATTTTCAAGCTGACCCTAGGGAATCCCATTTAACTGCTGTCAAACGAATTGTGAGATACCTTAAAGGAACCACCAACCTTACCCTGTTATATAAGAAAACCCCCACCTACAAACTCAGAGGTTTTTGTGATTCCGACTATGCTGGAGACAAGCTGGAAACGAAAAGTACAAGCGGCAACTGCACCTTCTTAGGTGATAATTTGATCTCTTGGTCAAGCAAAAGACAAAGCACCATTGCTATGTCAACAGCCGAAGCTGAGTATATATTAGCAGCAGGATGCAGCTCACGCTTAATCTGGATGAAACACCAACTTGAAGATTACAACATCTTTGAAACCAATATCCCTTTGTTCTGTGATAACACTTCAGCCATAAACCTAACCAAGAACCCGATCTTACACTCTAGAGCCAAACACATTGAAATAAAACACCATTACATTAGGGACCATGTTCAAAAAGGGACTTTAAGCATCCAGTTTCTGGACATTGATCATCAATGGGCTGACATCTTCACCAAAGCATTACCTGAAGACAGGTTCGAGTTCATCAAGAAACATCTCAACATTGTCTCCATATCTGACTAGCTCTAGTAGTCTTCTTAGGAGTTTTTAATTTTCTTGTAATTTTATGTCTTTTATTTTTTGTTTTTAATTTCTGTACTCTGTAAAGAAAAAAACAAAAATACAAAAATAGTAGGACCTCTTTTTGGCCTATGACAAAAAGGGGGAAAGAGAGAAAAAGGAGAAATAAGTAGAAAAGGAGAGATAAAAAGAAAGGAGGAGCGAAAAAGAAAGAGATGAAAAGAGAAGGAGTTGAAAAGAAGATGAAACAGTGAGAGAGAAAAATAAAGAGAGAAAAAGAAAGAGTGAAAAGAGAATGAGTTGAAAAAGAGAAGAAACAAGGAGAGAGAGAAAATCAGAAAGAGATGAATAGAGAAGGAGTTGAAAAGGAGAGGAGAAGAAAAGAAAAGAAAAAGTGATTCAAGAAGGAGTTGAAAAGGAGAAGAAAAAGTTAGTATTAGACTTAGGGGGAGAGATTGGTCTGAGGGGGAGTATTTCAGTACTTCAAGTCACAAGCTAGCAAAATAAGTTAAGGTTTTGTCATCATCAAAAAGAGGGAGATTGGTGGAACCAAGTTGGTTCTAAGTACTTAGAATTTTTATTTTTACAAAAGCACTTCATGTAATCTTATTTTGTACCTTGAATTATTACATTAAATGCCACTAGAAGATAAAGTTTCCAGAGGCATAAGATGAAGACACCAGATAATGCATCCAGAAGATACTAGAGGATGCATCCTGAAATTACCAGAGGATATCTTTGTTGGCCCAGATCAGAAGGAAGCAAAGTCAGAAGGAGACCTGGACCAGACCATAAGGAAGCCTGCCAGAGGGAGACTTGATCTTGACCAGAAGGAATCATTAGTCAGACTTAGTCTAGAAGTTATTCTGACCAGAAGATGGCCAGACAGTGAAATGATAAACAGCCCAGACTTGATCCAAACTTAATCAGAGGATAAATTAATGAGTCCAGAACAATAGATTCAATCCAAATGTGACCCAGACCAGAAGATAGCATGGTTTAGGGTATGAAACTAAGTCCAGACTAGAAGAAATGATGTCCAGATTCTGTCCAGACCTGATCCAGATCAAGAGGTAAATGTTCAGAATTAAATATCCTTTGTCCAGAGTTAATTTCAGTTCAATCCAGACCCAGTTCAGAATTGGTCCAGATCAGAGGGAAGATGTTCATATTAATGGTCCAGATTTAAGTATATGGCCCAGTGTTGGCCGAGATCAGAAGATCAGACCATGGCCCAATGTTGGCCGAAAACAGAAGGTCAGAACGTGTGGTCCAGCATTGGCCGAGATAAGAGGATCACAGCAGATCACTTAGTATGGTCCAGATGTGGACGAGAGCAAAAGATCAAATGGTCCAGAATTAATCATGATGATAATTGGTGGAGATTTAATTTAATTTGATCAAAGTATTAAAAGGATTTGATTCAAAAATAAAGTGAAGTCTTGTGGAATTCAGAACCTATTGGTGGGAAGAAAGATTTGTTCCAGAATTAATTAAAGACGGGATTGGCCCAAGTTATTTAGAAAGCAAATCTGGAGCTAAAAATATATGTTTTTTATTTATATGAAACCTGATTGGTCAGAGTATTTTTGCAAGAGAATCCAGCAATATACAACTCGAAATTAAGCTTGGAAGTGACCCGAATTCACATCTATAAAAGGAGGCTCAAGGCAGAAGACTTAGCATCGAAAATCATAGAAGAGTCATACAACCAAAAGCAAACACTCAAGTTTTCAGTGAGGTTAATTGTGAGTTTCAGCTTTCCAAAAGCAAGCACTCGTGTTTTTCTTTCCCTTGTGTTAGATCTAAGTTGTTGAAGTAGAGTCTACAATCTGAGGGAGTCAGAAGGGGTAGCACATTACTTGGCAATTAGATTCAAGGCATTGCAATTCCTTCTACAATCTGGGATTGTCAGATTGGTAGGAGAAGACTTGACTTAAGAAGTTAAGGTGTTGTATTCCTCAAAAGTCTAGGATTGTTAGACTGTTTGAGAAGACTGACTTGGAGGGTCAGTGGTATTGTTGTAATTCAAGGTTTTCAATTAGTGAAATCCTTGAAAGTGAAGGGACTGGACGTAGCCTCGTTAATGGTGAACCAGTATAAAATTCTGTGTTTTATTTTATTTTATATCCGCTGCTACCTCTGTTTAATTCATACATCAGGTTTTGTTATAAAACTGCAAAAACAGAAAAAGTATTCAAGTTAGTCAAACACAATTCAACCCCCCTTCTCGTGTTTGCACCTTCACAACATACCTCCTCTATCTGATGGAGAACGATTTGAGTACTGGAAGGATAGGTTGAGAAGTTTTTTTATTTCACAAGATCCTGAACTTTGGGACTTGGTGGAAGATGGCTATACTGTTCCAAAGGATGAAAACAATGATGAAATTCCAAGAAAAGACATGGATACAGATCACAAGAGGACGTAGAAAATGCATCACAAATCCAGAATCTTTATGATCAATGCAATCACCTTCAAAGAATTTGACAAGTGCACCAACAAAGAAACAGCAAAGAGCATTTATGATAGTCTGATTCTGACCTATGAAGTAAGTAAGCAAGTTCAATAAGCTAAAGCAAACATTATGGTCAAGAAATATGAACTGTTCAAAATGGAGGAAGATGAAGACATTGAAACTATGTTTTCCATATTCTAGATTCTAGTATCAGGATTAAGGGTACTAGAAAAGAGTAACACTAATGTTGATCATGTAAGGAAAATACTTAGAAGTCTTACAATCAAGTGGAGACCAAAGATCAGTGCTATTCAGGAAGCTAAAGATCTGAATACTCTAAAGCTGGAAGAATTAATCAACTCCCTTAGTTCACATGAAATTGAGTTGGAAGAAGATGAACCCAAGAAGAAGAACAAAACTCTAGCCCTGAAATCCAAGTAGAAGAAGGCTCTGAAAGCAACATCAGCATCAGAAGATAGTGATTCAGACGATCAAAGTCTGAATTCAGAGGAAGAAGAGATTATTTTCTTATCCAGAAAGTTCAGAAAAGATGTGGCACAACAGAAGGAAGAAATTTCCCCAGAGGTATTCCAAGCATTCCAACAGAGGAAAGGATGAACAAGACAAGAAGAGTATCATCTGCTATGGTTGCAATGAACCTTGGTACATCAAGTCAGAATGCACAAACCTGGAGAAAGGAAAACACCAGAAGAAAGACACCAGACCGAAGAAGAAAAATCTGATGGCAACATGGGATGATTCAGATGAATCTTCTGATGATGAAGAAGCAGAATTAGTCATGATGGCTCACATCAATTCTGCCTCTAGATCCCACATAGAATCTGAATCTGGAAGTGAATCAGAAGAAGCAGAATTGGCTCTGATGATTGGCACTCATTCTGCCTCTAGATCCAATTATGGAAGAAAATTTAAAGATGATGAAACTGAGGTATATTCTGAATTCACTCGATCTGATTTAATTATTGCTCTAAATGAATTTTTAAATAGTAATTACAAATTGTCTTTAAAACTGAAAATTCTTAAGAAAGAAAATACAAATCTAACAGAAGAAGTTAATGTTTTAAAGAATCAAATTGCATAATTTAAAACAGAAAGTGTCATTTTTGAAACTAATATTGCAAAATTGAAAACAGAGAATGTATGTTTGAAAAACAGTTTCACTGAACTTAAAGTTGAAAGTCTAACTCCAAAAATAACCATAATTCAACATCAATTGAAAATACCACATGTAATTCTGATATGCATGAACAAGTTTTTCAAGAATTTCTTGCTAATGGTATGGAAAGAAGCAAATATGCTTCTATGATTTATGGAGTCAGTAGGAATGGAAATAGAGGTATAAGATTTGAAGAAATTATAATTGAACCTAAACCTGTGCTTAAACTTGTTCCCTCTAATATTGTGTGTTTTTTTTGTTACAAGAAAGGTCATTCCAAAGTGTCTTGTCCTATGCTAAATACAAGGAAAAACAAGGAACTTTTCAAGACTAACAAACTTGTGAAGGTGCAAACACGAGAAGGGGGGTTGAATTGTGTTTGTCAAACTTGATTACTTTTGTTGTTTTGTTGAATGTTAATGTAAATTATTCAATAGATAACTAATCAGATTCAGCAACGGATAATAATAACATAATAACACAACAATTTATATTGGTTCACCGTTAACTAGGCTACGTGCAGTCCCTTCCTCTAGAAGGCCTTTTCAGTAATTCAAACTCCTTTGAATTACAACACCACTGACCCTACAAGATAGTCTTCCCAAACAGCCTGACAACCCCAAACTTTTGAGGAACAACAACACCTTGACTAAACCAGCCAAGTCTTCTCAAACAGCCTGACAACCCCAGACTTTTGAGGAACAACAACACCTTGACTAAACCAGCCAAATCTTCTCAAACAGCCTGACAACCCCAAACTTTTGAGGAACGATAACAACACCTTGACTCTACAAGTCAAGTCTTCTCCTACCAATCTGACAACCCCAGATTGAAGAAGGAATCTACACCACTATCGGGTTATATAATAAAGGTTTGGAACATTGCAACGTTGCTTTTGGAAAGCTGTTTGCTGCACTGATTCTTGCACTCTTTTTTTGCTTCTGGAAAGCTGATTGTTGCAATGTATTTCTCTCTCAAAAACACTTAGATGATATTGCTCTTGCACATTTGTGTTTCTCTCTTTTGAACTCTCAGATAACGTTCAATTTTAATCTTGAGTTCTTGTAGTTTTCGATGCTCTAATCTTCAGCATTAAGTCTCTATTTATAGTTGAACTTTAGGACTTCACTGATGCTTTACTTCCAGAGTGTATTTCGATTAATCTGTTTTGAGAATATTCTAGAATAGTTTGCTCATATTCTGTTTTGAGTCTTTTGCTCACTGATGCTTTACTTCTGGAGTGTATTTCAATTAATCTGTTTTGAGCATTTTGCTCCGCTTCTGTTTTGAGGATGCTTTTAGCTAGATTCTGTTTCTCGAGTCTTTTGCTCCAATTCTGTTTTGAGCATTTTTCTCATATTATGTTTTGAGCATATTTTTAGCTAGATTCTGTTTCTCTAGTCTTTTGCTCCAATTCTGTTTTGAGCATATTTTTAGCTAGATTTTGTTTCTCGAGTCTTTTGCTCCAATTCTGTTTTGAGCATTTTTCTTTAACATATTCCTCTGATGATCATCCTCTGGTGACGTCATCCTCTGATTTTTGCTTCTGGTGACATCATCCTATGATTTCTGCTTCTGGTGACGTCATCTTCTGGTGACATCCTCTGGTGATGTCATCCTCTGATTTTTGCTTCTGGTAATGTCATCCTCTGATTTATTCTTCAGGTGACATGTTTCATTCTTCTTCTAAGTCAAATATGTTATTTTCATAAAATACATTTGTTAACATCAAAACTTTAATTGCAAGAACCAACTTGGTTCCAACAACTTGGACCCAACCAGATTTGGGTACCAAAAGATAAAATTGTTTATGTTGTAGATGTTCTAAGCAACCAAATTGAAACACCAGTCATGGTGCCTGGTCAATGGATGCTTGCAATATATGAAGGGAAAAAGGTTTATGTTCCAACATCTACCAAACAGAAGCAAATTAACTCTGGTGGAAGAAGAACTGGTCAACACAATACCTATCAGAACTAGAACCACAATCATAGGAGGAACAAGAAATATCAAAGAAATCACACATATCACACAAATCAGAATAGACAGAGAAATCATACATATCAACAAAACTGGAACTACCAGAAGAAACATAATTATCATCAGTTCCAGAGTTATCAAAGGAACCTAATATATCAGCAGAAAGAGAAGAATCAGAATCAAGAGAGTTCTTCAAACATTCCAGTAAAATTCATCAAGACTACAAACCAGGAAGGAATTCAAAGCCCTTCATCCAAACCGTCTAATCACAGAACATACAAATTCAGAATCAGAAAATCAGAAACAAGAGGATTTTTAGAGTAAAACTGAAACTTTTGACATAGAGGTTTTCAAACTGTCAGAGGAACCAAGTGATCCACGAAATGTGAACACTTCAACAGAAACAGTATTTCAGTAGTTTCAAAAACAAGCAGAAACCACCAGAAACTGAATTAATGGTTTGGTTGTATTGAGTTCATTTTTAAATTATTTGATTTGTATTATGTTATATGACAAATAGCTTGACCTGAAAAGTCAAAGCAAGATGAAGCCGATGCAGGGTTACCAGAACCAGAAGCTGATGCAAGTTTACTAGAACCAGAAGCTAATGCAGATTTTCCAGAACCAGAAGCAGGTTTACTAGAACCAGAAGCTGATACAGATCTACCAGAACCAGAGGAAGCAGAAGCAGACAAACCAATAGAAGCAGATAAACTAGTAGAACATGGAGAGGTGAAGGATACAAGCAAGTTAGAAGCGTGTGACATATCTTTAAAGGATGAATCTGATCAAAGCAGAACCATTAATGAGAAGTCAGAAGAGAAATCTGGATGGAAATCCCAGTCATCTTATCCTGAAAATCTGATCATTGGAAGTGGAAGTGATTCCTTAAGAACCAGATCATCACTAAAAGACATCAGTCTGTTTGGCTTACTCTCATCGATTGAGCCTACCTCTGTTAGTGAAGCATTGGCAGATGATGGATGGATTATTGCAATGCAAGAAGGGTTAAATGAATTTAAGAGGAATGATGTTTGGTATCTAGTACCAAGACCAGAAAAGAACATTATTGGAACCAAATGGGTTTTCAAAAACAAGCTGAATGAAAAAGGAGAAGTTGTCAGAAACAAGGCACGATGTGTTGCACAAGGATATAGTCAGCAAGAAGGTACTGACTACATTGAAACATTTGCTCTAGTGGCTAGGTTAGAAGCTATTTGTATCCTACTTTCCTTTGATGCGTATAATAACATTTCATTATTTCAAATGGATGTTAAAAGCGCATTTTTAAGTGGTTATATAAGTAAAGAAGTCTATGTTAAACAACCCCCAGGTTTTGAAAGTTCTGAATTTCCAAACCATGTTTTTAAACTTAAAAAAATCTTTGTATCATTTCAAACAAGCACCTAGGGCAAGGTATGATAGACTTAGTAACTTCTTGCTTAAAAATAACTTTGAAAGAGGACAAATAAACAATACATTGTTTAGAAGATCAATAGAAAATGATATTCTGATCATTCAAATTTATGTTGATGACATTATTTTTGGATGTACTAATGGCATTCTTTATCAAGAATTTTTTGAATTAATGCAGCATGAATTTCAAATGAGAATGATTGGAGAACTTAAGTTCTTCCTAGGGATACAATGTTAAAAGCGCATTTTTAAGTGGTTATATAAGTAAAGAAGTCTATGTTAAACAACCCCCAGGTTTTGAAAGTTCTGAATTTCCAAACCATGTTTTTAAACTTAAAAAAATCTTTGTATCATTTCAAACAAGCACCTAGGGCAAGGTATGATAGACTTAGTAACTTCTTGCTTAAAAATAACTTTGAAAGAGGACAAATAAACAATACATTGTTTAGAAGATCAATAGAAAATGATATTCTGATCATTCAAATTTATGTTGATGACATTATTTTTGGATGTACTAATGGCATTCTTTATCAAGAATTTTTTGAATTAATGCAGCATGAATTTCAAATGAGAATGATTGGAGAACTTAAGTTCTTCCTAGGGATACAAATTCGGCAAAGTCCAGAAGTTATTTACATTCACCAAACTAAATATACAAAGGAACTTCTCAAGAAGTTTAAAATGAGTGATTGCAAACCTATGGCTACACAAATGCATCCTACTTGTTCACTTGATAAACATGAATCGGGCCAAAAAGTTGACCAGAAATCTACAGAGGAATGATCGGATCATCACACTACCTTAGTGCTTCTATACCTGATATCATGTATAGTGTGTGTGTATGTGCCCGATTTCAATCTGACCCTAGAGAATCTCATCTAACTGCTGTTAAGAGAATTCTTAGATATCTAAAAAACCCTACAAACCTTACCTTGGTCTACAAGAAATCTCCTAAGTACCAACTTAGTGGATATTGTGATTCTGACTATGCTGGAGATAAACTTGAAAGGAAAAGCACTAGTGGCTATTGCACCTTTTTAGGTGACAACTTGATCTCTTGGTCCAATAAGAGACAACACACCATTGTCATGTCAACGGCAGAGGCTGAGTACATTTTAGTAGCTGGCTGCAGCTCTCAACTACTCTGGATGAAGCATCAACTTGAAGACTACAAAATATTAGAATCCAACATACCCATCTACTGTGATAACACCTCTGAAATTTGTCTAACCAAAAACCCAATATTACAATAAAGAGCTAAACACATATAGATCAAACACCATTTTATCAGAGATTATGTTCAGAAAGGAGTACTCAACATTCAGTTTGTAGACACTGAACGTCAATGGGCTGACATATTCATCAAACCACTACCTGAAGATATGTTTGACTTCAAGTAGTTTAGTTTACATTATTTGTTTAAAAAAATCATCAGAGGATGAAAAAAAAAATTCAGCAACATTTCTTTTTGTCTGAGGACAAAAGGGGAGAAGATGTAGTATTTGATAAAGTATCCGAGAAAAGATGATGTATTTGAAAAGGGGAGAAGATGGTGTATTTGATATGGTATCTGGGCATTAGACTTAGGGGGAGAAAATATAACATGAAGCTTAGTCTTAGGGTGAGTCAAAGTCAAAAGAAAGAAAAAGTATTATAAAAAATACATGGTTTTGTCATCATCAAAAAAGGGGAGATTGTTGGAACAAAGTTGGTTCTTTCACTTAAAGTTTTGATGTAAACAAAATTATTTTATGAAAATAACATATTTGACTTAGAAGAAGAATGAAAAATGCCACTAGAAGATGAAGATAACATCACCAGAAGAAGAAATCAGAGGATGACGTCACTAGAAGTAGAAATCAGAGGATGACGTCACCAGAGGATGATCACCAAACGATGGTCATTAGAGGATATCATAAGAGGATACAATCAGAGGATATTAACTTCAAAGTATCATCAGAGGATATCACCAGAGGATATCATTAGAGGATATTACCAGAGGATATCACCGGACGATATCATCAGAGGAACCTGTCAGAGAATATCCAAAGGATCTCATTAGAGGCAAAAATCATAAACATAATCTAGCTGAAAGTATGCTCAAAATAGAATCTGAGCAAAATGCTCAAAACAGAATTGGAGTAACAGACTCGAGAAACATAATCTAGCTAAAAGTATGCTCAAAACAGAATTTGAGCAAAATGGTCAAAATAGAATCGGAGCAAAAGACTCCAGAGACAGAATCTGAGCAAAATACTCCAAAATATTCTCAAAATAGAATCAATTGAAATACACTCCAGAAGAAAACCAACAGATCAAAGTGAAGCTCTAATTTCAACTATAAATAGAGTTCAAAGGAGAGAAACATTTTCTTAAAAGATAAATATTTTACAAGTATTCTTTTCTTATAGTGTGAGGCTGATTGTCATCATAAATTTTTCAGAAGCAAACACTCAAGTTCAAGCTAAACTTGTTGTGAGTATCAACTTTCTAGAAATAGTTACTCAATTTTAATTTCGATTCCTTGTATAAAATCCTATAGTGTTGAAGTTCATTCTAAAATTTCGGGTTGTCAGGTTGTTAGAAAAAGACTTAGCTTGTAGGTTTAAGGTTATGAAGTTCCTCAAAAGTCTAGGGTTGTCAGACCGTTTGAGAAGACTTGGCTGTTATAGTCATGGTGTTGTTGTTCCTCAAAAGTCTGGGGTTGTCAGACTGTTTGAGAAGACTTGGTTGGTATAGTCAAGGTGTTGTTGTTCCTCAAAAGTCTGGGTTGTCAAACAGTTTGAGAAGACTTGGCTGATATAGTTAAGGTATTGTTGTTCCTCAACAGTCTGGGGTTGTCAGGCTGTTTGGGAAGACTGGCTTGAAGGGTCAGTGGTGTTGTAATTCAAAGGAGTTTGAATAAGTGAAAAGGCATTCTGAAAGAAAGGATTGAACGTAGCCTAGTTAACGGTGAACCAGTATAAATTCAAAGTGTTAACTTTTATTATCCGCTGCTTATTTATTCTGATTGCTCATTATTCAACTAATTAGCAAAAAGAATTAAAGTTTGTCAAACACAATTCAACCCCTTTCTTGTGTTGCACCTTCAGTTTTTATTATGTTATGTATGCAATATTTCATTCACCCAAAACAATCATAAATAACTTAGCGATAATAATTTGATACTACGTCCTTAGTTCAAACGAAAATCATAGGCAGAGAAAAAATATAGAAACAACATTTGAGTCATGAAATTAATATCGACACAAGTGTCGTGAAAAATCATTTGGATGCGGTTTTAAAACACCTATATGCGAAAATTTCATTCCCTCACACTCTAATTCTCCTAATCCGAAATAACCCAAAACAATTTATTTAGATAATTTCAGTCCAAAACCCTCATACCAATGTTAATGTAACCAAGCTCAATTTCACATACACATCAGAGACAGCAGTAATAGGCATAAATCGTGCTCGACAAGCATCATAACCTTAAATCTAGTTATGCACATTTAATTAAATTTTTTCTAACATATACAATTCATTTACAAAATCACAACCATAGACACCCAACATGCACATTCTAAATTAACCACACCAAATTAAAATAGATAAACCTTAAATTGTCAATAATATCCCTATGGCTAAATTTACTTAGAAAAAAAAACTTGTTTCACCAAAATAATTTTAAAACTCAAATACAATACGATAATGAAGATAGATTATGCCAATCTTTTTTTTTCTATGGTGATGGCCAACATGCAGAACCACTGGAAAATTGATTTCACTAAAAATTTAAAAACTCATAAATTATAAAAATTCATACACGAGGATTTTCATTTTCTCAACAAATTATTTGCATGTATAGAAATTTAGACTAAACATAAACATGTAAATCAAGATACTTATCAAAATCAAACAGATATATGTCCCAAAAGTTAAAAACAAACTGAGAAGGAAAGTTTGAACTCAACATGTGTTTGGATGGCTGACTTAAAAAGGTGTTTGAGATAAATAGATGAAGAACAGAAGCTTAAGATGGGTAGATGAAGGATATGGGACGATCTTCAACATGCAAGTAGATGAGCAACGACGTTTTCCTTGTTTTGGCAGTTTTAGATGCAATGATGTTTCCCTGTTTTTCCAATTTCAAGTGCGGGAGTATAATAAGAGTCTGAGTCAGTATTCGTCGTGTGAATGAATGTTTTAATAAAAAGGAAAATCTTTAGGAAATTCCTTTTCTGCCCTTCATTTGTCTAAATATTACCCTAGTGTGCCTCTCTTAATTAATCAAATTTTAAACTACTTATTTTTATTTATTTATTTTTTTTCTTCTAAATTAACAGTTTTATTAATTTCTAAGCTTAAAAAAATAGATAGGTTGTTACATCCTCCACCACTTAATAAAATGTTGCCCTCAAAATTCAGAGGATTACCTATTGGAAAAGGTAAGGATACTCCTTTTGCATGTCTGTCTCTGCTTCCCATATTGCTTTTTCTACACAAGATCCTTCCCAAACAACCTTCACTAGGGGAATTTCTTTGCTTCTCAATGCTTTTACAGTTCTATCTATAATTTGGACTGGCATTGGGTCATAAGTAATGTTTGACTTGAGTTGGACAGACTCATGACTCAAAATTTGATGAGGGTTAGGAATATATTTCTTTAACTAAGAGACATGAAAAACATTGTGTAGATTGGATAAATTGGGTGGCAAAGCTATTTTGTATGCAGAGGAACCTATCCTCTGTAATATTTGAAAGGGTCCAACAAAACGAGGGTTTAGCTTCTTGACCTTTAGCATTCTTCCAATTCCAATAGTGGGGGTAACTCTCAAAAACACATGATCCCCCTCCTCAAATTCCAAAGGTCTTCTCCTGATATCAGCATAGCTCTTTTGCCTGCTTTAGGCTATCCTTAGTTTATCCTTAATGACTTTAATCTTTATAGTGGTCTCTTGGATAACTTCAGGACCTAAGATCCCCTTATCCCCTACCTCTGACCAACATAAAGGTGTCCTACATTTTCTTCCATACAAAGCCTCATAAGGCGCCATGCCAATGCTAGCATGGTAACTGTTGCTGTAGGCAAGTTCTACCAGAGGCAAGTGCGTATCCCAGTTTCCCTCTTCCTCTAAACTGCAGGCTCTTAGCATATCCTCCAGAGTTTAAATGGTCCTTTCAGTTTGACCATCAGTCTGGGGATGGTAGGCAGTACTAAGGTGCAGTCTAGTTCCTAAAGACTTTTGAAAGGCCTTCCAAAATATGGAGGTAAACTTAAGGTCCCTATCTGATATGATACTAAGAGGCACCCCATGCAACCTCACTATTTCTTTAATGAATAAATTGGCTAGTTTTAGGGTGTTGTAGTTTGTCTTTACTGGTAAAAAATGGGCTGACTTAGTTAATTTGTCCACAATCACCCAAATGGAATCATACCCAGCGCGGGTATGTGCCAAACCTACAACAAAATCCATGGAAATTGAATCCCATTTCCATTCAGGTATTTCCAGAGGCTGTAGCAATCTTACTGGCCTCTGATGTTCTATTTTCACTTTTTGGCAAGTAAGACATTGGCCCACAAAAGTAGCCACATCAACTTTCATACATTGCCACCAATAATTTTTCTTAAGGTCTTGGTACATCTTAATATATCCAGGATGGACGGTTAGGTTACTTTTGTGAGCTTCCTCTAGTATCAGTCTCTTTAATTCTAAATCCTTAGGTACACAAATTCTGCCAGAAATATAATTGTTCCATCTCTTGCCCTTGTAAATCTTTCTTGGTCTTTTCTAAGTTGCAAGTCCTCATCCATTCCTTCAGATTTCCTAATTTGGTCTCTAAGGCCACTAGTTATTTCTAGTTTATTTAAAAAGAATTCCCCCTTGGAGGATTGTCATATTTAGGTTCGAGTCCCTAAGGTTTTCCAGCAATGCAAGTTCTTGGATCATTAGATGAGACATGTGTAGGGATTTCCTGCTCAATGCATCGGCTACTACATTGGCCTTGCCTGGGTGGTATTTCAGTTCAAATTCATAATCTTTCAAAAACTATACCCACTTTCTCTGCCTCATGTTAAGTTCCCTCTGATCGAAGAGATACTTTAGGCTCTTGTGATCACTAAAAACATCAAATTGTGCTCCATATAGATGATGCCTCCAGATCTTCAAGGCAAACAATATGGCAGCTAATTCTAATTCATGAGTGGGATAGTTCCCCTCGCGAGACTTCAGTTGTCTTGAAGCATAAGCTACTACTTGGTTTTTTTACATCAATACAAAACCTAAACCTTTTGGGATGCATCACAATACACTTCAAATCTTAAGGTTGGATCTGGTATGGCCAGCACAGGGGCTGTGGTTAACTTGGTCTTCAGAGTCTGAAAAATCTTTTCACATTTTTGATCCCACACAAAGGGTTGGTTCTTCCTAGTCACTCTCGTCAGAGGCAGGGCAATTTGAGAGAATTTCCTAATGAATCTCTTATAGTACCCCGCCAGTCCTAAGAAACTTCTAACCTCTGTCACATTCCTAGGATGTTCCCAATTCAGCACTGCCTCTACTTTTGAGGGATCCACTGCCACTCCTTCCTTACTGATCACATGGCCTAAAAACTTTACTTATGACATCAAAAACTCACATTTGCTTGGTTTGGCATAGATTTTTCTATCCCTAAGTACTTGCAACACTATTTGAAGATGACTTGCATGTTCCTCTAGGGTCTTAGAGTATAGTATGGCCTAAAAATTCTATTCATGTAGTCCATGAACACAACTGGGGCATTGATTACACCAAAAGGCATAACCAAAAATTCATAGTGCCCATACCTAGTTCTAAATGCTGTTTTTGGTACATCCTCAAATTTTATTATAATTTGGTGGTACCCTGACCTCAAGTCAATTTTGGAGAGCAAGGTAGCTCCCCCTAATTGGTCTAAAAGGTCCTCAATTCTAGTCAGAGGGTACTTATTCTTGATGGTCACTTTATTCAATTTTCTATAATATATGCATAACCTCATACTGCCATCCTTCTTCTTTACTAAGAGCACAGGGGCTCCCCAAGGAGACACACTTGGTCTGATAAACTGCTTGGTTATTAGGTCCTCTAATTGGTTTTTCAACTCACTTAATTCTAATGGGGACATCCTGTAAGGGGCAATGGAGATTGGCCCTGTTCCAAAGACCAAGTCTATATAGAACTCTATTTCCCTTTCAGGAGGCAATGATGTCACATCCTCTAGAAAGACATCCTCAAACTAACTGACTACAGGAATATTGGACAAGTCCATTTCAGACCCTGAATTAGAGGATAGTAATAATAGTACACCTTGAACCCCACTGGTTAGACATTGGAAGAGTAGAGAACTATTGGTCAAGGAGGGGAATTTGGTTTCCTCTGGTTGGGGAATTTCTAGGGGAATTATGACTTTCCTTCCATGGTAAATCAGAGTTACTGAATGGTCAGGCATCTAGTCCATTCCTAATATGATGTCTAAGCCCTTAAGGGAAAAACATATCAGGTTTATTCGAAAAACTCTATCATACAGGGTGATTGGATGACATACTAAGGAGGTTTCTATTGAATTCATACAATTAAGGGAGAAGGCATTTCAAGTACAGAAATATTATTTTGCAAAACAAAATCAGAAGAGATGAAAGAATGGGATGCACTAGTGTCAAACATGACAATTAAAGGTATTTCATTTATAAATCTAATGCCAGTAATTAGATTTTGATTCATACATTTCTTTGCACTGAGAGCAAAGACCCTCCCAGTGTTAGGCTTGTTTGGGTTAGACTCTGCTTGTTTTTGACGTACTGGACAAGAGGGAGCCATATGACCAGGCTGTTTGCAGTAGTAGCAAACTTGCTTTCCAACCAAGCACTCTCCCCCATGATCTCTGCCACACTTAAGACACTTCTTTGCTATTGGGGAACTGGAGGTCTGTACTTGTTTCCCCTTCTCTTAGGGAGTCTTTACCTTCAACTGTTGGCCAAACTTTCCAGACTCTCTCTTTTGTTGCCACTTAGCCTGCCTCTCCTCTTGTACCTTCTTTAAATTGTCTTCAACAATGTAGCTCTTGTGTACAAAAGTAGAATAGTTAGTAAGCTCCATATGGCTTATGTTCCCTCTGATTTCAGGCCTCAATCCCCACTCAAACTAGTTTATATTCCATTCTTCAATGGGTGCATACTGAGCATGTGGGGAAAATCTGGCCAGTTCTTCAAACTTAGCAACATACTCTACAACAGACATGTCTCCTTGTTGTAGGTGAACAAACTCCAACTCCTTTTGTCTTCTGGAACTTTTTGGATAGTACTTGTCCAAAAACGCCACCTCAAAGTGATCCCAATTCATAGGGGTTCCTTGAGTGTGAAGATAAGTCTTTGCACTCCTCCACCAATACTCTGCCCCACCTTTTAGTAGATGGGCAGCAAATGCCACTTTCTGTTCTTCAGTACAAGGCACTACTTCAAATGCCTTCTTAATCTCATCCAACCAAGCTTGGGCCTCTGAGGGATTGTGGCTGCCCTAGAAGGTTGGAGGTTGCAACTTAAGAAAATCATAAAACACCCAATTGACATTTGGAGAGCCATCTCTTTGCACTTCCATTTGTTGTACCAAATTATGGGTAGCCGTGGCTTGCATTTGAATAGCTTCCATAACCCTTTCCCATGGTCCAGTAGTGGCTGATGGAGTCATACTGTCTTCAGGGGCAAAAATCCTCCTAGATCCTACAGCCATAATTCTGTAAACCATATACAAAATACTAAGTTGATCAGACTTAATATTAGGTGAAATGATAATTAGAATATATAGTAAAAGAAAATTATTCTAATTCCTAACCCATAACCATAGTCCTATTGAATCAAACTGGCTCTGATACCAAAATGTAAGACCCATTGTCAACTGTCTAGAATATGACAATTGGACTCCTACACCTTAATAAAACAGAGGTAACTAATAATTAATAATAATTTAGAATCACCAACATACTGAAAACTACATTTACAAATATAGTTCACAACTTGACCAGTAGATTCATAAAATATTACATCTTAAAAATAAACTACAATTTGTCTGATTACATCTAAAATTAAAATAAACATCAAATTTTTAATTCCCTAAGTTTGAAACTGTTCTTCTGATGCTAAATTCATGTCTCAAGTTCCTCTAACTGTTAAATTAAAAAAAAAACGGGGTGAGATAAAAATATTTCAGTGAGCTCTCAAAAATCAAAGGGGAACAATCTCAAGGAGTTTCTTTCATAAATATGTATAAAACACGAGAACAATTATACATATTAAGTTAAAACTCTCACTTTTAACTTTTATAAAAGTTTTAGTTATAATAATTTTATTATTATTATTATTATTATCTAAAATTCTGAAAAACATATGCATGACCTCAAAACTTTTCCTTCGGAATAAGGAAAAGTCGCCCAAATATCTTGATGTGGGTCACCAAGATAATTGAGTCTGGTAAAGGTGGTTTGGCCAAACCCCAATCAGCGTCCTGATTGTTCTCCTTTACGTGTTATTCCATGCTGGGAATAACCTGAATGTCCCACCGTGAATAAGACCATGTATGATATGATTAATGATGATGTACTGAAATATTTTGTATGAAATTTTTTTATTATGTCATGTATGCAATATACCATTCACTCACAACAATCATAAATAACTTAGCGATACACTAAACCCATAATAATTTGATCCTACGTCCTTAGTTCAAACGAAAATCATAGGCAGAGAAAAAATATAGAAACAACATTGGAGTCATGAAATTAATATCGACACAAGAGTTATGAAAAATCATTTGGATGCTGTTTTAAAACACCTATATGCGAAAATTTCATTTCCTCACACTCTAATTCTCCTAATCCGAAATAACCCAAAACAATTTATTTAGATAATTTCAGTCCAAAACCCTCATACCAATGTTAATGTAACAAAGTTCAGTTTCACATACACATCAGAGACAGTAGTAACAAGCAGAAATCGTGCTCGACAAGCATCATAACCTTAAATCTAGTTATGCACATTTAATTAAATTTTTTCTAACATATACAATTCATTTACAACATCACAACCAGAGACACACAACATGCACATTCTAAATTAACCACACCAAATTAACATAGATAAAACTTAAATTGACAATGAAATTCCTATGGCTAAATTTACTTAGAAAAAAAAACTTGTTTCACCAAAATAATTTTAAAACTCAAATACAGTACGGTAATGAAGATAGATTATGCCAATCTTTTTTTTTCTATGGTGATGGCCAACATGCAGAACCACTAGAAAATTGATTTCACTAAAAAATTTAAAACTCATAAATTATAAAAGTTCATACACGATGATTTTCATTTTCTCAACAAATTATTTGCATGTATAGAAATTTAGACTAAACTTAAACATGTAAAGCAAGATACTTATCAAAATCAAACAGATATATGTCCCAAAAGTTAAAAACAAAGGGAGAAGAAAAGTTTGAACTCAAATGTGTTTGGATGACTGACTTAGAAAAGTGTTTGAGATAAATAGATGAAGAACAGAAGCTTAAGATGGGTAGATGAAGGATATGGGAAGATCTTCAACATGCAAGTAGATGAGTGAGGGCGTTTTCCTTGTTTTGGCAGTTTTAGATGCAATGATGTTTACCTGTTTTGCCAATTTCAGGTGTGGGAGTATAATAAGAGTCCGAGTCAGTATTCGTCGTGTGAATGAATGTTTTGATAAAAAGGAAAATGTTTAGGAAATTCTCTTTTTGCCCTTCATTTATCTAAATATTACCCTAGGGCCCCTCCCTTAATTAATCAAATTTTAAACTACTTTTTTTATTTTTATTTTTTCTTCTAAATTAACAGATTTATTAATTAACTTCTAATCTTAACAAAATAGATAGGTTGTTGCCGTATGGATAGACTTTAAGGATTGAAATGCAGATATTCCTAAATATGAATATCATATGCATATAGATGATATGTTAATACATTCCGTTTTTGGTAATGAAATTTCAAGTCTAATGGATGGAATATTCAGGGTATAACCAAATCTTTATTGCTGAAGATGATGTCCTAAAACTGCTTTTAGATGTGCTGAGGTTCTTGGCACATTCAAATGAGCCAAAATGCCTTTAGGTTTAAAATATGCTGGTGCTACATGTCAAAGAGCAATGAATTTCACTTTTCATGATTTTATTGATGATTTTCTGCAAGCTTTTATTGATGGCATAATGGTTAAATCAAACTCAAAATTTAACATGAAAATGAACCCTATTAAGTGTGCATTTGGTGTAACTGCAGGCAAATTCCTTGGTTTCTTTATTAAAAAGAGTTGAAGAGGATACAAGCAAAACCAAAGCCATTATAGAATCATCTCCTCCAAAGAAAAAAAAAATAACTTTAGTCATTTTTGGGCAAAGTAAACTACATTTGAAAGACTATTTCAAATTTGTCAAGAAGGATAAAGGTGTTCACCCCTTTGTTAAAATTGAAGAAAAAAGATGAATTTCGATATGATGAAAAGCATCAAAAAAATTTTGAAGAAATAAAAAGATACTTAGTCAATCCCCCAATTATGATGCCTCCCTTGAATGGAAGGCCTTTGAAGTTATATGGCTCTGCTTCAAAAGAGACTATAGGTAGTTTCCAAGCTTAAGAAGATTTGAGTGGCAATGAAAGGGCCATTTACTACTTAACTATAACTTTAGTAGATGCTGAAGTTAGATATAGTGCTATATAGAAGCTTTGTATTATTCATGCATTAAGTTAAAATATAATGTAAAGCCATTCGAAATAATTGTAACTTCTCACTATGATATCGTAAAGCACATGCTACTGAAAGCTATTTGGCATAATGGAATAGGTAAATGGGCTTTAGCTTTAACATAATTTCTTTAACATATATCCCTTTGAAAGCAATGAAAAGTCACTAATATCAGACTTTTTGGCTAATTACTCAGTAATTAAAAATGCGACATTCTAACAAAATTATATTGATGTAAATCCTTGGAAACTATATTTTGATGGATCATGCTATCGTAAAGGAAGTGGAATTGGGATGATGATTATGTCACCTCAAGGATCTTCAACCAAATTTATGTATAAATTATATAAGAAGTGTTTAAATAATGAAGCACAATATGAGTCCTCAAAGTCTTGCCATAAATTTTGCCTCATTCATTTTATATATCTTGAGAAGATCTTTAGTGTTTTTTTCTATTGAAAGAAAAAAATTATTTTCAAGTTGTTTTATTTGAAGACCAACAAAGAATCTAAGCTCCCCCATCATACTTATCTCAAGTTCATTTTGCATCAGTTTTGAAAAATCCTCATACATTTTTTCATTTGTAGCACCAAAGATGATATCATCAATATAGACTTGAACAATCAATAAATCCTTTTTATGATATTTTTTTAAAAGAATAGTGTCAATTTTTCATCTAGAAAAGTTATTGTTGATTAAGAATGTGCTCAACCTATCATACCAAGCTCTAGGAGCTTGTTTAAGTCCATATAATTCTTTAGTGAGTTTAAAAACATGATTTAGTTTATTTTCATTTATGAAACCAGAAGGTTCATGCACATAAACTTCTTCATTTAAAAGTCCAGTTCGGAACACACTTTTAACATCCAATTGAAAAAGTTTAATCCATTTTAGTGCAACATAAGCAAGAAGAATATGAATAACTTCTAGACTTGCTACAAGGGCAAAGATATCATCACAATCAATACCTTCTTGTTGATTATATCCTTGTGCAACCAATCTGGCTTTGTTTCTTATTTTTTTTCCATTTTCATAGTGTATGTTTCTGACCACCCATCTAGTTCTAATTATTGTTTGACTTTGAGGATTTAGATCTAGATACCATACTCGATCTTCTCAAATAGAGTGAGTTCTGAAGGTGCAAACACGAGAAGGGGGGTTGAATTGTGTTTAACTTAACTTGAATAATTTTCCTGTTTTTATACTTTTAAAACAAAACTTGATGTATAATTAAAAACAGAGTTAGCAGCGGATAAAGTAAAAATAAAAATCACAATTTTTATACTGGTTCACCGTTAACGAGGCTACGTCCAGTCCCTTCACCTTGAAGGATTTCACTAATTCAAACCTTGAATTACAACCTTTATACTGACCCTCCAAGTCAGTCTTCTCAAACAGTCTAACAATCCTAGACTCTTGAGGAATACAGCTCCTGTCTTCAGCCAATCTGACAATCCCAGATTGTAGAAGAAATCACAACACTATGAATCTAATTGCCAAGTAACCTGCTACCGCTACTGACTCCCTCAGATTGTAGACTCTACTTCAACAACTTAGATTTGACACAGTGGAAAGAAAATAACACGAGTACTTGCTTCTTGAAAGCTAGAACTCACAATTGACCTCTCTGAAAAATTTGAGTGTTTGCTTTGGAAGTGTATGACTCTTTTGTGATTTTCGATACTAAGTATTCTTCCTTGAGCCTCCTTTTATAGATGCAGATTTGGGCCTCTTCCAAGTTTAAATTCGAGCTGAATCTTGCTGGATTCTCTGTAAAAATAACTTGACCAATTGGGCTTCATTTAAATAAAAAAAAACATATCTTTTTTAAGCTTCAGATTTCTTTCAAAAAATAACTTGCCAATCAAAACTTTAGTTGCTTCCAATGTTGATTCTGGTTCCAGTTCCTGTGCCTCTGATACTGGTTCCAGTTATTGTTCTGATACTGGTTCTTGTTCTGGTTCTGGTTCCAGTTCTGATTCTGGTTCCAGTTCCTGTTCTGATTCATGTGATATCTTTGATATTTCCTGTTCCTCCTATGATTCTGGTTCTGATAGGTATTGTGTTAACCAGTTCTTCTTCTACCAGAGTCACTTGCTTCTGTTTGGTAGATGTTGGAACATAAACCTTCTTCTGCTTGTGCATTGCTAAAATCCATTGTCCAGACATCATTTTTGGTGTCTCCTTCTGGTTGCTCAGAATATCTGCAACATAGACAATTTGATCTTTTGGTACCCAGAACTGATTGGGTCCAGGTTTGTTAGTCTTAACAGCTCTCGGATCTTGTTCAGATATTACCATTGGACAACATAATTCAGAGTGACCTTTCTTAGCACAAACAATGCATAAAACATCAGAATGAACATCTTTACTTTCAGTAATCGTTTCTGTAAAACCAAGACCTCTCTTTCCAGTGTTATTGTTTCCATAAATCATGGATGCATATTTACTTCTTTCCATTCCATTAGAAATAAAGTTTTGAAAAAATTGTTCATGCATATCAGATTCATAACCAGTTTTGGAAGTGGAACAAGCATTACTTTTGAGAGTTTGGTTTTCATATTTGAGTCTTGCAACTTCAGTTTTAAAATCTTTGTTTTCAGTTGCATACTCAGAATTTCGATTCTTTAAAACTTGGACTTCTTTGGTTAGATTTTTCTTATCTTCCCTAAGAGTTTTCAGTTTTAAAGACATCTTATTGTTTGCATTTAACAAGTCTTTTACAGCATCAATTAATTCAGATTTAGAGAGATTAGAAAATACCTCATTGTCTTCATCTTCTGAATCTGTTCCAGAGCCTGAGCTGTATTCAGAACTTGAGTTGGTATGAGCCATCAGAGACAGAATTGCTTCCTCTGATGTGCTTCCAGACTTGCCTGAATGATTGCTTCGATCATTCTTCCTTCTGCTTGTTTTCCTTCTTGAATTTGTGCCTTTATGAGGTCCAGAAGCAGACCTGATGTGTGCCGTCATTGCTATTTCTGCCTCTTCTTCATCAGACCATTCTTCTTCTGATTCTGATACATCCCATGCAGCCATCAGACCCTTCTTTCTGAATCTGGAACTCTTCTTGTGTTGTTTGCCTTTTTCCAGATTTGGACATTCTGACTTGATGTGTCCAGGTTCATTGCATCCATAACAGATGATTTTCTTCTTGTCAGATTCTTCCTTATCTTTGCTCTTATGTTTCTCCTTGGAACCTCTTCTCTTCCTGTTTTCCCAGATCTTAACCATCTTTTTGGTTAAGTAAGCCATATCATCACAGTCACTGTCACTATCCTCTGATTCTGATGTTGCCTTTGCAGCTTTCTTCTGTTTCGACTTCAAAGCCAGATTCTTCTTCTTCTTTGGTTCATCTTCTTCCAGTTCTATTTCATGAGACCTGAGTGAGCTGATCAGGTCTTCAAGTCTTAAGTTATTCAGATCTTTGGCTTGCTGAACTCCAGTAACCATTGGTCTCCACCTTTTTAGTAAACTTCTTAGAATCTTCTTGACATGATCTGCTGTTGTGTAGCTTTTCTTCAAGACCTTCAGTCCAGATATCAGAGTCTGGAATTTGCAGAACATTCCATCAATGTTTTCATCATCTTCCATCTTGAACATCTTATACTGTTTGACCAGTATGTTAGCCCTTGCTTCTTGAACCTGTTGGGTTCCTTCATAGGTCAGAACTAGACTGTCGAATATGCTCTTTGCTGTTTCTTTATCTACGCATCTGTCAAATTCCTTGAATCCGATGGCACTAATCATGATATTTCTGGACTTGTGATGAAGTTTGTGTAATCTGCTCTGATCTGGTTTCATATCATCCATGTCTAGTTTTTTAGTTGGATCTTCTCGATCAGTAGGTGCTGTGTATCCTTTGACTATCATCTTCCATAGTTCAGGATCTTGAGATATGACAAAACTTCTCATTCTGTCCTTCCAATACTCAAACTTTTCTCCATCAAACAGCGGTGGTCTATTGATGTTGCCTCCCAATTCTTCTCTGGATTCTGCCATGTTGAACCCCTTGGACCTTTCCTCAAACACTGTTAAGTGCTCAACCTTGAGACCGAGCTCTGATACCAATTGAAGGTGCAAACACAAGAAGGGGGGTTGAATTGTGTTTGACTTAACTTGAATACTTTTCCTGTTTTTATACTTTTAAAACAAAACTTGATGTATAATAAAAACAGAGTTAGCAGTGGATAAAGTAAAAATAAAACTCACAATTTTTATACTGGTTCACCGTTAACGAGGCTACGTCCAGTCCCGTCACCTTGAGGATTTCACTAATTCAAACCTTGAATTACAACCTTTATATTGACCCTCCAAGTCAGTCTTCTCAAACAGTCTAACAATCCTAGACTCTTGAGGAATACAGCTCCTGTCTTCAGCCAATCTGACAATCCTAGATTGTAGAAGAAATCACAACACTATGAATCTAATTGCCAAGTAACCTGCTACCTCTACTGACTCCCTCATATTGTAGACTCTACTTCAACAACTTAGATTTGACACAGTGGAAAGAAAATAACACGAGTACTTGCTTCTTGAAAGCTGGAACTCACAATTGACCTCTCTGAAAAAATTGAGTGTTTGCTTTGGAAGTGTATGACTCTTTTGTGATTTTCGATACTAAGTATTCTGCCTTGAGCCTCCTTTTATAGATGCAGATTTGGGCCTCTTCCAAGCTTAAATTTGAGCTGAATCTTGCTGGATTCTCTGTAAAAATAACTTGACCAGTTGGGCTTCATTTAAATAAAAAAACATATCTTTTTAAGGTTCAGATTTCTTTCAAAAAATAACTGGCCAATCAAAACTTTAGTTGCTTCCCGCCACAGCTCCAGAATTCCACTATACCTCACTTTTATTTTTGTAACAAATCTTTTTAATACTTTGATTAAAATAAATTAAAATCTCCACCGTTAATCCTCGTGATTAAATTTGGACCATTTGATCTTCTGTGCTAGTCCACATCTGGACCATACTAAGTGATATGCTGTGATCCTCTGATTTTGGCCATCCCTGGACCACACTTCCTAACCTTCTGATCTTCTGATTTCGACCATCCTGGTCCAGCAAACTGATCTGTTGTTATCCTCTGATCTCGGCCACTGTTGGACCACACTTTCTGTCCTTCTGATTTCGGCCAACACTGGCCATGGTCTGATCTTCTGATCTCGGCCAACACTGGGCCAAATAATTAATTCTAAACCATTGATCTGGAAATCTTCCCTCTGATCTGGACCAATTCTGGACTTGGTCTGGATTAAAATGAAATTAAATCTGGATAAGTAATATTTTAGTCTGGACATTTTACCTTTGATTTTGGATCAGGTCTGGATCAATTCTGGAAATCATTTCTTCTGGTATGGACTTAGTTTCATACCCTGAACCATGCTATCTTCTGATCTGGGTCAAATCTGGATTGATTCTCTTGTTCTGGACTCATTAACTTATCTTCTGGTTGAGTCTGGAACAAGTCTGGGCTGTTTTAATTTCTCACTGCCCGACCATCTTTTGGTCAGCATAACTTCTGGAATAAATATGATATTTGATTCCTCTTGGTCTGGACAAACTCTCCCTCTGGCAGGCTTTCCTCTGGTATGGTCCAGGTCTTCTTCTGACATTGCTTCCTTCTGATCTGGGCAAGCAAAGATATCTTTTGGTGATCCTGAAGTATCTTCTGGTAATTCCAGGATGCATCTTCTGCCTCTGCAAACTTCATTTTCTGTTTGTATTTAATGTAATAATTTAAGGTACAAAATAAGATTACGTTGAGTCCTTTTGTAAACATCAAAATCCTAAGACTTAGAACCAACTTGGTTCCAACAAGTTCTTCCGTCATGGCTCCAATCCTTGTTTGGGCAATGATTGCTTCATCAATTGTCTTGGGCTCAATTTTTCATATCATAGTCATGTTGCACTTATCATCTTCGAATGAAAGTCTTGTTCTAACTCCATTAGTAGTTTTGTCTATGATCTAACATTGAGGATGTGAGTCACTATTCTTCGACTTTTGTGAAGAGTTTGTGAGGGAAATGGTTGATCATTATCATGCTTTTGATTTGTACTGTTCTGAGATGGTTTCTCTTCCTCTTCATCTACTTTTGCATTGTCAAGATCATTACATTCAGCAAATACCACATGCATATTTTCTTCAACAACTTGAGTTTTGAAGTTGTATTCTATACCATTTTGAGGCTGTAAAGTATCCCAAAAATATTCCCTCGTCAGATTTGAAATTAATCTTTTCCAAACTGTGTTTCTTGTTGAGAATATAGCAATAACATCCAAAAATATGAAAATATGCAATATTTGGTTTTCTATTTTTCCAAAGTTCATAAAGAGTTTTATTTAAAATCTTTCTAATTGAAACACAATCCAAATGTAGAAAGGGGTATTTATGGCTTCTACCCATAAATATTTGTCTACATTTGATTCATTTGAAATGGTTCATGCTATTTCTTAACAGGTTTTATTTTTCCTTTCAACAACTCCATTTTGTCGAGGAGTTCTTGGACAAGAAAAGTTATGAAATATACCTTTT
The DNA here is from genome assembly GCA_037974295.1 of Cicer cuneatum. Lineage (NCBI taxonomy): Eukaryota > Viridiplantae > Streptophyta > Magnoliopsida > Fabales > Fabaceae > Cicer > Cicer cuneatum. The sequence continues at coordinate 18,292,359 of JBBPBO010000004.1, read as the reverse complement.
TCATCAAAGAATGATTTGAAGGATGAGCTTTTCTCCTCCGTGATCACTTCTTACAAAAATGATATTGGTTTGTTTCTTATTTTGAACCTTATCGCAAAAGTTTTGAAATGCTTCGAAAGAATCATCCTTATGTTTTTGAAATATAACCCAAGTAAATCTTGAGTAATCATCAACAATTACATAGCCATATCTTTTTCCACTAAGACTTGTATTTTGATGGGGCCAAATAAATCTATGAAAAGAAGTTCAGTGCAATTTTTTGTTGAAGTAATGTCTTTTTAATGAAAAGTGCTTTTGATTTGTTTTCCTTTAACACATGTTTCACATGCTTTATCCTTGTCAAAACTTATTTTTGGAAGTCCTCTTACTAGATCATGTTTTCATAATTTTGAAATAGTTTTCATGCTTACATGACCAACCCTTTTTTGCAAAATCCATTTGTCTTTTTCAAGAGAAGTATGGCATGATTCAGTTGGTAATTTATCTAAGTATATAGTATATAAACGTTCTTTTTTTTTAATCCAGAGAAAAATATTTTTTCTAAGGATATTTGTTTACTTTTCACATGTTAGGTCTGAATATAACTTCAAATCCAGTATCAGATAATTGACTGATACTAAGTAAATTATGTTTCAATCCTTCCACATATCGAACATCCTCAATCTTTAGCATCCATTGTTCAAGTACCAAAGTTTTTTCTTCACTGTTAGATGATTTTTTTGCATTAGAAACATATTAAGATTTCAGGTGTCCATCTTGATTTGGGTCTTTGAGGGTTAGTTACCTTAAAAGAGATTTTCTATTTGTAATAAATTTTATGGCTAGTGTTACCACTGTGAGAATGTTCTCTTTTATTTTTCTTAACCTTTTTCTTATGATAACATTTTATTTCATGATGTCCAAATTTATTACAATAAGAACAGGGTTTTTTCAAAAAATTTCCCTTTCATTTTATAATAACAATTTGTTTCAAGATGTCTAAATTTTTCATATTAGGTACATTTCTTTTTCACTTTTTCAACCTCTTTGTGATGAAAGAAATATTCATAAATTTTTTGTTTCTTTGATGTTTTAAAACCAATGCTAGCTTTGTCAAAAATTCGAACTTGTGATCCAATTATATTTTGAAAAGTTTATGTTGACTTAACAAAGTTGGTAAAATCATTGTCCTTTACTTGAGAAGGTTCAGGTGGATGTTATTTGTTTTTGCCTTGATTGATAATTTTTTTATTTCTTAGACATTTTAAAATGAGAATGTTGTAGGTCTTGAATGATTTAAGATATTTATATTGTGGACTTGCAATTCTCTTTTTCCCTTTTTAATTCAAAAAGTTGTCCTTTTAACAAACAACTTTTTTGAGATAAAATGTTGGAGTCATAAAGAAGACTATCATACTCATCTTGCATATCTAGACATAGACTACGTGTTTCAGAAATAATTTTTTCTTCATCATTTAATTTTATCGTTAATTAAGCACATGCGAGCTTCATCCTCCTCTTCCATCATGCGTATCTTTCATATCTAGATATAGACTACATGATTTAGAAATGATTATCTCTTCATCATCTAATTTTGCCATTAAGCACTTGTAAGCTCTATCCTCTTCTTTAATTTTTGAATCTTCTGAGTCATCTCATGTCGCCATCATGGATTTTTCTTTTATGGAAACTTCCATTGTATTTTTTTGTTTAAGGAACATTCAGTTATGTAGTATCCCAATTTGTTGCATCCATAACATGCGACTTGATTTTGTTTACTTCACTATTTGGATCTTCTTTTCTATTGTTGTACATCTTTGTGTTTGGATCTCTTCTTTTGAAGATCCTCTAAATTTTTCTAAAGATAAGAGGAACTTCATCTTCATCCTCTTCTTGAGGATGTTCATTGACCTCAAGCTTTTCTTTGCCTATTGATATTTCTTCTTTTTGTATGAAAGATCCCTCATCTTGCGCAATTTTTAGTGCTATCATTTTTCTTTTCTTTTGAGGTTTATCTTTTTGGATTATTACTTCACGTGCTTTCGATGATCCAATTAAACTTCCAATTTTAATTCTTTTAGATCTCTTGCTTGAGTTATTGTTGTAACCATAGATCTCCATATTTTTTGAAGACTCTTTAATATTTTTCTAACTCTTTCTTGAGTTGTATATGCTTTTCCAAGAGATATCATTTCATCTACAATGGTTGTTAGCCCTGCATACATTTCATCAATAGTTTCATCTTCTTTCATTTCAAATATTTCAAATTTTATAACACCAATAACAATTCTTGTATATTTAACATGGTTGGTTCCTTCATGATGAGTTTGAAGGGAATTTCATATTTCTTTAACAGTTGTGCATCCAATTGTATTATATCATATTCTTATCTACTATTGCACATGTTAGAAATAATTGAACTCTTGACTTTAGGAGTACCTTTTCCTTGTCATCAGCTTTCCATGAAGCTTTGGTTTTGACTGCTGATGCAGGATCATTCTCATATACCTGTGGTACATAATTTCCATCTTCAATTATGCTCCACATGTCACTATCTTGAGAGACAAGGAACAATTTCATAGTTGCTTTCCAAAGGTAGTAATTTATGCCATCCAAGAATGGTGGCCAATTGCAGATCCCTCATTTTGTATGAACTTTGCAGTTTTTGACATAAGAATGGTGGTCAATTTGCAAATCCCCCTTTTTGTATGAACTTTGTAGTTTTTGACATAACTTCTTCTTAGTTCATTTCCTCTTACACAGTTAAGTTCTCAAACCTTTTAGTAGCAAAGCTTTCATGCCAATTGAAGGGAATGTAATTGTTACTAGAAAAGGGATTTGAATTGTGGCCCTTTAAAATCTGCACTTTAAAATTATTTCTCAAGATAAATCATGGAAATGTTAGATCTGTATGATCAACCTACTCTTCTTTTGAGAAGGTTCAAGAACAAAATATATTTGAAGTTGATAGTAGTGTGATTTAGTGAAATAACATAATAATAAAAGATAAGGGTAAGGAAATCACACAAAAGAAATATCCTGATTCCCCCAACATCAGCTAATCCAGTCCTCACAACTTGTGGAGTTTTCACTAGTAAGTTGAGAAAAATCTCAACTTAATCTTCTTCATTTAGTCACACTTGACTATACACGTATTTTCTTAGCCTCAATAGGCTTAGACAAATCCCTCATGTTTTCTCTCAACTAGACAAACATGATGATACTTACAACAAGTCACTCCAATTTTCTCTCAACTAGCCAAACTTGATGATGTTTTCACTCTAGATCATAACACTATTAATTGAAATAGGTTTAACTAAGAACACATTTGAATTTTGACAATAAAATATATGAAAAAGAGTAGTCGTGTGTTTTTTGATAATTGAAGAGAACTTTGATAGCTTTGCATTGAACAAAGTGAAATATGTTTGATTCTAGTCTCTTGGAGATTAAATGCATCTTGGAGAACCTTCTATTTATAGACATGGGAAGGCTCCTTGTTGCTGTAAAGGGTACATATAACCGTTGGACACATGTCTCAAGGTGTTATAGTATGTTGCTTAAACGTCCTTTGCAATCTTCGTAAATGTCCTCTTCTTTCAAGGTAATAATCCTCTTCTTTGAGGAAGTTTATGATACTCCTCTAGTTTATGTGAAGACGTCCTCATCAATATGAAGACATTCTCTTCTCTTATGAACATGATAAAGGAGCTTGATCATTTTTTTGACAACTTGAGACAACTTGTTATGTGTGATCTTGAAATGAGATGTCCTTCGTACTTGCAAGGCTTAACATTCTCTTCTCAACGTCCTCGTGTCTGAATTTCCTCAACTCTGATGAATATGCATGAATATGACTAGAAACATAATCAAATATTCATAAAGTGTGGATTTGTCTTTGCACATGTGAATAATGCCAATTTATCCATTTCAAAATATTCCTTTTGTTATTTGTGTCATATGAAATTCTTTTGTACTATTGCCCACATTCTTTTTTGTTTGTTCAATAGTAACTATATTCCTTTTGTCATTTATGTCTTGATTGTCATCTATGAATATTCCTTTTGAACACTTCCAGTTTTGAGGATGATGAACGTGCTCACAAAAGAGTATGTTCTAAAAACTTGTTTAAGCTTCACAAAAACCTGTCTTATGAATAATACAATCAAGAGTACATATGAAATCGCTTAATAAAAATTAGAATTAATTAGATCTTTGTCGAATTAATATTTGTTATAGCAACTTTAAATTGGAATATGTTGTATGATCAATTCGATAGTCTGACTAAGGAAATGATGACAACTTTAAAGTACATTATTTGAGAAAAAGAAAGGGTGAGTAGGTTTCAAGACAAAGGAGTTAAATAGACAAATTTTCAAGTTAAGGACTTGGTTTGGAAAACTATTCTCCTAGTTGATATAAAAAAATGTGGATATGGTAAGTGGTCTCGTAATTGGGAAGGTCCTTTTATTATTGAAAAAGTATTTTCAAATAATGCATATTTGGTTCAAAAGATAAATTCGAGGAATGGTAGAACCTTATTGATAAACGGGCATTATCTAAAGTACTTTAAAACCACATATCCAAGACATAAAAATAAGTTAATGATAAAAATTAAAACAGTTTCAGCTTTAAAACACGTGTGTCAATGATAAAAATTAGGCTAAATAGCACCCGTGGTCCCTTAACTTAATTTCAGTTAACGTTTTAGTCCTTTATCTTTTTTTTTCGATTTGGTCCTTTATTTTAATTTTAAGTGAAATAAAGAATGAAAATGTGAGTTTATTTGCATATTTGAGTTACGAATCTGATGAAATTTGTATTATATGAAAGAATATAATTAATTTTATGGGTTTTGGTTGAAAATTTAGATGAATTTTTGTAAAAAAAAGGATTATATTGTTGACATTTTAAAACATAAAATATCAAATTGTCACTTAAAATTAAAATAAACGACCAAACCGGAAAAAAAAAAGATAAAGGACTAAAACGTTAATTGAAATTAAGTTAAGGGATTACGGGTGCTATTTAGCTTAAAAATTAAAACATTTTAAAAAGTTGAGTCTTGTTAAAACTTAGAGTACGTATCCATTAAAGCTAACAATTTCTTTTCAACTGTAGCAATTGGAAGTCCAACAATTTCAGCTTAAGTCCTAGAGGAAGTCAGGTCTGAGGCTTGACCTACTACTTTTGATAAAATAATAGTCAAATGTTGCTAAGCCAACTGATGTTAGGTGTGATCATTATTTTCTTAGCCTCCAACTCCTTAATCATGCTCTTTAGCTTGACGATCTCATTCTGGATTTCAAGGTCTCGAGATTTGAAATCTTTAAGTTTTTGCTTCTACTCAATAATGTCAGTTCTCGTCATCGAGACTTCTTGAAAATGAACTTCAACGACTTGATCAACTTTAACTTTATCCCCAATAGCTATTCCTAAGTCATTGTTAGCCTTGGACATTTCTTCAATTATCTCAATAAGAGCCTTCATACCTTTAAGTTGCCCTAAGGTAAACAAATTTTTGTGTACAAAAGGTTTTGATTTAAAGTTTTCCTACGCACTTTGAAGTGATAAAATTATTAAAAAATTCAATGAGAGGTCACATTTGCAGGCAATTTCTCAAAATTCTTGAATCAGGGACTCATCCATCACTTCAGTCTTTGATACCTCACTACTGTGTGGACCTTGAACTTTAGAGTCCTTTGAGGTAACAAAGGTGGAGATCAAATCATCAATTGCAGCCAAGGCGTCTTCATTAAGTTTATTCTAAAAAGCATTTATTTCTAATCCTACGTTGCTCGAACCCTGATACTAGGCAACGAAAAATGATCCGACTGCATTGCAGGTTCAACATGGTTGGTTTTGAGGACAGTTTTGAGGTCACTCATTTCAGCTCTTGATCATTTGTGTAATTTTCTTTTTTGGCCTTCTTAGAAGGTGAAGTGGCTTAGTGGTGAGTTCGATAACATCAAGTGGTTGTTCATTGTGAGCCAAGAGTGGTGTGTCTCCTTCAACGTCAGTTGTAGTATCCACTTGCAAACAAAAGAAAAAGATGTAATAACATCGAGAAATAATAAAATACCTCAAAAGGTTGTGGAAAAGTTAGTGATTGAGGGTTCGACCTAGATGGGTTTAGATTTTCATCTTTCCTAACGTTTTATGTTGGAGATGGTTTGTTTAACACATGTGACTTCTTGCTACGCTTCATATTTTCTCGACCTTTTTGAGTTTGAGGTTTACACTTAAAAAACATTTCAATTGGTTCATTCTTTTTTATTCAGATATAGGATATACATTCAGAGTTAAGCATAATGGTCGAAATATATTTGAAGGTAAAGAGAATGAAACGAAACTTATATCATTAAAGGAATTTGTAGATTCTTCGTTAGGGTGGTTTCTTTTCTTCTTCTTCGAAATTGTTTGCTGACTCTAACAAAGTAAGAGTGAGTTGACTAGAAAGATCAAACCGAAGATAAAGAATGAAGAAATAAGAAATACTTCCATTGCATGAGAATGAGCTAAAACACTTGCTTTCAATTTGAGATTATTTGTCTTCTTTTTCGACGCTTCTTCTTCATCCGAATACTCAATCACAACTAGTGGTGTTTTTTAATTTTCTATTTTCCTTGTGCAGAAGGTTTCTTTGAAATATCAATAGGGATTGCATCTACTAGAAAAGAAGATAACTAAATTAGAGGAATACAAGTCAAATCAACATATTAGATAGAGTCAGAGTTGCCTTTAGGTTTTGGGAAAATCCTACTTGAACGTAAATCAATACCAAGTTCAATAGGAAAAATTGAAAGGTGATAAGGACTAGCTATAACTTGTTGTCGTTTGGGTTTTTTATACAATATTTCAAATTTCAAAGGCATAAACCATTTAGGTCTAGGTAAAGATTTTGCCACTCATTAGGTAAATGAGGGAATTTTGGACATTAACTCAAATTCATTTTTATGTAGGAGATTGCTTCGAAATTTTTGTTTTAAATTAGGATTTTCTTTTCGAGCTTCAATCTTTTCAAGCAAGACTTGAGCATCATAATTCACAGTTTAATTCATTTCGTTGAATTTGTATGCAATCTTAAAAAATTTCTCGAATTTGATGGTTTCTCCAAGATGCTTATGTGAGCTTTTCAAGCCAGAACCTTCTATCTAAAAAGAAGAATGATCACCAATATACTTCTTGAAACAATTATTGAAAGGTTTCAAAACATTGTTGAATTTCTTTTTCCACCATGTTTCAAAACTAAGTTTAGAAATAGTTGACAAGTGGAAATGGACAATAATCTAACTTTATCTTCTTTTTTTGAGAAGCTCATAAGAATACCAGGGAAGTTTGCGAAATGAAGGAACTTCTTTAATACTCGAAAGAACAAACACAAGTAAAATTTGGGCAAGCTTGAATTGCCCAGATACAAGTTCAGGTTGGTAAGGGTAGACTTTAGCTTCTTTTTTCACATAGCCCTATAGGTAATAGTCTACCAATTAGAAAATCTTTCCAAATCTCATTAAACTCACTTTTTATTTGGGTAAAACAACTAGGACTCATTTCTCGAGAGGCAAAAGAGGCGAGACAAGAGTGGTGTTACTTCAAATGGAAGAACCATTCAAAATATTATTTAAAGGCATGAATAGACTTGGAAGAGCTAATAAATTTAGTCAAATGAATGAGTTCTTGACCATAACGGGTTCTTGTAGGCAAGATAATACTAAGCTCCTGGAAACGTGGAAATAGATGGCATTTAACCATAATTGAAGTAACCGAAGAGGTCCTTATACATTCGAAATAGAGTCTTGGTGTTTTGAAAGGTTGTTATACATATCATTCAAACACTTGTAAAAATGGGTTAAAAGTAATTTTAGGCTAATATTTTTCCCTTCAAGGATGAGCCTAGCTAAAGGTAAAAGGGTTTTACATATGGAAATTAGTTTTGAACAAAATACAGAGTGGTGAAGCTAGAATAAAATGAAAGCAATGTGTTCTCGCCAATTTTGGCATTGTGGTTTTGAATATATTTATTGTATATATGATAACTCTTCATCATATGCATATTTTTTATTGTTTTTAGTCTTATTTAACTTCATCATTAGTTAATTTAATGAGTTATTTCATATATTTTGTTAATTCTAGTTCTTGGGTTTAATAAAATGCTTATGTTCTTATTTCATTGATTAAGTAGAGATTTTTCGGAGTTTTGCGTCGTTTCTTTGTTTTAGGGCAGTGTTGAATTCTAGTGAGAAATCAACATGACCTATGTGGAGTATTTCAGTGATATCTGGAGTTGTAGATGTCCAATTGGAGTCAAACCAACTGCAAATGAAAGCTAAAATCCATATCTACAACTTTCATGAAGACACTAGAACCAAATTCGGACTCAAAAGAGTAGAAAAATGTAATATACGTCAGACAGAAGATGTTGTGCGCTTGAAGCGCGCATGGGGCACATGTCTGCACCATTGAATCTGTCAATTTGCACTTGAAGCGTAAAACCCGCGCCTGGGGCGCGTGGCACGTGGCTGAATGTATAAAAACGTGTTTTTCTCACTTTCTAGGGATCTTTTTGTCAATTGGAAAGCTCAAAGACTTGTGCCCTAGCAGAGATGCTCAGAGACGGCTGTTCTACACCATTGAATGAGTTTTATCAAGAATCATTCATGAATTTTTCTTGTAGTTCTTCTTTAATCTCTATCTCTTTAACCTCTATAATGAGTAACTAAACCCTATTTGTTAGGGATGAGTGAAACAAGATGAATCCCTTAATTGTCCGATTTGATTCCTTGTTATATGAATAAGTTTATTGAATTATTTTTCTCATCTCTATGCTTAATGCTTTTTATTTCTAGATCAACTTTAAAATGTTTTACGATTCGTATTTTGAAACGGAAGTGGACTTTACGAATGCTTGAGATGAGAAAGTCATGAGATTGTAGTCTACGGATAGATGTAGATCATGAAACCAATTGAATTAGTTGCAGAGGCAGTAGTTTAAAAAGAGAATTTTTGTACTGTAAAGCTTAATCCTAATTTTAAATCCACTAAGGAATTAGGGGTTATTTTTGAATTATAGTTCTGTCACTAAGACATTAGGGCAAGAATACTAAAGAAAATTCGGTAATAATTCAATAAAGGAATTCAGTTACTAGGATCAAATTAGAGACCAAGGTTGGACTCGTAGTGAAACTCATGCCAGACATTTTTCTCATTATAAAAGTCCAATTTTATTACTGTTGTTATTTCAATATTATTATACTCAATCCAAAAACTTTTTGTTCAATTTCAGTAATTAAATATAATTAGATTGTAAAACGTAATCCTTGAGTTCGATACTCGGTACTACCGTTTTAATTATTACTTGCAACGATTCAGTACACTTGCTGAAACGCTATCAATATAACTAGAATGAGACAATACAAGTTTAAGGGTACTCTCGAGTGCAACATATGGAGTTAAAATCTTACCAGTTGGGTTTAGCCCGGTGATAACAACTACATCGAAAAGTGTAATTGTTAACATCCCATAAGGTAACTGAAATGTGAAGCTCAATGGGTCCCAAAAATACATAAAGCTAAAGATTTGAGAAAACTTAGAAACTAAGTTGCTTTAACTCAACATTATCATATCATAAATACCTATTTGTTTCCAGAAAGAAGCCTTATATTTGGCAACGCGTTCAAGCCACTCTAAGTAATGAGTTATAAGAGTAGGCTTCTTAGTGGTGGGTTTAGGAAATTTAAAATTACCATGCATGGATCTAAATGCATCTCCAACCCGACTCAAGGAACCTAGGGTTGACTTGAGACTTAAAAGCTAACAGAGATTACACAGGATTGCAAGGAGAGAATAATTCAACATTTTGGTGATATTTAGTGGGTGGATACGGGCCCAAGAAAGCAAAAAATTTGGTTTTCTAATAGGAAATGAATGAGTACCAGAGATCGCCAGATACCTTTTTTGGCTTCATTTTCTTCCAATTCACGAGCATATTTTAGTTGTCCATTTGTAACGAGTTTAGATGATTTAGAGGCCATAAGAAGAATGTTGCTAGAAGTAGAAGACATGATGAATGCAAAACATTTTTATAAACTAAAGTATGAAAGTTGAAGAAATAAAAGAGTGCACTTGGATGAGTAAAGGGAAAAGAAAATGAGGACAAATGTAAGTTCCAACTTTTATAGTTTCAAAAACTCGTATGGTGCATGACAAGTAAACCCATGTTCGTTGACGTGGATGGTAACCTGTTGGAACCAAGTTGGTCCCTTGATCAATTCCTCTATGTGATTTTGATGTTAACAAATGCATTTTGTGACAACCATTTATTTCAGTAATGACTTCATTAAGTGCGTAGGAATTAGAAGAGGAAAATCAAAAGAAACAACATCAGAAGAAGAAATCAGAAGCAAATAGGAGATTGTTGGAACCAAGAGTTAGAACGGGAAATAAAAATGAAATGACCAGATGAAACGACCGAGGAAACGACCAGAGGAAACGATTTGAGGAAACGACCAGAGGAAGCAAAGTCGAACCCAGTCCATGCACGTGTTGTTGTGTGTTAACATCTACCCTTGGAAATTTGCCTCTTATGATTATGTGTGTCTGCCTCTAAAGACTGAAATGTGCTTCTTGTTACCATGTCTATGATGAACAGTATTTCTACATGCCTCTGATGAATAGTATTTCTGCATGCCTCTGATGAACAGTATTTCTACTTGCCTTTGATGAATTCTACTTTTTGCATGACTTTGAAATTCAAAGCTATTGTTCAAGCCTGCCTCTAAAGCTCATGTTCTGCTAGCTCAAATAGTTGCAACATGTTCCAGAATGCTGTCTCTGAAGTTGCACTGATTATGATAATGCAACAAAGGTGAAATTGCCCATGCTATTATTTTCTAAGTCACGCAGTTTTTCCTTTGACATAATTATTCAAGCAACACAACATCTAACTCCAACAATCAACTCCATGATTTTGATGGAGAAAAGTCAACGACTCTTATGGAAGGTCAAAGGAACTGGTAGATTGAGCAAAATATTGAATTGGACTTAGTCGTACTCTTACTTCTGAAGGTCTAAGAACAAGCTCATATTTGTCCCCACCCAAATCAAATCAAGCGTATGAAGGTAAACCAAGTGAATCAATTTGCAAACGTAATCTGAATAAATACACACAATATATTTCTAGAAGAATTGCTCATATTAGATTGGGGAATAAAAAATTGCCTAACAGTCATATTATCAAGAATGTCTCAATCTGAACTATATTTGGAAGAAATAATTGTTTACTAAGCTAGAAAAGAGATACGATGCAGAATCCTTAAGAGACGAAATGGAAACCCTAATATTTCCTATAAATAGCAATCAAAGCTGAAGAACGAAACATGAACTCAACAACCTCAGAAATCCTAAAAACCAAAGTTATTCAGAAAAATCTTAAGAGCTCAACCTGTCAAAGTATTCAGAGTTTAAGGTTTTAATTTCTAGCAAAGCACTCGTTCAAAGTAAAATATTTTAAGTGGTGTAGTGTGGGAAAATCATTGTATTAAATTTGCTTAGTAGAAGCAAAACTAAACAAGTTTCCAACTCTTTGTAACCCAGTCTGATAATGGCTTCGGTGTGCCTTAAGCAATCTGTGGATCTTAAATTTTGTTGAAAAGACTTTACTTGTAGGGTCAAGTTGGTAGTTTGCCTCTAACAATCTGTAGGTTTTAGGTTGTGTAGAGAAGACTTAACTTATACGGTTAAGTTGTGGTTTGCCTTAAAAATTCTGTAGGTTCAGGCTGTTTTGAGAAGATTGACTTGTAGGGTCATGTGTTGTGTAATTCAAGGTTTTGAATGAGTGGATAAATCCTTCTGTGTAAGGGGACTAGACGTAGCTACCAAGTTGGTGGTGAACCTGGATAAATTCGTGTGTGTTGTTTTTACGTCTACATTATCTGTTTTACTATTGCCTCAAATTAGTAAAACCATTTAAGTTTCCAAATCAGAATTAGAATTAAGAAAAAAGTTTTAATTTAGACAAACACAATTCAACCCCCTTCTCGTGTTTGCGCACCATCAATTGTTATCAAAGCTCATTCTAAAGGATGAACACTTTACAATGTTTGAGGAAAGATCAAAGGATTCAGCATGTCTGGATTTGGTGAAGAAGCCTCAAGAGGAATACATAGACCACCCCTGTTTGGTGGAGAGTGATTTGAGTACTGGAACGATAGGCTGAGATTCCAAGGAAAGTGATGGATGTTGAATAGAAGAAAATGTACAAAATGCATCACAAGTCAAGAACCTTTATGATAAACGCAATCACCTTCAAGGAGTTTGACAAATGCACTAACAAGGAGACAACAAATATCATCTATGACAATTTGATTCTGACCTATGAAGGAAACAAGCAAGTTCAAGAAGGTAAGGCAAATCTTCTGGTGAAAAAATATGATTTTTTCAAGATTTCAGACCTTGGTCTCAGAATTAAAGGTACTGAAAAATGCTACACAACTGTTGATTATGTTAAGAAGATCCTAAGGAGTCTTCCCAGCAAGTGGAAACCCAAGATCGCAGCTACCCATAAAGCAAATGATCTAAATGCTCTTAAACTGGAAGAATTAATTAGCTCTCTCAGATCACATGAATTTGAGCTTGAAGAAAATGAATCCAAGAAGAAGAACACGACTCTGGCTCTGAAAAACCAAAGCAGAAGAAAGCCTTGCAAGGAGAAGCAAAATCAAAGGATAATGATTTAGAGAATCAAAATAAAGATTCAGAGGAAGAGTAACTTGGCTTCATATCCAAAATAATTCAATGGATGTGACACAACAAGAGCAAATCTTTCCCTCAAAAAGGTTCTAAGCAGTCCAGTATTAGAAACGATGAAAAATACAATAAGAAAAACACCATTTGCTATGGATGCAATAAACCTGAACATGTCAAGATAGAATGTCCAAATTTGGAGAAAATGATGTTTCAGAGGAAAAATTCAAAGTCCATGAAGAAAGTTCTAATGGCCACATGGGATGACTCTGATGAATCCTCTGATGATGAAGAACAACTAGTCGGATGCGAGGGTGGAAGAGAAAAAATCTACTCCTACCTCATCTCGTTGTCATGTCTATACGTAATCTTTTTATTTTGAAACAAATAAAAAATCAATTCAACTTCTCATAAATCTAAAGTAGAGCTTTAATTGTGTGATACTTGGAATGATCTTGAAAGTACAAATACTATCTCCACCTTTGAATATAAACCTATAAAGAAAATTAGCAATAGTATTGGAAATGTTTTATAAGTTTACGTTTTATCGGAGATAATTAGTTTATATTCTAATCATACTTTCTCTTTCTCTAATTATAAACCTATAGAGAAAATTAAAAAGTATCATTAAATGTAAGTCATTTTAAATTGCTTGATGCATTTATTATTATTATTATTATTATTATTATTATTATTATTATTATTATTATTGTTATTAATATTATTATTATTATTATTCTGCAAGTCCTTGAGCCATTTTATATTTTTATATATTTATTTGGAAATCTAAAGACAAGGTTATGTATTGGTCATTATCAAAGTTGGGTGGGTTCAATTATTCAATTTATGAATGGTTAGAGAACTTGTAGCTGTCTTGATTGGAGTGTGACAGAGATCGGATTCATTGGGCAGTATTCATTTTGTGGTGTTATTTGGCTTCGTAGTTGTTATATGTTATTTGGCTTCATTTTGTGGTGTTACAAGTTACAACCTTTTATCTCTCTCTCCCTAACCAAAATAGAAAAAGGGTATTCAAAAATTAAAAATACAAAAAAGAAAAATTTAATTGCATTCTTGGTCATGTATTGAATTACATTCACAAAACTAATTTTCTATTTTAAAATTAAATTTTTTAATCTTACATTTTGGATTTTTTTTTTATTATATCCCCTTTTCTGTATATCCTTTGAAACTTATATACAAAGATGTCTTATTTTTCTTTTATTTTAAGGGGATGAATTACATGAAAAAAAGTTTTTTTTTTCTTTTTAAACGTGATATAATATTTTAATAATTCTCTCTTATTTTATAGTTTATTGCAAATAAATTAACAATTTCATCGTAATTTGTTAAAAACTATGTCTCCTATTTTGCACTCATTCCATATCCTATTTTGCAACCAACCCCCTCTATTTTGTTGTCGATTTCATTTTTAAATAAAATTAGCAACTCCTCATTTTGCAACTGATTGTCTTCTATTTTAGAGTCAATTTTAGCATATATGGTTAACAAAATATGATGGAGTTGTTAATTTATTTACAATAGACCGCAGATTATAGGAGGAAGTTATTAAAATATTATATCACGTTTTTTCTTTGGCAAATGTATCCAACTGCATTAACTTTAATGTATTTTTTTTTTTTTGCATTTAATGTATTTTATTTGATTTTATTAATATAATTTAATTTTTTTATTTTTTTATTATATTTTATTTATTAATTTAACATTTTTTCATTTATTAAAAACAAAAATAAAGCAACACATGGTCGCATTGGAGGAAAAAAAATCCTTTTTGTAGTCTAACATATGATATATTGGAAAGTTTTATGTGGTCTAACATATGATATATTGAAAAGTTTTATAGAATGAAGATATAATAGAAAAATATCTTGATATTTTCTCTTTAAATATATAATTCGGGTAGTAATCATGATTTTAGAAATAAAAAATTTAGGTTGGAATAAAAACTGCAATAAATATGACAATTAATTAAAGAATAAAAAAATTCAGTTTTAAAATAAATGAACTATTTTTATAAATGTGATAAATTAAAAAGAGATCAAAAGTGCAATCAAACGTAAAAAAAAAATTAAAAAAAGTGAAATAATTATAACATTTTAGAAATGAAGTTTGGATGATTTGATGTCACATGTAGGATATATATGTTAAAAGTACCAGCACTAAATGAACCAACATCCACCAAAACGACTTCATTATTCTCCCCTTAGTACTTTTTCGCAATATATATACACAACTTCCCTTCAATTTTATTACATAAAAAAAAATGGGTATTGGAAATGGAGATTTCAGTGTGACTGTGAAAAATGAAGAGGTGGTGACAGCATTATTGCCAATACAAAAGCATTGTCTTCCACTCTCTAACCTTGACTTAGTTATACCTAAGGTTGATGTTGGAGTGTTCTTTTGTTACAAGAATCCGATGTTGTTGTCCACTTCTATAACAACAACCTTTGAATCTATGGTTGTGTCTCTAAAAAAGGCATTGGCTCAAGCTTTGGTCTCCTACTATGTCTTTGGAGGTGAAGTGGTGTCCAATTTTGTGGGTGAACCTGAGATTCTTTGTAATAATCGTGGTGTTGATTTTGTTGAAGCTGTGGCTGATGTTGAGCTTCAATGCCTCAACTTTTATAACCCTCATGAATCTATTGAAGGAAAGTTTGTTCCCAAGATGAAGCATGGTGTGCTCGCTATCCAGGTATAACAAATTAGTATAGTTTAATAGGAAAGTTCTAAGGTGAAATTACATAAATAATTAAAAGTAAGGTGAAGTTCTAACTGCGATAAAAAACACTATTCAGAAGTATAAGTTAAAGATCTTCTCTTCTTCATAACTGAGACAGTCACACAATTATATTGATATCAATTCAATGAGTTGAGTTTTGAGGAATAAATTTATTTTCTTATTTTTATGAAACTAACATCAATCGAGTCATTGTTTTATGCATAAAACGAGGGAGTCATATCTTTGATTCTGGTTAGAGTTTCATATGACTTTTATAAGTATTTGCCAACCTAGATTAATAAATCAATTAAACATCAATCGCAATTCAATTAAACACCAATTGGTCCTTAAATATATGAAGCCATATTACTGTAGTATCTGAATATTCAAAATTACTAAAATATCTCCAAATATATATCTTTTATTAGTAATTCTAAGAATCAAATTGATTAACAAAGAATACATTTGAAAACCAAACTAATTACTAATAAAAGATATATTTGATATACCAAATTAATTAACAAAATACATATTTAAAATTTAGTGACTAAATATATCTAAACCACTAAAAAATATGTGGACACTCTATTTTATATAAGTCGTCTTTTTTTTTATATAATTTATTTAGCATAATCTATTTTTTTTCTAAGAAAAAAATATATTATTTAATAGGCTAAATAGCACCCGTGGTCCCTTAACTTAATTACAGTTAACGTTTTAGTCCTTTATCTTTTTTTTTTTCCCGATTTGGTCCTTTATTTTAATTTTAAGTGACAATTTGATCTTTTATGTTTTAAAATGTCAACAATATTATCCTTTTTTTTTACAATAAATTAAAAAATTCATCAAAATTTTCAACCAAAACCCATAAAATTAATTATATTCTTTTATATAATACAAATTTTATCAAATTCGTAACTCAAATCTTCAAATAAACTCATATTTTCATTTTTTATTTCATGTTGTTAGAGATGGAATTTTAAAAATCAAATAAAAATTAAAAATATGAGTTTATTTGATTATTTGAGTTACGAATTTGATGAAATTTGTATTATATTAAAGAATATAATTAATTATATGGGTTTTGGTTGAAAATTTTGATGAATTTTTTGAATTTTTATAAAAAAAAGGATAATATTGTTAACATTTTAAAACATAAAAGATTAAATTGTCACTTAAAATTAAAATAAATGATCAAATCGGAAGAAAAAAAAGATAAAGGACTAAAACGTTAACTGAAATTAAGTTAAGGGACCACGAGTATTATTTAGTCTATTTAATATATTCTATTTCGATTTAGATTTTTTGAATCTAAATTTAGACATTATTTAAATTAAAATGATCTAAACTCTATTCTTAATTGATGTTAGACTAATCACTTATATAGGGATATAAAAGATAAAGGACTAAAACGTTAACTGAAATTAAGTTAAGGGACCACGAGTGTTATTTAGTCTATTTAATATATTCTATTTCGATTTAGATTTTTTGAATCTAAATTTAGAAATATTTAAATTAAAATGATCTAAACTCTATTCTTAATTGATGTTAGACTAATCACTTATATAGGGATATCTAAATTCCAACTCTCATCAAACTGTGATTTATAATATGTTTGATATTTGTTTTACTGAAATATGCTATAGATAAAAGTATTCTATATAATAGTATAGAAAATGAAATATAATTAAGTGTCTCGGTAAAAAAATTTATTCTTTCACTACACAATAATTAAACTCATAGAGAAAGAAATTACTAATAATGTCTGATATTCAATAAAAAAAAAAAGAAAGAAAGAAACATGCACGTCATATAAAATTAAGTAAGCAAACCATTACATAAAGGGACAGAACCCCCAATAGCAACAAGATAGTGTTCTGTAAAAATAAAAAAATAAAAAGCAAAGATAGTGTCAAACATTTTTTAACCAATACTGCCTATAAAAATTATAAACTGTTCTATAGTGTGTTTCTTAACCTTGATCGATAATTATTTCAGTGAAACATGTTTAGATACTTTTCAATTGATTGAATAACAAATAAAGTTTTTTTTTTTTACTAATAAAAATACATTTAAATTGGTAGAAATTACACAACATATAAATTAATAGAATAATCAAACACAACAAAATCTACAAATATAACAAAATTGAAGAATCTGAAATATTTATATTTTTGGAACTGCAACATTGATGATGCAAAAGTCATTATTCGACTCTTTATTGGATTGAAGTTAATCTCTAAATTGAAATTATCAAACTCTGCAACAAGACGAAAAATAAAACGCCGCATGAAGTCGATGAACAAAACAACGCCACACTAAGAAAACAAAATCACGAAATAACATATAAAAAAAACAACTGCCAACAATGTGTTTAGTTTAGTACACCGTAGCTTACCTAAAATATAGTTTCGTCTTACCATTAAATTAGAGCTTGATATATGGACTATGGTACTTCTAAATTTGGTTTTGAATATTAAGTTCTTTTTAAGTATCATCTGTAAATTTCTTTAAAGAATATGTAGAAACTAGAAAACAATGCTTAAGAAATAAGAGAATTCCAGTCTTTTATTCTTGAGCAAACATAAGGCATTTTATAGCCTTTTACAAGTGCAGAAGCAAAAACAGAAAAACCACATTTCATGGCACGATGCATGGAAATTTAAAATAACTAACCTTAAGAATAGCACATCCATAAGACTAGGATTTATTAATAACAAATACTAACTAACTATTGACTATCATTCCCTCCCTTAAGCTAATGCATCAGCATTGAGCTTAAACTTCAGCTGCATCAATTACTCCAAGCATCCCTCGAAGCTTCACAAATTTCTCCAATTTGAGAGGCTTTGTCATTATGTCTGCAATCTGATCTTCAGAGCTACAAAAGTTCAGATTCACAGCTCCATCATTTACCAGATCCCTGAGAAAATGAAATCTCACTCCAATGTGCTTGCTTCGTCCATGAAAAGCAGGATTTTTAGACAATTGAATTGTGGAATTGTTGTCACAAAGAATCTCTGTGCTCCCTTTTTCTTCAGCTCCAAGTTGTTCTAAGATTCTTCTAAGCCAAACACATTGACAAGCACATAGTGCAGCTGCAATATACTCAGCTTCAGTGGTTGATAAGCTTACTACTGGCTGTTTCTTTGAAGCCCATGAAATTGCTCCAGATCCCATAATGAAAGCAAAACCTGAAGTGCTCTTCCTATCATCCAAATCTCCAGCATAATTGCTATCTGTATACGATACAAGACCTGCATTTCCACTCCCTTTTTTGTAGAGTATGCCAAAATCAGTAGTTCCTCTTATATATCTTAAAATCCTTTTTGCTGCAAGCCAATGAGATGACTTTGGATTTGCCATGAATCTACTAATCAAGCTAACTCCATACATCAGATCTGGTCTAGTGGCTGTGAGGTACATGAGACTTCCAACTGCTTGTTTAAACATGGTGACATCTACTCCATCTCCTGCCTCATCTTTTGACAATCGTGTTCCAGGCACAATGGGATTGTTCACAGAGTTGCTGTTTCCCATGCTGAATCTTTCAAGAACTTCTCGTGCATACCTTCTTTGGCAAATGAATATTCCAGCTTCACTTTGTATGACTTCAATGCCTAGGAAATATTTCATCTTTCCCAAGTCAGACATGTCAAATTCTCTCATCATTGAGCTTTTGAATTTATCACACATACTCTTATTGCCTCCAGTAAATATGAGGTCATCTACATAAAGACTAACAATAAGTGTATTGTTTCCTTCTTTCTTGGTAAATAAGGTGTGCTCACTGGAACATTTTTCAAACCCTTCACGTGTAAAATATGCCTCTATCTTGCTGTACCAAGCCCTGGGTGCCTGATTAAGGCCATACAAAGCTTTCTTCAATCTGTAGACTCTGTCTTCTTTTCCCTTTATGATGAATCTTTCTAGCTGTTCAATGAAGACTTCTTCTTTAAGTTCTCCATGAAGGAATGCACTCTTTACATCAAGTTGAAATATTTCCCATTCATATTGAGCTGCAAGTGCAATAATTAGACGTACAGTATCAAGCCTAGCCACTGGCACAAAGACTTCTGTGTAGTCTATTCCATATTGCTGTGCATATCCTTTTGCCACCAATCTTGCTTTGTGTTTTTCAACTTCTCCACTTTCATTGAGTTTGGTTTTGAAAATCCACTTAACTCCAATTGGTTTGACTCCTTTTGGTAGCTCTGTTAGCTCCCATGTGTTGTTCTTTTCTATAGCTTTCATCTCAGTTGTCATTGCCTCTTGCCACTTTGTGCTTGTGTGTGCTTCCTGGAATGAGTGTGGATCATTTTCACTTTCAGCCATTAGCATCATGAGATTTTCTTCTTCATCCAGATCAGCCCCTGTCACATAATCTGTCATCCATGCTGGTTCTTTTGTGATTCTTGGAGCCCTCCCTTGAACTAAACTCTCTTGATCAGCATTAATTTCAGGTGATCTGATTCCAACTGAGCTTCCTTCATTTTCATTTTGCTTAGTTTCTTCTTCACTCCCAGCTTCTTCTTCTTCAAAGTAGTCTTCTTCACCTTCACATACTAACACATCAGTTTTTATCTCCTCATTTGTTTTTCCCCAGTCCCAGCTTCTCTCTTCTTCAAACACCACATCTCTGCTTACAATAATTTTCTTGGAAACAGGATCAAGAAGTTTGTAAGCTTTTGATTGATCACTGATTCCTAAGAAAACACACACCTTACTCTTGTCCTCAAGTTTGGTTCTTCTTTGATCTGGTATATGAACATGAGCCACACACCCAAAGACTCGAAAATGCTCCACTGTAGGCTTCACAGTGCTCCATGCTTCTTCTGGAGTTGTGTTCACAATTGCTGAGGTTGGACTTCGATTTTGCACATGCACACACCATTTCACAGCTTCTGCCCAAAATACCTTTGGAACTTGCCTTTCATTCAAAACAGACCTTACACCATTCATGATTGTCCTATTTTTTCTCTCAGCAACTCCGTTTTGCTGAGGAGTATAAGCTGCTGTTAATTGCCTTCTAATGCCTTGAGTTTTGCAGAATTCTTCAAACTCATGGGAGGTGAATTTACCACCTCTATCTGTTCTCAAACAGGCCATGTGTTCACCAACTTCTTTTTCAACACTTACTTTGTAATTCTTGAAATTTAGGAATGCTTCAGATTTCTCATGCAAGAAATAAATCCAAGCTTTACGTGAGAAGTCATCTATAAAGCTTAAGATATACCTCTTGTTGCTGTTAGAGGAAGGCTTGATAGGACCACATATGTCAGCATGCACGAGTTGTAGTTTCTTTATAGCTTTCCATGTGCTTTTCTTTGGGATTGATCTCCTGAACTGCTTTCCAATCAAACAGGTGGTGCAAATCTTCTTAGGAAACTTCAGATTTGGTAAGCCAGTTACCATGTGTTTTTGTGACAGTGTATTGAGCCCCTTATGATTAAGGTGCCCAAACCGACAGTGCCATAGGTGAACTTCTTTCTCTTTCTCTAGCTCAGTTTGTAGACACATGGTCTCTCTTGGTGCTACAGTGGCTGACACATAAAACATTCTATTTCCACTCATGTTAGTTTGCATGATTAGGCCTTTCTTAGAGTGATATACTTTACATGTTCCATTCTGAATCAAAATTGCCAATCCTTTTTCTTGAAGTTGTCCTAAGCTAAGAAGATTATTCTTAAGCTCAGGAACAAAATAGACATCTGAAACTACTTGAGTGACACCATTAACCTGCATTCTAACATTTCCTTTTGCTATCACATCCATTGTCATGTTATTCCCTAATTTTACAATTTGACAAAGGCCTTCTTCTAAATTAGAGAACCAACCTTTGTTTCCTGTTATGTGGTTGCTACATCCTGAATCCAAGAACCAAATCTCCTCCTTCTTGGTTTGGTGCAGATCCATGTGTGACATCAATAAGAGTTCCTCTTCTTCTTCTGTCTCTGCATAATTTTCCTTTTTCTCCCATTCTGGACATTCATGCTGAAAGTGTCAAGTTTATGACACTTGAAGCATTCAATAACAGCTTTATTTAGGAACTGTCTTTCACGTCCTCTTCCTCTTCCACCTCTATCATCATGAGCAACTTTCAGCACCTGTTCTTCTACTTGAGGTTCCTGCATCCTTTGTTCATGAACAAGAAGACTTCCATGGAGTTCATCAATGGTTAAGGTACTCAAATCATTGGACTCCTCTATCGAACATACAACATAGTTAAATTTAGAAGTCAATGATCTGAGTATCTTACTGACCACCATACTTTGCTCCATGTTTTCACCATTTGATTTCATCTTGTTTACCACACTAAGAGTTCTTCCCAGAAAGCTGTCTATCTTCTCTCCTTCTTTCATGGCAAGCAGCTCAAATTCTCTCCTCAGAGCTTGAAGTTGTGCCCTTTTTACTCTTGTGGAACCTTGGTACTTCTGCCTCATTGACACCCAGATTGCTTTTGAAGTCCCTTTGTCAAGAATTGTTTCCAGAATTTCTCTATCAATGGCCTGGAATAGAAAATTCTTAACCTTCAAGTCCTTGAGCTTAGCTTCCTCCACGCTTCTTCTTTGTGCTTCACTTGTTGGTGTAGTTCCAATTGCTGACACCGGTGTTCCTTCTTCTACAAGACTCCACAGTTCTTTGCTTCTCAGAAAATTTTCCATCATCATTGACCAATGATCATAGTGACCATCAAATCTTGGAATAGCTGGTTGCACAAACTTGTCTGCCATTTTGTTTGTAGACTCTCACACACACTCTTTTTCACTCACAATCAGGCCCCTTGCGAAGCTCTGATACCAAATGTAGAAACTAGAAAACAATGCTTAAGAAATAAGAGAATTCCAGTCTTTTATTCTTGAGCAAACATAAGGCATTTTATAGCCTTTTACAAGTGCAGAAGCAAAAACAGAAAAACCACATTTCATGGCACGATGCATGGAAATTTAAAATAACTAACCTTAAGAATAGCACATCCATAAGACTAGGATTTATTAATAACAAATACTAACTAACTATTGACTATCAGAATATTCATTTATAAGTTAGTGTCTTGATGAATGTAAAAAAAAATTCTTCAGCAGATAGATATATAAAGAAAATGGGCTGTTACTTTTTAAAAAGGAAATGGGTTCTTATGGAAGCAGATACCCTAACCTTATTACTTGATCTTTCATATTGTCAACGGCCCAACCACCGGTTTTATTTCCATAGTTTTTCTTCACTTTGTTTGAGAAGATCACCCAAGCCTTTCTTTAACATCCCAATTTTCTTTATACCACCCTTGTTCTTGTACTCTTTTGAGGTTGTTTGGTGCTAATGTCGTGTAAATAGTGCCAACCTTCTAAGCTGATTCATCTTCGACAAGAACAACTTCAATAGAATTTGTTGGGGACCATGAGGGCTTGTCATGTGCATTACTCATTGTTGTTTAAAACCGGAGATCAATAAGTTTCTCAACAAATAATGTTCTTGGTATACAACAAAAACTGATATTGATTAAACACTAAAACAGAGATTGATCAGAAATAAAATGGAGAACTTTCTGCATTTTCTGTAAAACGGAGATTGATCAGAATTGAAACGGAGAACGTTCAGCGTTCTTGGTTTCTAAATTTCTATAATCTTAACAAAACAGAATTAAAGCTTGCAATGCTAAAATGAACACACACAATTGTTAACTCATTTCAGAGTTAAACTTCTACCTCTGAGGGACGGAATCCAACTTCGAAATATCACTAATATGAGATTAAATTATTACAATAGTTTTTACACTTTTTGCTGTCAGTTTTCTGCACAGTCTGCAAAACTGTTATATAACCTTCTTCTTACAACTTGGCTTATATACTAGTTTGTTACAATTGAAGAAGTAGTTACAACCAACTAACTGAATAACTAACAGCCCAAAACACATTAGTTTTTAAGTAACCATCCTAATTTTATCTCCAAAGTCTTCTAATTGAGTATCACTTTTAACACTCATCAATTTATCTGAATTTGCTAGCTGCACTTGGGACTGCATAAGGACTTCATATAGGAAAGGAATTTTCCTTAGGAACATATCTATGAGAAACTCTTCTATTAAGTTTTGGTGCAATTTCAACACTAGGTTTCTAAGTTCTATTCTCCATATTTTTCTTGCAAGTACTTGGCATGGCCAATAAAGTGGCATACCTCACAAAAGAGGGGTAATTTTTTGTATTCCACATCAATCAGGAAAGCAAACCCTTCACGTTCAAGCAGAAGAGTTTGCTTTCATAGTCGACTTGAAATATTAAAAATTAGCAGTGCAAGTCACGAACCCGTATCAACCCAATATCGAATCATGTGAACATGATCATGAATCGCGCGAACACCAGTGCCATGTGATGAAGGGAACAACACATGAAACGGGAACGTCGTGATGAAGGCCATGCATTGCAGAACCCTTGTGATCATTGCATAATAGGGCCTTATGATCATTGCATAATAGGGTCTTGAGATTGCGTCCCAAAACAAGATGTGTAATCACGTCACAGAACTTGGAAAGTGTGAAGGACGGCGACACCGCTGTGATGAAATTCAAACTCTAAAACGGGTTATAGCATACTGATTATGTCATTTTTACTTTAACTAATAAATATAAGATAATATATAAAGATTCAAATATTTCCTATCATTTTCTCTTATAATTTTTGATATTAGATAGAAATTTTACAAATATTAAAACATTATCTTTAATGTTACTAAAAATATAATTTTTCCATCTTTCTTATTTTCGCTATCACAATCACGAATCTTCAATCTCCTTGTTATTAAATTTAATTTAAAACGAACAAAAATATTACGATATAAAAAGTGAAAATATTTTTAGAAACTTATCATTCCCTTAGTTTTTAAAAATATTTTAGAAAGTTACAAAAAAGTAATGAATATAATTTAAGTGTATAATTCTTAAGCATATGTTAATATGATTTCCAATGACACATGCAAAGGAATCAAATGTAAAAAAATTTCTTTGACTTTGTGTATTTAATTTCTTGAAAGTACAAAAAGTTGTTTTTTTCAACAAAAAAAATCTACTTTTGAAATCCTTAAGATATCTCCTAAATGTACATGTTTATAACACCCTTTATTCTTAAACTTTTTTGTTGAAGTATTATGTTTTAAATAAAGAAATTAAAATAAAAGGAATTTCATTCGAAACATCACTAAGCATAAAAGAAATGTGCTTATGCACATTATAATATCAATGTTTGAAATTTTTCTAATATTTAGTGTTTTAAATTTATTTTTTGGTACAACTAAATTAGTGTTTTAATTGAATCTATCATTATTATGCAGGTAACATCATTAAAGTGTGGTGGGATAATAGTGGCATGCACATTTGATCATCGTGTAGCAGATGCCTATTCAACAAACATGTTCCTAGTTTCATGGGCTGAGATGGCCCACCCAACAAAGTCCATCAAGCCCACAACCACTAACACACCATGTTTTCATCGCTCCCTCCTTAGCCCTCGTCATATGGGTTCCATCCACCCTTCCCTTTATAACATGTACATTCCCATCTCCAAACTCCCTCCTCCTCCTTCAGCCACTGCTACCAAGCCATTTTGTAGCCGCATATACCACATTACTAAAGAGGAGCTCCATCGTTTGCAATCATTGGCCACTACGACAAACAATGGCAACACTAAGCCTACAAAATTTATGTCTTTCTCTGCCTACTTGTGGAAGTTGGTCGCTCGTGCAACTATAAGAGATATGAGTAGTAAAAATGTCATTAATGTCAAAATGGGTATAGTGGTTGATGGGAGAAAGAGACTTAGGAATAGTAATTGTGGTGAGGAAGAGAAAGAAGAAATGATGACACGATATTTTGGTAACGTTATTTCTATACCATTTTGTGGAAAATCAGTGGAGGAGTTGGTTGATAAGCCATTACGGTGGGTGGTTGACGAGGTTTGTGAGTTTGTATCGATAGCTACAACAGAAGAGCATTTCTTAGGGCTCATTGATTGGGTGGAAGCAAATCGACCTATCTCTGGGTTGTCAAAGATTTGTTGGGGTGGCGCAAAGGAGGGACCTAGTTTTATGGTGTCTTCCGGTCAGAGGTTTCCGGAAGACGAAGTGAATTTTGGGTGGGGGAAAGTTGTGTTTGCATCTTATTATTTTCCTTTGTATGGTGAAACTGGTTATGTGATGCCAATGCCAAGCCCATTAAGGAATGGTGATTGGGTTGTGTATATGAACCTTTTGAAAGAGCATTTGGAGATCATAGAGTTAGAGGCTACTCATGTCTTTAGGCCTATAACATGGGATTATCTCAATCAATGATGAATATTGTATTAATATAATATTATGCCGATCAATATTCATCTAGTGGTTTAAAGTTTAGAAGTTTACAAAAATCTTATATTTAAACATCAGTTTAGTCATTGCAACAACAAATATATGTTACGTCATATGGTCGCTATATGTTGTAATATATGATGTATTCAAAGTGCATACTCGTATTCATTTGAATGTTCATGAAAACTGAGAAGATGTTGGCTTGAAAGTTTGAAGTAATAGTACTCCTTTAAATTACTATAACTCTTTCTTCCAATTATCAAATTTCAACACACAAAAATCTCATAAAACATTATTTTCTCATTTGTTTTCCCCTATTTATTTCAATTCTTTGCTAAAAAATAGGCAAATAGTTTATTTCTTAACATGCTTAAGGAAGCTCTTTGAAATAATTCAACTCGAATATATATAAAGAGAGATCAAATTAACTTGGGTAACACTTGGTAGTGTTATGTTGCGCCAACAAAACACTCATGGGCAAGTGTACTCCATTAATTAAATTAGGATGGAAATCGAAATTATGATTTAATAGTTTGTGAGGCGAAATAGGAAATAAAACGGGAAATGTTGATAATTAGTTTATAGATATACTAAGACGCCTAGTTTCACTTATGTCACCAATAAAAATATTTTCTCATTTAGGGACTAAAAAAAAAATTCCCAATTAATCTATAATTTATGTTCTCTGTTGGTGTTAATCATCTACTTATTGCTATTTGAAGGTGCAAACACGAGAAGGGGGTTGAATTGTGTTTGACTATCTTGAATACATTTTCTATTTTTGTAGTGTTAAAACAAAACTTGATGTATGAATAAAACAGAGTTAGCAGCGGATATAAAGTAAAAATAAAAACACAGAATTTTATATTGGTTCACCGTTAACGAGGCTACGTCCAGTCCCTTCACCTTGAAGGATTTCACTAATTCAAACCTTGAATTACAACAGTTCCACTGACTCTCCAAGTCAGACTTCTCAAACAGTCTAACAATCCTAGACTTTTGAGGAATACAGCACCTTGACTTCTCAAATCAAGTCTTCTCCTACCAATTTGACAACCTCAGATTGTAGAAGGAATTACAACGCCTTGAATCTAATTGCCAAGTAATCTGCTACCCCTTATGACTCCCTCGGATTGTAGACTCTACTTCAACAACTTAGATCTAACATAAGGGAAAGAAAATAACACGAGTGCTTGCTTCTTGAAAGTTGGAACTCACAATTAACCTCACTGAAAACTTGAGTGTTTGCTTTGGAAGTGTATGACTCTTTTGTGATTTTCGATGCTAAGTATTCTGCTTTGAGCCTCCTTTTATAGATACGAATAAGGGTCTCTTCCAAGCTTAATTTCGAGCTGTATCTTGCTGGATTCTCTTGCAAAAATATCTTGACCAATCGGGCTTCACTTAAATAAAAAACATATCTTTTTAAGCCTCAGATTTGCTTTCAAAAATAACTGGCCAATCCTGTCTTTAGTTTCTTCCTGCCAACAGCTTCTGAACTCCCATACGACTTCAACTTATTTTTGTAACAAATCCTTTTAATACTTTGATCAAAATAAATTAAAATCTCCACCGTTAATCCTCATGATGAAATCTGGACCATTTGATCTTTTGCGCTAGTCCACATCTGGACCATACTAAGTGATCTACTGTGATCCTCTGATTTCGGCCAACCCTGGACCACACCTTCTGATCTTCTGATCTCGGCCAACCTGGTCCA
Organism: Cicer cuneatum; assembly: GCA_037974295.1. Taxonomy (NCBI): domain Eukaryota; kingdom Viridiplantae; phylum Streptophyta; class Magnoliopsida; order Fabales; family Fabaceae; genus Cicer; species Cicer cuneatum. The sequence goes on along the minus strand of JBBPBO010000004.1, from coordinate 18,264,841 downwards.
GCAAACTGATCTGATGTGATCCTCTGATCTCGGCCACTGCTGGACCAAATTTTCTGAACTTCTGATTTCAGCCAACACTGGGCCATGTCTGATCTTCTGATCTCGGCCAACACTGGGCCAAATACTTAAATCTGAACCATTGATCTGAATATCTTCCCTCTGATCTGGACCAATTTTGTACTTGGTCTGAAATTAACTCTGGACAAATAATATTTCAGTCTGGACATTACCTTTGATTCTGGATCAGGTCTGGATCAATTCTGGAAATCATTTCTTCTGGTCTGGACTTAGTTTCATACCCTGATTCATGCTATCTTCTGGTCTGGGTCAAATCTAGATTGATTTTCTTGTTCTGGACCCATTAACTTATCCTCTGATTAAGTCTGGATCAAGTCTAGGTTGTTTATCATTTCACTGCCAGGCCATCTTCTGGTCAGAATAACTTCTGGATTAAGTCTGACTTATGACATCTTCTGATCTGGAACAACTCTCCCTCTGGCAGTCTTCCCTCTGGTCTGGTCCAGGTCTCCTTTTGACTTTGCTTCCTTCTGATCTAGGCCAGCAAAGATATCCTCTGGTAGTGTTTTGACATCCTTGAGTATCTTCTGGTACCTTCAGGATTTAATCTCTGGAACCCTTTGATCTTCTGCTTCTGATTATTTCAGCTTTTGATTTAATAATTCAAGGTTCAAAATAAGATTACATGGAGTGCTTTTGTAAACATCAAAATCCTAAGTACTTAGTACCAACTTGGTTCCAACACTATTAAGATTCATTGCGGTCAATGATAAATAATATTATTTCTCCTGATCATACCCTTCAATGGTCATGCAAGATAATTAGTTGGAGAAAACATAAATAATCAATGGACTCGTAACAAAATACCAATTAAAATAAGGGATAGAGTTGGTCAGACATCTCTCCTTACTGATTAATCCTAGAGTTTCGGTAAATAGTCGTAACAAGTTTTCCTACAAACTAACCAACTTGTTAAAGGTTAGCTACTCCTTATTGAGATTCAAATACAAAAATTAATTCATACAATATAGGAAACATAAATAATAAATTACAAGGGAAAATATAATTAAAGCACTACTCCAAAAAGATCATTTTACAGCACCTTTTTTAAGTCTTTTACAGTGCTTTTAAGCGTTGTAGTATCTACTGTTGTAAAAAGATACAACAGCGCTATTAAAAATAAAAAAAGCATTGTAATATGTATATATATAGCGCTTCTTATACTATGTTTACAGCGCTTTTTCAAAAAAAGCGTTGTAATATGTTCATATATAAAGCGCGCTTCTTATACTAGATTTACAACGCTTTTTCAAAAAAGTGATGTAATAGGTCCATATATAAAGCGCGCTTCTTATACTATGTTTACAGCACTTTTTCAAAAAAGCGTTGTAAAAGCGCGCTTCTTATACTAGTTTTACAGCGCTTTTTCAAAAAAGCGCTGTAAAACGTTTAAAAAAACTCTATAAAAGGATTTTTTTATGGCATTTTTTAAAAAAGTGTTGTCTTTTTTATGGCATTATTATCAACGTATCACATTCATATTCTTCTTTTCAACATAAAAATTCACATTCACAATATCAAAATTCATATTCACAAATATCAAAGTTCATATTCTTCACAATATCAATTTCATATTCACATTGAACAATATCAATTACAAGTGTTTCACAGCAACAAATTACAATAAATTACAATTTCATATTCACATTTAATATTATCAATTACAAGTGTTTCGTAGCAACATATTCACAGCAACAAATTATATCATGACAGTAGCATCAAATTACAAATTACATATTGACATTAGCAATATTTTCACAGTATGAATTATATATTCACAGAACAAATTACATCATGACAGTAGCAACAAATTACAAATTATATAACATTCAATTCGAGGACAAACTGGCATCATTCTTCTTTTATTTCTTTGAGATCACTTTTAGGGTATGTTGGGTTGAAGTTGTCAAAATACTAGGCGATATAATATTTGAACATAAATAAGTTAGAATCATATATATATATATATATATATATATATATATATATATATATATATATATATATATATATATAGTTTGTATATGAAAATTAAAATATAATGAAAATAACGTACCGGTTCTGGAATTATATGTGGATTCAGATCAACAATCTCCTTCATGAACCTCATTATATAGTATTCGCAGTCTATGTTGTTAGTTTGACGCGGACACTATAAAATAAAACATGTACGACAATAAATATTTATGCATTGATTGTAAATGAAAATTTAAAGGCATATAATTAAGTTCTATAAAAAAAATTTCAAACCTTTATTGGAAGCCATGTGATGTTGTTTGACTTATTCTTCGACACTGAAGCACCCCTTTGAGCGCGGAAAACATGCAGAGCACTATCCAATAAATGTGATTATTATTCAATGACCAGACACATTATCTATATATGTAAGAAATAAATTGATATTACTTACGTGTTGAAGATGTTCTTTATATCAGGGTGATTGTTGAAATGACCGTGCAATGGGTCTAAATAATATATAATTTCAGGAGTCGCATTTATGGCAAACAACACCCAATGTTGCCTACAACAACAAAAATTTGGTTGGCAAATTTGTTTACACAACTCATAAAGTATCATAAATTAAAAAAGATATAGATAAAGTATCTAATTATGTACCCTGAATTGTATGGTGCCAGAAACAGCTTGTCCTTTTCTTTATTTTCTATAAGTATATCAACTACATATTTCTTACATTAACTGGATCGAGCCTAAACATGGATAGTTTATGCGGAGATAAGAATGCAAATCTACTTGTTAATTTCCGCGTGCACACCAACTTCTCATACAAAAACCTTCAATGAAAATATAAAATTAGATTAATTATCAATAAATTAATGTGGCAGTGATGCAATTAAAAGGTAATTTTTATCTTAAATAAAGTATTTATATTACCTGATGTATATGCTGATGACAGTAGCACTCAACTCTTTATGATCGAGAAGTTCATATATTTGCTCTTTGCCAAGTATTTCAACATACTCATCTCCGAATATACCTTTTTCCATGTTTATCATATGTGTATCATTATTGCTCTCCATATTCATCTTTGTTGTTATGTCAAGACACGACCCAAATCAAGAAAGGTGTGGTTGACTTATTTTAGGAGCAACAACTGATTTTCCTCGATCCAGTTTTTGCATTTTGGAAGATTTATTTTTACCACAGATGTGACACTCTAAACCCCAAATTAATATTTAAATTTATTTAATTGAAAAATTGAAATTCTTCAAGAGCAATACACGCACTTCCAAACATTTTCATAAAGTAAAGAGTATCACTTAATCATGAACATATCATATTAATCCAAAATTTGCATCAAATTTAACAACTCGAAATCATAACAGTAGTCAACAAAATCCTTTTTAAAACATCACCTGCAACATGTAACTCGTATGCGTTCATCGCAAACGCCAAACACAAACAACGAGGGTTGAGTATCGAAATTATGTAATAGTATAATATAAATGAGAAGAACACGAAAATAGTCAAATTAGCACAAACATGAGAAACATTCAAGTTCATTATATCGAAGTGTAGTCTAAATTAATCACAATTAAGCGGTCACAAAGATGAAATGTTATGCATGCTCTATACTCTATACTTCTTCATCATTTGGTAACATTCTACTCTGAAGTACTTGGTTAGGAGGCCTGATGCTATGCCACTACAAGAGCGGACGGACAATTCATGAATGGCCAAGTCCTCATAGATCACCTCAACTCAACCCGAGACACATATACGCGATGGTCGGGGTACTCTTATTTTTGCACGGTAGCTCCCGACCTTGAATTACAACAATACCACTGACCCTCCAAGTCAGTCTTCTCAAACAGTCTAACAATCCTAGACTTTTGAGGAATACAGCACTTTGACTTCTCAAGTCAAGTCTTCTCCTACCAATCTGACAACCCCAGATTGTAGAAGAAATTACAATGCCTTGAATCTAATTGCTAAGTAATCTGCTACCCCTTCTGACTTCCTCAGATTGTAGACTGTACTTCAACAACTTAGATCTAACACAAGGGAAAGAAAAACACGAGTGCTTGCTTCTGGAAAGCTGAAACTCACAATTAACTTCACTGAAAACTCGAGTGTTTGCTTCTGCCTTGAGCCTCTTTTTATAGATGAATAATTAGGGTTTCTTCCATGCTTAAGTTTGAGTTGTATCTTGCCAGATATTCTTGCAAAAATACCTTGGCCAATCGAGTTTCACTTAAATAAAAAACATATCTTTTTAGCTCCAGATTTTCTTTCAAAAATAACTTTGGCCAATCCTGTTCTTAGTTAATTCTAGACCAAATCTTTCTTCCCACCAATAGCTTCTAAATTCCCACAAGACTTCAATTTATTTTTGTATCAAATCCTTTTAATACTTTGATCAAATTTAATCAAGTCTCCTTTGATTATCATCATGATTAAATTTGGACCGTTTGATCTTCTGGTCACGTCCACATCTGGACCATACAAACTGATCTGTTGTGATCCTCTGATCTCGGCCAACACTCGACCATGATGCTTAAATCTGGACCATTGATCTGAATATCTTCCCTCTGATCTGGACCAATTCTAGATTGGGTCTGGATTGAACTGAAATTAAATCTAGACTTATGATATTTTAGTCTAGACAATTACCTTCTGATCTGGATCAGGTCAGGATTAAATCTGGACAATCATTTCTTCTGGTCTGGGCCAAATCTGGATTAAATCTCTTGTTCTGGACCAATTCTTTTATGCTCTGATTAAGTCTGGATCATGTCTGGACTGATTATCATTTCACGACCAGGCTATCTTCTTGTCAGAATTAATTCTGGACCAAGTCTGACTTATGATACCTTCTGGTCTGGAACAAGTCTCCCTCTGGCAAGCTTCCTCCTGGTCTGGTTCAGGTCTCCTTCTGGACTCTGCTTCCTTCTGATCTGGGCCAGGAAATATATCCTCTGATGGTGTTTTGACATCTTGGTGTATCCTCTGGTGCCTTCAGGATGCATCCTCTGGTACCTTCTGGATGCATTATCTGGTATCTTCTGGAGGTGTATCCTCTGGTCTGATTTTATCCTCTGGTAATTCATCTTCTGCCTCTGGTAACTTCATCTTCTAGTGGCATTTAATATAATAATTCTAAGTACAAAATAAGATTACATGGAGTGCTTTTGTAAACATCAAAATCCTAAGTACTTAGAACCAACTTGGTTCCAACAAAATCGACAAGGAAGAACCCTGACTCATCAATCTAAACGCCATTATTATTATCGACCCACTAGCAACCAAAGATGAGAACACGAAACATTGTGTAATCCAACTCCCATATGTGCTCGATAACCCCAAAATATGATAGATTTGCATATATTGGGTTTTTGTCTTTTGCACTTGAGATATGCATCGCTTCAGCTACTAGAGTGACTCCGCTATTTTGCATAGTGGTTTGATCATCTTGTTTTGTGGTATAAAATGTATAGCCATGAATTACATAACCAGTGTAAGAAAAGACATGTAAACTCGGGCCATTTGCTAGCCACCTCAATCTCTTTGAAATTGAAGTGGGGTCTATATCAAACTTTGAGCTAATGTGACTTTTTAGCCAAGGGATAAAACTTTGATTGTGCTCTCCTGTTATCCAATTTTTATTCTTATTCATGCTCAAACTAGATAATTGATCCATGTGTATTGTAACATACGGTTGAACCTCATCATCATTGTGCAGAACATACAATTGTGTCTGCTCCCATTCTGTCCTTGATATAGTCATTAATTTCTTTCTAGTAATCCATTCTCCTGTTATTCTTCCCAAATGACGAGACATAGGAAGTCCTATGGATTCAACATTGGATACATATTCAGTACAAAATTCAGCAACTTCTTCGACAATGTACTGTTCAGCAATACAACCTTCTGGTCGACTTCTACTTTTTACGTACCCTTTTAATATTTTCATATATCGTTCTATCGGATACATCCATCTCATATAAGCTGGCCCACAAAGTTGTGTCTCCTTAACAAGATGAATAGTAAGGTGAACCATTATATCAAAAAACGAGGGTGGGAAATACATTTCAAGCTCACACAAAGTAACAACAATTTCCTTCTACAATGTCGGTAATTTTTTAGGATCGATCACTTTACTACAAATTTCCCTAAAGAAGAAACATAATTTAGTTATGGCTCGTCAAACTTTTTCAGGTAAAATGGAACGTATACCTATTGGTAGCAAATGCTCCATTAGAACATGACAATCATGAGTCTTCAAACCTTTTAACTTGAGGTCTTTCATACAAACTAAATTTTTAATATTTGAACTGTATCCTTCTGGAACTTTAACTTCGTGTAGAAATTTACATAAAACTTGTTTTTCCTTTCGAGATAGAGTATGAGCGGCTGGAGGTAGATATGTGCAATTTCCTTTCTTTACGGGACCCAATTCATATCTTATTCCCATATCGACCAAATCCAATCTTGCATTGATGTCATCCTTAGACTTTCCTGAAACAATGAGTAACGTACCAATAACACTTTCAAATACATTTTTTTCAATTTGCATCACATCGAGAAAATGTCTTATATACAATGACTTCCAATATGGCAATTCAAAGAAAAATGACTTTTTCTTCCACCTAGTTTTGATAAGCTCTCCCGCAAATGGTTTGCCAAATTAATTGGTCAAACCTTGTACTTTTTTCAATATTTGATATCCAGTCGGTGCTTTTAGAGCAGTACCTTCCTCTGATTTTCCATTGAATGCATTTATCCACCCATGATAATGATGACTAAAAGGTAAAAATCTATGATGTCCAAGAAAGATGTTCTTCTTACAATGTTTCAACTGCATCCAATATGTACTCTCTTCACATATAGGACATGCACATTGACCTTTAATGCTATATCCTGATAAATTACCATATGCTGGAAAATCATTAATTGTGCCGAACAACATATCCCTCAAATTGAAACATTCTTTCTTATACCCATCATAAACTTCCACACCTGTCTCCCCACATATTTTTTAAATCTTCAATTAGAGGAGCCAACTATACGTCGATATCATTCCCTGATTGTGTGGGTCCATAAATTAACAGAGACAACATCATAAACTTACGCTTCATACATAACCATGGAGGTAGGTTATAAATCAACAAATTCACAGGCCACACGCTGTGTGATATGCTTTGAAGACCATGTGGATTCATTCCATCAGTAGAAAATGCAAGTCATAGATTTCTTGACTCTCTACTGAAATTAGGATACTCGTGATCAATTTTTGCCATTGTGGAGAATCTGCAGGGTGTCGTAACTTTCCATCTCTAATTCTTTCATCTGCATGTCATGTCAAGTGTTTTGAATCTTCTTCACTGCGATAGATGCACCTAAATCTTGGTATTATAGGAAAATACCACATGACTTTTGTTGGAGTAGATTCTTTCTTCTTATATTGAGAGACATTGCATTTCGGACACGCCTTTAGTAATTCATATTTGTTTCGAAATAAAATGCAATCGTTAGGACACGCATGAATCCATTCGTAACTCATGTCAATAGAGCACAAAATTCGTTTAACCTCATAGGTTCGACTGAGAAGTTCATTATCATCTGGCAATATATCTTTTAGGAGTGTTAATAATTTTGTGAAGCTTTTATCAGACCATCCATTACTCACTTTTAAGTTGTACAACTTTAATATCGCCGAAAGCCTTGTGAATTTAGTACAACCATTATATAATGGTTTCTCTGCATCACTCAACAAACTCTCAAACATTTTAAGACAATCCCGAAGATCTTCTTCAACTGCTTTTGCAATCTCCTCAACTCGGTCCCGCTCATATGTATTTGTGTCGAAATCATTTGAATCATATGTCGCATCATTCTCAAAATAAGTCTTCCTGTTTTTTTCTCACCGTGTCTTATCCAACATGTATAGCTTTCATCAATTCCATGTCATACTATATGTCCTTCCAATCATCTGCTTTAACGCGTTTTCCAAAACAACATTTTATACAAGGACAAATTATTTGATTTGGGTCTTTTGCATTCTTCACTGCAAATTGAACAAACTCCTTCACTACATTTTCATCCTCTTTTGACAATTGATTGGCAGACATCCATTTCCGATCCATTTTATATATATGACCTATATGAATGCAGTGTTACACAAATTTATCAATCTATAACATTATACCAATCTATAGTATATATGCATACAAGTCTAATTTCAAAACATAACAGAACAAGTCGAACAGATTTTATATGATTTATCATGTAAGAATTTATGAATGCAGTGTTACACAAATTTATCAATCTATATCATGTAACAATTTATGAATGCAGTATATATGAATGCAGTGTTACACAAATTTATCAATCTATAACATCATACCAATCTATAGTATATATAGTCTAATATTGGAAAATGGAAACCAAGGTCCAAGGTCATGCATACAAGTCTGATTTCAACACATAACAGATCGAACAAACAGAACAGATTTATCATCTAACATTTTATATGATTTATCAGGTAACAATTTATCAGTTTTAGAGACAATGACAAATTAATAAATACAGTACCTGAGACAACAATCACATAGTAGAAATAGGCGCAAAGTAGATGAGAGGAAGGTTCGTAATAGGATTCGAAGGGAGAGAACGTATTAAATATATTTTTATTTATTTATTTATCAAGTATATATAACTTGAATTGAACTTGTAATTTTACAGCGTTTTTGTCCATAAGCGCTATAAAAGGCTTTTAAAAATTAAATTTCAAAACATTTACAGCGTGAAATTTTATAAAAAGCGATGTAAACATTATGTGAGAGCGCTATATTTTACAACGCTTTTATGTGAAGCGCTCTAAAAGCGCTGTAAACATTATGTGAAATCGTTATGACCCTACAACAGCGCTTTCTATAAATCCTAAACCCTTCATGACCCTACAATAGTGTTTTTTCTAAAGCGTTTGTCATTAAAGTACTGTTGTATCCTCTATTAATTTTAAAATATTATACAACAGCGCTTTTAATTATGAAGCGTTTTAAAATGCGCGATGTAAAATCAATTTTTGACATAGTGAAGACATATAAATTGCACTATAACTTTAACTATGGATTTAGTTACACATAGTCATGGTCAACATAGCATAATTATAATTCATAACTAATTTCATAATCTAAAATAACAAAAAAGTTAACTCAGAAATATTTTGTTGCATTGCTTCGTTGTCAGAATTATAATCCACGTACATTGTCAAATTAGTCACTATATTTAACTAATATATGCAGTTAGTTTTTACAAAATGTAAAAAAAAAAAAATTTATTCTAGTCTTTGTAAAATAAAATTTTAATTTAAGTCCCTAATGTAAACATTTTCGTTTTATTCTTTAATGCATAACATAGTTTTTCAACGGTTACGTAATTAATGACTTTAATATTTGATTTAAATGTGCAATTTGTCCATGCAAAATATAATATATTAATTGCAAATGTATTATTAATATCATGCACAAACAAATGTTTGTTAAAAAACAATTAAAAAAAAATTAATTTTTTTTAACACTGTCAACATAACATTAAGAACAATTATAATACAATAACTATCATTTTTTTTACGTTGTTTGTTTAGAAATGAGTCACTAAAAAATTTGATGGAACGTATAATCATACACGAGATAAATGTTTGTCATTAATCAATTTGTCAAAATTATAATTTTTTTGTATATTCTAAATAAAAATGATAATAACTATAACACACTGTGATAATTAATTTTAAAAGTCGTACCCAAGTGTAAAACAATTTATTTTATCATGTAGAATCAAATTTATTGCATTTTGCATAGACTAAAACGAATTTTTTATTTTGTACGAACTAAAACCAAATTTCTTGAATTTTCAAACATCTAAGTTTAAAGTCATTAACTATTCAACCGTTAAAAAACTAAAGTGTTAAGTATTAAGAATTAAAACGAAAACATTTGCATTTTAAAGGAATTTAAACTAAAAAAATTATTTTACAAGGACTATAATTAAATTTCTCACATTCTGCTTGAACTAATTGCACATTTAAGCCAATATTAAATATTCATTAGATTAAAGTCTATTTTTTTAATGTATTGGGTATATGTATAATTACCAAAATTTTGGGTGTATTTATATAATAATAGAAGACTGGAAACACTATAGAAGCAGGTTTTTTTATTTTACTCTTGGGTGGTGTCATCTATATTTTGTACCAATCTAACTTGCACCATTCTCTTATTGCCTCTCTTACGTCTGTTTGAGAGTTACATTTTTGGAGGGTTTTGAAGTGGAGGGCTTTATAGGTTAAGTTTACATGTTTATTTATCACGATATTCTTTTAAATTTTTTGAAATATCAAATATATATTAAGTTATATATTTAGTCTTTCAAAGTCTTTCTATCTACATTAACTCCCAAAGGTTGTTCATTTGTTTTCTTTAGTCTTTCAAAGTCTTCCTCACACAATTCAACTCCCAAAGTGACTATTAGTGTTCTAACCTTTTTTAATAAGAAAATTCCCTTGCACTTATATGATTATACGAAAAAAACTAGTAAAATGTAAACGCGCCACGATCTTAGATTTAATTCTCTACTTATGCGGTGTATTAAAAAATAATAGTACTCCATGATAGGGACAAGAACCAGGGGTATTTGCGGTAATGTTTGAATAGGTGTTGGAGAAAAAAGTCATCTGATAAAAATATTTCAATTTAAAAAAAATATTCGATCTAATCTAAATTAATACAGTTTAAATTGGATTGATTTTCAATTGATTTAAATTACAATTTAAGATATATTATAAAATTATATTAATGTAATAAGTTTGATTATGTTATAATTATATGAAATAATAATAAAAATATGTCATCGTAAACAGATAAGTATTATTAAAATTAATTAAAACTAACAAATAATAGTTTAATAAAATATCTCATACTAATAAAATAAATAAAATTAAAAATCTGAACGGTTTTCACAAAAGAATATTAAAACTCATCTAATAATATTCAATTTTAATTTTGTGCAATTTTCAATTTTTTGAATCGATTTACTATTTATTTTTGTATTGATTTGAAACTAAACACATTTAACAAGAACAGTCATAGTGACACCACTCCTTAATGGTAACAACTATCATTCTTGGGCAAAATCAATGCAAAGAGCCCTGTTGGATAAAAACAAGAGTGAGTTCTTTGATGGTTCTTTACCTCTTCCAAATACTTTTGAACCAGCACACAAGTATTGGTAAAGATGCAACAGTTTAGTCCTATCATGGATTATTAATTTAGTTAACTCATCAATTGCACAAAATATAGCTTTCAAGGATAATGCACTCAATGTATGGTTGGAAATAAAAGAAAGATTATCTCAAGGAGATCTAATTCGCATTTCATAATTAAAAAAAGAAATCTACAGTTTGAGACAAGGTAACACCTCTATATTTGAATTGTTTACACCCTTGATTGTTATATAGGAGGAATTGGATACTCTTAGGCCCTAACCTCCCTGCACATGTGTTTCAGTTAAGTATATTAAAGAAGATAGAGTTATAACATTCTTGACTCGTCTTAATGACCATTTTGACATAGTTAAATCTCATGTGCTCCTTATAGAGCCATTACCTAACATACACAAAGTTCATTCACTTGTAATGCAACAAGAAAGGAAAATAGCATGGTCTTCAGTTGAAAATGCAGAAAGAAATAACCTGGACAAAATCCTTCAGCCTTTATCAATGCAGTAGGTGACAAACGATTCAAAGGAAAGGGTAATACAAAGGACATACTGTACACATTTGCTATAAGAAACATGGTTTTCCACCAAAGCCCAAAACAGGAAATTTCTCCAATAATGCATGTGGTGACCAAGATGATAACAAGACTGATGATGAAGAATCTGATCCGAATGATAATGTCAAGGACCAAACACCTTTCACTCAAGTTCAACTCAAGAGCACTATGTCAATAATTCAGTAAGCAAGCTTGGAAACAAGTCATTCAGCAAACCATGTTGGTTCTTCATCACAGGTTGACTTTTCCCCCTTCAAAGGCATCAGGTAAACATTTTCAATTTCACAATGACTCCTGGATACTGGATTCATGGGCAACTGACCATATTTGTTTTAAATTAACAGTTTATCATGATGTTTTCAAGATCAAACCAATAACAGTTTAATTGCCAAATGAAAATACTGCTATTTTTAATTCTGTTGGCACCATTAAATTTACTAATAAGTTAAAAGATTGACAATGTTTTATACTTACCTCAGTTTTCCTTCAACTTGATATCAATATCAAAACTATATAAAGAACAACAAAAACAATAACAATAAGAACAAGAGCAACAACAACAACAAAAATGATGGTTGCATTACAGAAAGGATCCGATTGCTATTTCTATTTTATCAGTCATTGAGACACAATATTTTGCTTGGTTGCATTGTCTTTCTCGGTCATCAAGACTTACATGAATATGCAACATTGCTTAAAACATTTATCATAATATATAAATAAATAAATAAAAGCTTATCATAATTTTTCCAACTAAATTTCCTCTTGTAGTGTTTATATTATATGTTGTAGAAAGTAAAGATCTGTTAATTTTCTTATATATGCTACTTCATTCCTTGTATTGTTGGAAATCAAAGTGCAGAAATTACAAAAAGAATTTAAAAGACTTTTTGATTAAAAAAATCTATTGGTATTCGATTAAGATTTTAAAAGATTATAAACAATTTCTGATGTATTCAATTTTAATTTCCATGATTTTTTAAAGAAGGTAACAAAATCCAATGTTTCAAGTGAGATTTTTCACAGCTTAATGCTTGTCTTTTAGTATTAAAAAATATACGAATTTTGATGTATTATTTACTATAATGGATTTTGTGAGACTTTTTAATTGAAAATATATATCCAACTCTCATTCAACAATCTCACAAAAACCGTTGAGACTCTTTCAATAATCATGTTCTTGCTTTCCACCGATTTGAATCTCTTACTATATATGTCAAGTTTTTATTTTTCTTTCGCATCATTTACATTGCTTTTGCATCTTGTTAGTTGCTTTTACATTTTGATTCTTCAAGTTTTTGTTGTTCTTCGTGTATTCTTTTTGCGTTGCTTTTGTTGGTTTTTATTATTTTTTTAATTTTTTTATTGGTTTTTCATGTATTCCTCACATTGACATTTTTTTGTTGTTCTTCGTGTATTTCTTTAAATATGCTTTTTGTTGAATAAAAAATTAGTTTAGGTTTTTTATGTTTTGTCATGTTAGTATTCCTCTTAATTAACATATTTTTTATGTTTTGCCTTATTTAATAGAAAATTGTTTTGTCTTGTTAAGTATGTCGTGTTTCTATGTTATAATTTAAATTAAAAAAAATTGTTTTGTCCCCTAATATTGGATTTAAGTTTTAGGCTTAGGGTTTGATGTTATTATTATTAGTAGGGTTTAGGGTTTAAGATTATTATTTTAAATTTATAGGGACTTTTTTTTAGGGACTAAAAGTATTAATTTTTTACAATTTGTATTTTAAAATACACACTAAAATTGAATAAATAAATTTATTTAGAAACTAAAATATGTTGAGAATTTTTTTTATAGGGGTTAAAACTAATATTTTAAAATTTTATAGGGACTAAAAAATTATTTAACTTTTAGTAAAAAAAATTTTTAACCTTATTACTATTATTATTTATTAGTAGTAAAATAGGTTGTTGTTATTTTGATTATTAAATCATTATTATTATTATATATTATTGGTGTATTAGTTATCAAATGAGAGATTTACAACAAGAAAATAACAAAGGAAAAAGGAGAGATAAAGATAATCTTGAAGCTTGGAATATGAAAGATGTTGGAACCAAGTTGGTTCTTGCAATTAAAGTTTTGATGTTAACAAATGTATTTTATGAAAATAAAATATTTGACTTAGAAGAAGAATGAAAAATGTCATCAGAAGAATAGATCAGAAGATGACGTCATCAGAAGTAGAAATCAGAGGATAACGTCACCAGAAGATGACGTCACCAGAAGCAGAAATCAGATGATGACATCACTAGAGGATATCGTCAGATGAATCTATCAAAGAAAAATGCTCAAAACAGAATCTGAGAAAAAGGCTCAAAACAGAATTGGAGAAAAATGCTCAAAACAGAATCTGAAAAAAATGTTCAAAACAGAATCTGAGAAAAATGCTCAAAACAGAATCTGAGAAAAATCCTCAAAACAGAATTGGAGAAAAAGGCTCAAAACAGAATCTGAGAAAAATGCTCAAAACAGAAACAGAGCAAAATGCTCAAAACAAATCAGTGAGCAAAAGACTCAAAACAGAATCTGAGCAAACTACTCCAGAATATTCTCAAAACAAATTAATCGAAATACACTCAAGAAGTAAAGCATCAGTGAAGTTCTAAAGTTCAACTATAAATAGAGACTTAATGCTGAAGAATAAAGCATCGAAAAACACAAGAACTCAAGCTTCAATTCAAAGTTATTTGAGAGTTCAAAAGAGAGAAACACAAATGAGCAAGAGCAATATTTTCAAAGTGTTTTCGAGAGAGAAATACAGTGCAACAATCAGCTTTCCAGAAGCAATAAAAGAGTGCAAAAATAAGTGCAGCAAACAGCTTTCCAGAAGCAACGTTGCAAAGTTTCAAACCTTTATTATATAACCCGATAGTGGTGTAGATTCCTTCTTCAATCTGGGGTTGTCAGATTGGTAGGAGAAGACTTGACTTGTAGAGTCAAGGTGTTGTTATCGTTCCTCAAAAGTCTGGGGTTGTCAGGCTGTTTGAGAAGACTTAGCTAGTTTAGTTAAGGTGTTGTTGTTCCTCAAAAGTTTAGGGTTGTCAGGCTGTTTGAGAAGACTTGGCTGGTATAGTCAAGGTGTTGTTGTTCCTCAAAAGTCTGGGGTTGTCAGGCTGTTTGGGAAGACTGGTTTGTAGGGTCAATGGTGTTGTAATTCAAAGGAGTTTGAATTAGTGAAAAGGCCTTCTGGAGGAAGGGACTGGACGTAGCCTAGTTAACGGTAAACCAGTATAAATTGCTGTGTTATTATGTTATTATTATCCGCTGTTGAATCTGATTAGTTATATATCGAATAATTCATATTAACATTCAACAAAACAGCAAAAGAAATCAAGTTTGACAAACACAATTCAACCCCCCTTCTCGTGTTTGCACCTTCAATTGGCATCAGAGCTCGGTCTCAAGGCTGAGCACTTTACAGTGTTTGAGGAAAGATCCAAGGGATCAACATGTCCGGATTCAATGAAGAAGCTACTGGAGGAAACATCAACAGACCACCTCTGTTTGATGGAGAGCGATTTGAATACTGGAAGGACAGGTTGAGAAGTTTTTTTATTTCACAAGATCCTGAACTTTGGGACCTTGTGGAAGATGGTTATACTGCTCCCGAAGATGCTGATGGTGTTAAAATTTCCAGAAGAGATATGGATGCTGATCAGAAGAAGACGTTCAAGTTGCATCACAAATCCAGAACGTTCACGATCAATGCAATCACATTCAAGGAGTTCGACAAATGCACTAACTGAGAAACAGCGAAGAGCATTTATGATAGTCTGATTCTGACTTACGAAGGTAGTAACAAGTTCAAAAAGCAAAGGCTAACATTCTAGTCAAGAAGTACGAGTTATTCAATATGGAAGAAGATGAAGACATTGAAACTATGTTTTCCATATTCCAAACTCTAGTATCAGGATTAAGGGTACTAGAAAAGAGCTACACTGCTGCTGATCATGTAAGGAAAATACTTAGAAGTCTGACAATCAAGTGGAGACCAAAGATCACTGCTATTCAGGAAGCTAAAGATCTGAATACTCTAAAGCTGGAAGAATTAATTAGCTCCCTCAGATCACATGAAATTGAATTGGAAGAAGATGAACCCAAGAAGAAGAACAAAACTCTAGCCATGAAATCCAAGCAGAAGAAGGCTCTGAAAGCAACATCAGAAAATAGTGATTCAGACGATCAAAGTCTGAACTCGGAGGAAGAAGAAATTGCTTTCTTATCTAGGAAGTTTAGAAAGATGTGGCATAACAGAAGGAATAAATTTCCCTAGAGATATTCCAATCAGTCCAACAAAGGAAGTGATGATACACAAGGTATCATCTGCTACGGATGCAATGAATCTGGACATATCAAATCAGAATGTCCAAATATGGAGAAAGGGAAGTACCAGAGGAAAGATGTCAAAACTAAGAAGAAAAGCATGATGGCTACATGGGATGATTCTGATGAATCTTCTGAAGATGAACAAGCAGATTTGGCTATGATGGCTCACACCAACTCTGGATCCAACACAGAATCTGATTCTGGAAGAGAATCAGAACATGATGAAATTAAGGTATATTCTGAATTCACTCGATCAGATTTGATTACTGCTCTAAATGATTTTTTAAACAGTAATTACAAATTATCTTTAAAACTGAAAACTCTTAAGAAAGAAAATACAAATCTAACGGAAAAAGTTAATGTTTTAAAGAATCAGATTGCAGAATTTAAAACAGAAAGTGTCATTCTTGAAACTGATATTGCAGAATTGAAAACAGAGAATGTATGCTTGAAAAACAGTTTTGCTGAACTTAATGATGAAAGTTTAAATCTGAAAAAATAATCATAATTCAACAGCAATTGAAAATACCACAAGTAATTCTGATATGCATGAACAAGTTTTCCAAGAATTTCTTGCTAATGGTATGGAAAGAAGCAAATATGCTTCTATGATTTATGGAGTCAGTAGGAATGGAAATAGAGGTATAGGATTTGAAGAAACTATAACTGAACCTAAACATGTGCTTAAACCTGTTCCCTCTGATATTGTGTGTGCTGTTTGTTACAAGAAAGGTCATTCCAAAGTGTCTTGTCCTATGCTAAATACAAGGGAAAACAAGAAACTTTTCAAGACTAACAAACCTAGACCCAACCAGATTTGGGTACCAAAAGATAAAATTGTTTATGTTGCAGATGTTCTGAGCAACCAAAGTGAAACACCAGTCATGGTGCCTGGTAAATGGATGCTGACAATATATGAAGGGAAAAAGGTCTATGTTCCAACATCTACCAAACAGAAGCCAATTGACTTTGGCAGAAGAAGAACTAGTCAACACAATACCTATCAGAACCAGAACTAGAATCATAAGAGGAATAGGAAATATCAAAGAAATCACACATATCACACAAATCAGAACAGACAGAGAAATCACTCATATCAACAAACCTGGAACTACCAGAAGAATCAGAATTACCATCAGTTCCAGAACCAGAAGAATCAGAATTATCATCAGTTCTAGAATTATCAGAGGAACATGATATATCAGCAGAAAGAGAAGTGTTAGTATCTGGAGAGTTCTTCAAATACTCTAGTAAAATTCATTAAGATTACAAACCAAGAAGGGAATTCAAATTCCTTCATTCAAACCATCTAATCACAGAACATACAAATTCAGAATCTGAAAATCAGAAACAAGAGGATTTTCAGAGTAAAACTGAAACTGTTGACATAGAAGTTACATCTTGCTGTAAATACTATTATTGTTTGATATTTATGTTTATTGTGATAACAAGAAGCTTGATCTTAAAAATCAAAGCTAAATAAGTATTCTGCAGGTTTTCAAACTGTCAGAGGAACCAAGTGATTCACGTGACGTGAACACTTCAACAGAAACAATATTTTAGTGGTTTCAAAAACAAGCAGAAACCACCGGAAGCAGAATTAATGGTTTGGCTGTATTGAATTTATTTTTAAATTAATTGATTTGTACTATGTTATATGACAAATAGCTTGACCTGAAAAGTCAAAGCAAGATGAAGCTGATTCAGGTTAACCAGAACCAGAGGAAACCAAAGCAGGTTTACTAGAACTAGAGGAAACTGATGCAGATTTACTAGAACCAGAAGCTGATACAGATCTGTCAAAAGCTGATGCTGGCAAAAGAACTTGAAAAGGCAGAAGATACCAGCAAGCATACGACAAGTCTTCAGAGGATAAATCTGAAGATAAGTTAGAAGAAAGAATAGATCACTCCAAGACATGGCCATAACTATGTTAAATGATTTAAATGTTGCAAAACAATTTTGGGCTGAAGCAATCAACACTGCATGTTACATTTAGAATAGAGTCTGTATTAGATTTACAAGAACCAGAGAAAGTAGAAGCAGATAAACCAGCAGAACATGGAGAAGTGGAGGATACAAGCAAGTCAGAAGCATGTGACACATTTTCAAAGGATGAATCTGATCAAATCAGAACCAGTCATGACAAATCAGAAGAGAAATCTAGATGGAAATATCAATTATCTCATCCTGAAAATCTGATCATTGGAAGTGGAAGTGATTCTTTAAAAACCAGATCATCACTAAAAGACATCAATCTGTTTGGCTTACTCTCATCGATTGAGTCTACCTCTGTTAGTGAAGCATTGGCATATGATGGATGGATTATTGCAATGCAAGAAGAGTTAAATTAATTTAAGAGGAATGATGTTTGGGATCTAGTTCCAAGACCAGAAAAGAACATTGTTGGAACCAAGTGGGTCTTTAGGAATAAGCTAAATGAAAAAGGTGAAGTTGTCATAAACAAGGCAAGACTTGTGGCACAAGGTTACAGTCAGCAAGGAGATATTGACTACACTGAGACTTTTGCTTCAGTGGCCATAATTTTCTGAATTAATGCAACACGAATTTCAAATGAGTATGATGGGAGAACTTAAGTTCTTCCTAGAAATACAAATTCAGCAAAGTCAAAAATGTATATACATTCATCAATCAAAATATACAAAAGAGCTTCTCAAGAAGTTTAAGATGAGTGATTGCAACCTATGGCTACTCCAATGAAACCTACATGCTCACTTGAAAAGGATGACTCAGGACAAAAAGTTGATCAAAAATCCTACAGAGGAATGATAGGATCTCTACTCTATCTCACTGCTTCGAGACTTGATATCATATTTAGTGTGTGTATGTGCTAGATTTCAATCTGATCCTAGAGAATCTCATCTAACTACTGTTAAGAGAATTCTTGAAAAGCACTACCAACCTCACCTTGTTTTACAAGAAAACTCCTACATACAAACTGAGTGGATAGTGTGATTCTGACTATGCTGGAGATAAACTTGAAAGAAAAAGCACCAGTGGCTATTGTACCTTTTTAGGAGACAATTTAATTTTGTGGTCTAGTAAGAGACAACACACCATTGTCATGTCAACAGCAGAGGCTGAATACATTTCAGCAGCTGGCTGCAGCTCTCAACTACTCTAGATGAAGCATCAACTTGAAGACTACAAAATATTAGAATCCAACATACCCATCTATTGTGATAACACCTCTGCAATTTGCCTAACCAGAAACCCTATCCTACATTCTAGAGCCAAACACATAGAGATCAAACACCACTTCATTAGAGATTATGTTCAAAAAGGGGTACTTAACATTCAATTTGTAGATACTGATCATCAATGGGCTGACATATTCACTAAACCACTACCTGAAGATAGGTTTGAATTCATCAAGAAAAACCTTAATCTTATCTTCATCCCTAACCTAATAGCTTAGTTTAATATTTATGTTATTTTATTTTTCGTGTACTTTTATATATATAAAAAAAAAGAGTCAAAAAAAACAGATGATCTCTTTTCTTCATTCAATCCTTTTTGTCTGATGACAAAGGGAGAGAAGATGTAATATTTGATAAAATATCCAAGGGAGAAGATGATGTATTTGAAAGGAGGAGAAGATGATGTATGATGTATTTGATATCTGGGCATTAGACTTAAGGGGAGAAAATATAAAATGAAGCTTACTCTTAGGGGGAGTCAAAGTCAAAAGAAAGAAAAAGTATTATCAAAAATACATTGTTTGTCATCATCAAAAATGGGGAGATTGTTGGAACCAAGTTGGTTCTTGTAATTAAAGTTTTGATGTTAACAAATGTATTTTATGAAAATAACATATTTGACTTAGAAGAAGAATGAAAAATGTCATCAGAAGAATAGATCAGAAAATGACGTCACCAGAAGCAGAAATCAGAGGATAACGTCACCAGATGATGTCACCAAAAGATGACATTACCAGAAGTAGAAATTAGAGGATGACGTCACCAGAGGATATATCTAGATGATATCGTCAGATGAATCTGTCAGAGAAAAATGCTCAAAATAGAATCTGAGAAAAAGGCTCAAAACAGAATTGGAGAAAAAGGCTCAAAACAGAATCTGAGAAAAATGCTCAAAACAGAATATGAGAAAAATGCTCAAAACAAAATCTGAGAAAAATGCTCAAAACATAAGCGGAGCAAAATGCTCAAAACATATCAGTGAGCAAAAAACTCAAAATAGAATCTGAGCAAACTACTCCAGAATATTCTCAAAACAGATTAATCTAAATACACTCCAGAAGTAAAGCATCAGTGAAGTTCTAAAGTTCAACTATAAATAGAGACTTAATGCTGAAGAATAAAGCATCGAAAAACACAAGAACTCAAGCTTCAATTCAAAGTTATTTGAGAGTTCAAAAGAGAGAAACACAAATGAGCAAGAGCAATATTTTCTAAGTGTTTTCGAGAGAGAAATACAGTGCAACAATCATTTTTTCCAGAAGCAATAAAAGAGTGCAAAAATAAGTGCAGCAAACAGCTTTCCAGACGCAACGTTGCAAAGTTTCAAACCTTTATTATATAACCCGATAGTGGTGTAGATTCCTTCTTCAATCTGGGGTTGTCAGATTGGTAGGAGAAGACTTGACTTGTACAGTCAAGGTGTTGCTATCGTTCCTCAAAAGTCTGGGGTTGTTAGGCTGTTTGAGAAGACTTAGCTGGTTTAGTTAAGGTGTTGTTGTTCCTCAAAAGTCTGGGGTTGTCAGGCTGTTTGAGAAGACTTGGCTGGTATAGTCAAGGTGTTGTTGTTCCTCAAAAGTCTGGGGTAATCCGACTGTTTGGGAAGACTGGCTTGTAAGGTCAGTGGTGTTGTAATTCAAAGGAGTTTGAATTAGTGAAAAGGCCTTCTGGAGGAATGGACTTGACGTTGCCTAGTTAACGGTGAACCAGTATAAATTGCTGTGTTATTATGTTATTATTATCCGCTGCTGAATCTGATTAGTTATATATCGAATAATTCATATTAACATTCAACAAAACAGCAAAAGAAATCAAGTTTGACAAACACAATTCAACCCCCCCTTCTCGTGTTTGCACCTTCAGAAGATACTAATAAGTTGTTGCACCTCTTGGTGGATGTTATAAATGATGGATTAGTGATGTCAATGACTCACTTAGCAAACAAAATGTAGAATATGTTATACTTCTTTTCCTCAATATCAATATCAAAGCTCCTAAAACTTATAATAATTAATTGAGCTGAATAAAGTGGTTTACGAATTAATATAATAAGATGTCAACACTAATGAGAAACAATTTTGGCTTTGGATGTGATTCTGCTACTAAGACATTCACAACTAGTGAAGATGTATGGAATGATTACTTGAAGGCGAGTTGTTCATAGTCTTTTAAATATAGTAATAGTTACAGTTTTTGAAGGTGCAAACACGAGAAGGGGGGTTGAATTGTGTTTGACTTAACTTGAATACTTTTCCTGTTTTAATACTTTCAAAACAAAACTTGATGTATAATTAAAACAGAGTTAGCAGCAGATAAAAATAAAAATAAAAACTCACAGATTTTATACTGGTTCACCGTTAACGAGGCTACGTCCAATCCCTTCGCCTTGAAGGATTTCACTAATTCAACCTTGAATTACAACCTTGCTACTGACCCTCCAAGTCAGTCTTCTCAAATAGTCTAACAATCCTAGACTTCTTTGAGGAAAAACAACTCCTGTTCTTCAGCCAATCTAACACCCTAGACTGTAGAAGAATTCACAACACTATGAATCTAATTGCAAAGTACCTTGCTACCCTTTCTGAATCCCTCAGTTTGTAGACTCTACTTCAACAACTTAGATACAACCCTATCTAATTGCCAAGTAACCTGCTACCTCTACTGACTCCCTCAGATTGTAGACTCTACTTCAACAACTTAGATTTGCCACAGTGGAAAGAAAATAACTGAGTACTTGCTTCTTAAAAGCTGAAACTCACAATTGACTTATATGAAAATTTGAGAGTGGTTGCTTTGGAAGTGTATGACTCTTTTGTGATTTTCGATTCTTTATTCTTCAGCATTAAGTCTCTATTTATAGTTGAACTTTAGAACTTCACTGATGCTTTACTTCTGCAGTATATTTCGATTAATCTGTTTTGAAAATATTCTGGAGTATTTTGCTCAGATTTTGTTTTGAGCCTTTTGCTCACTGATCTGTTTTGAACATTTTGCTCCGCTTCTATTTTGAGCATTTTTCTCAGATTCTTTAATCCTCATGATCAAATCTGCACCATTGGATCTTCATGCGATAGTCCACATATGGACCAGCCTATTTGATATTCTGTGATCCTCTGATTTCGGCCATTCCTGGACCACACTTCCTAACCCTCTGATCTTCTGATTTCGGCCTTCCCTGGATGCGCACCTGATATGCTAAAATCCTCTGAATTCGGCCTTTGCTGGACTGCACAGTCTGTCCCTCTGATTTCGGCCACCACTGGGCCATGGTCTGATTCTCTGATCTGGACCATTACTGGACCAAATAATTATTTCTGAACCATTGATCTGGAAGTTTTTACTCTGATCTGGACAGATTCTGGACTTTGGTCTAGAACAAACTGAAATTAACTTGAACAAAAAATATTTCAGTCTGGACATTTTACCTTTAATTTTGGACCAGGTCTGGATTGATTCTGGAACTCATTTCTTTTGGTCTGGACTTAGTTTCATGCCTTGAATCATGCTATCTTATGATCTGGGCCAAATCTGAATTGATCCTCTTGTTCTGGACTCATAAACATACCTTCTGGTCAAGTCTGGAACAAGTCTGGACTGTGTAATTTTTCACTGCCAGACCATCTTCTGGTCAGAATAACTTCTGGAATAAAATTGATATTTGACTTCTGTTTGTCTGGAACAATTCTCCTTCTAGCAGGCTTTCCAATGGTATGATCCATGTTTCATTATGATTTTTCTTCCTTCTGTTCTGGGCCACCAAACATATCCTCTAGTGATGTTTTGACATACTGGAACATCTTCTGGAAATTCCAGAATTCATTTTCCTTTGATCTCTGCTTCTGTTTCCTTCAGTTTCTAGGGGCATTTAACTTAATAATTCAAAGTACAAAATAAGTTTACATTGAGTACATTTGTAAGCATCAAAATTCTAAGTACTTAGAACCAACTTGGTTCCAACAGTTTTAATACAACATAATATTTGCAATATATTAACAATGAATAATTTATTATTTGATTGTCTCACCCAAATCACAACAAAATTTGGGAAAAAAAGTATGGTTGATTATGAGGAATTGAAGATTGTTGTTAGAGGTGGAATATCTAGTGGGAATAGTTCTATTGCATTAGACCCTGATGATATAGATGCAATATATTTTGAGCAAAAAACTAGAGTAATTAGGATAAAAGACTTTTCATATGATCCTAATAGTGCCATACCACTATGAACGAGTCTACCAGCCCTCATCACCAAATCATCCTTGTTTGATATCACATTCCCCTTTAGGTTTAGAGGTTTTCATAGGAAAAATAAAATTGTCATAAGCGAAGTATATCTGAGTATGGAGGGAGTTCTAGTGCATTTGTTACCGATAATCATGGAAAAATTTTGGAAAATCTTTTTGTTGACATTGAGAGTATTGATTTAAATTTTGAAACAATTTCTAACATAATGGAGAAAAAAGAAAGAGATAGAGAGATGCATATGAAGAATAATATTTGAGACGCTATAAAAGAGATCTCGAATTTGGATGACAAAACTCATTATATGGCAGAGAATGAAAACCGAATTACTAACATTAGTTTTGTTTTTATTTATCCAAACTTTATAATATATTTATTATATTTTGTCATTCAATATTATAAATTCATAAAATATTTTGAAATTTTGTATTACAAATCCATTAAAGTGTCCTTTAAAATTTTGATAATCTTTTAAAATCTAAAAAAAAAAAATTCTCTTAAAACAATTTTTAAAATCTCAATTCAATACACTCTCAAAATTTAAAAAATTTTAAAAAATTCACATGACAGTATGATATAAAAGAGTGAGTTACTTGCGTCAAATTAACAATTTACTTAGTAGACAATTTGATACTTAACATGTACCTTGTATTGGATCACAACATTGAGAGGATTGAGAGGATTATGTCCCTTTCACAAAGAAAATAGTCCCTCTCACAAAGAAAATGGGTCCCTCGTATGTTTCAAACAAACACCGAGAGGATTATGTCCCTCTCACACAAAGAAAGTAGATAATTATCTCTCTATATTTCAAACAAACTCGTGTCTTTTAAAGGGAAATAATGCTACTTGAATTTTCATTCCATTTCGTATGTATGATCGATCATCCATTTCAAACTAACGCGTCTTTTAAGGGATAATAATATTCAACAACAATCATAAGTCTTTTTCTGATTGTATGTATTCTTTTACTGGTTTTATTAGATTGGGGCCGGTTGGCATCATGAATCACTCAATATAAATAAATAAAAAATGGACTTTCTATCGATCTATAAATCTTTAATAATGATAAAATAAGCTGGCCGCCCTTTTTTTTTTTTTTATCAATGAAATGGTAAAAAAAATTCAAACATAAAATGATATTTAGTTAGGGGTAGAAATAAGCTAAGCTTTGCTAAACTTGAGTCTCACCTGTCAAAAAATTCAAGGCCTAAGTCTGGCCGGTGTCTGTCATAGATTTATTTTTTAGGTTTGAGTCTGACATTAATAGAAGTCTGATATGACATGTTAACCTACTTAAAAGTCTATTTCATTTTAACATTTTTGAATAAGTAATCAAATATATCTTTAAATAGATTAACGAATTAATATGTCAATGAAATTAAGTTCTATTTTAATATTTAACATCACATTTTGAAGAATATGACTTTATATACATCCTACTTAAATTATACTTTATAATAATATATTTAAATATGTCAAAAACTAAATGAGAATAATATGCGTAAACTGCTAAAAGTTGAATATATAACAAAAATATCAAAATTTGATATAATAATTTTAGTAGTAAAAAAATATTATTTATATTTATTTAAATAGGTCGGCCTAATAGGTCTAAAAGGCTTATTATGTGACCGGTAATCTGGTCTGTCCTAGATTTGACGTAGTAGACCCATATCAGGCAGTCTGACCTATTCCCATCCTTATATTCACTATGACAATATTGTTGTTTGTCATTTAGTAATCCTTTCTTATTGAAATGTAAATATATGTTATTTTGAATTAAATACATCAACTTTGTTAGATTAATTTTATTTATATTATGAGACAAATGTATTATTACAATGCGTCAAAAATTAAAAGAGTCATTAATTTTAAAACAAATTTTTTTTCAATGGATCTCTCTATGTGGGACGAAGTATATTTTTTACAAATATTTTAATGTAAATATTATAAGTAGCTAAAAATTTAAATTTTAACTAGATAATCAATAAAAAAATAAATGAAAGAGTGAACAATTATCATCAAATACTAAAAAGACAATTGAGTTATTGTTTAATCAATAAAAAATGAAATCTCACGTCTTAAACTTTCTTTTATATTTAAAAATTGTCAATTATAAACAAAAAAAGAAAAGTAGAATGTTATTAGTACGTAAATAAATATTTCGGGTAGAGGAAGTTAAGAAGTCCTCTTCAGTACTCATTATTTTCAATGATCAAATTTTCATCAAAGGTTCTACGTATCTTTCTCTTCTTCAATGTTCAACCCAAAAGAAGGAAAGCATATTCTCCATTTTGGTAACAAGATGGATTTAGCCCAGCCCCATTGTTGCGAAACTCTTCACCAACCCACTGCGCGGGACTGAATCCACTTTCATATCGGTAGTACAAAAATTAGTGTATAAATTTAATACTCTCTTTTATCACTATTTCTTTTAACTTAATATTATCTTTTGTTATTTTTATAAGAGACAAATTTTGGTAATAAAATTTGATATATTTAATTTATAAAAGTATTCAAAATATATAAAAATAATGAATAAAAGTGGTAATTAAAAAGTTAATGTACTTAATTTTAAATTAAAATTATATATATATATAAACTTTTTAATTATTATTTTTATTTATTTTTTATTACAAAGAGAATAAATTCTAAAATAATATACTTTTTACAAACAAGTTTTTACTTTAAAGAGTCAACAGAGAATAAAATTTGTTCTTTCATATTTTTTTAAAGGAAAATAGAATTTGTTTTCAGAAAGCTAATCAAACATATCTTTAGTCTTTACCAACCATAATGAAAAAATTCCTTTACATTATAAATTAGTACTTCTTATTTTGATATATTTTTGGAGATAAATTTGATAGAAATGAAGCTTTCTGATTAAATTGATAAATCCAACGTAGGTTGTTCACTGAAAAATTAAGAGATATGAATGAAATTTTAAGATAGATAATTAACTTTTAAAACTAATATAACCACTTATTATCTATTAAAAAATTGATAAATTAACCATATATAATTTTTTAATTAAAAAATAAATTTAATTTATATTTATTGTAAGTTAAATTTTTTTTTACATTGTTAATAAATCATAATTATTAAATTATTATTAATGTTTCACTTTTGTCAAAATTACTTATAAAATTACTGATTACGTAAAATTCTTTTTAAAAAAATAAAATAAATCTATGAGTAAAATTAGTATACAATCACAAACACATCAAACAATAGTATAATAGTTTTTTAAGTTTTAATTTTAAAACTATATAAAATGATGTCACAATTTAAAGAGATTTTTGACGAAACAAATTATAGTAGCAAACTAGCAATGCAATCTCTTAATCTTTTATTTTTTTAATGAATATATATTCAAAATGATTTCTTAAGAAGACTGCTTTGAACCGTTCACCCGCCGGTTTTAGCCGGCTTTTCCAATTTTCCCCCGGTTCACGGGTTTTTCTCTCGGTTTTTGTGCAGAGCGGGAGAAAAATACACTTTTCATTTATGTCTCTTTCTTACATACTCAAACTACACACTTCACACACACACACACGAAAACCTCTCTCTCTCTCTCTTTCACGCTGTCTTCATTTCCATTCAAATTCAAAAATATAATACCATAAAAAAAAAAAAAAAAACAATAAAAGGAAAAGATGAAGAAAAGAAACGTTACCTTACCTTACCTGACCTGAAACTGGGTCCTCCTCAAATGATATGCATTGGTTAGGTTTCATTATTTAGCTTCGTTTTCCGATCCATTTCCCGAACCATCATGGGTTGCTTATTCACTTGCTTCAGAGTTCGCGAAAACAAGCGCCACCTCCCTAAAACTACTACACTGCCGCCTTCTCGTCACACCAAGCCTAACGTAACTAACAACCAAATAACGGATCCTAACTTTTTTTTATTTTTTGTTCTATGTTCTTCGTTGTTGTGGTTTTTGATTTTCTTCTTTTTTGTGAAGCTTTGTTATCGATTTTAAGGGTTATTAAATGATGGATGATTTAATGGAAATTTCGATGAGTTTTTGGAGAAATTGTGAAATGAGAATAATAATAATGTTAGCTTAATTTGAATTATTTTCCCTCTTTGCGATTATGAATTTGTTGATTGCGGTTCTGATGAAATGATGTATGATTTACTGAAATTTGGAAGAGATTTTGTTGTGGAGAAATTGTGAAATGAGAGTAGTTATAGTGTTAGTTTAATTTGGTTGAATTTGAACTGTTATTCTCTTTGCGATTATGAATTTGTTGATTGGAGGATATAATGAAAAAATGGATGATTTTTCTTTAAAAAACTTTGAAGATTTTTGGTTGTGGAGAGATTTTGAAATGAGAATAGTTGAAATGTTTGCTTAATTTGAATTTTTTCCCTCTTTGCGATTATGAATTTGTTGATTGCAGGTTCTGATTGAAATGGTGTATGGTTTACTGAAATTTTGAAGAGATTTTGTTGTGGAGAAATTGTGAAATGAGATTAGTTAGCTTAATTTGGTTGAATTTGAACTTTTTTTTTTTTATTTATGAAGATGAATTTGTTGATTACAGGTTCCGATGAAATTAAGGATGATTCTTTTTTT